>JAODAN010000010.1:0-600000 GCA_031326905.1 Papiliotrema laurentii
TTGTCCTGCACACCGCTCTACCTACAGGTCATTAATCAGGCCCGCCCGCCCTTTATCCCGCCTCCACCTCGAAACCTCCACTAGCCTCCACTATCCGTTATCAGCGGGCCCTGGACCGCCGTGCAGCCTTGCTGCTATTGCTATTGGATCCGCATGCCCCGGCATCGCTCTTCTCCGAGCAATGGCTCTGATTGCATGCGTAAACGTGCCCCATTTTCGCTTTTCCATGCAGATGAACCTGCCCTGCAAGTCCTATGCCCAGTGACGCACCCTGACCCCCTCATTGACGCCCGATGGCTCGTCAGCCGCTAACGCCAATCAGACTCGCCAAATGCCCCGTGGATACGGTCCCGCGACGTCGGGCCCGAAGACCCTCACGCGCTGGGGTGTACCTGGACGGAAGGGTGTCGCGGGGAGTTGGGAGATGGACTTGGATTTATAGGGTCTTGACCCTGTTTTTTTTTCCGCCCTCTGGTCCTTATCTCGCTCTTATCGCTCGCGGTCGTAGGTTGACATGCCCACTCACCCTCGTGCTCGTGCCCACGCATGAAAGATGGCGCGCAAAGAGGCTTGGTAGTCAGGCCCTCCCGGTGCCGTCGGTCTAACGTTCCGTGCACATTCCGAGCGACCCAACCTTTCCTTGTCGGACTGGTCGACGAGGTATAAAAAGGGGGTCGGACGCTTGGGGTAGAAGGGACCACTCTACCCAGTCTCAAACCCCTTGCCCCCTTCTGCCCCAACTCGATGCTGAAGACCTCTGTCGGACTGGCTATCCTCGGTGCGCTGGTTGCCGAGGCGCAACTGCTCGCGGGGAACGAAAACTATGCTCAAGAAGCACGTCGCTCGTTGCGAAACGCCCCGCAGAAGCGAGACGGACCGACGTTTGCCCCCGCCGCGACCTCCTTCTCGTTTGGGGACAAAGAGTACATCTCGCCCACCGGCCCAGAGTTCAAGCAGTACGCGCTCGACAGTGATTGGGGGCTGGACGCCTATGCGGGGAAGACTCTCCCTGTGACGGTCTTCGAGGTCGAGGGGGAGGTCACCTGCGATGTCCTCGGCGATAAGGTCAAGGAGTACGGTACTGTTGATGATGTGGGACCAAGTGAGTGATTTTGCCAGCGGTGGTTTGTCCAGTCGTGCGTCGACTAACCCCCCTAACCCCCTAACCCCCTAACCCCTAACCCCTAACCCCCTAACCCCCTAACCCCCTAACCCCTAACCCCTAACCCCTAACCCCCTAACCCCCTAACCCTAACCCCTAACCCCCTAACCCTTAACCCCCTAACCCCCAACGTGAACAGCATGCCGCGAGATTCAGACAATGGGATCGCGGCTGGCACCGTCGTCGTGGTCAATGGCGAGACGTTGACGTTGATCAGGCGTACAAACCCGGCCGAAATACTTTTCGACGCGAGGGCAATCTCGAGAGGACGACCGTCAGTCCTATGGCATAGAGTCGTCACTGCATGAGCTGGCGCTGCGGATCTCCTTCCCCGCTTGACATCCCGGCCTGCGTTGGGAACGACGACTCGAATGACGTCTGACCGCCGACTTGGAATCATGTACACCCTGCCGTATCGCCACGAATCCGCCCGTCTCCAACGATCCAAAGTTCTGTGCACTAGATCGATCCCCGGATATGTTTGTCGACCCTCCAGGTCCAGTCGATTGGAAAAGCCGTCGCGGAGATTATGGGCTCGCCCCAGCGCCGAGGCCCCGACACACCCGCACGAGACTGAACGCCGCCGCAGCAGCGAAGCATCCCCGAGCAAACTCGACCAGATTCTCGTCGCTATGTGCGCGGATCAAGTGCTGTACCACATCGACGGCCAGGATAACCGCGCTGGCGACGTTGACTATGACGACTTGTTTGACCGCGTCTCGCATAGCCGGAGGATCGGAGTCGGTCAAATTTGGTCCGCTTGGCTGCGTGCGACTAGGTGGTGCGGATCGGACAGAAAAGGTGGATTCTGCGTCCAAGGACATGCATATATTCGATACCAGAAGGGGACTACAGACGAGCGCGTGTCGCAGCATGGCCGCGGAAGACATGTGGGCAATGGAGGAAACGCCTGTTTTGCGGTGTTTTTGTCCGCCATTTCAACGCACGAAAACGGCGTGACCCTGCATGGAAATCCACAGTTCAGGTCATATCCATCTCAAGCTCAGGTCCAAGGTTGTCTCTGCGCAATTCTTGCTATTTTGACGCGTAGCGGACTGGATTTAGCAAGGCAGCATGACAGGTTAAACGTGGCATCCAAAGGCGAGCGAACTTTTTGCCCTGAACTAGTCCCTGGGTGAATATACGGCCGTACCCTTCCACTCTTCGGCCAAGGGTTACCACCGTCTCGCTAGGCATCGACGGCGGAGACAGCCGCGTCACGGGTCACACTCTATCCATCGCAGAAACTCCTCGACAAGAAAGCCAGGGACCACATCCGCGCTTCCCACCCCACCCTCTGTGGGGTCTGGCCGTTTCCAAGCCGTCGGAGGATGCCGCTTGTCGGTATTGGCGAGGACAGATGCCACCGCAGGGTGGGCAGACGACAGCATCTGTCGGAACGCGGGGGCGTGCGGGCACAGCGCCTCGACGGACGCCTCGTGGAGCCGTGCGACCTGTGTGATTGCCGCATATGGCATCACGCAGAGGGTGAGGAGGAAGCGGGGCGCGTGACGAAACTGCAGTTCCGAGACCACACAGTGCGATATGAACGCTTGGGAAAAGTGAAAGATGTTTGGGATGAGCCGCTCAAACACGGCAAAGATCTCGTCGTGCTTGATCGGCGAGGGGATGCAGACGCGCATGTCGGTGGTGACCTTGAAGGGGATGAGGATCTGCATGGCGAGGGAGATGCCCCGCAGCCAGTGTCCCGAGGAGACTTGCTGTGAGCGGGCGGAGAGGACAATGTGCTCACTATCGCTGGATCTCACGCGCTCCCTCCAAGCCGCCGACGCGCGATCAAACTCCTCCCAGGCGTGCTCGATCGAGTCCATCCGCGAGGGGTGGTACTCCTCGATCCGCATGGCTTGGAACTCGGCCGACAGGCGCGAGACTAACCCAAAGTACTGCGCTTCAAGGACCAGGTGAGTGACAAGGGGATGGGCCGTCCAGCTGCTCAGACAGAACACCTCGGACAGGAGGGGTGTAGCGGATGGCCGGCAGGTGAAAGAAGGTGTGGAGAGTATGTCGCTCCTGGATATTAGCTCACGGCGGACGTGCCACTTGCCATGCGGCACGCTGTATGAGCGTGCACCACTGCCCATCAGTCTTGTCCTCTCCTCACACGCACCAAGAGGGTCTGCTGAAGCACACCGCGATACGCCTCGCTCTGCAAATCGTACGTTCCCGCTCGAACTGCTCGGCGCGGGGCATCGTCGAGACCGAATGCCATGGCCATGGAAACAGCCCGCGACAGGTAGTCCTCTTCGTCGGGTTTCCGGGGCAGCCGCGGTTCGTCGCGAGCCAACGGTCGCAGAGAGAGGGTCAGGAGGCCTTGGATGAGCGGGATCGACGGGTTTGCGCTCTTGAGACAGGCCAGGTTGTTCGCCATGATGCGTCGCATGTCCGCGTGTGCCTCGTTATACGTAGCGTCGCCCGCAAAGACATAGTCGACCACGCACGAGCGTAGGAAAGGGTCGGACAGCTGGTCTGGGTCGGGCAGGATGTACCGCAGAGGTACAGTACTAGCGATACGGGACAGAAAGCTGTGATCAGCGCGTACCGTACCACCACCTACGTCGAATGGATCGTGCAGAATTGACCCCACGAGACGAGACCACGCTCCACAGGACAGACAAACTCGCTTCTGTCGTGAATGTTCAACCCCGTCACCATGAGCAGAGACGTCCCGAGGCTCTGTTGCAAGAGCTCTTTCACCGCTAACACGGTATCGACCCCGTCCGCCCCGTCGGTCGCTCCAGGCTGTGCCAGACGGGGGATATCTTTTCTATCCCCACCGCCCGGTTCGAGTGCAAGCTTGAGCATGTTTTCAATCCGTCGCATCCACGCCTCGTGCAGCGGTGGACCCGAACTCCCGTCGGCCCCGTCACCCGTCAACGATGCTGCTGAGCTGTCCATCGGGATCGGGCGCTCTTGCACAGCGTTGGCCGTCTCCAGACTGGACCGGGATCCGCTTCGGGCTAGGGAACAGCTGGTCCGCAGGGTACGGCACCGGTGACAGCCCTCTAGAATAACCATTTCGCATCGGGACTTCCGACGCTGACATGCTTCGCAGGCGATGAAGCCTCGCGTTCTTTGTCGCTTGGTGGGTTGCGTGTTTTCCGTCATGTCAGGTAGAGGAATGAATGAGTGCAGGTGAAAACGGTCCAGCCGACGGGGTCAATCGATGACAATCTGGATCTCCGTCGGGCCAGCCGTCGGAGATTGCATCGGCCTGAATATTCATCCCGTGACCATGCTTTCTCTGGGCTAGTTTCATGGAGACATGGTCGTACTGGCAATCGAATTCTGATACCTGGAAGATGAAAGCCGTTTGTTACCCACTATTGATGGGACTCAACTGGGCGGCGGAGGCGGCCGCAAAAGCGGCTGGCAATCATGACCACCCACAGAGCTCAGACAACGGGCCACCGAATGGCACCACAGACCGCGAGTCGGGCAAGGCCACAAAGAAGCGGGATTGATCGCCGGGACTGATCGCCACCTACGTTCTGGGGCTCAAGCAAGAGTGGAGGGCGATTGGAAGGTTTATGATTGCGAGAGTGGGATTCCTGCGTAGTATGAAAGAATGATGTGACATGTTATACGAGTTTTTATTGGGTTCGCAGGTTGCAGAGACCTCTCTGGATGATATTCTGCTGCAACAGAGCCGAACTTCGTTCTGGTGGCTAATGTTTCTGAATGAAACCCGCTAGGACCCCCACCCTTGTGCTCATGTACAAGCGCGCGTCGGGGTCAGCTTTCAACCGACGACCCAGAGTTATGCATCTGTTTGGAGGGGAGACGATTGACTCTCGCTTTACCGCCCACCGTCTCCTCATTCCACCAGGGTGACTCAAGCAAGCAGGCCATTCGCGTCTAATGCGTGACCCCGAGTCCCCGAGATCGATGTTTGAGCTGCAGGGACGAGTCTCGGGATGTTTGAAGTGCCGCAGGAGCCCATACGACCAAGAGCGACAGTGAGAGGCACAGCATCGGTACCGTGTCGAGAATGTAGAACGCGGTTTCGCTCCGAGCCAAGGTGGAGTCTCCGCTGTACAGTCAGCAATTGCATGCCCTTGTAGCCGTAAAGGCGTTAGATCCGCAGGCAATGGTGAGTCCAGCTTCCACCACTCCAACAGACTTTCAACTGGGCACAAGGCGTTGTGAGGAAGAAACATACCCCGCAGTGTACTCTGCCACACGGTAGATCGATCGGATCTGTGGTCAGCGTGATTTTGCTTATAAGGCAGTTAGAACACACAAACATCAAGCCGCAGCACGCCCCAAGAGCGACATACAAGCTGCTAGCCGCTGTGAGATCCCTCCATGAGCGCCGATCGGGCCAGAGCCCCGCGCGAGACCTGCGCCGTCAGCGTGTTCAAGCCGCCCATCAAATTCACTCACAACCTTCGACCGAATACGACGTAGATCACGACAAAGGACAGGAAACACACGAGCTGTACCCAGAGCCCGACCGTCACAACAATGTGACCAATCTTGACGAGTCTTCCGAATGTAATCGTCAAAGCTGTCCCCGCGAGCTGAGCCAGAACCGTCGTCACATCCGCGACGATGAAGAAGGACTTGATGAATCGGCGATGCGTCGGAAGGAGCCGTTCTGCTTGGAGATCGGCGGCGAGACGCGGGAGGAGGACGTAGATTTGGGCGAGAAAGGCGCACGGGGAGCATAGAATAAACTGCGATCAGTACATGTGCTTTTAGAGGTCTCGCCGAGACGCGCCACACCCACGTACGATGGTTTCAAACAGCCAGGACCAGGCATTGATATGGTTCCGCCTTGTGAAGCGACACAAGTAACCTAAAGAGGTGAAAGTCGTACCCAGAATGACCGACAACATGTACCTTGGCCAGGGCTTTTGGGCGCGGAAATAGCCTTCAAGTCAGCGGCGAAGGGGCATGACGCTCACGGATCCAGTACGCGACGGCTACCGCCCCGAATACTAGAAAAGCAATGATGGCAGCGGGCCCATTGGGATCGTACAATGCGCTACGCAGTCAGTGGATCGTCCAGCCGAATCGAAGCCCAGGGCGTTCTGCAATAGTCGCAAACTCACATGGCCCCGTCCACATCGTAAGACGCTCGGCGTTGCCACCAGCCGTGTGTAGTGTTCATGAGAAGGGGAGCCGAAGAGAGTGTGACAAAGCCTGTGACTTCTAAGCTGAGCCGAAGAGAACAGTCGGTAGAGAGCAACAAGTTGAACAGATTGCTATGCAGGAGACGCTTGACGTTTCGCTCGACGAATGGATCGGTAGCGAGCCCGACGGAGCAACGGTCTCCCCGACGGAGCGAATACCTCCCCGGCGGAGGCCGACGGGGCACGAACCATCGATAATAGAGTAGAGAAACTCTGGCATGCCCAGCGCAGGTATGCACAGGGGCAGATGCAGGATCTTTAGCTAGCCCATTTGGTAACAAGTCATGTCGATCGCAGATGCGCGTGTTGTTGCCCGGCCTGGGACGTGTGGACATTTTTCGTTAATTTTTCACGACGGGCGCAACGTGGCTCGTGTCTGTCTCCACAGACGTCTTAGAGCCAACCCTTCGTTCTCGAGTGGACAAGGGGTCATCAGGGACATGCCAAGAAGCTCACCTCTGGTACTTTACCCCCGCGACGCTTGAGCCATGCCGTTCCGGAAGTTGTGCCCAAAGGCAACATGTCACCATCGAAAATCGATCCAACATTCATACCCCCGACGCGCAAGACCTTGTCTCGTATATCGAGTCCCGAATCCCACTGCCTGCGCGCATCAAAATCTGCGGCGAACCCCCGTGCATACTCCAAACGCTCCCGACGACCCACGCTACACCATCTACATTTGCAGATGGTCGTACAATATCCGCTCATACTGGTTGTACACCTGGTTCCAAGGATCCGGGTTTTCCGTCAACATATTCGTATGACACACAGCCTGGAGTCAGCTTCCTAAACCCTGACCCACTCACGGCAATCCCGGACGTCGGGTCTATCCAGAACATGGTCTTCGCCGCACCGTCCCAAAACCCGCTCATCGCTTTTCTCCCCCATTTTGACTCTTTCTTGTTGATAAACAACCCCGGGCCATACCCGATATACTCCCCCGTCCCGTCGGTCAGAAGCGCCGGGTCGTGAATGCACTGTCGCTGCGCCATCGCCGCGAGGTCCTTGCGGATGACCGGGTCGTCGGGAAGGGTATCGCGGAAGAGCAGCTTGAACGTGTCCGGCTGAAGCAGCTGCACCTTGGCATTGGGCTCTGCCGAGGCCAGGACGTGTCGTAGAAACGTGAGATAGTCTCTCGCCGTGCCAAACAGCCCTCCGCCGCCAGAGTACGGAGGGTGGATCTTCTCCCTATCGAGTGTCCTTCCCAGCGGTGCAGACTCCAGCAGCACGACATCTCCCGTGTGCATGGGCTCACGCGTCGTCATGGCCATCATCGTGCTTTCCGCGTCGCTCGGGGGATGGAAGCTGATCTCTGCGATCCCGCAAGGTCCCCAGATGTGTTTGCTGAAGTACTCCTCCAGGGTCAATCCGGAGATTCGGCTGACCAGGTGCCCGGCCCAGTCGATGCCGATACCGTACTGAAACCGCGTTCCCGGTTCAAAGGCCAGCGGGGTGAGGTAAGACTGTATCGAGGCGTTGGGACCGAGCATGTTGGGGATGGAATGTTTCTGGATGTAGCAAGCGGTGAGGAGGGAGTTGAAGGCGTACGTCAGGCCTGTGGGGTTAGTCACCGGGGGTAGGGGCGTTGCTTACCGCAGGTGTGGTTGAGGAGCATCTTCAGGGTGATCTTGTTGTTTGGCTTTCGGAAGATTTCCTCGCCTTCCTCGGTGTATCCCTCGAGTATCTGCAGCTCTGCCAGCTCGGGCAGGTGTCTGTACAGCGCGTCCGAGTCATCCAAGCCGATCAGGCCGCGTTCCACCAGCTGCAGGGAGGCAACCTGCGATCAGTTGTGTTTCAAACGTGACACTCACCGTCGTGACAAACTTGGTCGTCGAGAACAGCTGTAGGACTGGGATCAGTCCAGTCATCAGGGCGGAACCCACTCGTATGCTCATCCACCATGCCCTCGTTTGGTTTGCCAAACACCCTTTCCCCTCGACAGTCGAAAAAGAGCTCCTCGTTCGCACTGGTCACGCCGAACCACGCTGCGGGGACTTTTCGCCCCGTGACCGTGTCTTTGAGATGCTGACGCAGGGCATCCACCCCGGTCTCATCGAGTCTGACCGGAACTGAAGGCATGGTGCGGTTGTACAACCGGGGATGAGGTGTCGCCCATATATAGAACGAACCCTCGGCCCGGCAACTAACCGGCAACGCGGAGGATCATCGGCCCATTTGGTTCCCCGACATGTCTCGTTGCTTGCCTCGACACGGCTCTTGCTACCAACGCATATGCATAGCTACCGGAGCGACTACAAAAGCTTCGAACCGCGTTACTTTTCCGGGGCATCGTCGTTCTCTCGCATGCTTCGGACGTCGATCGGCTGTCTGTGCGGTACATAATCCACCAGTCCCGCGGTGACAAGATTCGGGTGCATCTGGTAGCCAAACGTGTGCGGATCGAGGCCAAACTACGCTCAGCATTGGCAGCCGGCTCGGACTCACCTGTGACATGGGCTGGCCATAGTCGAACGGCAGAACCGAGTCGAGCTCTTTGATCTGCTGCGGCGTGAGGTGGATATCGAGCGCAGTGATATTGTCCTTCAGGTACCTAGCGTCAGCGCAGATCAAACTCCCGACTCACTCGACGGTACGGCCACCGATGATCGGATAGACGTAGGGATATTTGCTCATCACGTAGGCCAGGGCGACCGCGGTGACGCTTTTGACGCCGAGCTGATCCGCCATGCTCTCAAGCGCCGCCGACACCTTTTTCTCCTCCTCGTCCAGTGGCTTGGCCGATCGACCGTCCTTGGACTTGCCCTGATCCGCCTTGCGTTGGAACCGGCCTTGTCCGATGGCTCCCCAGGGCGCGATGCCCATGCCCTCGGAGATGCACATGGGGAGGAGGTCCCGCTCCAGGTCGCGATCCTTGATCGACCACCTTCCTTGGTACAGGACCTGATATTAGTAAAAGCCACGCGATGCACCTTACAAAAGGAGCCAGGCCGTGGTCGCGCGCGTACTGGTTCGCTTTGGAGATGACCCACGCAGGGGTGTCGGAGATCCCGAGGTACAGCACTGTCGTCAGTCACAACTCCTGGCGTGCAGCGCGAGACTAACCCTTTCCCTGCCTGACAAGCGTGTTCAACCCCTGCATGACCTCCTCGATCGGGGTCGTCCAGTCCCACCAGTGGAGATCTGCCGTCAGTGGCCGATCGCGCCGCTGCGGCTCACAAAGAACATCGATGTAGCTCGTCTGGAGCTTCTTGAGCGACGCCTCGACCGACACAAACATCGACTTGTACGAATTGCCCGAGCTGAGAATCAGCCCCCCCGTTCACCCAGCTCTGGCCTCACCGGTTGATCGCGATCGGGTGCTTGTCCGTCTTGCCAGACTTGTAATTCGCGGTGTACTTTGTCGCAATGACGAGATCATCCCGATTGCCTAGAGTCAGCACCAGGCCACCCGGTCTGCCACTCACCCCTCTTCTGCATCCACTCTCCCACCCACGTCTCGCTGTCTTCCCCCTGGTACCCGTTCGCAGTGTCGATGTAGTTGCCCCCGGCATCATAGTACGCATCGAGCAGCTTGAACGAAGCGTCCTTGGTCATCTGGCCCAGCTGCTCAGACTGGCCTTGGCCGATCGACATCGCGCCGAGCTGAAGCGGCGAGACACGGAGACCGCATTGTGGGGCCAAGAGTCGGTATCTACCAAGACGAGAGGGAGGGGGGAGGGACATGGCGAGGGAGATGGAGTCTGCACGATGGGACCTGCTAGCAGACTATATACAGCTCGCCCAGGTGGAGGCAGGTGGAGGTCTGCACGGGTCATGCGGTTGTATTTTGCGGGAATGCGCCGACCGGGAGAACAAAGGGCCGGGTGGTCGCGATGCTGGATGACTGTCATCTGACATGCAAGTCCACATGGAGTATTTGACGTTACAGGACCCCTCGCCGTCTCTCCGATCTGCCGGCATGATCCTGTTCACTCCAGCTGGTGTCTAGAACCAGGCTTAATAGACTCGAAGCCCCCTCTCCCAATCGCCTCTCTCCTTTTGCGTTTCCTGCGGCAGGTGAAGACGATGATCGCGGTGATGATGGCTATGATGGCAGCGGCGGCCGCGGCCGAGCCTTGGTATAAGCAAACGCAAGTCGGCAGACCCACCTGCGATGACTCCGGCGTGATTCTTCGCGCTGTCTGGCTTCTGAGTCATGTTGGAATCGCCGGACATGGCGGGGGGTCAGTAAAGATAACAGGAGAACTTGGTATCCCATCGCCATAAGTCGCTGGGTACGCCACGACGACATCGTCCGCTGCAGCTCTCTCTCCGTCGGGTGCTCCGGCGGGTGGACCGATGGAGCTGCCACGAGGGGAGCTCGCCTTTATCGACGACTCTTCGCCTCGACGGTACCGCGGGCTCAGGGAACACCTGAAGCCTCCTACCGCCAGTTGTCGGGGAGAGCGGACGTCGGGGGAGAGGCGTGGGTGATGGTGTGAGGCGTGGCGTGTTTCACACTGCTCTTGGCCTCGGCGATAGATCGCGTTCCGGCTCAACCGCTGCAGCTAGAGCACGCGACCCGGGCCATTGGGTCGTAGACATCCAATCCAACCGTATAGATCTGAAGAGTGTGGTGTCGTTACTCGAGGCGTGCATCCCCAAGACCCCATCGAGGGCTCCAAGTGAAAGGATGGGGCTTGCGGCACGACAGGCTGCGCGAATGCCGCTCTTCGAACCATTCAGTGCTGGGAATAAAGCCAGCTGATGTTTATCGAGCTCGACGGTTTGAAAATATGCATGAGTCACCGCAGCTTGATTGGTCCGCTGCTCGCGGGACCTCTGTCAACTTTGCCATCTGCGATTTGCATTACCACCACAGTGCAGCACCCCACACCGTCCTCCGCCTCTTCCCCCTCACGCGCGCAGAGTGGACAGGTCGTATCCGTCGGCTTCCGCTTGCGGCATGACCTTTCGCTTCAGGGCGGTCGGGTAGGAGGAGCGAAAGTCGGCGGCGATCCAATCTTTCTTCCCAGTCTTATACTCGGAGGGCATCAAGGCGTCTGACACGACCTTGCCGCCCTTCGCCGGGTGTCCGTTGCCGTGAGACATGTAAGGGACGAGCGGGAATCCCTTGACATCTTCAAAGAACGTCTCGTCCAGTCGGGGTCGGCATCGCGTGCTGAACGCCCATACTGAGGTTGAGCGAACTTCATCACCCCTTCGACTCACAAACATCCCGCCCGTCGTACACGTCAATGTCGTTGCCGACGAGGATCAGACTGGTGTCAAGGGTGCCGACGGACCATGGACCTACCGATGGATGGTGTACCCTGCTTTGTGCGTAAACACCACCTCGCCGACCTTGTCCCTGAGAGCTTCCGGGGTCCAGCCCTGCGCATGCACCTGAGCTGGATCGAACTGGAGAGCGACCCAAGTGACCTGCGACTCGAACGGAGAGAACGCGTTCTCCACTGGCAACCCAGCCTCCCTGCAGATGCGTCCGATCTCTGCCGCGGCGAGTGCGCCGATCAACGTGTGCGTCTCGTCGGTGAGCCGTCCGCAGGCGGACATGGGGAGGATCGCGTCGTCTCGGTGGGTCATCGCGTTGACCGTGTACAGCGGCCATTCGTGGGTGTCTCCGGGGAAGACGTATCCGTGCATCTCCCCGAAGGGTCCCTGGGGTCAGGGTGTTGACGCATAGCGGCTCACCTCGGGACGTCGCTCGGTGATGGACAAGGTGCCTTCAAAGACAATCTCAGCGTTGGCTGGGACGAGAAGGTCGTTGGTTTCGCATTTGACCAGCTCGAGCGAGGTGCCGGTCATCGCTCCCACGTAGTCTGCTTCCGAGACGCCGTCGGCTGCGTGTTAGCGTTGCCCACCCTCGGACATACGGATTGGCATGGAAGAAGCCATGATGGCGGCCGGGGGAACCTTTGGGATCAGCGAGATACTTCTCCCGACCTACGCCAAAGCACAAGGCCCAAGGGACTTCACGTCCTTCCTTCTTCCACAGCTGGTGAATCTGCCAAATGTGCTGAGGCTCAATCACTAACCCTGCGGGTCAGCCATGGCCAAAGGTTTGGGCGCACCAACGAGATGCTTGTTGTCGTAGATCATCGCCCGGGCAATCGACCAGTTTGTCCACTTGCCATCGGGACTTTGCACCACGTGCATACCTACGGTGTCAATCGAGCAGAGTCAGTAGCACCCACCGTAGGTCTGGATATACCTCCCCCCGTCTGCTTCGTGGATCATCGGCGCGGGAAGTCTCAAAAGATCAATGTCGTCGCCAAACACCTTGTGCTGTTTGCATACCGCCTCGTCTACCGTCGTCGGCTCGATCGGAGGTAGTCTGCTGGCCGAGAGCATCTTGTCGAGGATCTCCTTGTACGTGGCGGTCGGCTCCAGCCCGAGATGACGTGCAAGGCGGCCGTATCGGGTCGTAGGGTCCCGTCGAAGCCCAGCGGGGGCGCCTAGGATACGAAATAATCCATCCTTGGCCCCCTTGAGATTGTTGAACAAGGGCGCTGGACCGTCTGTCTCGTACGCAATACGGGTAATCGCGGCAGCCTCGAGGTTCGGGTCGACCTCGCGGTCGATCGCTACCAAGTCTCCGTCGGCTCGAAGCGCCTCGACAAAGGAGCGAAAGTTGAGGTGTGGGCTTTCTTGACTACTCATGGGGGCGAGAGTGCGCTGGGTGGAGCTGGAGCGTGTTTGTCGGATATTGCGACTTGATCCACCTATATACGCCAACAGCAAGAGTACCGATCATTGAGGGATTTCTCGCTGCCCGAGATCTTATCTTCGGGCATGTGTTCGGCTCTCGAGGAATTGCCGCAGATCCGATGGTCGTATGCCGTTACGCTGCTGATGACAGGACGCCCTTTTCCGCGGCCGGTGGACCCGTCATACGCAATGGTTCTGCCTCAGAGGTGACGACTTGTGTTCAGACAGAACAGGCCTCGCCCGATTCCCTCCACCCGTACGTTTGATCCACCTCCACACACTCCACCTGTAAACGAGACACCTCCCCAGGATCCCTGGTGCAGAAACCCCTCCCTCTCGTGATGGTCCCTCGCCGAGTTGAAAGTCACGCATTCGGTGAACATGACACCCGGTCGAGGTGTAGATCCTAACGTCGCAAGGCAGAAACCTCAAATGAACAGCTCTACCTCTGGAAAGGTTGATCACCCCCCGCCATGTTCAGCAACATTCACGTGCCCACCTTTGGCAAAAGTACACCAAGCTCAACCACCCATGAAAGCGACTCGGACAACGAGCACCACCGGGGCGCACCACTGGACGTTCAGACCGGGCGAGTCGACTTGCTGAACGAAGACGTGCCCTTTCGACTCATCCCTGAAGACCGACGCAAGCGGATGGTCGTGGCGATCACAGGGGCCACGGGGATTACCATCGCCATACGGCTGCTGCAAGCCCTTCGAGCGATCGACGTCGAGACTCACCTCATCATGAGCAAATGGGCCGGCACGACGTTGAAATACGAGACGGATTATAGCGTGGCCGAGGTGCGCCTTGAGTCAGGCGCTACTGACCACAGGTCAAAGCGTTGGCCGATTTCGCCTACTCCTTTAGCGACGTCGCCGCGCCGCCTTCCTCTGGCAGCTTTATCCTCGATGGGATGTTTATCGTGCCTTGCAGTATGAAAACACTCGCGGCGGTGCGGATCGGCCTGGGCGACGAACTCATCGCACGCGCTGCAGATGTCTGTCTCAAGGAGAATCGCAAGCTGCTCCTGGCTGTGCGCGAGATGCCGTTGAATGAAATCCACCTGGAGAACATGTGAGTGGCCGGGTTACGCACAACGCTGAGGTCTACAGGTTGGCAATGAGGCGTGCTGGGGCTGTCATCTTCCCACCCGTCCCAGCGTATTACATCCGTCCAAAGAGTCTCCAAGATCTGACCGATCAGACCGTGGGACGGATGTTGGATGCCTGTGGGTGGAACACGGGGGACGAGCTGACGTGGTAGTCGGGATACATACGACAGGGTTTGAGAGGTGGAAAGACAGTTAGGGACAATGATTGGGAGGCGGTACAGAAGCCTTGTACCGCGTGCTGGCTTCAACATCGTGGGTACAGCGCGGTCTGCCCAGTGATATGGTTGTAGACGATGGCGTATAGGGCTGGATCATCAAGCGTGCGCATGTGTAGTCGGTATTTGATGTATACAGCGATTCTCCCTCCGACCCGTTTCGGTTTCTCTGTATGTCTTGACGCAGTGTGCTGAACGATCGCTCCCGGTGGGCGTGATCACTCGCTGACCAAGCCGATAACAAGGAACAAAGCGCAGTTCTCGCATAAGACTGACCTAGACCCTGGGAGTTGCCTGAGCGAGGGCGCGAAGAACTTTCCACGATTAGTCATGGAGAGTTGCCTGGACAAGAATTACCCCCATGCAAGTGCCAGTCATTCATCAGCGCAGACAGAAGCGAGACGGGGTATGCTTGATCTACGAATTCCCCCCTGATCGCCCGGAAGCTGACGCTATTTCGGTTGGACATGTGTCTGTTGCGGAACACCACGCGCGAGAGTGTGACTCATCTCCTCTCAACGTAACCGACCACCCCTCCACTCCCGCAGTCACCGTCTGAATAATCGCGAGGCTGCGTGGAGGGGACACGACGAGGTATAAAGTCTATGCCATTTGCATGGTCTAGCTTTATCCCCGCGCCACTACCAAACCTCCTCTGAAAAACCGCAGACAATCCCGACATGACCGCCGACGTTATCTGGCCCGAAAAGTACCTCCCCGGTACCACCGACAACTACGTCTCCAACGAGACCATTGTCAAGGGACTGTCCGCAACAGACATCTGGCCTCTGCTCGCCGACATCACCCGTTGGGAATCCTACTACCACAACTGCGCCGACATCACTCCTCCCCGCTCCGGCCCTTTCCTCGAACAAGGCGACGAGTTCTCCTTCTCCACCTTTGGCTACCCTGCGCTCAGCTCAAAGGTCCACGAATCGGTCCCGCCGGCTTCTGGACAGCCGGCGCGGCTTGCATGGTCGGCTGCGCAGGATGGACCGGCTGAAAGTGCGATCGACGTGTACCACGCTTGGATTGTGGAGGATTTGGAGGGCGATCGGGTCAGGATCCTGACGCAAGAGAGTCAGATCGGACAGCCCGCAGCCCAGTTGGCCAAGTCGAGGCCAAACGCGATGTTGAACGGTCACCAAGACTGGCTCGATGGTCTCGTGCGCGCCGCCTGGGAGGTGAAGAGGGGGGGGGAGTAGAGTATACCTATGGGTCGTGCGCCGTAAGGAAGCTGCTATGGCATATTGTCTGATTGTCCGTTGACGACTCGTCGCTTGCTGCGGGAGAGCTCTCAAGCCCCTTTCTGCCGGACACTGGACGTCGTTGGTTATTTCCAAGGCCGGAACATTGCCAGACCGTCGTTGACGAAATGCCTCACGCCTAGACGTGTTTCGAAGAGAGCCGGCTCGCTCGTAGCTCATGTCTCGCCCGTCCGAGGATAGCGAGCTTCAGCATATTTCAATTTGTCGCGGCCTTGCCACACCTTTTGTAGCCAAAGGCGACGCACCTGGCCACCAATGTCGAGTCGCTCAAAGACAATGGTGAGAAGGGGAAATCAGCTGCATCGGTACCCGTTGGTCGAGGCCTTGGGACAAGAGGACCCATGTACACTCATACAGACACGGGAGGACGTACCAGACACTGCTTCCGCCAACGCAGGACTCTCGCCGCACGAGAATACTCGATTCTGGATCGCCCTCAGCAGCACAAGTACACTCGATGTCAAGGCTTTGGAGAGGCTGTAGATGACCAAGACGCCGCACCGACAGGCTGACGAGCGCCATGCCCTCCTCCCCAGGCCATCGCTCCTGTAGTCCGACAAGCAGATCATCGGAAAGGGTAAGATAATGAAGGCCCCGCCTGAATGACAGATCCACATCATTCCTTGACGGTCCCAACAAAGGAGGGCTCTTCCTTTCACTCATACGCAGAGGCACTCGGACTACCCACAGCAATCACGGCCGATTCACAACTCGTCTCCTTCTCACCCACCAATCCTTACCCCAACATCCCCACTCACCGCTCCTCACAGACAACCTCGCCATGACATTGCAAATTCGCACCGCGCTTCTGGCTGCTACTCCCCTGCTCCTTCTCATACCCACTTTCAACTTGCGCGTCACCCGGCTCTCCACTTGGCTGGCAGACTCTGCCACCTCTCGCTTGTCGGCCCACCAGATCCAAGGCCTTGACGCAATTGCGATCGACAAGACGGACGAACTGAAGGTGCCTCACGCGCTTGTTGGCCTTGCTGATAATAGTACCATGTTGGTAACGTGACCTACTTCACACCTACACACGCGCCGGTCCAAGTCTTCCCCTTTATCCATTACGCAAACACTCTTCCCAAAGAGCAGGAAGGGTTCTTCCCATTGACAGTACTCCGCCTACCACTGGATCAAGTCGTGCTGGACTACACCACAATTAGCAGCATCATCAAAGAATACCTCTTGATTGACGACGTCCTCACTCCTGCTTGGCTTGAGACTCTTGTCCTTGTTCCCAACAACACTTATCAAGGCAAAGCAAGTACAATCACCTTGATTGACAAGGAGACCTTTGCCCGTTTAGGTCAAGACTACAACGTCAAGCGCGTCTTTGTTGATCCCTCTTTCACTCTGCCTCGATCCATTGGCCTCCTAGGTATAGGAAGCGAGATTGACAGGCTCATGCCTCCTTCTCATTCTTATGGCTATATACCTCGGTTCGCTCAGCAAAGATGCCAGCCAAGTGGAGCTGTGGCCAGTGTACCGCCTGTACTCGGACACCTACCGGACCTTTTTGTTTGGCCTCTACAAGCCATTACCCCATGGTGATGACCCCCAATACCAAGCATTCCGAGAGGTTGATGAGAGAGGTTACAGCCTCATCCCCATAGCCTCTCGGCTGTCCACACTGCACATGAACAATGGCAATGGACCTTTTCGAATTGGAGTCAAAGGTGATTCATAGCATACCCACTGCAGCTATCTGACAATAGATCTCTATGATATCAAGGGTGTCCC
Organism: Papiliotrema laurentii; assembly: GCA_031326905.1. NCBI lineage: Eukaryota > Fungi > Basidiomycota > Tremellomycetes > Tremellales > Rhynchogastremaceae > Papiliotrema > Papiliotrema laurentii. The sequence goes on from JAODAN010000010.1 coordinate 17,331, forward strand.
AACCAGTGCTGGAAGCCGGGCATACGGCGAGATGTATGGCCCTGTCAATCAGACTGCACTCTCCCTACGCCTTCTTGACCCAGAGACAGCAATCTTTGTGGGAAAAACCAAGACAACTGCGTGAGTATGGCAGTGACAAGAATAGGTCATGCTGATTCTTTAGGTTTGCTGCTAAAGCCTTTGCTGTAAGTAGGTTACGTTGTTAAAGCTCATGGCAGCATGAATTTCAGCTTGATGAGCAACAGTGAGCCATGGTTCACAGACAGAGAGCTAGACTGACTGCCCAGGCCCTTCTCGCCTCGAGGGGACGGATGGCAGAATTGTGTTGGGTCTTCTCACGGCTCTGCCTGTGCAGTAGCAGCATATGACTGGCTGGATCTGGCGCTTGGATCTGACACTGCCGGATCCATCCGTGTGCCAGTGACAGTCATAGGTTTGTATGGGAACAGGGCAAGTTGTTGACACTGCATGCGATGCGGACTCATCTCCAGGTTACTCCAGGTACCATACCTCTGGACAATGTTGTACGTACTGGGAGTATGCCGATGCTGCTGGGGTACTTGCCCGAGATCCCAACATCTTTGCGAAATTCATCAGGGCATGGTGAGTTGATTTGCAATAGCTTGGCAGGATCTGACCATGTCTAGGTCTTCACTCTCCCTTTCCCATCGAGCCCCAGCAGCAACATTTTTGGAGAGTCCGGCTTATTCCCCTGTCCGGCTGCCCCATTCATTGCTGGTTGCAACAGACTACCTGATGCAGACAAATCCCACAGCTCAGCAGGTGGTGGACAAGTGGGTGCAAGCAGTGCAGGACACATTGGGACTTGCTGTGGAGAAGATACACCTGGACAGCGTGCTTGAGGATGCTGGCTATGCTGCTGAGAGCGTAGAGAGGCTCCGCAACACCATGGGGGAATCAGCTAACTGGTATGTCAGCGCGTGTAGCATTGCTGACTGTGTAACAGGTGGTCATGGAGCAAAGTTGGAAAGCAGTTCTTAGAAAACTATGCGGAGAGACACAATGGGCAAGAGCCAGGGTTGGACCCCGGCATTCGAAGCGGTTGGAGCATGGCTAGAAAGTCGGGCAGCTGGGAGAAATACCAAGCAAACGCAAATCGCTTCACCGAATTTCAAGAATGGTTTGCCAACAATATCTTCAAAGAGCAGGAGTTGACATGCGGTGACCAATTGTGAGTTGACTGCAGTTCTGTCGACCTGACTTGCAGCCTGATCAGCTCCATGGGGATTGGAGGGTGGCCAACGTACGGTGAACACAGCCTGAATCAGGATGTTCCCCCACGGAGGTGCGCAATTCCTAGAATGTCACTCATGATGACTGACAGACCAGGACACGTTTTGAAGGGAGGGATCTCTGTACTTTTGCTGGATGTGCGGAATACATGATCCCCATTGGTCAAGTGCCGTACCACAGCAAAGTGTCAAATGTTGTGGAACAGCAAGCCGTGACAATCAGCCTGATTGCAAATCGTCACTGCGAGTGAGTGTTGCCTTGATCATGGCTGAAAGCTCATGCTCCAGCTCTGAACTATTGAGGTTCATCGAGACCCTTGCTCAGGTGCGTTGCTTGTTGCCGCGCTGGTCAAGACAGAGGGCTGATGATGTCAAGGCAGGGTTGATCGGCCCTCTCAAGACGGGTCGTACTGCGTTTTGACCTGTTCTCGTCCCCTCCTGTGTCTGTGCTGTGGACACGAGTGTATCTAACAGACTGTCCGGCGTCGGTGCATGCATTTGTCTCGGTTGCACAACCCGGGCGATCCGACGAAAGATTCATTTTATTATTCAATTTGTCGAACTATACACCCCCACCTACACCCGCTTGCTCTCCGGAGGTCCGAGATAGGAGTAACCCCTCGCCGCGACCCCTCCCATATCGACAATGATCCTCTCAAAGACGATGCCCGTGGTGGTACCCCATAACGTCAGCTTGTGCTGGCCGGGCGTAGCCCAGTTGTCCAGTGGCATCTCCATCGTCACGTTGCGAATCTCGTTCGCGACGACAGTGCCCCAGTCCTTGGGCAGGTTTCCCGGCTTGGTATCTGGGATCGGTGAGATGGACCGAGGCTTCGCGTCGTCGAGTTGCAGCCCAAAGGTCAGCCACGAGCCGAGAATATAGTTGAGTGCGGGAGAGATCTGCACGGTGACCTGCACCGTCCCCGTCGTCCTGTTGAAAGCCTCGCCGACAGACCAAAAGTCGTATTCAAGACTGGGGCCCTCGCCGAGGGTAAAGTTGCGGTTGGACACTGGGAACATTTTCACGCCCGAGGCTGTGCGGCCCAACCAGCGGATCTCGTCAAAGGCGTACCCATCGGCCGAGGTGTTCCCCGAGGCATGCGCCGCTTCCATCGCGACGTACCCGTCTCCAGCGACAAACCCGTGCCATTCGGGCGGAGGTGCGGTGGTCTGATTCACGGGGAGGTTGACGATGGTGATGGCTCCGTCGGACGAGGTAAAGTTGACAAGCGCGTGAGAAGCGTTGCATAGAGACCAATCCGGGGTGAGGTACACCCGCGTGTCGGTAGAGCCATCCGGGGCGAGCTTGCCCGAGCTGGGCTCGATCTTCAACCACGAGACGTTGGTCGTTGCGGTCCATTCGACCTCTTGAGGACCCCCCGAGGATACGTCGACCCAGCGGGAAGCCGCTCCGTACGGGTCCATGGGGAGGAGCGTGGGGTCGGGGCAAGAGTAGCCCTCTGCGCAGTTGTGCTGATTATCGCCAGGCCACGCGCCGAGAGAGTTTTCCACGGTGTAGCGGATGCTGGTCCACGACCCGGGGTACGAGAACTGCGCTTGTTGGACGGTCGAAACCGGGGGGAGGGTGTTGCGCATGGGCTGCTGCCAGTATTGATAATTGATGTGAGGCTGGGAAAGCATGTACGGCCATTTCCCATCCTCCAACGCTTCAAACTCGGCCGTCATCGCGGCGTCCTCGTCAAAGAGCTGTTGCGCGTACTCTGCCTCGCGGTTGGCGCAGGTTCGGAACTGCGACGCGTACAGGTTGGACTTGGCGACGGCGACGTAGAGCGCGCGGAGGTTTGCGTTGAGCATGATTGGCGCGTAGACGAGTTCGTAGAAACCTGTTTGCTTTCCGGGTGACAAGGAGGAGTGGACGTTTCGTGCTCGTTCTGCGAGGTCGGACCATTGTTTGACCATTGCATCCGCCTCGTCATAGTTGACCAAGGAGAACGATTCCGGCTCGACGAGCTCGGCCTTGAGGAGCGAGGACAAGAACTGTGGTCAGTCGGATCCAGGGGTCAGCTCGACCCACCTGGTATCGACCCATGATGTCTGCAATCTCCCCCGCATCCCCCCCAAACTCCCTCCCGGCCCAGGCGGCGAGAAACGCCTCGAGAGTGTTCAAGGGCCACGCATCGGAATCATACGCGAGGGACAAAAAGTACTCCGACGGCAGCTCGTTCATCTTGAGATCCCCCACGTTGAGGATCCAGATCCCCGTCGTGTTGAACACGCTCGCAACGTTCATCTGCTCCCACATCTTTGCCAGGGGGGCCGAGTTGATCCACTTGTAGTTTCTCGGGTCGCCGACATAGTCCACATGGTAGTAGACCCCCCCGCCGGCCGAGTGGTTGCTGCCCCATGGCATGACCGCCATGAGATTGCCCCAGTTGTCGTCGGCCAGCAGGACGGTCACGTCGTCGGGGACTTTGAGCTTCGGTCAGGTCGGCTTGTGCGGGATCACTCACCCCGTCGGCGAAATAACTCATCACTTCCTTGTACATGCACCAGGTTTGCGGCACATCCGACCCGTTGAACGTTTGGCGCAGGATCGCCTGTTGGCTCGAGGTGATGTCTGGGTTTTAGGCGTGATAGCTTTACCCCACTCACTGTGCAAGATCTCAATGTCCGCTCCAGGCAGAGGCAAGTCCCCGTTGCCTCGCATGCCCACGGTGAAGACAGTCTCCGCGTCGATGGAACGAGCACGCTCCGCGCCGTACTGCCAAAACTGGTTCAACACCTCGGCATTCTTGGTATACTCCCATTCGCCCTTGCCAAAAGTGTTCCACTCGGGCTGATTCCTCGCCATCGGCTCGTGGTGCGAGGTGCCCATGACGATGCCCATGGCCTGGGCGAGCTGTTGGTTCGGCCCGGCGGTCGGTTTCTGCGGCAGCCCCGAAGACACATCCATCCCGTCGACGTCAAACATGCTCGACCACACTGCGGTGAGTGATTGTCCGGAAAGAACGACTCACTCGCTGGCCAGAGGTAATTTGCCTTGAGCCGGAGGAGGGTCTCAAACACGGGCTGATACACTTGCGTCTGAAAAGGCGGGTCGTCGCCGAAATGCTCCATGGCCCAGCTCCACAACGCAGGCTGCTCGTCGTTGATGAACAACCCTCGATACTTGACGTGCGGCTCGCCATGAGCGCATACGCCGTTGAAGCCGATGTAGTCTCGGTGGTCTGGCTTGACATCGGCCCACCACCACCATGGCGAGACGCCCATTTGCTCGGAAAGCTCATACATCCCGTATATCGTTCCACGCTGCGGTGTCAGCGAGACGCTCGCTGTGACTCTTCACAGCTCGCTCCGACTACTCACTCTATCAGACCCGGCGATGACCAGTGCCTCGGACACCCCGTCCATGGGGTCCTGCACCACTCGCATGTCGTAGCTCTCCCACTGGCCGGTCAGATTACTGCTGACCCCCTTGACGAGCTCGCTGTCGACCGACCCGACGATGATTGCCGAGCGAGCCCATGTCGGAGCGGTATCGTTCACAATCACCGGCCGCGCTCCCGTGACCTTTTCGATATCCCCGGCGAAAGAGACCGCTGCAATGTGCACCGCCGTGTCGTCGCTGGTCGAAGTGATGATCGGTATGGCGTTGCCCGACTCGACCAAGGCAAAGGCGCCCTCTTCAAACGTCAAGCACTGTTGCGTGCTCACCGCCAGCGCTGCCCCAACCGATCCAAGAGCTATCAACCTGCGCATCGTGCCTATGCAGTCCGACTCGACCCAGACATGCACGAATATAAACCCATGCATAGGATGATTCGGCAAGATTACGGACTAATCGATTCCAGTCTAAAAGCTCTAGCGCGAGTGAGGACCCCCACGGAGCGACCGGGCCGGCCCCGACGCTAGCTGTCCACCCCCACGGCGAACCGCTCAAACACGCCAAGGTCAAACACCTCTGCCATTCGCCGATACCCCGCAGGGTTGAGGTGGAGAAAGTCGCCCGAGTTGTACGCTGGGGCGAGGCGGTCCGGTTGGTCGGGGTCCTCTACCGCCGCTGCAAAGTCGACCACATGGTCGAATTTCCCCGACGTCAGGAGCCAGTGGTTGATCCGTTGGCGAGTTTGCTCCCGAAGGGGATCGCTGTAGGGCTGGATGGTGCTGTTTGGAGCGGAGAACGGGGTGATGGTCGCGGCGAAGATGGGGATGCGAAAGGAGTGGACTTGCGTGATGATCTGGTCGTATGCGACGAGCAGCCGGTTGTAGACGTCGTCCTGGGCTTCCGTCGTGTTGTCCGCGGTCCCAATGTCATTGACCCCTTCAAAAATCATGGCGTACCGTGTTGACGGGTGAGCCAGCACGTCGCGGCCGATCCTGGACCAAGCGTTGGGGCCGAGGCCATCTTGCAGTATCCTGTTACCACCGGCGGCTTGGTTCACGGGGGAGACGTCCTTTGCAAAAGCATCCCCCTGCATCCTCGCGTATAGCTCATCTGGCCAACGATTGTTCTTATCCGTCTCCGATCCCCTGCCATCGGTGATGCTGTCCCCCACGATCGCAAAGGCACACGCCCCGGTAGTGTAGCCCTCTATTGCGGAGAGGTAATACCAATGGGCGAGCGACTGCCCTGTCACATTCCCCGCGTAACTCTGGTCCCCATCGCCGATCCAGCTGGTCACCCTGGAGCCTGGGTGCGAGGTGATTGCAAAGCCATCTTGACCATTGGCGAGGTACAATGACACGGTGACAATGTCCCCAGCTTGAACATTGAACGACACGGGATCCGACGTTGCAAGAGCAGACGTGGGGACGACAATCCCCTGCCCGCCGGAAAAGGTCACCGATCGTACACTCCCCTCGTCAATGGTGGAGGTCCCCGCGACGCCTCGATCGGACGGATACGCGACCGTCATCCCAGTCACCTCGAGGGGAGTCGCCCCAAACTGATTAGTCACCCGGAACCGGATCGTGTCGGTCCCCAGCGTCAACTTGAAAGTCTGCCGAATCGTCGCATTGCCAAACACACCGAGAGTGCCGTTGTACGGGGCCATGGGGAGGTTGGCCGGCTCGGTCAACTGAGGCATGGCCGTCCAGAGGTCGACCCATTGCTTTTGCTTTCCGCCGAGGCAGGTGGAGGCTTGCGCCCATCCGAGGGCGAGAATGAGGGTCAAGAGCACTCGCATAATTGTGCATGCGGGGCGACTCCCCTTGGCAGAGTAGTTTATAACTGCTCTCTTTCCCGGAATGATCGGGCAGCTGGCGATGACAGCATCCTACGCTAGGCGGTTTCTCGCAGCAACGTTAGCGCCGGACGATTTGCGGCTGGATACTCCAGCTGTCAGCTGATACCTGGGCCCATGGTGCCCATGTTGCGAGCCCCGCTCGGTCGATATGGATTGCGGATTGGGCTGATCGGTTATCAGTCGATAAAAAGGCGGGGTAAGATGTTGCTGAAATTATCCAACCACCCCCTTCCACCATGCTCCCTCTAGTCACCCTCGCCGCGCTTCTCACCACTGCATCTGCGACCCCGACCCCGCGGTGGCCGTGCAATGGCAACGGGGACAACTGTTCCCTCGCCGCGTTGGCGGAGCGTGCGGGCAAGGTGTACTTTGGCGACGCCTGGCAGTCGTTCTACCTCGCCGACAAGGCGTTTGGCCCGATCTTGGAGTCTCAGTTTAATCAGTACACCCCAGAGAACGAGATGAAGTGGGAGGTGGTCCACCCCTCGAGGGACACGTACAACTGGACGGGAGCGGATCTTGTGGGTACTCCCCTTTGGATAGGGCGTTGACCACAGATCATCGCCGAGTCGAAGAAAACTTCGTCCTACGTCCGGGGCCACAACTTTGTTTGGGACCAGCAGACGCAAGTGCCATAAATGTTCCACATTGACTAATCCCCAGGCCCAGCTACGTGACCAACATTACCGACCCTGACGAGCTCAAGTCGGTGCTCAAGGATCACATTGACGCGGTGTTGGGGCGTTACGGCAACGACCTGTATGCGTTTGACGTGATCAACGAGCGTAGGTGGGGGAGTAGAGATCGTGGCTAACGACAGCGCTCAATGAGAATGGCACGATCAAGGCGAGCGTCTGGTACGACGTGCTCGGCGAGGACTACCTCGGTATCGCCGTGAGTCTAGCTCCTCAACTCTTACATCCCAGACTCACCAGCAGCTGGACTACGCCCACGCCGCGGCTCCCAACGTCAAGCTCTACATCAACGACTACAACATTGAAACCGTCAACAACAAGTCCCAAGCCCTTGCCGGTCTCGCCAAAAAGTTGTTGGACCAGGGCCACCCCCTCCACGGCATCGGGTTCGAGAGCCACTTTATCGGCGGCAGCACCCCAAAGGACATCCCCCAGAGCATGGCGCAATTCACCGCTCTCGGCCTCGACGTCGCAATCACCGAGCTCGACGTTCGTGTCCCGATCAACAACAAGGGAGTGGCAAACTCCACCTGGCTCGATATCCAGTGAGCGATCGTCAGGTGGCACTGGCTAACCTCCAGGGCGCAAGACTACGCAGCCGTGGTCCAGGTCTGCCTCGACGAGCCCAAGTGTCCCGGTGTCACCATCTGTAAGTGCTACCTCTTTCACGACCGCTGACCGTCACAGGGGGCTTTGACGACTTCCACTCTTGGATCCCCGGCGTCTTTGCCGGCTTTGGCGCGGCGAGCTTGTACGGTCTCGACTACGAGCCCAAACCCGCGTTGCAAGCTGTTCACAACGTGTTGAAGGGGAAGAAGTAATGGTGTGAGGGGTGAGTAAAAGGGAAAGCGCGGGCTTTTCAAAATGAGTCGAAATCGAATGCAGAATATAATGGTTCAAGCGGTATCACCTGTTCACGTTGCATTTTTCTAAGCTCCTATACAAGTTCCGGTCTACCATCCCTCCTCAGCATCCCCGCACAACCCACGCCTCCAGCTCTACAAGATGTAACGGAAGCCCACGGGACGCTGATCATCCTCGGACTCTCCCGCCACAACCTGCTCGTCCGCCTCGTCCAGCTTGCGGTTCTCCCGCGCGAGGAGGAAACGGAGCGACACTGCGGCAATGATCGAGGCACCACACATGGCCTATTTCTCAGCACGGTCGCTTGCGCCGACTCACCATGGAGAAGCCAAAGCCAGTGGGGTAGTTGGGCGCCTCTCGGCCAAGGTACGAGTTGGTCCCTGCAGCGGTCGCCAAACTGGCAATGCAGAGCTGGAACGCCATCGAGATGTTTCGCTTGCCCCGGGTCTCGGCATTGTTGGCTGAGGGTTAGCAAAGGGAACATGGGCCAGGTCTCACAATTCCAAGCGAGGGTTCTGCAGAGTTAGCCTCAGCATTGACGACCGGCACAACTTACCCAGGGAAGGCGGTGTAGATTCCGCACATCAGGAGGATGGCCCCAAAGTACCTCACCCCAGCGAGGCGATCCTTTGGCATGGTGTAAAGTACGATCAGCCCGATGAGGGCGACGGTGAATCCAACAATGATAAAAGGAGATCGAGTTTTGTATCGGTCAGACACAACTCCAGAGATCAATACGCAGAGACAAGCGGCGGTGTAGCTGTTGTTCAGCTCTGAACAAATGACCCCACTTACATTGGCACAGTCATCAGCTGGGCGAGCTCGGCCTTGTAGCCCAGCTGGACGAGGATCGTGGGGAGGGTGTAGCTGAACCTGCCCTGGTCAGCCTTGTCGTCGCGCACCACCGCGCAGGCTTACCCAAACGTCACAATGTTGACCGACGAAGAGAGGAACGTGCACATCCACACTTTGTAATCTGCTCATCAGACGGACACCGGGAAGGGTGTACTCGAACCCACCACCGAGCACCTGTCGAAGGTATTTCCACTTGAACCGCGCATGCCCGCCGTCCCCTTCGGCCACCCGGTTCGCCAGGATCGCCTCGCGTTCATTGTCCGTGAGAAACTTGCATCGCTTCGGGTCGTACGGCAAGAAAATGAGGATCAGGCTGGAGAGCAGGACGGTCGCGATGCCTTCGAGGATAAAGATCCTAAAGTCAGTCCACGCTTCCGAGGGCAACTCACCATCGCCAGCTTTCCAGACCTCCGACCCCGTCCATGTAGTGGATACCATATGCCAGGAGACCACTGAACGCGCCGCTAAACACGCCGATGACGTAGAACGCGGAGAAACGACTCTGGACCATGGCTCGCGGGTACCATCCCCCAACCAGCACCAATGCGGTGGGGAAGAATGAAGCTTCGGCGACGCCCAAGGCAAGTCTTTCCCGTCAACCTTCGGCCTGATGATGAGCTCACCTGGCCGCGATGGCGCCTCCAAAGTTCTGGACCAGTCCTGACAGGGTCATCACCACGCCCCAGGTAAAACCTAGCGTCAGCAAGCGCCACGGTCGGTTCAACGTACAGATCGAGGCAAGCCAGAGGTTTGGCCGGACATAGGACAGGATGATACCTCCTGGGATCTCGCACCCTCCATACGTCTCGAGGTGAGCGTGGTGACTACTCTTCACTTACAAAGAAGAAGACCTGACGTCAGTATGCATCGACGGCTGCGACATAGCAAACTCACCGTGACAATCAAGTTGTACTGGGCCGTGGTGATCCCCAACGACTGCTTGAAGCCTGGGGTCAGCCTGGCCAGAGATGGGTCACTCACCAAAGATACTGGCATTCGCAAGCGAGCCCCTGTCGAGGTACGAGAATAGGTACAGGATGCCCAATACAGGTAGTAACCGTATGTCCACCTGACATCAGCTGCACCCGACGGACTCGGCTCACCTTGCGAAGACCCGTTCGAAGATCTTTCTCATCGTAGATCGCATCGGACGCTTGCAACGCATCGGCCGTCGTCCCGACTTCTTTCTTCTCGTCGCTCATCGTCGCCATGATCAGGGTGTGTGACTTATGGTCAGACCCCTCGGGGTAAGAGCTTATATGCTCGTCCAGCGGTTAGTCTCGCGCCAGAGCGCATCCAGGCGGCAGCTTATCTCCCCTTCCGACTGACCAACAAGGGCGTTTGCTATTCGTCCGACTTCAGGGTGTTTCGGGCAACGGCGAACCTCTCGTCCCCCAAGGGGTCGTCCGATACGAATCTCGGCTATGTCACGATGCAGCCGACTGTTATCCGACTGCTATCCGACTGCCATCCGACTGGCCCAGGCGGAAGCGGCTAGTCGTCGACGCGCTCGAACTGTCGCCCCGGTCATAAACCCAGACCGGGTCAAATGGATGTGAACTTGCACATACGCAACCTTCCCAATGCAATCCGCGACGACTTCTCAGACCGCCACGACAAACCCCGGAGTGGTCCACCTCCGTGGAGACGGACCAAAGGTCAATGGCCAGCGTATGAATGACACCTTGCACGAGTCGTGCCAATGGGGATGGTGAGTTGCAGACGACATGTTTGACCGTGGCTGACCTCACAGTACGCCCGATGGTGGAATGAGCAAGTGTCCCCAAAGTCAAAGCGTCAACTCGCTGACAGCCAGACCGCCTCACACTCAACAACGACGACGCACAGGTCCGACGATGGTTCATCGAGATGGTCAAGCAGCTCGGCTGCACAGTCACAATCGACTCGATGGGCAACATCTTTGCCGTCTACCCAGGCAAGAAGGCGGGACCCCCTATCGCCATGGGCTCGCACCTGGACACTCAGCCGACTGGAGGTAGATACGACGGTATCCTGGGTGTTCTGGCTGGACTCGAGGTCTTGCGAACGCTGCACGACCAAGGGATCGTCCCGGAGAACCCCCTCGCGGTGATCGTGTGGACCAACGAAGAGGGCTCTCGGTACGCGCCTGCGATGCTGGGCAGCGGTGTCTGGGCGCACCACTACACGCTGGATTATGGGTACGTCTCGCCAACTTACCCCTCACCCGACTCACCGCCAGGTACACTCGGACAGACACCGACGGCGTCGACCTCAAATCCGAACTCGTCAGACATGGGTTCCTCGGCGAGACTCGCTCCTCGTACGAAGCGATCCCGCTCAAAGCCCACTTCGAGGTGCACATCGAACAAGGCCCCATCCTCGACATGGCCGAGGCACCCGTTGCCGCGGTTTCCGGGGTCCAAGCGATGCGGTGGTTCGAGGTCAAGCTGCAGGGCCGGGGTTCGCATGCGGGAACCACTCCCATGCGGTTCCGACGAGACCCTCTCGCTGCGTTTGGTCGATTCGTGATAGAGGCCGAGCAGACGGCCAACGAGCTGGACGGGCTGGCGACGGTCGGGCGGATGTGGAGTGACACCCCGCTGAGCACCAACGTGATTGTCGACAATGTCGCGTTCCACCTCGACCTGAGACACCACGAGGACAAGGTGATTGATCAGATGGAGGCGAGGTTGAAGGCCAAGCTCGACGCGTTTGTCGGCGAAGCCCAGGGCGTCGAGTTGGTCAAGTTTGAGAGGATCGCAGACAATGCGGCGGTGGTGTTTGACCCGACCGCCGTGGGGTGCGTCAAAGCCGCCTGTGGGGGTTACCCCCCGCATAACATTGTCTCTGGAGCTGGACACGATTCGTAGGTGCCTTCGTCAGGCTCGCGCTCATGTCAGGGTGCACACAGCAAAGCACTGCCCCACTGCGATGATCTTTATCCGATGCAAAGACGGCATCTCCCACCACCCGTCAGAGTTTTCCACTGCAGAGGATATGTAAGCGGACGGTTTGGGGGACACGCTGACATTCAGCACGATCGGGACTCAAGTCTTGCTCGATTCAGTCTTGGCGTACGATGCGAAGTCTCATTAAAAATCTGCTTTGTACAATGTTTCTTTTGTAGCACCATGCATAGGCGGTCTCGCCAAAGCCTCACAGCCTCAAATGTTCCCACGTCGCTTTTATCTTTGCCACAGAGCCCATCTGGCACTTTTAGCCGACCGCTTGACGATCCGCCTTGTTCTTCTTCACCACCCATGTCCGACGCATCCCCGCAATCGACCAGTCGGACTGTACGGCACACTCGGTCCAAAGGCGGCTGCGACACGTGTCGACAGCAGAAGAAAAAGGTATCAGCTTGGGGGTGACCATATCTCACGTTGCAGTGCGACGAAGCCAAGCCTACCTGTGGGAAATGCGCCTTGGTCGGACGCAGCTGTCTGTACACTGCGGGTCCCTCTCGACACAGACAGTCGTCCGGGAGACGATCAGCCTCGCCTTGTCATGGCCTGGTGCCGTCGTCCGCTGCCCGGGCGGAACGAGACCACCCCTCGGTCCTTGCTCCGATGCTCACTCCCATGCTTGATGTATCTCCAGTGGAATCGTACGACTGGACTGCGGGGTGAGTCTATAGCTATTGATCCGCGCCGACTCTAGGGACGACTTTCTCCAAGCAGTCTTTGGCATAGGCACAACAAGTTCGATAGACGACGGGCCGTTACCCGAACGCAGCGCCGCGCCCAACCCCTTCGTCTCGCTCGCCGTGCCAGTCGACTGCGACCCGTCCCTCTGGGCTTCTTTCGTCGACTCGTCATTATGGTCTGACCTGCCGGTCGGGACAGACGACGAAGTGCTGTACTCGCACTATGTGGATAATCTGCCCAACGAGGTGGTGGCCCGCGATGGTCCAGGTATGTGCGGAGTTTGGGTATGAGCTGAGTGCAGCGCGGCAGTTTTACGCCGACTGCGCGTCGAGGACTGGCACCGACGCGGGGCATGCGCTCAAGCATGCCGTGTTGTGTCTGAGTGCACAACATCGAGCCAACAAATCTCGCATCGGTGGGGACACGGCCATCAGCGCTGATCAAGCCTCGACGTCGACCAAGCATCGTTCCAAGGCGTTGCATTTCTTGCGCATCGCAGCGGCGAAGGATGCCCCGGCGACTCACACAGACAGCTTGGCCGCGGCGATGGTGCTGCTGATCCTCTCTACGGTATGGGCAGTCAAGTCTCACCTGCTGACAGCATAGGCACTACGAGGAGAGACTGCGATCATGCCCACATTTCTCTCTCGACTAGGCAGCTTGCTCCGGCGGTGTGACCCAGACGACCTGTCATTTGTCCCTACGATTGCCGCGCTACACACCATGTACGCCAACTGTCACATGCTCAGCCAGCAGGTTCAGGTCAACCCGGAGCATCTCGCGCCGTACAAGACCAGCCAGCCGGTATGGGACCGTCGGACCGAGGACGTGATTGAGACGGTCTTGGGCATGGTGCGCCTACGCTTCATGACCCAGCGACTGACCTCTAGAAGCGGGCAGTGTTGGAGCTGCTGATCCAGGCGAATAATCTGAGTCTGGAGTACAGAACAATCTCCGAAGCGTCTCGCCGCAATCCAACCGATGACGAACTCGCGATGATGCTCGTGGACAGCCAGTCGGCTTGTTCCAGCCTCGAGAACGAGCTGAGCGACGACACTCAATGGGCTATGAAGCATTCCAGAGATTGCAGCGGTTGGTCGGAAGTCTCAAGCTGATGCTGATGGGCCAGCTCGCACCGCACTAGGCAACAAAGCCACACGAATCGCCGTCCGAGTCATGCTCCTCACCGATACGTTTGGCCTCCGTCCAGAGCATCCCAAAATCATCAAACTCGTTCGCGACTTTGTCGAGATATTAACAGCTTGTCGTGGGTGACCCGGACCCATTCTCGGAAGCTGACCATAGCCTCGCGTCTCGAAGTCGGTCTGACGTGGCCATACATCGTGAGTGCGTCTGTTCGTGACATGGACTAACCGCTCCAGATCGTGGCGAGTCACGCGATCGATGAGCTGCGGTCGCAATGCGCCGAGTTCATCTCCAGAGCACAATGGAAGGGGTCGGCCATGCCAGCGCTAGCCGCCGAGCTGGTGGAGGAGGTGTGGCAGAGCGTGGACAGCGGGCGTCCACGGCACTGGCGGGATTTGATCCGGGAAAGAGGATGTCCAATGATCTTGTGAGAGTGGGTCGGACTAAAAAATTGAGACCCGATCGAGCAGACGCTTCGGCCCAATAGGACTAGGCGGGGTGGCTCTTCAAAAGCGTCCCCTTGAAAGCTGCGTTGCGCCGCTACGAGCTGCTTAGTCATTGATGGTTGCGCCGTGTCGCAACGTGTCAGCTGGAGGAATGAGTCCAGTCAGCGAATAGCCCGAATAGTATTGGGCACTCGTCACTGTTATTATAATGCTAGACAACCTCTGCATCGTACTCTGATAACTGCAGTCCACATCAGAACGGAAGACCCGAAGTCGCCCAACTGATCGTCAGTGACACCCATTCGCCCGACTCACTTCAAATCCCACGACCACACTGCGCTGCCAAACCCGTCGGACACCCGCTTTTCCGCGGCCTTGCCGTTGGGGACCGGTGATGACTGCTCCGATGCCGTGGGAGCAATGTACGACGCCGAGTGATAAGACTTTGCCGGCTCCCGCTGTTTCTCGATTTCTTCTGCCTCTTTGACGCGCTGCTGTATCACGTCGAGGACGTCGGTCAATGCGTCGGGAGAGTCTGGGGGATTCTCCAGGACCTAGAGTCAGGGGGTGTCGACAAGGCGTACCCACGGTGATCAGCTCGTTGCTGATGACAAAGCCCCGTGAGGCTCCTCGCATATACAACGCGTCGTCCTCTTTGAAGCGAGCAAAAACGGCTCGGGATTGGCGCAACTGATCCAGCATTTCCGGTCGTTTATGCGGCAACATGTAGCCTTGGGTGAAAAACACGACCAGGGCGGAGATGTGGTGGACAAAGAGATGGAGGGCGTGCTTGACCCAGACTGAGATGAGCGCTTGGAGCGTGGCCAAGACGTACGCTTCCAGTGGTACTTCTCCAGTACGGTGCGATGGGTCTGAGCGATGGACAATGCGCTCTCCAGCACGGCACGTTGCGATCGAAGATAGAGATTGTCACTGTAGCTTTTCATAAAGTAGGCTCGGTGTAGATGGAGGATTCGTTGGTAGTACGAGCTGGATTGTAAGCGACATACAGGGCGTCCCGCTCACCTCTTGGTCAGAAAAAACGCAATCTTCCCGCTGTCTCCCAGCTCGGTGGTCGCTTCCAGAGTCAAGACGTTTTGAAACTCCGAGTCCAGACTGTCGTGCAGCTTGAGCGTCGTCTCGTACGTCGGAGGTCCTGCGTCTGAGAAATGGAGAGCGCGGATCCGGCGCCAGATGTTGAACAGCAGATTGGTATGGTACTCCCAAGTGTAGGTCGTCCTGCGTATGAGCTTGTCGTCCCACTCCACACTTACAGCTCCCAAGGGTGTTTCGGTGCCTCGTCAGCCGACGTCGCCGACAGCATCGCCTCTTCAGTGTGGTTCGCAGCGTGAGGAAAGGAGAATGAACCTGGGGTTTAGCTCTAAAGGGTGACCTTGCTCCGCACCATCGGGGAAATACGGCTTCGACTGCATCATCATCGGCGCCGAATGGATCGTGTCGAGGATGAGAACGTGACTGAACACGCGTCTAGCGAGCTCCACGCAGTACAAAGGTTTGGAAGGGGGCAGGGCCGGGTCGTCGAGTTCTTTCAATTGCTCCAACGACGTAGACACGTCGAGCTTGAGCGCTTTGCACATGCTGAGGTCAGCACGGAAGGCGAGGAGACTCACCTCGCGGCAATTTCGAACCATAGAGGTTTGGTAGCATGTCCCTTGGGTCCTATCAGACGGTCGATGTTGTAAAAGTAGAAATGACTGGGACGTCAGTGCCACGTCGGGAGCCTGTACGCACGTCACGCCATTCACCACGGTCAACGCTTGCAGCACCCTCATCTGGGGTCGGATGGGCCATGCAGTGCAGCTCAGAGCCGTGTCAAAGGTCTCGTACATGAGCTCGGCGAGGGAGTAGACGGTCGCGCTTGTAAAGCCGAGGTTGGTGAGATCGGCCGGGAACGTCGTCTCGTCGAGCGCAAAGTGACACACGACCCTGGCATCAGTGGAGACGCAGCGACAGACGCACCATATCATGGCTGCGATAATGGCGAGCCAAGCAGGGTCCACCATCATGCGGTCGGGCGTGTACCGCGTCTTTTCGAACAGTTCCACTTCTGCGCGAATCGTCACCACGGACACGTACCACCCTGGGATGAGCTCAACATCCCGGTGCAACTCACTGTACCCCTGGACCTCGCGAAAGTAGTAGTCGATCAACCCGTGGAGCTGCCGGGACCTGGGTATCGCGTCCAGCAGCTCCGACATGTCCCGCGCCCATCTGGACGTCTGCCTTTCCACCTGAGACGGGATGAGAATGTTGGGCCATTGACCGGGATCACCTGGGCCGTCCACAGCGCGGTCCTTTCTCCTCTGTCGACCGGGCGGACCAGGCATGGCGAGAAAGTGAAAGTTGTCGAAAATGTCATAGGGCGACTTTTGGGCCGGTTTGCAGTGCTCGCCCTGTGTGCCGTTCCCTTGATCCGGGCTGTTGTGCGCCGTGGGGGCCGACGCCAACAAGCCAGGCAGGCTGTTTGGAGGGGAGACTGGGAGTATCGCCGTCTGTAGCTTCTTCTCCATCCGATCAATCTGCTCTTTCAAAGCGACATAGTCCTGGATGGTGATGGACGATTTGGTGTAGTCGGGGGGAGGTGGGGTCGCGCCGGGCTCGTATTGACAATCGTCCTGCTCGCCTCGAGTGACGCAGGACAGGCATGGGCGTGTCTTGTCGCATTTGGTCTTTCGCCGTTTGCTACAAGGGTTAGAGAAGTGTGCAGGGAGTGGGGGGTTCTCACCAATTGAGACATGTGAGCTGGCGAGTCAGTCGACCCCAGACTAGACTGATACTCACCTGCAGACGTCTTCTCTTGATCACCCGCGCTGCATCGTTGCCCTCGTGACTGTCCCCTCGGTCGTCGGTGTCGCTGCCGAGGGCAGACCCGGCGGAGGACATGGTGGGTGTGCAAGAGTGGGTTCTCACAACGTCTATTCTTAACCTGACATCGGGGAGAGATCAACATGGTCTCGCGGTCATCCCCGCTGATCTCTGCCTTTCAATCTACTATTGATACAACCAGGTCATGTCTCTGACACAGACGGCACTGACAGCTGTAGACGGATGTGAGATACTGACTGAACAGTGTCTAGCCCCTTCTTGATCAATCCTGCAAGGCTGGAGACCCAGGGCTGAGGCATCATGGCTCACGAGGTATTGCTCCGCTTTGGTGACACCTTTCACTCTACTGACCGATACAACTCTCACATTCCCTTGCGGCGAGATCAGACACGAATGCAATCCAAGATGGGCGCTTCGGCGATGGCTCCTCAGTGATCCATGAGTCTCCTGGCCCACGCCGTGACTCACCACGTCGCCCCTGGTGTCACCATCCACCGACACACGCCATCCAGTCACCATGGGCATAAACCTCCGAGCCATAACCCATTCGGCCATTTGGCACGACCGTTCGATGCCTGGCCCAATCCTGTCCCCGCGGTCTTAAAACCGGATATGCTATTTCACCCCTTTGCCAAGCGAGGCGATAATCACCGCCCACATGGTCAGCTCCCAACTTATGCATACTACCGAACTCCAAGTCGAACCTGACAATCACGCCATCCACACTCATCACACCCACCGCGTGCGGCCGCTCGTCGCCTGTCGGGTTGAGCTCCAACTCGACTTCGGTTCTAGCGTCGTTGAACAGCAACACCCAGCTGGACTCGCCCTGAGCACCACATGGACAACCCATGCTTCTGGTGAGGAAACACCAACAAGTGTCCACTTTGCGACTGTCCGGCGACATACTGATCCTCGAGCACGCCACTGTGCAATACTGACATTTTCCAAAGGTGTAAAAAAAATCTGCACGGCGGTACAAAAAGCCCACTGCCTGACATGCCAGCCCTGTACACATCCTCCCATGGCGCTCCAACCTCAGAACGAACCACTCGTGGACGGCGAGCCGTCTGTCCCGGCTCTGACGGTTTTGGACGAGAACGACGACGAGACCAAGCCCGAGTACTCTTCCCTCGACGATGGAGCCGACGCGACGGTCGGCAAGGCAGAAAAGCTGGACTCATCCGACTCGACTGCCGACACGGATGAGGACCATGTCATTCGTACCGGTGCCGATGCTGCCAATCACATGCTGCCCTTGCGAGACGACGGCGACCCGTCATTGACCTTCCGAAGTATCGTCCTCGGGACGCTCATGTCGGCTTTCCAAGCGGTCATGACGCAGATCTACCGCGTAGGTGCATTCCCTTCCAACTTGCACTGACGGCAGTTCAAACCCACCGTCGTCTCCATCGGAGGCGCGTTCATAGTCCTGATCCTCTATGTCCTGGGGAACGCCTGGGCGACGCTCCTCCCTCGTGGTGACAAGCTCGAGGCGAAATGGAGAAAGGACCATGGAGACGAGCCATTACCTCTGCGAGTCAAAATCGCCAAGTTTGTCAACCCGGGCGAGTTTGGCCTCAAGGAGCACGCCGTCGCGGCGATCACGGCCAACTCGGCTTCAAACGGAATCGAAGGTATCGCGGTGTTCGCGACGCAAAACCTGTTCTACACCAACAAGCTCAGCGCGCTCAACGTGATCCTCAGTACCCTCTCGATCGGGCTGTTTGGCTACGGCCTGACTGGTCTGTACCGGCCCGTCACCGTGTACTCGGTCGAGTCGGTGTTCTGGTCCTCCCTCCCGATCGTCAAGTCGATCCAGTCGTTGCACTGGGACAACTTTCGCGAACACAAACGACTCCGATGGTTCTGGTACTCTTTTGCCGGCATGTCGCTGTATGAGATCATTCCGGGTTACATTTTCCCCTGGCTCAACTCGGTCTCGATCCCCTGTCTTGCTTCGATGAAAGCGACGGGTGCGAAAGCCCAGGTGCTGACGAATCTCTTTGGCGGCGCTTTGAGCAATGAAGGCTTGGGCATCCTAAACTTTAGCTTCGACTGGCAATATGTGAGTGGCATCGAACTATCGTGCGCCTTTTAACATCCCCCTGACGGCAGATCACCTCGTTCTCCACCTCGCTCCATCTCACGCAACAAGGCAACGCCTTTTTCGGGTACATGATCTGCTGGTTCGCCTTTCTCGGTGTGTACTACACCAACACCTGGGGTGCAAAGTCCCATCCGTTCCTGTCTACCCGGCTTCAACGCCCGGGCGGAGGCACGTACAACTCGACCCTGGTGTTCAACGAGGGCCATCTGAACCAGGCGGCACTGGAGGCGTATGGTCTGCCCGAAGTGACTGGGACGTACGCGTGGGCGATGCTTGTTGGCAACTGCTGTGTAGGTTCCCAACCCGATGCGTATAGCTAACCGTCAGATCGGAGCGCTCATCGCTCACTGTGTCCTCTTCTGGGGCCCGGACATTGTCAAGACGGTCAAGGGGGTGCGCAAGGGCGAGTCGCCCGATAGGCATTACATTGCGATGAAAAAGTACAAAGAGGCCAATTGGTGGTGGTACGCCACGATCCTCGTCATCGCGTTTGTCCTCGGCATCATCGTCACCGCCAAAGAAGACATTGGGATCCCCGTCTGGGCGTACATTGTCGCGCTGCTCCTCGGCGTTGTCATTGCCCCTTTTGTAAGTCCGGTCGATGGACCCTGCGCTCACCTCGTAGAGTACGATCCTTTACGCGCGGTTCGGAAACGGTGTCGCCACCAACCAACTGTGCAAGATGATTGCTGGGGTGGTGATCCCCGGCCGACCTCTGGGCAACCTCTACTTTAGCGCCTGGTCGCACAGCACCATCGCGCAGAGTCTCAACCTGGCGCAGGACCTCAAAATGGGCTCGTACCGTGAGTGCAAAAGCCTGTGCAAGTAGGGACTTTCAGCTCACCCCTCAGTCAAAGTGCCCCCTCGGGTCATGTTCCTCACGCAGATCTACGGGACTGTTCTCGGAGCATTCTTGAACTATGTCGTCATGATCTCGATTGTCAACTCGCACCGAGACCTCTTGATCAGCGGGAACGGATCCTACGCCTGGAGTGGGCAATACTTCCAATCTCTCAACACCCAAGCGACCACCTGGGCCTTGTCAAAGTACCTGTACGGCTCGGACGGAAAGTACAGTCTGATCCCTATCGGACTTGGCATCGGCGCCGCGTTTGTCGTCCTCCACCGGATCGTCTACCATGTGCGTCTCTTATCTCTACCACCAGGCCGAGACTGACCGCACCTAGTTCCTCCCCAAAATTGGCCGATTCCACCTGACCGACCTGAACCTCCCGGTGATCCTCACCTACTCGGGCTACCTGGGCTTCAACCAGACCCAATCGTGCACCGTCCTCTCGTCTTTCGCCGCCGGCTTCTTTGTGCAGTATTACCTCCGAAACTACCGCCCGAGAATCTTCCAAAACTACTCCTACCTCGTCACCGCGGCGTTTGATGGGGGGAGTTTGTTGACCATGTTTATCCTCTCGTTCGCCGTTTTTGGCGCGGCAGGCAAAGGTCATGCCTTCCCGATTTGGTGGGGCAACTCGGACGGATACCCAGACCACTGCCCCGTGGCCGAGTAGACGTTTAAGCTGGGGCAAAGTGCGCGTTGAGTAGTATGCTGCGCGGGGTAGATGTATCGCTGTGTTTGCTGCAAAGCCGTGTGCGGGGTTCGATTGGGCGATTCGAAGCACGTAGGCAGAGTTGAGCCCCTCGAGGCCGTAGAGTGGGTAACTAGACGACCTTGGTAGGGAAGATCCATGGCTTGCTCTGATCCGACATCTGTCTCTTATGTCCTGGTACATGCAGTCCTGGCTTGTAATGGTCTGGTCGACAGCAGGTCTCCCAGGTGTTTCTATCAAACGATTACATTGCGCCATTAGGCTGCTGGACTGTGTACCCAGCGCGAACGCAGCCACCACTTTGTCTACTCTAAACAACTCATACATGTATCAGGTCGCACCACGTAACCCGCCAGCCCGATCAATGGTAAAACTCATCGGGCAGGCGAATCCCGTCGTCGATACCGGCGTTCTGTCTTCAGCCCTTCCCGACTTCCCCCTTCAGCCCACCAGAGCCTCCGGCCACTCACCATACTCCTCCCCCCGTCGACCGAGATCACGGCGTTGGTGGTGAACCCCCCTGCCCGACTGCAGAGCATGATGCAGGGCCCGAGGATATCCTCCTTGGCCCCAGCGCGCCCGAGTGGCGTGCGGAGCGCGACCTTGCCCGCTGCGGGGAGGAGCGTGCGGTGTTTCGGGTCTTCCGGGGTGGGACTCGCGGTCGAGGTGATTTCCGTGGGGAAGGTCCCTGGCAAGATGGCGTTGACACGGATCTTTAGCCTGTGGATCAGCCGGGTGGGCACGCGCCATTATCAAGAGACAATGGGGATCTGGAGCAATGTAGCCTGCGTCGTTGTGCTATTGACCAAGGACACGGCGGACTCACGGGGACAGACGACCCGCGAGCATCGAGCAGAGGTGAAGGGCTGTGTCGTTGAGTTCTGTCATTGACACTGAACACACGGCACTCACCCGCCGCCTGTTTTTAGTCTAGCACTGATCCTAAGAGGGACAAATGGGTCCACGCACCTTGGACACCCCGTACGTCAACGACGAGACGGGTCTGAAAGATCAGCGCGCTCCTGTCGGAAAGCCACACCCCTTACCTCTGATTCGCTATCGCCGCGATGGAAGAGATGATGATCACGCTTGGGTCGGGAGACTTACGCAGCAGTGGTACCAGCCCCGCTGTGAGAAAGTACGCGCCTAGGCGTTGGCGGGAGGTGCCCGCGAAATGCCGCGAAAAGATCTTGGGAGGGCGGGGCAAGAGACTCACCATTCACGTTGACTGCGAGTTAGTCGTCTGATGCCATCAGCTGGAGCAATGAACCCACCTCGCTGAGTGAAGTCCCAGTCCTCGCTAATTCCTTAGTCGCCGACCTGCCAAACGGCACACTCACTCCTCCACACCGTCCCAGACGAGTCTCTCGACGGCATCGGCTGTGAGTGAGCCGAACCGATTTGCGGATCACCCAACCCGGCTCGGGAGCTACCAGATCTGACTGAAGCCTCACGCACGATCTCGATGGTCGGTGATTGGGTTCCTCCACGGTCGCTGGATCGCCGCGTTGTTGATCAACCCGTCGACCTGCGAGTCAGCGGGAAGCGTCCAATCCTAGCGAGGGAACATATGATTGTTGAAGGGCACAACACCTACCTTGTCCTCCCTCTCCGCGATCCTCTCGACGATCGCTCTCACCCCGTCTTTCGTCGCAATGTCCCCTTGCACACTGAGATTAGCGACCCAGCACCGCGTGTTTTGTGCATATATGAGCTTGTCACCCACGCGTAGACACTGCCCCCGGCCACGCTCGCATACTCCTCATTCATCTCCCGGACCGCTTGGTCCAACACCTCTGCCCGACGACCGATGATCACCACCCTCGCCCCGTTCTCCACAAACCCTTCCGCCAGCATCCGCCCGAGTCCGGTTCCTCCGCCGCTGATCACGATCGTCTGCGGCTTAGCGAGGCAACGACCAGACATCTTAGAGGGCCGTACGACCCAGACCTTGGCGCGGACCTCGGCTGCATGACGTACTCATGCCGCCAATAAGACTCACCTTGCCCCTCACGCTGAACAGGTTGGTGACTTGCGCCGACATCCTCGGCAGGTTCAGACCAGTTGCACTGAAAGAAAGGACTGTCACGAAGACCTGATCCGGGCCGGTCTAGGTTTGACTCAAAGCTCCCCTTGACGGTAGTGACGAAAACAAGGGAGCCTATGACGCTTCGGACCAGTGAGATCTCCTTCGATCAACCGGTGGGAGAGATAAGATATCTGGACCCGAACCACCGTACACCTCTAGGTTCCAGGTTCAACCCCACGAAACCTCGGATCGTGCAAGGGTTTTACCGCTTCGCTCGCTGTAGTCTAACCGTGCATAAAGACAATAAAGCAGTAATCCCAAGAGTAACCTGACGAACCCGTCGGCAAGACGCACACGGGACACATTGACCAATCGCCCTTCCTCTCTAGATGCCGTGTGTCCCTGTCCTACAAAATAAATGTACTTATGGTAACAATGCCCAAATCCCTCCCTCTACACAGAGACATTGACCGGATCCTGGTTCGACATTTCAAAAAACGCAAAGTCGTCCTTCCCCTCCACTCCCTGCGGGTCCTGCCCCTCTCGGCCCGCATCTTGATTCGTCATGTTGTTCATTGGCGTCATCATGAATCCGTTCGGCGATACGCTCGAATATGGCGAGACGGAGCTGCTGATGTTGCTTCCTGCGTATTGAGGGTGCAGGCCGTTCACCTGCAGAGTCAAGTTGTTGCCGACCTTCCCCGGGGCGTTGGGAGAAGGTCCCCCAGATGAGTTGGAATGGGGAGACGGCTCGGATGGGACATTTGCCCCTCCAGCGCTGTGAGCAGAGTAGGTTGGAGTCATTCCGAGCGCGTTGTACGAGTCTGGGGCGAAATTGGACCCCAGAGGGGACGGTCTTAGCGGGGTGGAAGCGTTGTTGACGGAGTGATTGTTGATGCCAAATAGATTGAGCTCATGCAGCATGTCGGCGGGACTGGGATGAGCAAAAGCATTCGCCATTTCCATGTTACTCACGCTGAAGCTCTCCTCGACGGGTCAAACCCATCAACCCCTTGCGCGGGTTCAAACATTCCGTTCCAGTCCCACTCGCTGCCATCCTGTCCGGTCGTGCCTTCGGTCGTATATGTGTTGATACTCGCGATACTGCCCAACCGACCTCTCGCTTGCATCTCCGTGAACGCAGCTGGTGGCACGTCGCCAGACTGGTTTGCCATGGGCGCAGTGCCAAACGAGAACGATGGGTTCGGAAGCGGTCCATTTGGCGTGTACGGTGGAATTTGGCCCTCTCCGGTATAGTCAAACGTGCCAGATAGTGCCGGGTCGTACGAGTAGAGAGACGGCGAGGCGTTGGTCAGATATGACGAGTGGGGAGGGGTGAGATAATCGCTCGACAGATCTGGATCTTGCGTCGCGTAGTTCTCGGCCTGCCCCGAATAGTCGACGTCGTGATCCTTGATCGGACTCAAACCACGATCTGTCGGGCCGTTTGCCGCAGCACTGCCGCTGACGACCCGAGGCGGCGTGAACGGCCCGGAGCTGAGGAGTTGAGCGCCCGGCAGACCTGGTACGCTGGCCCGTCTCGAGTTGTTGCGAATCGCGGTGAGATGTAGTGTCATTGGCGTCGCTCGAGCAGTCGGGGAGATTGGAGAGATTTTCGGAGACCCACTGCCCTCGGCGATCGGCGTTGGATATGGGATGGACGAGCGACGAGCGGCATTTGCCTGGTTCTGCCCCACCACGGGTGCACGGACAGGCGATACGAGCGCGGGTGGCATACCATTCTGCGCCTTTCTCGCTGCGAGTCGCTGTTTCGCGAGGAAAGTTTCAATCTTCGCGGCTTCGCCGTTGGCCAGCGACACTCGTCGGCCCATGTTGACTCCCGCGCCTGGCGGCATGAGACCGATGGAAGGTGTCGGGCGGATCTGCAGAGGTGGTGGGCGTGGCTGCTGCCCGTGAGGTTGACCGGAAGAGGAGTTGGGAGCGGGATGGGCTGAAGCAGGCGCAGCAGGTTCAGTCGTCGCTGATTCAGACTTGTTCTCCGCCGGATCCGTCTCCCCTTTGGCAGCTTCAGCCGCCGCTTTGGCTGCCGCAGCTTTTTCCTTCATGGCGATGCCTTTGACCTTTGCCCGGCTGATATTAGCCCGGGGCAAGCGTTGGTGAAATCGACGCGTGACTTACCGGTTCTGGAACCAGACCTGCACGTTTCGCTTGGTCATGCCGAGCTCCATCGCGAGCCATTCGCGCAGGTTGTTGTCGGGCTTGGGGTTGACGTCGAACCAATGTTCGAGCACTTTGAGCTGTTCAGGGGTCGTGCGTCTGCGATGCTTGACCTGCAAAGGGGTTTTGTCAGATGGGGATCTTTTTATTTGTTCAAGCGCGAGGGTATCCGGACAAACATTGACATATTGATTGAGACTTGAAAAGGGGTTGCCAGTCGGACTGCCAGGGGCAGACGGGGGAGGGACAGAGGGGAAGGCAGAGGGAAAAAGTGGGGATATATGACTGGCCGAGAATGGGGATATAGGGGAGGGCAGGGAGGATGTATATGTGGACAACGGACTCGTCGAGGTCGAGTCGCCAGAGCTTGCCTCTGCGACTGACCTGCCCGGAGGTATTTGAGTGAGAAGACTTGCAAAACTGTTTGAACAAGGGGAAGTCGGGGAGGGGAAGGAGGACAACAGCGAGAGGAAGCCTGCGGGACTTGGAGGAATCTTGGATTTGGGACTAACCTCGAGTTGACCATACACGATATCCTGTCCGTCGCCGTAATTCTCATCGTCCCACTCGCCGTGTCCTGGCCACGGGTGTGTCTGCTGTCCCGGGATGAGCGGTGGCGGGCCGCCAAACGTGAAGCTCGGGTTCACCTGCGGTTGGTGCATGGGGATGAACATGTGCCCCTGGTTCATCGGGAGGGTCGCGGCGGGCTGTCGAGCGTACGGTGCTTGATTTTGTATAGGGTGAGACTGGGGGTAGGCCTGCGGGAGGATGTGCGGGGTTTGGTACATGTGCTGGGATTGAGCGAGGACGCCGGAGGAGAGGGGCATGGAAGCGGTGAGATGTTCGAACCCGGTTGCGAGCTGAGGTTGACTGTGCCCGTTGGCGAGCGCGAGGGGTGGTGGGTGAGCAGAGGAAGCGGGTGGGACTGAGTGTTGCGAGGGATGTTGCGCGGGAGGGTGCGCTGGGTGCTGTCGGTAGTCTGTCACAGGGGTCGGGTATACGGTGGGCTCTTTCGCTCCATACCCATGAGCCATGGTGTAGGCCATGGTGGATGGACCGCCTTCACCTCCTCCCCCTCCTCCTCCGCCGCCGCCGCCGTGCGTCGTGTCTATCCGCATCGTCGCCATGGTTTTTTGCGAGTCTGGGGCCAGAGCGGGAATGGGTGGGTGATTCCGAGGATGTCGGGGATGGGATGGGCAGTTGTGACTCCGCTTTGGCGAATCTCACGGGGGTCGAAGGTTGTGCAGATGGTGTATGATAGGGTGTGGTGGGTGACTTTTACTCGCTTTTTTTCCGAGAGGTCTTTCGAATCGACAACGCGAAGTCAGGTTCGCGAGGTCAAACGTGAGGATCGGCGTGGGCTAAGAGGCAAGGGATGGTGAGGGGGGAGGGAGAGAGACGGGTCAGATGCGATTCTTTCAAACCCCTTCGACCCTTGTTCTCGACCCGATCTGACGGAGAACCCGCGTGTCGGTCGGTTTTCCGAAAATCGCGAGGTGACGTCGGCGAGCGAGCGGGGCTGGGACAAAGGGATGTCCTGAGGGGGTGAGTGGGATGTAAGGCAGCTCGGCTTTCGGCGGATTGTGTAGCCTCTGTGTGACCCGGCCGATGTGAGGAGGGGTCGACGTGACGAAGGGGGAAGGGGGTTTAGGGGGGAGGCGAATAAGCGGGGTGAGGGAACGTGTGCGAGGTGGTGCGCGAGGGGTCGAGGATGAATGGAGGGGTGTGGAGGGGTGGGGAGGGGGTCAATGGATGTCGAGGAGACGCGATGCGACGGAGAGAGAGGTAGGAAGGGAGGTAGCGTGGGTGGTCGAGCAAGCGATGGATGATCCTTTCAGAAACGAGGGTGATATTTCTTCCCCCAAGTCTTCCCGCGCGTGTCAAGGGGTTGACGCGGGGTGGATAATGGAGGGCTGGATGTGGATGCACAAGTGACCCGGTATGAGTGGTGCAAAGTCGGAATGTGATTTGTGCGCGGTGGGTCGAGTCGAGGGATGCGAGGATGGGAGGGATGAGAGGGGGAACGATGAGGAGGATGGAGGAGATGACGGAGGGGGCGCTTTCAGAGTTTGGTCAACGAGCTGCTCGGGGGGGTGTTATGCGTATGGATGAGGATGGCGAGAGAGAGAGAGAAGGGGGGGATTGTCGCTAGTCGATGCGTTATGGCGATGGATAACTATGGATCGTGTCGAGATGGATAAGAGCGACGACCAAAGGACGGGTGCATGGAGCGAGGGGGGAGAGGACGGTCCAACAGAGGTCAACGTACTCCTCGTCGACGTCGGGAGCGGGGTGAGAGAGAGGAAGGGGAGGGAGGGGAAATGGCCAGACCCGTGGTTTCCCCCTTGGTCGTTTTCCTCGTTGCTCTCGAGATCAAGGTTGGATGTTTCCGCACACCGACGAGTGCAAGCTGTGTGTCCGGGGCGTGGGATGATGGGTGAGACGAGACGGCCAGCTTGGGTTGGGATCGGATAAGACTTGTCTCTGACACGATGGACGGGAGACGACGATGCGAAAGTGACAAGGATGTATCTATAGACTTTCTCGGTTCGCGCAGATCCAAGATCGGCGATACCTGCTGCTGTCTCTTCTCTCCCTCTCCCTCTCCCTCTCTCCCTCTCTCCCTCGCTGCACTCATGCCGTCTGTGTCTATGCCTGTCTCCCCTCCCCAATGTACAACTCTACCCAATACCCTCCCGGTCGGACCGGAGGCTGAACCCGCCCTAACATTATTCCCACCCCATGCGTACAGACCGAACCAGGTCACACATGCCCAAGCCATCTCTCAATCGGGTGACCCATCCCACCCTTGATCCCAATCCCTACCTGTCACGCTTCGAGCTTGCGCCCGCTCACGGCTTGCCCATGTCAACTGATTTTTTTTTTTTATGCAATGCTGACATGCCCGCAGCGTCTCTCTCGCTCTCTCTCTTGGCCTGCGCGAGAGTCGTCCCAAACCCACAGCCAGCCGTATCTATCTCTCTCTCTCTCTCGCCCACCCACGTCGGCTGGGTGTCTCACCCGCTGGGACAACCTTGCCCCCCGGGCTCTTGCACCCAAACCATACATCCATACCCCTTCGATCTCGATCGCCCCTGTGCCCTCCACCTCTGACTTTCCCCCGCCCTCCACCCCTGCCTATCCCCCGCCCTCCACCTCGACCCTAAACCCCCTCTCAGACACCAAGCACCGGCAACACGCCATCCGGAAATTTCCTCAACCAGGCGGAGGGCGGCCAGTGCCGCTGCGCAGTGCCTCTTTGCCCTTCGAGACCCCCTGAATGCCATGCCGTACACCTCTGTCTGCCATGACGCCTCTATCCCCCGGCTCTCCTCAGCCAATCCCCCGCCTAGCGCCTCCCATATCCTGGTAGAGAGGGTTTGAATGCATGTGCCAGGACACTTGCCCGTTTAGTACCACGTAGAACCGAAACCCTGAACGAGCGTTACATCTGGCTTCAGCCACCACGGCCGGGATAACGCCGCTGCGGCGATCGCCGAATACCCCGAATAGGGCTGACACTACCCCGCCATCACGGTTCACACTTCCACAATGAACTCTACGCATGCATCGTTGCGTCTCGTTACAGCCAAGCAGTGGGGGGGACTATATATACAGATGGAAAGACTCTATGACCCTCGCACCATGTTACAAACACAAACTCTCTCCCCTTCTACGCCACGTCGCTGGGTATCGGCAAAAACTGCCCAATGATCACGCTCGGCAGATCAAACACCTGGCGTGTCAGTGACCGCACAACCCCAACACTGCAACACCACACTCACATCACGTCTGATCGTGTAACATGCAGAACACTGCACTGTATTCGACGCCTTGTCGTCCCCACCCCCACCCGCCTTGAGCATCGTGGGCTGGAAAAAGTTCTGCGTCGTGTTCTCAAACGCGTGATTCGAAAAGTTCTCCCAATACGCAATGACCCTGGGGGTAAGCAACGCGCCCCAGGTTGAACAGCTCAGACGTACGAGGGCTTGGCGAACAGGTGGTAAATGTAAGACTTTTTCCCGCACAGATCTGCCTCGTTCTGGCCGACCAGGCGACAAAACTCGGGGTTCGCATAGCACACCTCTCCCGTCCTCCGCCACACGGCGGTCGGGGTGGCAGAGTAGGATATCAGCTTTTCCAGCTCCTGCCTGTCAGCGACCACCTCCAAGAGACAAAGAGGTCCACTCACAATCAACGTCCGCTGAAAGGAGCGCTCGATAAACACCTCGTCTTCCTCGCTCATCGGCATTCTGCCATCAGCATCGGCAGGCAGACCAGCACGCAAGACTCACTGTAAAGCGATAAGACTCGGTCGATACGCCGCCAGCGAATGCACCACACGGAGAATGTCTCGTTGTTCAAAGCTTCTATTAGCGCAGATCGTCGTGGCTGCATGACCATCAGGCTCACTTTGTCGTCAGGTACTGCATCAAAATGTGGTAGCCCTCGGTATAATCGCTGCGGTTAGCATCTCCTCCAGGGATAGACCAATCGGCGAGAGAGGTATTGACACTCACTATGGCTTGACCACCGTGCGATACACCTCGCTCGGTGTGGCCCGATTACTCCTACTCCCATTCCCGACGGGACCCAGACCAGGGTGGGTCATCGCAAACGGCCCAGTCCCGATCGGCTGGACCTCTTGGCTCTCTGTCGAGGCCTCACCCCCGAGGTTCGATGGGAGAGGTCGAGATGGGACCGTCTGGAGTCCAAGTGTCGACTGGTTTCGTTGCGGGCCCGCTGCGTTGGGCAGGGACATGCCCGAATGGTCATTCAACGCAGATCCCAGCCCGCCAGGCGCGCTGTTCGATCGAGAGGGAGGATCGATCGACATGCCGACAGTGTGGTTCACTGGCGAGATGCTGGTGCTGAGAGACCCGCTGGCAGTCGGGGCGTTGGAAGGGGGATTGCTCATCCCGTTGGTCACGCCGACATTGCTGTTCGCACCGGTCCAGGATGTCCAGGCGGAATTCAAGTCGAAACCGCCGTTGCCTCCTGTCGCGCCGGTGCCATTGCCAGGAAACGACGAGAGGTTCGAGGCGAGATTGTTGGTATTGGCGTTGTTGCCTGTGCCGCCGGACCCAAAGTCATTCGCCCACTGCGAGGCAAACGTGTCATTCCCATTCGCATTGGTGTTGAGCGAGTTGAGTCCAAACGGATCATTGTCGTTGCTCCCGGGTGTCGTCTCGAACGGGAATACCGGGGACATGTTGCCAAACATCGAGTCGAACATGTGAAACTCGTCAGCGGCGGCCGTGGGTCCCAGAGCTATATGGTCAGCACAAACATGGACTGTACTGGTGAAGGGGGGGGACGCACAAAACAACGACCCGCTCGTTCGGCTCGAGTCGCCTATGGGGTCCGAGGCCGACGGGTTCCCCGACGTGACCGTCGTGTCCCCCCATATCTGCCTCGCATCCATGGCCATCGCATCCCCGTCCAGACCGCCCATAGGGGCGGAAAGCCAGACGTCGTCTGGCACGCGGGGCTGGTTCGGCTGGTCGGGCAGCAAGCTGGGCAAAGCCTGCATGATGGAAGGCTGGGATGTCTGTTGCGACGGATGGGAGAGTGTTTGACTTTGCAGCGCTTGGAGAGGTTGCTGCGAGGCGAGATGAGGGGAGAGATGAGGCGCAAGAGGTTGGGTGGGGTTTGTAGCGGAAGTAGGTTCCGACGGCGCGGTCGAGCGACCTGGACATGGTTAGCATGATCCTGTTGTGCGATGCGGTTGTGCGAGTCGGTTGTCACGCCTTGTATCGAGGCGTTGTCCCCGCAAGTCGCAGTGCGCAAAGGCCTCACACTCACCCCGTTCATCCCCTTCCAACAGGTATTTTGCCTTTTTCCTCACACCCTCGACACACTGGTCGCCAATCCCTTTCTTCATGCATCGCGTGCACGGCCGTTCTTCCTGTCAGCAAAAGTATCATACACACTCGTCAGCACTCACGTTCATCACACGTCAGGTGGCTCTTTTGGCAGGTCAAACACGCCTTGGCGACTTTTTTCCTCGGCTTGCCGTTCCTGCTCCCTCCGTTTCGCTTCACACCCGCATCGGCCAGGTCTGCCGACACTGCCGCTACACCGCTCATTCCCGCACTGAGGGATGATTTACGCTGCGCGGCGTTGGTCGCTGGTATTGAACCTAGTCGGTTGATGGGCGAGGTCGAGCTTCCCGGGGAGGACGCTGCCGAAGCCGAGCTGGAAGATTGAGCAGCTCTGGTCCAGCTCTCTTGTCTCTCTTGCATGACCGCGATGGCCGCCAGGCTCTGGGACGGGGTGAGTGGGAGCGGGTAGTTGAGGTTTTGTCGAGGGGTGGTGAGAGGGGAGGAGTGGATCGACGAGGCGGGCGAGGCGGTGATGGTTCCGGCCTGAGCGAATTGGGCTGGACGCAAGACGTCGTTGCTGGCTGTGGTGAGGAGCGGCGTGAGACGCGGGTAAGAGCCGTCGGTCGGGTCGGACGCTCTCCTAGGTGCGGTGGTCTGAAGTTGCAACGCCGGGTTGATGGGTTGTGGGAGGGAAAAGGGTTGGATGGGAGGGGGAGGGTGAGGAGGTGAGAAGGCGTCGCGGGATACGGGTCGTGATGTGGTGGAAGGGGTTTGTTGATGAGGTGGTAGCCTATGTAGTTGTTGTTTCGGTGACCTCTGTGGTCCCCCTTGGAGCTGAGCAGTGGCGGTGGACGAGGTTGTACCAGTGTCGAGAGGGAGAGAGTCGACGGTGGATGAAGAGATGGTCATGTCGAGTAATGAAACGTAGTCCGAGGTGTGGGCTGGGAGATGGGACGAGTGGCGGAAGATTATCGGAAAAATTGATCCCGTCACTTTGTCCTGCAAAGAGTGCGTGCGTTATGCCTTAGCAGCGTAGCAGAGCAGCGTGGCGTGGCAGCGTAGCGCGTAGCGTGGCAGAGCAGCGTAGCGTGGTGGAAACTGGGTTGTACGACTCCCGACCGTGGCGTTAAGACACCTGACAATTGAATCAGGCAGCAGCCACGAGACCAAGGGGGTGTAGACGGCTATACCCAGAAAACCCCCCGCTTGACGTTATGATCACCCAATGTAGGTTCAGTAGCGCCGGAGCGATCGGTTCGGTTCAGTCGGTCGGTAGGTAGATCCCCTGTCACACTGTCGGACCTCGAACCACACACCACGACGGGTCGGTCTCGGACGAGTGTACGAGTGAGAAAAAATGAAAATATCCAGAGCGTAGCGTAAAGATCGAGCTGCTGCTGCTGCTGCAAGCAGTGGGGTGTCTAGATGCACCTCCGTTGTCGCCGGGACCAATTAACGGGGCGTCGCAATGGGTGTCGTCGTCGACGTGGTCGTCGTCGTCGATACGTACCGAGTATACGGTGGGACAGGTGGAGGTGGAGCTGCCAGCGAGCGGGTGACAATGAGCAAGCGTAGTGTCGACGAGCGGGGACGTGGTGGGGGTTATGAACGTGTTGAGCAAGCCTCTCCCCCGTTTTATGTACTCTCGAGCCAGGAAGACCTGTTCGTAACGTCGGCGTGACCGAGATTCCAGAGCAAGGTAGCTCAGGGAGAAGCGAGGTAGAGGTGCCGTGAGCGGGGGGGAGGGGGTTTTGAGGGGGTGGATTGAGGGGGGGCTGGGCGTGAGATGGGCTAACAAGGCGAGGTCGCAATGGTAGGGTGGTGTAGGGCCAACAGATGGGCAAGGGGTCAAAGGCTCCGGGTCGTCTATACCTTCCGCGGCTGGACTCAATGACAAGGGCGAATGCGAGGGCAACGTCTATGGCAAAGGCGAGATGATAGTCAAACGACAAGTCGAGCGAGACGACACCTCGAGCACTGGCAGGGGACTAGACCTAGCGGCAAGAGGACGAGCGGGGGGTTGCCGAGAGATTGCGGGTGAGGAAGGGGGTTAATTGGGACCGAACGACCGAGGTGGGATGAAGGGGGGGGTATGTCACTGGCTAACAAAAACACAACGCTTTAAGAGACAGGCACCGTGGTGGGTTGGGAGGAGACAAGAGCTCGTCCCACCCACTCCTCCTACCGACACTCTCATCTCATCTCAGAAAACCACCTGCCCCCTGGTTGCTAACCCCACCGCGCAATCTATCACGCCTGGAACGGCCCGCCTCGCGGTTCTTGACCCGCTTCCTTGCCTTGCTTGCCTTGCTGCCTGCCTCCCCGCCCATCCCATCGTCGTACGTGCGCGCATCATGGCGACGAGAAGGCGCGGAAGAAGCGTTCTATGACGTTATCGAGCTGTCAGCAGGACCGAAGAATACGGGCAGAACACGCCTCTTCTGGGCCCTCGGCACCAGAGCCCCCCTCAGTCATCTGCCTATCATTGCAATACGCCGACTCGGAACGGTGGATTCGTAGAACACCCCTCCCTGGGTGAAAGGGGTTTGGGGCGGGAGAGCAAGGCGAGGCACAGGAGAACCCCTCAGTCGTAGTGGGTACCTGCGAGCGTCGTCCGCCCCGCTGCGATGACCCTGCATGACCCATCCTACATATTCGATCTACCCTACCCCAACCGATCGAGAAAACGACGTCTAGCCACCGAGGAGACGGGCGCCGAGAGACGAGACGAATGAATGTGGCTTGGCCCGAGGAAAACACCAGCGCGTGAAGGGAGGGAGGGGGGGAGGACAAGAAGGGAGCGAGGAGGGACGACGCAGGGAGAGGGAGGCGCAAGATGCGACCCAAGGGGGAGTCGTGTATGTATCGGGCCGATGATCCTGGTTTTTTTGGAAACGACAATAGACAAAGCGGATCTATAGTGCCACGCGCGTAAGTTTAATCTCCCCCTCCTTCCTCGTCCTGTGCCCACACCCCTGGTCCCGCGGGCCCCGCCAGATCCCTTGCGGCATCAGTGGCATATCTTTGCCCAAGGGGGGGATGACCCCGAGATGAGATTTCGCGTGGCGTAGGCCAAGGGTCTGTTGGCACCACTCTCCGAAAGTCTCCCTTTGTCCCCACCCGGCCGTCCTCAGCTCAGGATCCATGAAACGTGCGAATTAATTGGGAAGGCTCGTAGGGTATGTATGTGTGAGACCAGCGGTCCAGAGGCGTGGGTCACGCACATACATACACCTGCGCTGATCAAACTCGTTCTGACACACACACGCATCATTGCGAGACATTCTCAAGGCCTGAGACATGGCCAGGGTCGATGGCGAGGTTTATCTAGAACATCTGCTTCGGAGGCAATTCGACGCGAGCACGAGCGCAGAGGAATGACGTGTGGGGAAGGGGAGGGGGGGAGTATGCAGCGCGACCTCTTGGGTACAGCCCTCCTCCGTCCTGTTCTCCCGCCTCGGACCGAGTGGAGTCGAGCGGTGAGCGCAGTCGGCTGGCTGCCTGGGGGACGTTATTATCATATACCGCTGACGCTTCGACGCGGGGTCACCATAAACCTCGCCGTCATGCGTAATACCATGCACCTTTCGATGATGCTTGATATTGCCTGTTTCTACCGCACGCACAGAGGCAAAACCCACCGAGTCCCACTAGCCCCCCTTTCTTGGCTGAAGACATTCGACGCCACGGCTGCGACGTGCACGATCATGAGTTGGAGCGACGAGCCAAGGGGGTGAGAGGATCGACGACGACGTGCTCGGATGCAAATCCTACCCGCTGCGTGACCTGTAATCTACAGAGCATTGCAAAGGTAGTCGCCCTCACACCCAATCTGTCGATGCACACAGCCTCCCTGGTCATCACTGCCTTTGCATGATAACTCCGCACTTCCACACTACCACGCTAGCAACGCCAATCAACGCAATGAGGCGCGAGTTGGGCGAGTTTTGAGAGGGTCGCTGTTTGCGTTCCGCACTACAAACACCACACTCGCCCTCACTCTCGGTCCGAAACACACGAGCGAGCAGTACCAAACACTCACCATTCCAGCGGCGGGTCCTCGTCTCCTCGCTTGCATTCATCCGGGAACCATGCTTAAGGTTGATAGCGCCGGGCAAGGAACAAGTAGCGAAGACGTAACGAAACGTAACTTACGAGACCTGATCTTGATCCCACCACCCCTCTCGTCAATCGTTACCACATCCGCACACCCCAGCTGCTACCGCAC
Source organism: Papiliotrema laurentii (assembly GCA_031326905.1). NCBI lineage: Eukaryota > Fungi > Basidiomycota > Tremellomycetes > Tremellales > Rhynchogastremaceae > Papiliotrema > Papiliotrema laurentii. The sequence goes on from JAODAN010000010.1 coordinate 52,205, forward strand.
TCTACCCACGCTGCCATCCAGCCCACATGTCCTGATCTCCGAAGTGAACCCACCCCGAAAATCCAAGCTGCCGCCGGAAGTGACGGCATGTGTCGTCCGTGGGAACAGGCTAGCTCGAGGCACATAAACATACATAGGCAGAGAGTAGAGGCTGAACTACAAATAGCACGAAGCTGAAGCTGAATCACATCCCGCTCGATCCGTGTTTCCTCGATATAAAAAAAATGGGGGTCTTGGGCAAAAGCAAGGGAACAAACGTTGAATATCATAGGTGAAGAACCGCAAGGCTAAAAGTGTCGATCGTGATCACCAGGCGCGGAATGGGAATAATCGCTCTCGCTAGCGAATGTGATGGCACCTGGTCCGTCAGCGCTTGCATCTCTCACTAGGCCAAACACTCTCGACGTACTTTCAGACAAGCCAGCCCCGCTGGGCTTCCTCCTTATGCCCCAGTCTCCCCTGTCCATGCCGAGGCCGATCCCTTGGTCATACGCGGAAGCAACCGGGTGAGCAGCCTTGACTCCCCCGAGAGCGACGGAAGCACTTCGTCCGAGATTCGGCTCGACCGATAAGCTGCTAAAGCTGCTGGGGAACAACGGGCTCCCGGGTCCGCGATCGTAGACCGCCATACTGGGGGTTTGATAGATCGGCGTGGTGGACATCGGTGACTTGGTCAACAACCCCGCACTGGTTGGCTGCACAGGCGAGGTGAGGATTTGCAACCCCACAAAACTCTTCGAGCGCCCTTTGGCGTCTCGCGAGCCAAACTTGGCTGGCGAGTGAGGGGTATAAGGGGAGTGACCCGAGACTGCGTCGGGCGGCAGGGGGACCGCCGCAAAAGAGGGCGAATCCATCGGATCCTTTAGCTTCCGATTCGCTTCTCGCTGAGCCGTGGTCTGTCTCGATCGATTCGGCCTTGTGTCCTCTTCCTCCTCCCCTACCGTACCTAACAACGCCGTCATGCCAGCCGCTGCCTGTTCATTCTCGTCCTCCACAATGTCCCCAAACTCGTCTCGGAATTCCCTCTCAATCCGCTCCCGCTCCTTCGGGTCCACCGCTTCGAGACCCTCGATCCAGACGTGGTTGGCGCTCGGGTCGTACTCGCCCTCTTCACCCAGTCCCAGCCCTCCCCAAGAAGGCGGGCTTCCATCCTCCCCTCCCGCATTGAGCAAATCAGCATCGCAGCCCAGACACACCCCGAGCTTTTCCCAGAGAGCGACAGACCGCGTGCGAACAGCCTCTCGCGCGCGAAAAACCCAGGGGTAGTCGGGACACTCTGCTCGCGTGACCTTGGTGAGGTGTTGGACAAATTCCTCCCAGTTCCATTCTGCGGGCGAGAGGGCCTTCCAGTGTTCCCTGGCTGGGTTCTTCGGGAAAGCCGCCTGGAGGAGCTTGAACAAGGCGGTGTTGGACGGGTGTTGCATCAGCTCTGCGACCTCTTGGGGTCGCTCGACAAAGGGGAGGAGCGTATTGTCGTCCAGCTGAACATATTCAACAGGCTCGAGTGCCAAGGGCGGTTTTTCAGGAGAAGGTGACGCTTTTGAGCTCGATCGAGAGGTCGCACCTGCGGATTTCCGGCGTTTCAACTCTGCCCTCTTGAGCCCTCCCTCGGGCAGGGCGACGGGTGAGGCGAGACTCCGAGCGACGTCGAGGACTTCTTCCGGCGACATGACTTTACGTTGAATGCCGAGACCTTGGCCGCCGAGCACGCGACCCGCGGCATCGGGGCCGTGGGGCGAGTAGGGAGCCGGGAGCGTCTTGGGTGACTGGGGGCTCATCGGCGAGAAACCGGCGAACGAGGCGGCGGCGAAAGATCGTCTCGGTCCTCGAACGCTGGTCGCGGGGGCGTTGATCGGCATTCCAGAGGAGAAGGGGGTGATGGACGAGGAGGATTTAGCTCTGCGCTTGTCAGCGGATACTTTGTTTTTTCGCGCACCTTCTGAGGTTGGCACCCTCAGCGGGCGCCTTCATCAGCGTGATCCGCGAGAACAAGCTCGAGGCGTCTCCGAGCGAGTCGTCTGGATCATATCCTCGACTCCACTCTTCCGCGCTGGCAATCAAGCTCTGACGGCGAGAGAGGCTTCGTGTGAGTCCGCCCGGACGCTTCTTCTCCGCCCCATCTTCCCTGGCCGGGGACGAGTTGACATTGTGTTCCCGCAGGGGATGATTGGAATGGAGCGGGGAGAATGTTTGAAGAGGGGAAAGCGCGGTGAGATGGGGTCTGGAGGGAGATGGGGAGAGTCGGCTGCTTCGTCCAAACGAGACGGAGAGGGAGTCCTCGTTGTAGGACCTGGAGAGGGGTTTGTCCATGCTGTTGCTTCGGCTATGCGCCCTGCCCGACTGGGCTGCGTTGTGATGAGGGGTGGAATGGGCTCTGTCGCTACGGGCAATGGGTTGCTGATCGGAAGACTGGGGGGTGAGGAAGCGGGAGGCACATGGGTGGGGTTGCCGGGGAGGGGGAGGGCGTATGATCGGAGGGTGGGGTATATGGAGGCGATGCAAGGCGGTAGGCCGCGAGGCGGGCGGGGGTGAGGGTGAGGATGTCGAGCGTTGGAGAGGAGGAGATGACGATCCGAGGGGATAATATTGCAGGATCGCGTCGAGGATGGAAGAGTAGGAAGGGGGTGAGGGAATGACCGCGCTCATGTCAGCACAATGTCCGATATCATCGTTTGATCTTGCAAGGGATGGAGTGGGATGGGAGGTGAGGGTGGTGGGAGATTGAGAATAGTGGCGAACGGCCTACGCCCCACGTCCGAAGCAAGAGGAAGATGAGGGGCCGGAAGGCTCGCGAGACACGAGATGTATGAGCGGGAGTTGGTTTGCTAGGAGAACGTGTTTGAGGTAGAGGGGGGAGAGGTGAAAGGAGGGTTTGGTCTATGGGCAATGGGTGGGGGCATCCTTTGACGCTTCATGAAGGCTACAGCTCGTGTTTGGAAGCGCTTCGCCAGGGGAGAAGGGTGGAGGAAGAGCAGAGAGCATATGAGCTGCAATGTCCGCCGTGAGGTGGTGTTTCAAAGAGAGAAGACGTAAAGTCTTGTGCGCAAAGGAAGGATCGAGAGTGACTCACGTTATGCACGTCTTGCAGTCCACCTTGACCTTCCTGTCCTCTGCTCAGACTCCTCAGCAAGCTCCCAATATCCTCCGGCTTGACCAAGGTGGCCAGTCCGCCTCCCGTGTTCCCCAGACGCTCTTCCTTGGGCCTGGCGAGATGATCTAATCGCTCCCGTATCGACCCGCCGCGTGATCGCGAGCTCGCGTTGAACTTGGGGTCGTCGAGGTCAAAGTCGTCTTTTTCGTCCGTGGGAGATGTCTGGGCGGAGAAGTCTGGGGTGACCAGTTTCGAGCCGGTCGGGGACGAGGTGGAGAATGAATCGACGAGGCTCGAGGGGGAGGGACGTTGAGGGGGGAGGTTGGTTATTGGTTGAAAGGAGGATTGGGAGAACATGACGCGGTTCCAAGGGGTGGACGGCTGGGATCCCGTGGAACAGAGGGCCGCGGGGAAGAGCAGTCGAGTGAGATGGGGGGACGATAGATTGACGACGTCTGCTGGAAGAGTGTAAGAGAGCCAAAGGGAGAGGGGAAGAGAGAGGTATCCCGTTTCTCAATGCCAGTCCCGTGACCTTTGGGTTTCAGGTACCAGCGATGACCTGATCGAAGCCGTCACAGTTGCGAGCTGGGCAAGGAGAAGGGGAAATGCTGGTGTCGAGATTGAGATTGATGGTGACAGCACAAGTCGAGTGATGGAGGACCAAGGACTACGGTAGCCAAGAGGGAGTGAACGATGGGAACGAGGCCAAGACCAAGGGCACGACTGACCTCGACGGGGGTGAGGGAGAGAGACACACGGGGCGGCGGCGGCGAGGCAGCGCGGGGTGTGTGTCATGTATCGCGCTGTGCTGTAGGAACCAGAGGGAGAGGGAGAGGGGGTGATCGACGTCATTTTTTACGTAACATTTTTTGGCGGCTGGCCGGGACATTACGGGGCTCACCCGTGGCACCACCCCGTGTCCAGGCTGACCATGAGGGGTCATGGTCTCGGTTGCCAGCACACTCGCACAGAGTCCCGCACATCACAGCCTAGTACATGACCATAACCAATTGGCATAGTACAGTGCCAGAAACCCTCTCGGCCACATCGGCCTCGACCCTACACAACGTTCAAGGCGAGTCGAGGTCGGCAGAGACCATACGAGTATCTTTGTTCCGCTTACATCGACGGATGATGTAAGACGGCCCCTCTCTCGGCCTAGGCCAAAGCGGCGGGCGGCGATAGCCGGGATGAGACTCTTCGGCCCGGACATCTCCCATTCCCCCGGTCCCCCTTGTTTACCGTCCTGTACCGACAAAACGCGAATCCACCGAACAAAACCAACCTGTCCATCTAAAGTACGAGCAGCATCCTCGAGTTGACTCTCTTTATATCCTAAACCCAGGTGTAGCAAACACAAACCATCCTCATCACAATGACCACCCCGACGTTCAAGATCGAAGACATCTTCTCGGTGAAGGACAAGGTGAGTCACAGTACGGCTTGCCTTCGACCTCGACCTGTTCCTCACCCTAGATCGTCGTTATCACCGGAGGCGGGACGGGACTTGGAAAAGGTAGGACAGGATATGATATACCCATACACGAGGCTCACCCGCAGCCATCGCGACTGGCTTTGCCGTCAACGGGGCCAAAGTGTATATCACGGGTCGACGGCTCGAAGTGCTCCAAAAGACCGCCGACGAGATCAACGCACAGGCCACCTCGGGCGGTAGCGTGCATGTGTGAGTGTCTATGAGCTCTGACCACGTCCCACACGCCCCGACTGACCCTCCAGCATCCAAGGCGATGTCTCCACCAAGGAAGGGGTCAACAAGATCGCCGACCAGATCAAGGCGAAGGAGCAGGTCGTATGTTTGGGTTCTATCACGTCCTATCGATCGACCCTCATATCCAGGTCGACTCGTTGATCAACTGCGCCGGTGTCATGAAGCCGTGGAAGGAGCCGATCAAGGATCACAACAATGGTGAGAATCGGCAGAGCGCCATCCCGCGCGGGAAATCCTCGTTTCCTCCGAGACTAACCCTCAGTCGACGATGTCGTCAAGGCTATCTCTGCGGTTGACGAGTGAGCTTTGCACCTGTGTGTCGAATACCAGTCCTGACTTGCCAGTGAGGACTTTAGGTACCAGCAGGACAGTACGTCACATCTCCCTGATCTCACTTCGCTAACGGCAGTCAACGTGAACGGTATGCATCGACGGTACCACGCACACACTGTAGCTAAACCACAGGGGTTTACTTCACCACGGTCGCTTTCGTCCCTCTCTTGTTAAAGTCGGACAACCCGAGCGTCGTCATCATCGCCTCGATTGCCGGACTCGCCAACCAGCGGTGAGTAGACCGCCGATGCTCAGGACGTTGTCTGACCTGCAGGGCCATGGGAAGCTTGACGTATGGGGTCTCCAAGGCTGCCAGTGAGACTGCATTGTCGATTACACGGTGACGTTGCTCACGCCATCTAGCTATCCATCTCGGCACGCTCCTCGCTGGACGACTGCACCCGTGCGTACTGCCATCCGCCCAATGCCCATCCTGCTCTCCCACTCCTTCCTGGTTTCCTGCCCCCTCCCGCTAATCCCAGGCTCAAAATCCGAGTCAACACCATCTGCCCGGGCATCTTCCCCTCCGAGATGACAGGCAAGACCGCCGGGTCATACACCTATGACATGCCCGATGCGCCGACGAAAGCTGCTCTCCGATCCACTATGCGTGAGTAGCGGAGTGTGCCCCGATAAACCCCCCACGCTGAGAGTTAGGACGACCGGGTCAGCCGGAGGAGATTGTCGCGCCTGTTCTCATGCTTTGCTCCAAGGGAGGGATGTACACGAACAATGCGCTTCTGACGGTCGACGGCGGGCGACTGATGGTGAGTTTGCCAGTATTGCTTGATCCCCCGAAGGCTCATCGCATAGGTCGCTGGCGTCGACGATGGCATCAGACTGCCGGATGATCACTACACCGCTTAGAGTGTGGGCTTGTTTCTGTAGACACCGAGATACGTCAGGAGATGCCAGTGTCAGCGTCATGCAGGTCGGGTTGGGCTTATCGTGTTTCGGTATCGGTTGATCACTTGAGGTTCTGGTGAACCGAGTGAAGCGCGTAGAATGAAGTGACTCTCGAGCTGTCCGAGGCGTCCGTTTTTCCCAACCAATGAGGTGCTGGTGCTTGAGGCTGAGAAGTGGAAGGATGCGGGCTCTTATTCACTCTTCAAATCCCGCACCCGTGGTCGCGCCGTCGGCCGCGGGTCAACGTGGGCGTCATGAGCTGTCTCAGCAGAGATCAACATCCCACTTGGGACACCAAGTATCGAGGCAATAGGATACTGCGATCGTAGACTGCCGCTGAAGTGCATAGCATCCTCAATTCCCCATCGTCGCAGAGTGTTCAGCCCGGTCGGCGTCTGTCTTTATATCTCCCCCGACTGGTCAACCCAACATGCAAGCGACGTGGTCAGTGTGGGTCGACAGGGACGTCGATCCCACCGTAGCGTGTGAGATCCCCCTTATCACTTCGCTAACGCGTGATCGAGGCGTGATCCTGTACCCCGCATTGCTCGTTTGCGCTCGCTAAGATAGGAGCTGGATGTCGCAGAGATAAGGTGTCTAGCGACGTCGATGGGGTGTCTGCTATTTTCTGCATACGATAGGCACTAGAGAGTGAGAACGTGTGAATGGCAGGTGGAGTGGGTCGATAAGGTCTGCACGACCGTCGTTGATACGATGGATGTTCGGCGAGTCCAACCCGGCTGTGTCCAAGGTCCGAAAGACCCCGTTCGGTCGAGACTGCAACGATCACCTCCCTCGTCGTGCCGTGCTCTCACGCGTCGAGACATTCACGACGGATCGGGAGGGTCTGTTCCCACGTGAATGCTTGGCATGGTGAAGACGATGCCCGTACCGAAAATCCCCGTGGTTGCTGTTATATTGCGGGAGCATCTCAATCCCGGTCAAGGCGGAATGGCGTGGGCGTCAGACTAGAAGAAAGAGTCTCGGCGGCGCTTGACCCATTGATACGATCAGTCTGCGCGTCTGGCAATCGCAAGCACGAGCTGAGCATGAGCGCGTCTGACATGCCTTGGCAGGCGGGCCGTTTGCAAAGCAGAAGAATACTGCGATTTACAAAACCGCCCAGAGGGGGAGGGGCAGAGGGTAGCGGGGATAGGACGCTCCAGCTGAAACCCTCTGGCTTGCCGCGTTTATCGGCTTTGAACCCTTACGTCTCCCTTCCATTGGCGCCAAGAGAATGCACCATGCGGTCATAGTGTACTTTTGCTGTCACCAATAAAAGAACGCAACCTTGGGGGATATGCTGATCCCCTCGGGTCGTACCCGCACGCATGCCTTGACACAGGCGGGCGGAGCGAGACGGGTTGGAACCGCAACACAGGGTGGGGCCAATTTGGCTCGACGTTATTTCCTGAACGTTGAAGATAAGCAGTTCCCTCCCCCTCCCCCAACAACCCCTTCTATGCGTCACCAACCCCCCCTCCCCTCTCCTCTGGTGTTGATCGGCACCCCTCGCTTAATGAGCGATACCCGGGAAGAGGGGGGGAGGGGGGTATGTAACGCAAATGAACCCAACCTGCTTGCTTTCCGCCGCGATTGCTACTGCCCATACACTGTAAGGCGCGACGCCTGACGCCCGCAGCTTTTTGTCCTGCCCCCCCGCCCCCTGGCGGCATCAACCAATGAAGCGTCGTAGGTTGTGCTTGTTGTATGAGAGGGGTCAAACTCAACTGAGATGCTCCACATGGTCCACTTCTTTATCGGCAGGGCGGATCGAGATAGATGCCGGGAAAAGCCAGAGCCAAGACTTTGGGAATGAGCGATATTTCCAGGGGTCCAGCGCCTGGCGAGAGCGAGCTCAGCGCCAGGGGGGACACAAGGCCGCTGCATCACAGGAGAGGACTGGGGGGTGAAGGGGGATGCGGGGGATGTTGGTAAATGAGACCGAAAAGTGGAAATCGATTGTGGGATAAACGTCGTGTGATAGGAGGGTTCCATCACCAAGCGAGGTCGGCGGGTGACAAGATATAACAACAGACCGTCCCCCCCCCCCGCAATCGCCTGACACCCCCTCCCCCTCCCCCCTTACATCTGTTTGGGTCCGACTACCGCCTGCACCGCCATACTCGAGGAGTTGTATAGCTATACCTTCTCCGCCTCGATAGTCACACAACGACACCACCACCATGTCGCTCGAGCCCAAGGTGCCCTCCCCGGGACCGTCCTCGACGACCGGTCACACCGGTGAGGAAGAGAAGAAAGTCTCAGGTTACAATGTCGGTGTCTACGGCGCCCAAGGCGCCGGTGGAGTCACTGCCGACGACGATTTCTACGACCCGTCCAAGGAGAGCTTCATGACCCGATTGGGTTTCACCGCCGAGTCGTTCAAGCGCGCTCCAGGCAGTACCCGAGGGTTGGTCGCTCACGGTGACATCCCCCCCGAGTACTTGCAGCACGACAACCCGCTCTTGCAGCAAAAGATGAAGCCCCGACACTTGCAAATGATCGCTGTCGGTGAGTCCCCCCGTTTGCCTGATAGGAGCGACCGGCGCTGCTGCCCGTGCCTGAGACGTCGACACGACAACATGCTGACATCAGGCGGTTCCATTGGTACTGGTCTTTTCGTCGGTTCCGGTTCGGCTCTGTCCAACGGTGGACCCGCCGCCGTCTTGCTCGCCTGGATCATCATGGGTGAGTGCTCTGGGCATATGACCGACGGGCAGCGGCTGAACCCACAGGTGTCATGTTGATCGCGGTCACGCAAGCTCTCGGTGAAATGGCCATCGTCTTCCCCGTCTCGGGTGGTTTCTACACCCTCGCCTCTCGTATGCTCGACCCTTCGTTTGCCTTTGCCATGGGATGGAACTACGTCTTCCAATGGGCCGTCGTCCTCCCGCTCGAGATCACCGTCGCGGGTACGACTGTCCAATATTGGACTGACAAAGTGCCACTCGGCGTCTGGATCACCATCTTCTTCCTGCTCATCATCCTCCTCACCGTCCTCGGTACGCTGGGTTATGCCGAGGAAGAGTTCTGGTCCAGTTGCTTGAAACTCGGAGTCGTCGTCATGTTCATCTTCATCGGTATCGTCTGCATCTGCGGTGGCGGTCCAAGCAACGGTGAATACAGCGAGTACATTGGTGGCCGTTACTGGAAGAACCCCGGTGCTTTTGCCAACGGGTTCAAAGGTGTCTGCGCCATGTTTGTCACCGCCGCCTTCTCCTTCGCTGGGTGAGTGTAATCAGTCTCGTTGTGTTCGGGCAATCATCCTGACAACCCAGTACCGAGCTCGTGGGGCTTGCCGCCACTGAGACTCCCAACCCGCGAAAGACGCTCCCTTCGGCTGTCAAGAACACCTTCTGGCGAATCACCCTGATCTACATCACCTCGCTCACCATCATCGGTCTCGCCATCCCTTACGACGACCCGGACCTGTTTGGCGGATCCGGCGCTGATGTGAGTGGCGACTATCCCATCGGCTCTGCCAGCTTTACGCTGACCCTGCTCTAGATCTCCCCCTTTGTCATTGTCATCCGACGGGCCGGTATCAACGGTCTTGACCACTTGATCAACGCCACCATCTGCATCTCCGTCCTCTCGATCGGTCTCTCCTGCGTGTACGCCGGTTCCCGAACCCTCACCGCCCTCGCCGAGACCGGTTACGCCCCGAGCATCTTCACCTACGTCGACAAGGCCGGTCGACCGCTCTGGTCGTTGATTGCCATCCTCGTCTTTGGCCCCATCGCCTACGTCAACCTTGCCGATGTCGGTAGCGCCGTGTTCGACTGGCTCGTCGCCTTGTCTGGTCTCTCCACACTGTTCACCTGGTTGGCCATCTGCGTCACCCACATCCGATTCCGACGAGCGTGGAAGGTCCAGGGTCACTCGGTCGAGGAGCTCCCCTTCACCGCCATCGCTGGTGTCTATGGAAGTTACGTCGGAGCGGGGCTCATCGTCCTCGTCTTGATCGCCCAATTCTACATCGGTCTCTGGCCCCTTGGAGGCGTTGCCAACGCTGGCGAGCGAGCCCAGAGCTTCTTCCGTAAGCCATTGCCTCTCCCTTCATCACGAATCAGTACTGACTCACAGTCTCCTACCTCGCCTTCCCCATCCTCCTCGCTTTCTGGATCATCGGATACGCTTGGAAGCGAACTCTGCCCCGACGGGCCCACGAGATCGACCTCGACACGGGCCGAAAGTCGTGGTTGACCGTCGAGGACATGCGAAAGTACCGAGCCGAGCGAGCCCAGGCTCCGCTCTACGTTCGAATCTACCGAATGTTGTTCTCGAGCAGTTAAGCCGGGTCGAGGGTGTCGTCGCGATGGGTTATATGTGGGGAAAAAAAAGTTGGAATACGAAGGGGGAGAATGACCAGGCGGGTTGGGTGTGGGGTATGTAGCGACGAGGGGGATGAAGGAAATGATTGTTCAGAGTTAATCAATTGTCTTTTGGCTCCATGCTTGTTACACATGCAGAAACAGTTGTGCTTCTTGCAACGTCGAATCGGCACCGTGATTGCACCGGGCACTGCTCATGCCAGGTATACATATACAAGGTCCGATGCAGTCTGGCAGCATGTACGTCGTGTCTCATCTATTCACCGTTTCTCTCGCATCGAGCGGATGCTGCGTCCAACCCCACGTTCACCCCCACCCTTGCCCCTTCCACAGACCCCTGAACCCATGTGCTACTGGCAGTTTGACATCCTCAGTATTCTGTTCCTGCTCCTCGGCAGTCGGGTACCAACCCCCGAATGAGCCCGGTCCGTAGACGATCACATCGCCCGCCTTGGCTGCTTCTCCATAGCTCATATGGGCAAGATCGAAAGGAGTAACTCCATGCTGCACGAGCAAGTAGCGCATGACGGCATCAGTGCTGATGGTCAGTCTTGGTTCTGTCTCATCCGACTACAGCACTCGGACCAAGGCGGGAGAGTGTACGGGTGACGCTTACAAGACTGGCGGTCCGGTCAAGTGACACTAAGCGTTAGCCAATGCAGTGGGACGACGACTATAGCTTACAGCACCAATCGTCCCGTCCAGCTGGTCAGAGAGCATCGCCATCTCTATGTTGTCCATCGCAGTGCCCAAAACATCCAGCATGATCGGATGGAGTTTCTTGCTCATCACCGTCCATTGACCCAGGGACAAACGGCGAAGCGCCTCCCCTTGCGCGCCTGTCCATTGATCGTCGTTCCAGTTGCTGCTCTCCAGCGACGTGATGACAGAGATGTCTGGATCAAGGATGGTGTTCGCGCCGGACGCTTTTGCTTGCTCCGCCTTCACCCGCCATGCCGCCATGTACGAGTGGCGGTCGCGGAGGAAGGCAAGATTAGCGTCAAGCGCGGAGATCAGGGGTTTGGAGATGTCTACAGCTGGTTTCCCCCACGAGTGAGGGTGTGCTCTTGGCTGCTTGTCAGCAAAAGCCCATGGGTGATATCCGGGCCTAAAGTGGTGCAGGCAGGGAGACTCACCGCGGTGTCAGAGTCCGTGTACACTCCCCCATCCAGCAGCAGCGCCAAGTACCTATCCTGTCAGCCCTGCAGCCTTCCTTCATGTCGTTATCGACTTGCCTTATCACATCAGTCTTGAGCACCTGAAAGTTGATGCTGTCCCAAATTTTGCCAAATTGCCGCGCTCCTTCACCTTCATGGACGTACTCCCTCATACGCATCTCGACCATCTCATGGTTGAGCACTTCGATCACCCACCCGTCCTCTTCTCTTGCGACCCTTGACCAGTTCCCAAACCCTTCTGGCGCCCCCTCCAGGCCCTTTTCGTCTGTGCTGAGGACATGGCGAGGCAGGGGCTCCCGCCGCATGTCCCGCGCCTCAAACTCATGCAGCATTTCGTCCAGCTTGGGCTCCCAAGGTGAGCCTTGGAAGTATTTGACAACAAACCGTTTCAGTCGCCAGTAGTAGGCTGATTTGGTTTGAGGTAGTGAGTTTCGAGGCATTTTCATCAACTCCTCGAGTCCGGCGTACCCGTCGTCAGTCCACGGGATGGAGTCTTGTCTATACGCTTCGATCTCCTCCAGCATCTGCTGGGTGACGTTTGTCTCTTGTGATTCTGGAATCGCCTGTACGGAGGCCTGGTTGATGGGAACGCCTGCTTTCTCGGTTGGAACATAGTCAATAGGGCCGTTTTGGATTGCTGCGCTTGCAGGCGGGAGACTTGCGTGTAGGAGATGGAACAGTACCATCAACAAGATGATCGCAGATAGGACGAGCCAGCGGGCGTATCCCCGAGTAGAGGTACCGATAGCCATCATCTTTTGACAGTGTCACTTCAGCCAGCGTTGCTGATACGTCAGTCACTGCCAAGGAGATGTGTGCGGCACTGTGTATATGACTCTGTGAAGTGGGCCAGCGTGCCTGCCCTAGGAGGAGATCGATCTAGAGATCCCAAGGTGTTTGGACTGCACTTACTTGGCGCCGGAGTGAGGTGTGAATGAGAAGAGTCATCGTCGCCTCCAATTCCAAAGCACATCTAAGTCTGTCCAGACGCTCCCATTGTACCATAAAGGAGGTGTCTGCGTACGGTAATCCACCGTCACACCAAAGGTGGGTCCGGTTCATAGCAAAGGGGAGCGTGGCTTCAACCGACCTGAGCTTGTGATCATGGGTTGGGGTCGAGCTGCTTTGCTTATTGATAGCCTTACTAGCAAGTCAGCCTCTCATGACGAAATGCTTGCTGCTAAGCACGGTGAGCTTGCGAGCCTCGATCCTCCGTCGATGGCTTTCCCGGAGCTAGCAGGGTGGCCGTCTCTCTGTCAACGGTTCAGAAGACACTGACCGATCTGCTAGTCCCCTTTCCCTTGTCTCCACCAAGGGATCTGCGTGGAGGCGATGTAAAGGGGTAGACCTTTGGTGATAGCATGCGCCGATCAGGTCGATCATAGGCGGTCGCGAGCCTTTGGGCGGATAGCTCAGTCTCATGAGAAGGGGCAAAGGCTGCTAGGAGGCGTGCTGTGAGTAGCTGCACCGACACCTTAGGCAGGATGTGCCCGCATGCTGCTCTAAGCACAAGGCTGAAAGTGTAACGCGGTGGAAACTTGTGTTCTTTGTCCCGGTGATTGGTGTTTCGCGAACCGATACTCGAGATAACGAGAGATCCTCGGTTGGGATCCACAGCCGGGGTCGAGCGAGTGAGTGACTAGCCGTTATCCCTCGGGTCTTGGCGATGTATCAGCAACTACTTTCCAACCCAGCATGACCGTTGTCAACACTCCTGCACGAGGCAAGGTGAACGTCGCACTGATTCAGATCCGAGCGGCGACCGAGGACAAGGTTGAGACATGTGGGCATATGCGCGAATTGGTGCTTCGCGCGGTCGAAGAGGGTAGAGCAAAGGGGGACCCGCTTCACATGGCCGTTCTCCCCGTAAGCTCATTCGAGGGTCACTGCGTGCCGACAAGCTACCAGGGACAATGCTGATGAGCTCAGGAAATGTGGAACTCGATCATGGTGGGTGGGTCTGTACAAGTATTCGCACACAAATGACCTGATCAATCGCTAGACCGTCGAAGCGTTCGAAAAGGCCTCAGAGCCTGTCCCTTCCGCCCGTCAGCCGCGTGACGAATGGCCAGAGGGCTCGTACACTTGCCAAGCGCTCTCCGACGTGGCAAAGGAAGCGGGCATCTGGATCATTGGAGGTGCGTTGAGACTGATATGGAGCGCCGAGCTGACGTCCAAGGGTCTATACCCGAGAAGAGAGGCGAGAAGCTGTACAACTGCGCGACAGTCTACGATTCGGATGGTGGGTTAGAAGAGCTCTCACGCAGTCAAGGAGTCATGGGTCTGGGGTTTGGACGTTGACAAATAGGCCAGCTGGTCAAGGTCTACCGCAAGACACACCTCTTTGACCTCTGCCTGCCCACCATGACGTACAAAGAGAGCGCGCAGTTCTCCCCCGGTGACTCGTTGGGATTGTTTGAGACACGTGGGTCGTTCGCTGCTAAAGTTGAGAACTGCCGGTCATCCTAACCCTAGCCTTCGGAAAGTTCGCAGTAGCCATGTGAGCCCGTTCAACCTCCTTGGGCAACAGCGATTGACCACAGATGCTACGACATCCGGTTCCCCGAGCTCGCTGCGATAGCCGGGCGCAATGGTCTGCTGTCCTCGCTGACAGGTCGACCCAAGCTCATGCAGCAGACTGTCTCGCCATGTTCTACCCGGCCGCGTTCAACATGACCACCGGCCCGCTCCACTGGGAACTCCTCCAGCGATCCCGGTGCGTGCTCAGTCTGTCTGAGCGGCGGTGGAACTGACATAACCCCCTGTAGAGCGCTTGACAATCAGCTCTACGTCGCTACTTGCAGTCCAGCCCGCGACACTTCCGCCAAATACGTCGTGGTAGGAGACCCACCCGTGACTTCTGGCGTACCCGCGGCTGACTCGCAGTGGGGCCATTCGCTCGCCGTGTCCCCGATGGGACAAGTGGTAGCCTCCGCGGAGATTGACGAGACGATCGTTCACGTCGCTTTAGGTCGGTACTGCACCGCTACGCCGTGAGACTTGTCTGATTGTAGACCCTCAAGTCGTCGAGGATACGAAAGCCGGGATACCAGTCGGCGTCCAGAGGAGGTTCGACCTGTATACCGACGTCGCAGCCAGCCATCCACGTGAACAGCTTTTCAGCTGAGCGCATGCTGGTGCCATGCAGGAGCACGTTTGATAAAGTGTAGCAGCAGATAGTTTTGGGTCGTTCTCACTGAACGAGTGTCGTCACGAGGTGTAGGGCTCGGGAAAGGAACAAGTACACGTGTGCACAACTTTCGTTTGCATGACAATGTCCCAATTCACAAAGACTGCCTCGGGCTTTTTGGACAAGTCGCTAACCTATTTGACATATTCGGACCAATGGTCCGCCTCAAGCGTTGTTTTGGTCCGACTTGTAGTGGCGGAGAGCCTCGGCCAGGCGCTTGAACCCTTCCTCGGCTTTGTCACGGGGAAGCTCAGAGAACGAGACGCGGATGTGCGGCGAGGGGGCCTTGGAGGGGTAGAACCTGGAGAGCGTCAGGAGGGGGAAAGTGTAAGCAGAATGAAGCCAGTGCGACTTACGAGGCGCCTGGGCAGGCGACGATCCCGTGGGGGATACCGTATTGGTACATGAACGTCGAGGTGTTCTTGACCCCCGACTCGGAGCAATCGACCCATAAGAACAACCCAGCCACCGGGCTCGTCCACCTCGCAAGACCGTCCAAATGCCGATGCGCAATCTCCTCGAACCACCCCTTGCGCCCCGCGTAGAACAGCGCGACGTTTCGAGCGTTGGCGAGGAACCCCTCGACCCCCCAGTGGGTGAGGATCTTGTAGATGATCATCTGGGACACTGCCGCTGCGTGCAAGTTGGTAGCGGCTGTGAGCACCTCGATGGGGTAGAGGAGCTCCGGAGGGGCAGTGACGAAACCGAGACGGAACCCTCCGGCCAGGACCTTTGAGAACGAGTCGAATCGCATCACCTGGCCTCCTTGCGGGATGACCTCGGTCTCGAGCTCAAAGTAGGACGGGACGAGGTCCGGGGTGAGGAAGTAGTACGGGTCGTCTGGGTGTTAACGAGTGTTCACGCGTGTCAATGGGTTGGATCAGGTATGGGTGTTGACAGTCTGAACGACTGCACAAAGGGAGGGCGTGTGACGCTGTCCATACGACTCACCCTCGAGGATCAGGATGTCATACTGCACACACAGCTTCAGAACCTCCAGCTTGCGCTCGCGAACAGCCGTGGTACCCGACGGGTTTCCCCCGATAGGGTTGGTGCTTGCGTTCAGCAACGAGCCGCAGTCAAGGCACAGCGCGCTTGTGTATCACTCACTACAGCACTCTTGGTCTTTTCTGGCCTTCCGGCCAGTTTGCAAGCACGTCGGCGAGTCTTTTCGCCGACAGACCGTACTCATCGACTTCGACCTCTGATCGTCAGCTGCGACTCGAGACGCTCGTCTAGCTTGAGTTTTCCAGGAGCGGAGTGGAGGAGCCTCCCTCACTCACCGAAGCAGACGGCCTGAAGGTTTTGCAAGCCTGGCAGGACGCCGGCGTAGAGGGGGGCCTCGCAAAGGACCGGATCGCCAGGTTGGACCGTAGACGCCAGGGCCTGAGGTCAGTATATCCCCCTTCGTCTGGGCAAGTCTACAAAGTGGAAGCGTTTGAAGCAAAGGGCGACACACCTTGTAGATGAGATCCTGACACCCGCTCCCCATCGCCACGTTCCAGCTGCCCTTGGGCCGCTTGTGGATGATCTCTTGGAACCCCTCGAGGAGTTTGATCAAGGCGGGCACACCGTTGGTCGCTCCGTACTGGATCGCTGTGCGCAATTCATCGTCTTTCAGGTTGAGCGTGGTCGTCGGCCCAGAGGACGGCTCGGGGTGGTGCGGGTCGGTAATCTCCACCGAGATGCCCTTGATGGGGAAGGTGGAGATGTTGGGCCGTCCGGCTCTATGAGGTTAAGCACGGGTCCTTACATGGCGGTGTGGTCAGAAGAGGAACGTTGAAGTACTAACAACTGGCGGTGTCAGCGCAGCGACACTGCCTGTGCAGGGACCTACGAGAGAGATGACATCGTCTGTTTCGTATTGGTAGAACTCTCGGACTGTGGGTGAGCACGGGAAGAAGTATCGCTCGACGGAGCGCAGTAGGCGCAAGAGGCGACTCACTCCCATCGAGCTGAGATGCCTTTGCAGCCGGAGTCAGGAACCGCGAGGGGCATCTCTTGGGCGTTGGGTCTTCAAGTGAGATGGTCATGTTGTTGGGTATCAATGATACAATCACGACGGTATCTAAGGAGATCAGAAGTGAGACTGCCAGAAGGGGGCGCTTGTCTATATATATGCATGATTCACCGATGCGACTCGATAGGATCGCAGGTAAGCTCAGGATGAACGGTGAGCGCCAAGCGCGAGTGTCTATACGAGATAACACGACAAGCGAGGTCACGGTCACTCCCCCTCCCCACGTGGTGCCTAGATGCCTCGAGTCGGTTTGAATGTCGACGAGGGTGATATCTTGGGCATTGCGATGATACTGATGACCTGTGGGAGGTCGAGTGGGGGAGCAGCACGGATCAGAAGCTAGGCTGCATGATGCGAGAGGGTGCTTACACCGCAGCGAGATGGACAAATGAAATGCCAAGCCACGCCCCAGCATGGCTCTGGCTACTTAGTTCCCATTGCCGCCTGTCCTCTTGCCAACGGAGAACTGCGAGTAGGGTGACTCTATTCTATCCTATCCTGTCCCAACAACAACCCCGCCTATCTCCATCGCATCCATTCAAAGGCACCCATCAAGACTTTAACCCGGAGGAAGAGAACTCGACACACTGCCCCCCCCCCCCCCCCCACGTCATCTCGCCGAGAGGGCACGACGCTGCCGCGCATTGTTGGGTCCCTGTCAGCCGGTCGAAGCGGAAAGGATGCAGGCAAGATTAACAACAAGGTGGTGTTTGTACATAATGTTTAAACTAGCATGCTGTATCGTGATTATTCGTTTCTGCGCCCCGTGAGCCACGGGTTGCGTCTCTGATTGTTCGTATCTCGCGTTTCCCGCCTCATCACTCCGCTCGGAGCTGTATACCGATCCGCAACCATCCATCTGCACCACACAGACAGGACGCTAGCCAAGCGACTTCTGCGTCTGGCGGGAGTTCGATGCCTTGTGCGAGGGGTATGGCGAGCGGGTACGGGCTGCCGTTCGGCGACGAGGAGGAAGGGAAAAGAAGGGGTAAGTGTTCATTCAGTATACCTAGTAAGGTCTGCGGTTTGCCTTTGTTGTCAGTCTCTAGATCCTATGGTGTGCGGACGATAGTCTACACCCAGCGCCAGGCGGGGGAGGATCTCACAATCCCAGCACGACTTACCGGAGGGTGTCATGGGAGGAATGACTTCTTGAACGACTGGAGCGTTGCCGGGGAGATATATCTTGATCGGTAAGGCTCGGACGGCATAGGATGAATCGGGTTTGCTTGGGCCCGTGCTGCCTGGATCGGTGGAGGCTGGCCGGGATGGCACGGCCGAGGGTACTGGAGACGGAATCGGGAGCGGCAGTAGACGAGTTGCCATGCGCATATAGAGGTCGTAGTCGTCTATGCCTTAGCTCGGGGTCATTGCCCATTGCAACAAGAAAAGGAGAAGCGAGACGGAACGCACCCTGGACGATTCCATCCCACCCGGCATCCAGGTCGACCTTGCGCAGACTCGTGACCTTGTTGGTGTTTCTCCATTTCACGAAATCGGCTTCTTTGAGACTGTTCACGAAGTGGTTCTTGCACGCCTCAAGGCTGTTTGGGACGAGGAGTTTGTCCGAAGGGGGGTTCTTGAGGTGTAGGACGAGCCGCAGTGGTCTTGGCGTCACGACTGCGTTGGTCGGGTCGTGTGGGTGAGCTATAATCGAGTAAAGCTCTATCAGATCCAACGGCCAGTGCCTGGTATCAGTCCTCTGCCTGACAGGATTGTTGCGAGACGCAACGCACCATTTGCAAGCTCCTTGCACGGCAAAGGCAGGTTGATCGGCTTCCTCTTCGAACCACCAATCCTTCTCACCGACCCCTTCCAACGCCTCCTCGTCCAGCACAAGATCGACGAGATTTTCGCGTATCTCGGGGATGAGCAGTGGCAGGTAAGTATACCGCGGGGCTTGCAACTGGCCATCAGCAGCTGCCACGGCGTGCCAAGATGAGACACACATAGTACCGGTCAAGGGCTGAAGTCGTAACTCCCGCAGTGTCCCCAGCGAGCCTCACCGAGAGGGTGATGTGCGATTGCCATGTCAGCGTCCGGAAGAGGTTTGTTGACGATTGTATGGGATTTGAGGATGTCATGGTGCCGCTACAAGGCGATGGATGGACAAGGCCAGTGTTGGATGCGCATCATGACAACAAGGTGAATGATAACCTGCGAGCCTATGACTGGGGAAAGTTAGGTACACGCTCGGGTACCATGACTAATTTCGGCACGCCTAACCCCATCGGTGATCGCCGATTCACCACCGCTATGCCGCCTTGCCGGTGGCTGCAGAACAATTCAAAGGGTACGGAGGCTGTCGGGGATGATTCGATCGGGGCCACTGAGCGAGCATTCCAACATGTGTTCTCGCTGCGATACCAGACGCCGGGTGTAATCGACAGGTTTAATTGCACGCCTCGATAGAAGATATCCTAACGGCGGTTGCCGCTTTGAGGATGTGGACACCCCGCACTTGCCTATTCCGTCGACGGGTACGCCCTCGGTTCGCCTACAACTTTTTAGTTATACTCGAGGCTGGTTTCTCTCTGGCGGCACACGGGGGGGAAGACGCAGGCTGGACGATGATGAACACGGTGGAGTCGACCAGGAACCAAAGCCGGCTTGTGCACCTTCAAGCCATTTGTTCCTTGGCCGATATACGTTCCTTGGTCGATTTCGTGGCCACTAGCCAAGGAGCGATGTGAGCGACGATCTCTTAGGTCGACACCCCGACCCGGGGCGTCCCAGCCATAATTCAAGGGATCAGCCCATCGAGGAATATGACACCCTTCCCGCCCCCACCCTCCTCTTGCCCGTTTGCCCCCGGATCGACAGCGGGCGCAAGGGTTTAATGTCTTTTAGGATTTGGGTCGAAAACGCCACTTTGCCCCGAACCCAGAGGCCTACCAACCGCTTCGGGCAATATGTCTCGAGACGCCTCTTTGCTAACGGGCCCTAGCGAGGACGCCAGATAACGTTGTCGCGGCAACTCTCGGTCGATGAAAGGGCAAGGCTGGGTGGTGGGGATCGTCACAGACGAGCCTAGAGCTTCCAATCGAGATGACCATCCACGTACATACATACATACACATACACTTCTTGACGGTTGACAAAATCCTCACCCCTCGTTCAACAACTTACACCGTCGACATTGGTCTTGACTTTTCCTGTCTCGAACTCGTTTGCCTGGTCATCCGCCCACCCAAACTGTCACGCCTGCGCTCGCCCGTAGATCCGAACCGTACCCGTACCGTAACGTGACCTGTCTCCCGCTACCGGCGCTGCGTTATTCGGCTCCCGCTCGACTCATTTTACACTTCGGGCCCAACCCACGGTCCCGTTCGTCGATCCGACCCCACTCCGCGCGACACACCCGCGCACGGGGTGTCCTCTTTTCGTACCTAGCGCAATCTGCTTGGTCCCGTACAACCCGGCTGCTCCCTGCGTCTCGTAACCGTTTAGCGGTGAATAACCCACCCAACCCTACCAGTCGGTTCCCGCTGCTCGCAAACCACCAGAGCTAGCTCAAGCATACATAGTAGCGCAGTCATGTCGGCCTCACCTGCCCATTCGCTCTTTGCTTCTGACTACTCGCTCTCGACCCCTGCATCACCCGTCTCGCCTAGGCGTTCGACGCTGAAATCCTCCATATCGTCGTCATTCCACCTCCGACATCGAGCCAGCGATGCGACAACCCACTCCTTGAGAGACCAGACCGACATGATTCCTACTGGATCCCTTCCCACCCCACCCCAGTCCCCCATGGTCGCCGCTGGGCCCCTGCCCAAGGGTGACATGGCGTCCCCTGATACTTCGAAGGTCAAGAGCAGCAAGACTCGAAAACAAAGCGTCGCCTTCTCAGAGGACTCGCAAGATCGACGAGGCAGCGATATGAGCAAAGCTGGTCGAGGCGTCAGCCGGCGGACTAGCGAGTCGTTTGAAGGTTGCATGGAGGGTGAGTGGTCGTCTCGCTCATTTTCCCGCTGCTTCCAAGTTGTATCGGATGAAACTAACGACAGCCGGACTGGGCCATGAGACCAAGGCGAACACCTACAAGGTCGGGACGGAGAAGGCATACCATCATTTCAACAGGGCGCTCGACTACTTTACCATGGCGTTGAAGTACAGACCCAACCACCCCCGAGCCTTGCTCGCGCGCAGCAAGGTCCTCATCACCCTGGCGATGAATTACCAGCCGCCACGCGTGGCTACCGCGTCTCTCAGCGACGCCGTCCGATCGCTGTACACACTCGTCGAAGGATCGCCGAGCTCCGTCTCGGCTCGCGAGACCCTCGCTCAAGCTTGCACTCTTCTCAGCTCTATCCTTCACCAGCATGAGGATGCAGCAGAGGACGCGGCCAAGACGTGGGAAGGGCAGATTGGCCGACTGGCTCGAGAGGCGTTGCGGCATATGGAGGACGTCGCGGCGGACAAGATGGACCGGATGAGGGAGATGAAAAAGGAAGAGGCCGCGCAACAGGCCCCCGCCATGGCTGAGACCTTCCTCGCTCTATCCTCGGCCGCTATCACCGTGTCTAGCCTTGCGACCGACATTGCCACCGTCGACGAGCACATCGAGCTGGCCGAACAGGCATTGGACCAGGCGTCCAACATGGCTACCGTCGCGGCGGCCGCTCGAGTCAAGTCGTCGTCATCGTCCGCCAACCTGATCACTCGGATCCAATTGGCCTCTGGTCAATCCTCTCTGGAACGCCTGCGACACACTTTCATCCTCGGCAGGGACCTCGACGAGGACGACTTTAGGTCGTTGATGTCGGATATGACAATGCTCGCTACCGAGTGTCGGGAACGGGCGGCCAAACTCAAGGGATCCAAGGGTGCTGTTGCGTCGACGTTGGCGTGGGAAGCTGTCAAGCAGCTCGCAGACGCCAAGGTGATGTACGCCAGTCTCCTTCGCCTTGTATGGAGGAAACGGCGTCCAGCCGCCCGCGCGAGGACTGGAAGTGCTCCCGGCGGTGTCGACCGCGGTAGCCGAAAGCTCTCAGTCAGGGCCGACTCGATGGAGGCGCCGATCATCGAGGAGGACGAGGACGAAAAGAGCAGCTCGGATGAGAAACGCGGCAGCGAGTCTTCCGGATCGAGAAAGTCGAGCAAGTCTGGACGGTCGAGCATGAGCGGAGACCACGACGTGCTCAAGTCTCTTCCTGTTCTCAACAAGGTCGAGGCGCCCGCACACAAGGACGGTATGCTCAGTTCGGCCGACGCTCGACGATCCATCTCGTCTGATGCCCGACGGGATAGCAGCAAGACGGCCAGTCGGAAGGGATCCCACGCGTTGGAATCATTGAACGAGGGAGAAGAGGTTTCGACTTTCTCGCCCTCCAGCCTTCGGTTCTCGAGCTCGGGACCCGCTCGGCGTGGATCCTGGTTGCCCGAGTCACCGGGACCTCGATCTCGTCGACTCTCCTCGATGAACGCCCCGCTCACGGGCCCAGACGGCATCTCCGCGTGGACGCGCAAGGCCTCGGTCATCTCGCTCGACACGGAGGAAGAGGCCGCTGGAATGGTCCCATCTGCGGAACTCGCTCTGACCGCTTGGCAATTGCTCGACAATGCGCTCAAGCAGTACAAGCTCGCCCTGTCCATGCTGAGCGGGTCTGACTTGCCCTCGGCCCAATTGGCGCGGGCCAAAGCAGACACGCTGTTTGCGATTGCCTATTCCTCGTTATTCATGGCGTCGCTGTCCCGACGGGTGGCTGAGGCTCACGAGAAAAGGAGCGGTCTGCTCGTCACGTCCGAGGTGTACTCGACCTGGGCGGCTCGAGAGGTCGGCTGGTCATTCCTCATTGAAGGTACCAAAGAAGCGGCATCGGCAGACCGAAGGACCAACTCGTGGCGAGCCGACGAGAGCGGGAAAAGAGCCGTCATGCTCCTGCTGCGAACATGGTGGCATCGGGCCGTGACCACCGCGACTACCGATGTCGACACAAAGGCGTCGGCGCGGGATGCCGTCGAGGTCGTCGTCCGACGGATGAGGGATAGAGAAGGTGTCAAGGACGGAGATATAGTCAGGTTCAGACATTGGTTGGTGGAGAACGAGGGGGACCTCGACCCGGCCGAAGCCCTCTTCTGGAGGAGCGTGAGCAGGATCCTCAGAGGCGGCGCTGGGTTTGTCATGTCGTAATTGTTAATGACCGCGTCGAACTTTTCATGTTATATATTTTAGAATGCATGTCGCATATTTGCCTGCTGGCTCTGATGGCAAGAGCAGAAGAATTGGTGTGGCTGGGGTTGCGTATCCAAGGGGGGGCGGCGGCGAATCAGTGATTCCCGAGTTGTCCTGCTGCAGAGATGCCTGCCGCAAGTTGTGAGTCAGATCCAGTAACCCTCGTTTCGACAGGTTGGATGTAGCGAGCCCCTTCGTCCGCTAGCTAGTGGCCTCGCCATGGTTGGCAACTCGTGCGACACGCGGGTCCATGGTATATTTCAACCGGAAAGAGAGAATTGAGAAAATTGCCCGCCATAGACGTGTCTCAACATCTTGGAGGTCATTAAGGGAAATGCTGCCTGCAGATGCAATACGGAGTCAACGGACTCAGTATACAAGCATTCCGTCTGTGCCCACGCCGAGCGATGCAATTTTCATGTCATGCCGTTTCACATCGCTTGAATGCCAGTCTGTGGTCCGCGCCTCCCCCATACGACTTACACGTTGGGGATAGATGCGTCTATCCCACACCTACCCCAAAGACCTCTTGCTGGAGGTGCTCTCAGAGACTCGGCTTCGCAGCTAAAATCAGTAGGGAAGTACGATACAAGCGACACGGGGAAGAACGGGACATCGGATGTGGGATCGTCCTCGTCTTGTATTCGCCACGCCTGCCCAGAGCAACACGGGTCAGCTGTAGGGTCTGACCGTACAGCATGCTTGGGCGTAGCTCATGCGGTGCTTTTCAGTTTTGCAGGCGTTGTAGACCCTTGTGCCTGTGCGTGGTCCTTGGCGCTTGACCTCTGTCTCCGTGCGCAACAATGTCCGTCTTGAAGTCCGCTGTTTCTCTGGTGCTTGACCTACAATACGGACAACAGCTGTGGGTTTCGGCATCGTATGCTTGCAAGTGAGGAACTGACTGTTATACCTAGAATGAATCGTTCCCAGCCAGCAAGCCTCGGCTGCAGCTTGTCGTCCGTTCCCAGTCTTTCGCAACGAGCCTCTGCCTTTGCGAATCAGTCGAACCGAGTTCAGGTAGCAGCAGAGCTCTTCAAATTCTTTCACCTTGGGCTGCGCTCAGAGCAATCGCGCATCTCTTTTCGTCAAGGAACCGAGAATGAAATCAGACGACACCTCGAAGAGAGACAAAACAAGCTCTCTCTCATGCCCGCCGAGAGGCAAAATGAATGCGAAGGAGCTTCCGCTGGGGTGTCTGTGTCGCTAGCTCTTGACGAGGTGTAACGGCGAAGTGCGGCGTTTATTGCATACTGAGACATCATTCAGGACCCCTGTGAGGTGCTCGGAGCTAGTATCGGATATACACTGGTCCAAAGAAGATAGCTGTGGCCATGTGTTGTCGGCGAGAGGTGTTCCGTGCAGGCGGTCCGGAAGTCTCTAGCTTGTGAAGTTGACTCGGATTTCCTTTCTCCCACCTCATGTAGCTCAGTCACTGTCAGCACGCTTGTCAAGCTCATTGTTAGAGGGCAACTCGACGAGACGTGGCGAAAAAGGAATACGGGGGTTGCCAACGGGTCTGCTCCGTCCAATTGTTTGAAGCATTTACAGGGAGTCCTTACATCTATTTATTGCTATTCCACGCTCTCTGCTACGGATTGCAGGGCAAACAGAGATCTGCCGGGTCGCAGAGGTACCGAACATGGGATTTGGTACGCGGGGTGCTGGCTTGAGATAAGGCAGCTACACGGGGGATAGGAAAACCTGATCGAGGCGAGGCCCTTCTTGTGCAATGAATCTTTTCCGTGTCCTTGCGAATTCCCGCTGTTCTCCTGTCACTCCTCGAACAGCGAACCGTCTGGATACTGACGTCGAACAGGAAGACCCGAGCTATGGGTCTGGACCAGAATTGTGCGTACGCGCACGGAATGAAGGCATTCCATCGGCTTGACACAGTGACCACCTGCAGCCTACTCACATGCATGTGGGACGGAGCTGCTGACAGAATGAATATGCCACCTCGCGGCTGCGGGCGCTCTTAAACGCTGTCTGCCCCTTTGCCAGTGACGGCGGTGTCATACTGCATGTGTGAAGATGGGCGATTGCCCGCAAGACCTCGAGTACATAGTGACAACTTCGGATACAATGCGATTCTTCGACAAAATTACTCTCCCTTGTGACCATGCTCTGCAACTGGTCGACTGCCGCATGTTGACTATGCGCTGGCGACGAAGGCTCGCTGGCTTCGGTCGTTGCTTCTATTCGGCTCGGACACCGTCGAGACTTCACAATGTCAGGCAGGTTCAGCACCCAGTGCGCGAGCCCAAGAGCGACGTAGAACAGCCCGTGTATGCCAGCGTCAGCAAGGAAGGACGAGGTCCCGCTACGGTCGGTTCATTTTGAGTCATGACGTCTGCATCTGGCTACCGGCGTACACTACAATCCCTGTCTCCTCAACACACCTTAGGCCTTTTGGCCCTCGGCGGTCTTGGCGGCCAAAGCGGCAGCGACGGCAGGGTTGACACGCTGTCGGGGGAAGAGAGAAGTTGAGTTGGGTAGATTGGACGAGATGGGTCGGGGATGGATCGAATGAGTAGAGGACCGAGTGGAGGGTGGAAGAGGGAAACGAGGTCAGCGACAATCTCCTTGCATGAATGGGCAAACGCACCTTGCCATCCTTGAAGATGGCTCGGGGAGGGGGCAGTCGGTTCTTCCTCGAGTTGATAGCTCCGGGCTTGGCGGATCGGACTCGAACGACTGGTCGTTAGGAAATTTTGATCCCGACCGCAAGATGGATTATGCGTGTTGTACGGGGAAGGACGACTCACTCTTGGCGTGGATGGCGCACGAGACACAGTAGGCGACTCGGATGTAGAGTTTGGGGAGGGCGTACTCGGAGTAGACGGAAGCTTCAGACAAGTCACGGACGGCAGCGGCCTCGACCATGTTCTTGACCGAGTATCGCTTGATGGCCTTGTCCTGGGGGTTAGGGCTGGGTCCGGAGGGGTTGGAAGTTTGAGGTATGAGAGGGTTTTGATGAAGCGGTCATCCAGCCAGCGTCGGTGTGTCACTTGTCGTCGAGTCCAGAAAATCCTCCAGCTCCAGGCAGAGCATATGACCAGCGTGAATCATCCCCATCGCTCCAGTTCCCTGCTCTACTGCTTCTCCTTCCACGTTCCCATGTTCGAACACCGGCGCCAGCTGGTCGAGAAAAGGTGGTGGACGGTTGGTCTTGGTGTTGGAGAGAGAGGGAAAAAAACGTACCTTGGGGACAGCCCGCGAGCAGTTGGAGCATCGGACAAACTTGACGTGTCCTCGTCCCTTCTTGTTTCGTCCGTTTCCTCTTCTCTTCTTGGTCATTTTGGTCGAAAGTGGTTTGGCGGCCTGTTAGTCGTTTGTCGAACAACCAAAAGACGATAAGAGAACAGCGAGGGTGCGGTCGGGAGTTCTTGAGTGGCTCGCGGGGGGGGGGGGGACGGCCAGCTGGGATTGGGACGCGGGATCAAATTGCGTACAGTGTTGGCCCAGGAGCGCGGCGCGGCGGGAAGGGCGAGTCAAGTATAGGCAGAGATAATGCCGAAACCCCGATGTGGCGGGGGATCATCGGCGTTAAGCGTTTAGCCTATCGGCGATAATTCACTGGCACCCTTTGGCTACCCGGAGCGTTTGCCACCCCGACCGCCCCGGTGATCGCCGACACTTCGCGTGGTCGTGTTTTTTGCCACTCGCCAAGGTTGCGTCTGCGGGCCTCCACGTTCCTGACGCCCCGTTGACGCTGACGGGATCCCATGGAGACCGACCGATATCCCGATCATCCCTTCTCCACTCACCTTAATCACGAACCGTCCATTTACCCCCCAAACCCCCTCATGACAGACCCAAGAGCCGCTCGGGAAGCAGCGCTAGCAGCCGCAGAGGCGAGGTTACGTGGCGATCCCTCTGCGGTGGAGCGGGAAGAGAAAGCTCAGGCGGACAAGCTCGCAGCGAGGAGGAAGAAGGACGAAGGGTGGACACCGCCCGGCGACAAGGTCGATCAAGAGACTCGACGCACCTTTGCGAGGCTGCTCGATAGAGGGATCATCCGGGACAACGGGTATAGACAGGCGCTGACCTGCGCCGAGGTGAGTGACTCGTGGTCGAACAATAAACCCTTCGTTGTCCTAATATCCACCAGACGTTACTGAAGATTGCCGACAACATCCTCAACGACCCGAGCAACGACCCAAAGTTCCGGACCCTGAAAGCCAGTAACGCGACGTTGAGAAACAAGATCCTCAACTGTAAAGGCGGGCATGAGTACCTCATTGCCGTGAGCTCTGCGTAGATGACTTTTCCGTGCGCGGACTCATCCGCTTAGCTCGGCTTTCGCACCCACACGATCGAGTTCTCCTCGACGTACATCCTCGAACCGAGGCTCAAGCGTATGCACGAGCTGCGACTAGGCCGAGACGTGCTCGAAGCGCATGTACGTCTGCGCAGGGGGTTGGATTTTCATCAGTGCTCTAGCTAACCTCCTCTAGATTCCCGACCTGCAGAAGCGCGTAGAGCAGATGAAGTACTCGCAGACGGCACATGAAAAGGAGGAAGCGTTACGCAAAGCCAGGGCGCTCGCGGAGATTGATGCGGATCGCGACGTGGTCAAAACGCGAGTGGAGAGGGAACGTCGACTGAGAGAGTACAGGGCGACAGTGGACAGGGACGCTCAGCAGCGGAAGAAGGACGAGGCGGTCTTGGTCAATTACAACCACCGGGATCGCGGAGCGCCGACGATCAAGGAGGAGAACGAGTGGGGGGGTTCTGCGGGATCGGAAGAGAAGGAGGAGGCGGAAGATGACGAGTCGGACTATGAAGGGCTGGGAGGAGGGAGGAGGCTAGGCGGTTCGTAGGCGTGCGCACGCTTGCACCTCGTATGGACGTAGACGAAACGGCCGGGTCTTGTAAATACATCGTTTGTATTCTTGTGTATCGTTAGAAAGATTCCCGCAGCGCAAACATGGCAAGCTGAGAGCTTGACTCATGACAGGTCGAATAAATATGCCATGCAAAGTGATGGCTATCGCAATGTCCACCCTGTCTACCGTTCTACCTTGCTCCATGCCCTGTGAGACCTCGACAAATGTCCCCTGACGATGTCGAGCGCCTTCCGCATCTCCGCTGCGCGCGCTGCCGCCATCCCCGACTGCTACTCTCATTCGAGTCTCACCTTTCAACCCCCTTACAAGAACTCCAAGCCCACACCGACGCCAAAGCCTCTCGCCATGCGTTCGCCCTTGCGACCAATGAGCGGCATGGTAAAGTTGACCTCCACTCGAATAGGGTCAAGGCTGAATGTCAGTCGGACGAGGGCTGTGGTATGATGTCTCGCACTCACCGATACAACAAGCCAAGACCGACTGAGACGTTGGGCGAGCGGTACATCTTGGCGACATTGTCCGCAAAGGACGCATCTGTTGTCAGCTGGTACATTCCTCATTTCCAACTCAGCCCAGACCCAAAGCGCCACATGGAGATAAAACACCCAACACACCTCGATTGTACCCGGCGACCTTGCCGATATTCAAGAATCCATGTCCTCTCAAAGGCCACTCGGCTTTACCCCAGATCGGGGCGAAGACGCTCAGCCCCATGCCCCACGCCATCTCCCCTCCGAGGGAGTCTTGCGCGTCGTGCAGTCCCATCCCACCGACTTTCCAACCTCGAACAGAGTTTGGACCGCCGAGGAAGAGTCGGTCGGGCAGCTCTACGGGGGTTGAGCGGGAGGAGAGGGGGAAGAGGAAGGATGTCAGTGAGGCCACGGAGAATGTCTGGGGTGAGCGCTCTCTTCCAGGAATTCGAGAAGAGCACAGGAGCAATAGCGCGTAGACGTACGATATCAGATCCCGGATAAAGCTGTCGAGAGACGTGTGACTGCGTGACCGATTTGAAGAAGTGTGCCGACGGGGATGATCCTGGAAGACCCGCGTATTCCTGCATGTCAGCTGAGGACCCAAGCTACGAACCAGTGGCCTCTCACATGTGAGATCTTAAGGAGGCGACCGGCGGTACCCAAGTAAGGGTCATTGCGGGTGTCAGAGGTCCAAGTGTGGGACAAGCTAGATTTGGTGGACGGCCTAGCAAGCTCGCGTATGCTGCGAGGTAAGAGACGGTAGCCAGGAGAGACTCGGTCGATGGCAGAGGACTCACGAGACCGAGGCGTCGGGTGTCAGATGGGTGATATCTCTCGCTATGTACTCGTATTGCAGCTCCTGGGTGCCCCAGGGCGCGATGGCCTGGTGGGTCAGCCTGGTGGGAACTCTCCCGTGGTGCCGAACATACGGTGAACTTTGCTCTACCACCCTGAGCTTGTTCTCTATGCGAGGCAAAGGCCGTGTTGTCCCGATCAAACGAGAAGCCCGACACGGCAAACTGCAAAAGCGGCGAGGCGAGGACGGGGGTGGAGAGGGAGAGCGAGTAAGCTGATTTCGTCTTGGTTCCTAGAGACGCTTGACCCTCGAGGACTTCTGCCCCTCCAAGCGCGTTGCGCAGCCTCGCCGTAATGTTCTGGCTCTGTCAGCTAGAAGTTGGGGGCAACAGCTCGACGCGGTGACTCACTCCTCCACCTTCGCCGCCTCCGACTTCTGTACCGGCTTTGAGGAACAACCGCCCTCGCTCTTTGAGCGACAAGACGAGCTCCACCTCGTCCGGATCTCCACCACGCTTGTTCTCCAACCTGACGTTTGACGCCTCGATGTCGAAGACCCCGAATTTGTCTATATGTCCAACCAAGGCGCGGGTAGAGAGCAACACCTCGTGCAGCGTTTGAGGGGGCGGCGGAGCTGGGTTGAGCCAGCCGGGAAGGGAGGAGCCGCCGAGGAACGGAGAGAGGAGGGAGGAGAGGAAGCCGGGGCGGGAGGTCGGCGGGGAAGGGTGTAGGCGGATCGAGGAGAGTCGCAGTGGTCTCTCCATATTCTCGTGTATCTGTTGTCAGACATGTCATCGGGCCGACACGTTGGGGTTGGTTTCAGGGGAAAGCGGCAGATCTGGACGTACCACAGTGCCTAGTCGCTGTTGAGCAGCGATATACTCTCCCCTAAGATGCCTTTGAAACTCTTCCTCCTGCATGCGACGGACCTCTTCCGGATCCACGTTGGTGACGGGCGTCGAGGGGGTGAAAGCCGGCGACGAGGGAGTCTCGGTCGGAGGGGGCGGAGGGGCGGAGTTGAAAGCATCGCGGAAGATGGACGAGGAGCCTGGGAGGGATAAGGGTGAGGGTGGTGGGGGTTGGGCGATGGGTTGTTGAGCTTGGTCCTAAGCGTTAGAGGTGGGATGTTGGGTGAGATGCGTTGGCTTACGATTGGCTTGACTTGAATCTCGGCTTGAACAGTGTCGAGATCCGCTTTGGGCGGACCACCCTCTGCGTTCGGGTCCATTGTCGGGGAGGAGTAAAGGGAGAGCGGGGCGGGAGTGACTAGGAGGGAGAGGAGATGGAGAAGTAGAGGCGAGTTGCTATGTGCGAGGGGAGTTTTCGGGTAGTCTCGTTGAGATTCCACTTTTCGGGGCTCCGGACGATGGCGACCAGACATTTTACAACGACGACAAGGGGTTGGGCATAGAGCATCCACAGAGGGGGGAAGGGTCTTGACATTGCACCATACCATATACATAGACAGTCGGACCACGCGCCATGCCCTCGAAGATCGAAGAGAACCTGCCCCCTACAAACGAAGGGTACGGGACGAAAGAGTACTGGTACGCGCGATACCCTCGTCCAGAGCTCTGGCGGATGGGACAGACTGACATCCAGGGAACAGCGGTATACCAAGTGAGGCTCCTTGCATAACGCTAAGCGATGGCAGTGCTAGCAGTAGGGTGCCCAATGCTCATCCTAGTGAAGCGCCGGGGACGTCGTTTGACTGGTTCTTGACCCCGGACTACCTCTTGCCGATCATGAAGGAGTTGACGGGCGAACTGGGCACAAGCGCCCGCGTGTTGATGTTGGGATGCGGCAACTCGGGCCTGAGCGAGGCGGTACGTCGCGGTGCTCATGCAGAGGGCTCAGAGCGAGACGGGTATTGGAAGAAGCTCGCAGCTGAGGCATAGATGTACGATGCGGGGTACAGAAATATCGTCAACCTCGACGTAAGTCCCCCACGCTTCCGCTCCCAACCCTCGTTTGTTCGGGCACGGCAGGCTTGTGCAGAGACGCACTCGCGAGACTGTCACTTTTCGTGCCCAACCTGACCGAGCTCCACTCATCACAGTACTCGTCCGCGGTGATCACGCAGATGAAGGAGAGACACGCCTCGCGCCCCGAGATGCAATGGATCGAGATGGACGTGTTGGACCTGCAATACGGCGAGGAAGAGTTCGACCTGGTCGTGGATAAAGGTATGTGGGGGCTAGAGGGTCCAGTCTCACGAGGTGTAGGCTGATGCATAGGCACGATGGAGTAAGCTGGTGCTGTGTATGGCTCCCATCCGTCTCTAACGATCAGCGCGATGTTGACGACAAAAGGTGATCCATGGGTGAGTGCGGGGTTACTTCACCTGTCCCTCTCACACGGTTCATGCTTGACGAAGGCTTTGCGCCGCTCGGGGTGTGTAAGGGGTCAATGCTGACTCGCAGAACCCGCCAGAGAAGGATATCAAGACGTGCATGCAGGAAGTGTCCGAAGCGCTTAGGTACGTGGCAGCTTCTCCCCAACTCCATCGTATGCGACCTCTTCAGCGGTGCTGTTCAACCCCTCGTCCAAAGAGTTGTACAGCGGCTGGCATGCCCACCCAACCTCCCGCATTGCATGTCTTCACCAGCCACCTTCCGACTCGATCCTGCCAGCGCTATGACACTGACCTTCCAGAGTGCTCAGACGCCGCCCGACGTCCAAATTCGTCTAGTGAGTTGGCGACACACTCTCAATACCAGCACCTAACTCCCACCAGCTTCACCTTTGGCCAGCCTCACTTCCGAAAACGGTGCGTTCACTTCCTGTACCCCCCTCGGGCGACTCGGGGGGTCAACGAATACCCATCGCAGCGCCGCGGGGGGTGGTTGGTGGCCCGAGCTTATGGTAGATACCTGCAAGACAGGCCGGGATTCACGTTGACGCATCGGGAGATCGGACCGCCTGAGGGGTTTGCATACTTCCAATACACGCTTTCGTACACTGGCGGAGAGGGTGCAGGTCAATGATCCGCGGTGTGAGCCTCCGGGATTCAACGTAGCGCGCGGCGATGAGATCTTCCCCAGTGTGAGAGGGAAAGCAGCATGCCCGTGTGGAAAACAGCATGACCGTATGCAAGGCGTGTTGCGCGGTCCGTCAAGGTCGGCTGTGTGGTTGTTTTACGACAGTTGGGAGTCATTGGCATTGCTGGTTCTGACGCATTCTTCCGCTGCTTCGATCCGCTGCATGAGCTAGCGAGTTGGTGACCATAGGGCGAAGAGAGGGACGGCGAAATAGTGTGGCAGGCAGAAGATTGACATGCTCGCCAGACGCCACGACATTGACATTGCAAGCCTTGACCTGACCGACTGACTGCCTCTACTCGTTTCAGGTCCGCTATCCGCACGGATTATACGCGATACATACTCGCAGACATCATGTACAGAGGGGGGAGACCACCCTGTCCGACGGGTTTGGACCTCGCACCGCCTACCACCTATCCACGTCCACCACCCTAATCGTACAGCCCTTCCCACTCGTCCTCCTCTGCATCTTGGGCTGGCGCAGGTGCACGAACCAAATCTGATCCCCCACCTTGCTCCCGCTCCATCTCTTCCATCGCCAGCAGCTCGTCAAAGTCCGGCCCGTCGTCCATCCCGTCCTCCGGCCCCGGCTCGAACAGCCGCCGAGCGGAGGGTCTGGCCGCCCCATTTCTCTGCGCCCCCGACAGGCCCTGGTCGTCGGAGATGTTGCCTGTCTCGTCGTTTGTTGCCGGAAGGGCCGAGGGCGGGGAAGTGGGCAGAGGCGAGAGACCCGTTGGAGAGGGCGAGCGGGGCGGGGGCGGGTAAAACGCCTCTCTGTACCCTTTCATCGCGATCTGATGTATCAGCGCGTCGGTTCATCTCAAGCGTCTGCCAATTGCGCCCCCAATCAGGGGGAAGGGTAAAGGGCAGGACAGTCGTGGGGAGATAGGGAATGACTCGCGCACCTCCATTCGACGTCCTCGACAGAGCGTCTCGACGCGCTTGATCGTCCCTTCGAAATCGCCTTTGGGGAACATGCCATGCGCCCATAATTGGTACAGATTGAGTATATCCCGGAGGTCTTTTGCCTGGACGTGAGTAAGTCGTCGCGCGTGTCGCGACATCAAGTAAGGTCAAAGGACGGAGCTACACCCACCTCGTGGCCCTTGCCGCGGGGCTTGAACCGTTTCGCCGATCGCATCAGCGCTGGGAAGCCTTTATCCCCCATGAGCCTGATATGAGCGGTGCGCGCGTACATGCCCACAAGAACGTTACGACATGGCAAGGGCGCGCGACGAGCTGTACTCACCGCTCAATGTCCACTTTCGCCATCACGCGACGTTTCTTACCCCCTTGCTCGTCGTCCTCCCCGGCGGCGCCCTCCCGCGCTTGCTCCGCAAACGCAGCGGACAAGTCGAGCGGGTCGTACCCTATGTCCATGCCGAGGCGCGGATCACCATTCTCTAGGGCTGCCAATCTTACCCCCTCTTCTGTAGGACCATTGTGCACAGGCTCACCAGGCCGAGGCGAGATGGACCGTCGCGGAGAGAGCTGGTATGACGGTCCGGCGGTGGGCGTCCTGCTTCCTCTTGCTACCGACCGCTTCTCGGGTGTATCGCTCGGAGAGAGGAATAACGGGTTGGAGCTGTGGCGTCGGCGAGGGGGAGTGGTGGTAGGTGAACGACGAGGTGGGGAACGAGGCGGCGAAGGCGGAGGAGGGGACGCCTCGGAGAAGAGATCGGCCAAGGCTGACATGTTGGAAAGTGAGAGGGGTTTATCGCCTAGTCTGAGGGCCGAGGATGTGGTATCGCTGCTATGCTTGGTCTGAAGCACTTGGTCGTTAAGAGATACAGGACGAGTGGATGGATGTTGTGAAGGGAATAGTCATGGTGGAAAGTGAACAAAACGCGTCTCGAGTGGACATGACGAGACGCGTCGAGGCGAATCGGATTTTACTAATCACCAACAGACCACCCTCGGTCCACTGCATCGTCTCGCTGTACTATACAAAGACATATCAGAGCAGAGAGTGGCGTAGAGGATCCCAGGGAGACCTACCCAAGCCTAGGTACGCCTCGATAAAACTTACCGTCGAGCCATAATACATGCGTACAAGATTAAACTAACCCCCCATCACATTACAACCCCTCCTGGAATACGCCCGCGGGGAGATCAAACCAGCTGTGCAGGTCCCCAAGTAGAGGCTGGACAGCCCACGCCGGCAGATGCGACAGATTCAACTCTCCAGGCGAGTGGAACGGCGTCTCGGTAGAATTCGCGACAGCGCCATAAGCCGTTCGACGCAGGTCGAGGAGGACATGGATCGCGTCGGGGAGGTTTGGGTTCGGTTGAGTCTCCGAAGCCGCGCTCGCCTGCAGCCATTTTCGCTTTGCCCGCTCGAGCAGCTTGACGTATTGATCTGACATCAGCTTCCGCATGCATCGTGGGATGAGTTGGGGGTACACTGCCGGCTTCTGCCGCACTGTAAGGCTATTGAACAAGCCGGGATACAGGGGCACAGAGACCAGCTCGGAACGCAAGGAGAATACTCACTCGCGAGAGACCAAAACCGAGCCTGCTCCTTTAAGGTCGACAAAATCGTCTCAAAGTCCTCATCAGGACCTTGCTGGTGGCTCAGGAAATTATGGACTAGGGTGAGAACAGCACTACCAAGAAAAGCTCCGACCACGTACTGAAAATAACCCGCGCGGCGACCCACGACGACCAGATGAGCAGTGGCGAGCTTGTCCTCGAAAAACCAATGTCTCTCGCCTTGGAACACAGCGTGACCATGGCTTTTGTGGACGACAGACAAGTCGAGGTGTAAGGCTCGATGGGCTCGCCGTTGGTGAGTGCGGGGTAGGCGTAGTAAGCGTTCAGTTTGAGCAGAGTTCTGCATGTCAGGTCATGCTTCAAGAGGAGCCTGAATCAGAACATACGCATGGAATATCCCTTGCTGCTACGTCAGCGGTGTATTTGCGATACCAACAGGACCGGCTCACAATCATCAACGTCATGGCATCTTGTGGTCGGTCGCGGAAGGGTAGATCGCCAAACCACCTTTTCGCAGCACTGCTGAGCGTGACGCTACTGTCCCTCCGTCGATCGACTGCTCTCGCGTCGTTTGGGTCGATCGTCTGAGATTGCAGAGTATGCGACCGGCCGAGCAGATCCAGCGCTTCGACCAGATAGGCAAAAGGCGAGAGTATGGCCGGGTCATGCGGGGCGAGCAAGTGTGGGATTGGGCGGAAGACTGGGGTGCTCACCCATTCCTGACGCGTCGTTAGCTCTTCTCCATCTCCGTCGAGTTCACGGCAACCCACCTGACCTGCCCAAAGCTCGTCGGAACATGGCAAGCGGCGATTGATATCAAAGTCGGGGAGAGCGAAATCCCATCCGGTAGAAGCGCACGCGTACCGATCCAAGGAGAAGATCAACCAGAACAGCCTCCTCCGACACTCGTCCTCTCCCCAGTCGGCCGGTGGAGGGATAATACTCGTCCGAGCGAGACTCGGAGCAGGGGGTCGAGTCCCGTAGCCGCTCGCAGACCCCTCGTCCTCCGAGGTGAGACCGAGGTGAACCGCCGACCGGGTCAAGAGCGCCAATATCCCCCATGAGGACGGGCCTTGATCCGACCCAATAAGGTCCAAGGCAAGAAGGGCGAGTGCTTGAACCGAAAAGATCGAGGTGGATTCGATCGCGTGGGCGAGGACATGCTGCTTTGCGGCGCGCTTGAAATGCTCCTGCTTGCCTTCCAACCGCGGGTCAGAGGATAGGCGGATGGTGACGACGACAATGGCGTGCACGACAATGTTCCAGGGGGGCTGGTACATGATAGGCGTGGGCGACAATATCGGTGCCCAAGGGTGGATGTGCGTCCAGAACAGGTTGAGAATGTCGTAGACGATGTCCTGCGCGGGCAAGACGTTTGGGTCGTGGAACGACGTCGTGCTGAACCCAGAGGGCGAGGCGCCCGTACCTCCCAGCGATCCCGAGGGGGGTCCCCCGAAAAAGTCGAGGCTGGTGTTGGTGGCGGGTCCCAGGTCGGGAAGCGGGGGCTGGATCGAGGGCGTCGACATGGGCATGGCAGGGAGGTTGATCATGGGCGTCATGGCCGAGACGGGGGCGTGTGAAGAGGAGTGGGATTGGGCCGACGATTGAAAAGGCGACATGGCTGCCAGTCGAGCTTCTTGGTCTGCCAAACGTGCTTCTTGCACCTGGACGCGCTCTTCCAGCTGCTCCAGACGCTTGATCATGTCGGTCCCTGTACCCGCGCGCAACCCCGGTTTCAGCTTGAGCGGGTAGTAGCAGTCGGTCGGGTTTTTCGCGCAGTTGTCACACGCCGGCTTTTTCGAGTCGCATTCTGCCGCGTCAGACGGTTTCCGCGTCGAGAGATGCTTTCATGATGGGTACCATCACGGGGTGGGTGCGAATGACACTACATACTGATCTTCTTGGCACGACAGGGTGCGCAGGTGATAGCAAGGGGACTGTCATCAGTAATGCTCCTAGGTGATGGTCAATCCCCTATATGTCCCCCCGCGTCGACCGGGGAAACTTTCAGGCCAATCCGACCCCATCCCGACTCACCGGTTCTCCACCCCGTCTTCCGAACCAAACATCTCGCTATCCCTCCTCTGTCGTTTATGCCCATTCCCATTCTCGTACCCTTCATGGATCCCGAGCCCACCAGCAGCGACGAGATACTCCTCGTCCTCCCTCTTGCCGCCAAACGAGCTCGAGCTGCCAGGAACGGTGGGCGGGTACGTGTAG
This sequence comes from Papiliotrema laurentii, assembly GCA_031326905.1. Classification (NCBI taxonomy): domain Eukaryota; kingdom Fungi; phylum Basidiomycota; class Tremellomycetes; order Tremellales; family Rhynchogastremaceae; genus Papiliotrema; species Papiliotrema laurentii. Next base: position 89,036 of record JAODAN010000010.1, read on the forward strand.
CCGGCACTGCTGCTCCCGGCTGGAGGGTTACCATCACCACTGCTGAAAGGTGGTTGACCCCAGGAGACAGCTTTTTTGTCTACCGAGTCTGACCTGCGGGACCCCATTGTGCGTGGAGGCGGTTCGAGACGGGTATAGGGATGGAGGGTGGAGATGGGATGGGATGGGGCTTGGATGGGTTGGAGATGGGATGGGATGAGTGCAAGCAGTGCCCCCGGGGGTGTGGTGATTGACCGGGGATTGGATGGGATCACCCGGTGGATCATTGTCCCGTCCATACAATAGCACGCGGTCGGTCAATCATTACCCCGACTCGGTGTGGCACATGGCTCTCTATACTCGTACTCGTAGCACAGATAGCATGGCGATTCTACTGCGAGCACTTGGAGAACGTGGAATGCATGCTATCAACTCTCAAACAGACCCAATAGAACCATCATGTACAGCCAGTACATATACACCCACCCTTTCCTGACAGCGTCTCAGTTGTTAATGTTTGACACTCGGGCCAGCGCCCCCCCCCTCAACGGCATGAGCCCTCACGTCACTCACTCCTCCCCATCAACATGCTCAACCGTCGATGGTCCACTACTTGACTCCCCATGTGTCCCACTCCCTTCCGCCTCTTGCCCATCAGTCTCACCTTCAGCATCAAACTCCTCTTCCTTCTCCTTCCCCACATCATCCTCATCCTCAAACGCATCGTCGTCCTCCTCATCCTCATCTTGTGCCTCAGTCGCCCTCGCCTTGCCCTTCGGCCGAACGATCCACCGTTGAGCTCTTTCTCTGAGAACATGTGAACTATCCAGTCCACCGACCCAGTCCACCATAGTGACGACCCGTATCTTGTCCTGATATTCTCTGATCCGCGTCATACGAAAGTCATCCCCGTCTTCAAGGTCGTTTGGCAAGAGTTCGACGAGACATTTCCGCAAGTCTTCGGTACTCCATCCCTTCTCGTCGATCCAACGTTCCTCGACTATAGGGTATCGCAGTTGTTCCGTCCCGACGATGGTGACGCATTTCGCGTGACTCGCACACAGGTCGCTCAGGTGGAGGAGCAAGCTCTGATTGCTGGTTTCGCCGCTGGACCCGATGGATTCGTTTGCACACAAATCCCATCGAGGGTATTCGGGTGTAGGGACGAAAACCAATGTGAGCTCCTGAACCGTCTTGGGTACCGAGCTTATGTATCCGTCATAGTCGCACAATCGATCGAGGTCTTCCGGCGGTTCCCACAGAACAACGAGTCTCCTGATACACGGATGCACGGTAAAAACCGGGGACGTGTCGTCGGCCTCGAGTCGCGATTCCGAGGTGACAATGATGAGGTCCAGATCGTCCAGTGGCTGGTAGATCTTACAGGACACTAGGTCACGCCTGGCACAGTCGCAATAGACATCCTCGCATTCCCCGTGGTCGCACTCCCCGTCAAGCTCGAGACATAACGGCCCATGTCGCTGACCGCAATTCCAGCCTTCGTGAATGATGGTCGATAACCTTGGCAGTCGTGTACCATGCAGATCCATGGCGATCTCCAAATCATGGTGAGAATCCTTGTCAAGGTAGAGCGCCTCTGTTCGTCTGAGTAACTCATTCTTCCGGCTCGTCCGTGTTATACACGAGTCTCCGTCCCCTCCCCCCTTCCCTTCATTCGTTTTTTGAGACGTACTCCTCGTTCCGACGAAAGGAGACAAGCGAGAGAATGAGGTATCTCTGTACAAGAGGGGTCCAGCGAGGTTGTAGGTGAGCCGAGAGGTGCGCATGAGCGACGGAAGGGATGTCGGAGGGAGAAAGCGGATGATCCGATCGAGGAGGTCGATCTGGAAGAGGCGGGAGGGGAATTGTTCGCTGGTACTCGGGGAAGGGCTGAGCCTGAAGACTGATTGGCCGGCAGAGTTCCAGGCGCTTGCCGCTTTCTCCTACTTCGTCAGACGGGTTCTTCCCGTTCCCCGTGTTGGGGTTGTGAGGAAAGGGTGGGTGATGAGACCGGCGGCACTGGTGGCTGGCAGGCATTGCTCGGAGAGCTTGCCATTTGCTGCTGCTCCACGACTGTCTGGAATGCCATACCAGGAGGTGTAATCGCAAAAGGCCGTTGGGGCGGGGACCAATGATTCCGGAAGGGGGCGGGGGAGGAAGAGGGCGCAGAGCACTCACCGCATCGGCAGTCTCACTTTGTGAAACACTCTCACTGTCAACACCTATGGTATGACCCTCCTCCTCTGCGCCTGACGGCTCCATCGTGGGATATACGGTATGCGCTATCTGTCGGGGGCGTGGTAGAAGTCACCAGAGGGGGGAAGCGGAAAGGAGTGCGGGTGATGGTAGCCAAGGTGGATAAACAAGTCGTGACGTCAACATCTCTGCCCGAGCACGATCCCCGCGAAGGTCTATATTGACCCGTGTCGGGCTTGCTCCCTCGTCTATGCAGGATAGATACGGTCGGCCTGGAAGGGGAGGTCAGTTAGGTGCCCAGGTGGACCATATCGAAATGTATTGGAAGACGAGTGCGCGACGAGCTGAGCTTGGAAGAGCGAGGGTGACAGCGATCCCGGAGGTTGACTCAACTTTTGTCATGTAAGCTCTGGGGAGATGTTCGGCTGACCGACGCGGAACGCATGCACAGAGGTAAAGAGGATGTGACAACGACCCAAAACACTCGGTGTAGTTCTTTCGAGGACATCCCGACGGCTGATCGCGCAACTTCAGCTTCGGGGGGGGGAACCACAGACGCAGCAGAGCTGACGTCCTCAGAGCCCGTCGACACGGATGCCTTTCAGGCCAAAGGACGTCGAATCTGGGGATGCTCCCAACAAGGGAGTTTTACTCACTACTTATACTTCACTTCAGTGTGTATGCTCAAGGAGACACCGCGAGGCGTGTCCAGTCCGAGGCAGAATTAGTAGCTCGGTGGCGATCCTCAGAGGCGATCCTTCCTGGAGAAATCTTGCGTCGCTGCAACCGGTGTCCGTCGCTGTCTCTATCAGTCGATGACTTCAGTAGTTGATTCAAGGTAGGCGTGAAAAGTGCCACAGAGCGGTCCTCGGCCCCTCATGTACCATTCAGGCGATAGCAGTCTTCCATCTCCCGCCACGCTATCCCAAGGGTTCATCATTAGTGGTCTCCCGGCTGATCAGTGGAGTACTTGGAGTGTTCTCCAGATAAAGGATATAGCGCCTCAGCTCCCTCTGTCCGCGACGATGGTCAGTTGAGAGACGCTCTCGAGACTGGGACCGCCGACAATCGCCCGTTTCGAGTGACGAAGAACTCCATCGCTCGGAAGACTGACCGACTTCCCCGACCTGTCCTAGGAGGATCACCATGCTTGGCTTCCTCGTCGTGACCCTTGATCACGATGCACCGCCTCAAATCGTTTTTCATAATCTGCGGGAATCGTACATTTCCAAGCACGCGCCGTTTAACTGTACCATCGCATGTGGACAGCTCCGAGGCTCCAGTCATCAAATATGCCAAGGAACGTCAATCTGACCTTCTCGTCGATGTGCCATGCTTGACAGATTTCCGATGAAGTCTTAGTGCTTCGCTGAAGAGCCGGTTGATAATAAGCTGATAGAGATTCTCTCGAGGTGGAGTTGACCACATGCTGAGCTCGCAGGTGCACTGTTCAAGCACTCGAAACCGGGAGGACACCCACCAGGGGGAGCTTGCATGACCAGAAAACAACGCGTGATGCGAGGGAATTGGTCAGAGAAAGGGCAGGTGTAAGTGTTTCGATTCGCAAGTGTCTTCCATAAGATTCTGGTCGATTCTAAGACGCAGAGGTCTGCGCGCAAGGAGACCATTCACGACGCAGGGGTTTGCACGAGGCTGGGCGAGGCGAGCCATCGAGCCTGCCATGAGACGACTGATCTGGTAGTTCCTCATCCATTCCGTGGGCGACCGTCAGTGGTGAATAGAAGGGCGGTGGAGGGAGCAGCGAGCACAGAGGAGGACAGCGGAAGGAGGCGAGGGGATGGTTGATCGCCTTACACCTCCTTATCGCGGGTGATGAATCCCCGGCGACCACCATCTCCCTCCGGCTTTTGCTGGCATCGGCCATCGGTCGCCCGACCAACGCATCGGACGGCTATTCTAGCACCGAGGTCAGAGCCATCGTATGTTGTGCAGATCTCCCCACACTTCATGGGCAAGCCGGACAGACGAACGAACGGACTGACAAAGTCTCGGCAGGATGAGAAGTGATACATGTCTCGACTATACACATTATTGCTGTCCTTGCATTTGCTCTACCCATCAGCGCGACCCTCAAGCAGACGTGGAACAACATCGTCACGCCTCGGGCTAGACGCATCGGCGTGGATCATACTCACCCGCGTTGTGCTCTGCGAATCGGGCTCCCACTCTCTCGGAATGTTTCAGGAACTTGTCGGCGCAGTTCTGGGCGCATGTTTTCTGAATGTCAGCGGGGTGGTTGTGCGCGGGACATGTGTGTGTGCTGAGACGATAGATGTTGGAGCGCGAATACTCTGACAGGCAAGAGGACAGGTGGTTGAGATGCTGGTTGAGGCGGATGGAAAGACTGGGCGTACCTCGTTGTTGGTCAAGGCCTTGCTGGTAAAGTCCTGGGCGCAGGCCATGAAGCATTTCTCGACGAGACCAGAGTAGAGTCGCATGAAATCGCCCATCTGTCGTTAGTCTTTGGTCGGATCGAAAGGAAAGGTGGGTGAGTGAGTGATGACGGCGGATGAGCGGTAAGAACCGCGGAGTGAGGAAAAGGTGGGATGACCTGCGCATGACCCACCTGCTTCTTCTCGATCAGACGGGTGACCTGCTGCTGCTCGGCGGGGTTGAAGTTGGAGAAGTCCATGGTGCGTGCGATGGGATGTGAGTGAAAGGTAGAGTGAGGAGAAGTGGTGTGGAAGGTATAGAAGGGAGACTTTTCGAGCGGAGCGAGAGAGACGTCGAACGTAAAATCCCATTTCTACGCTTCTCCCGCTTTCACGTGGTCATTAACACACTTTGGACTTCACCACCACCCCCTATCATCACCTCGCATCCACCACCCTCTTTCAGTCTCGACACGGCCCTTACAACTCGATTTCGTCGCGCAATGGCACAGAGAGCCGTGTCTGGTGCTGCCAACCCGCCCCGGAGGGCGAAGAAACCGGTCAACTACGGCTCACCCGACTCCTCCTCCAGCCTCTCTTTGGACAGAATCGTCGATCAGCCCGACGACGCAGAGGAAGACGATGACGAAGAGGTGGTCGAGGTAGACGCGGTGGAGGATGAGGATGCAGAGGGGGAAGAGGTCGATGCGGAGGGCGAGTCGGAATACGAGTCGGAGGGTGATCAAGCGGGTACGTATCAGCACGGCAGGCAGGCTGGGCGACTGGCCTGCCTACCATCATCCCCATCCCGATCCTGTAACGCGTCGTGGGCATCTGACGGGATAATCTGACGAAAGATCCGTCTGCTGCACCTTCCGACGCCATGGACGTCGACGACGCTGTCGAGGCAGCCGTCGATGACGACGATGCCAATGGCGAGGAGGAGGAGGAGGAGGAAGACGACGAAGACGACGACGACGACGATCAGCCGCTCACTGTCCCGGCCGCGCAAGCTGGGATGAAGATCAAATTCAAACTAACCTCCTCCGGCTCGTCGAGTCGAAACACGCCGACCGCCGCTGCGAGTTCCAGCTCGAAACCCAAGCGCGCGGCTGCGAGGGCCGCGGCGCAGAAGAGTAAGAGCAAGAGCCGGAAACTCGCGGTGGACGAGGAGGAAGAGGAAGAAGACGAGGTGGACGAGCTGGGCGAGGAGGACGAGGGAGAGGGTCGAGTGGGCGGGTTGGGCGACGAGGAGGACGATCTCGATGGGGATCTCGACCTCGACAGCGAGATGGGCGATGACGACCGGAGCGCGAGCCCAAGCAAATTGACCGCGAGGCAACGGGCAAGAGGTAATCAGGATTTACAGGAGACGCTGCTGGCCCTGCCCATGGGTATGTTTCATCGGGCTCATCGAGAATGTACTCTGAGAAGACATCCTGACTGTAGATCCCGGGAACAAAAAGCTCGTCCTAACCGAGGCCGAGAAGCTGCAGCGGAGGGAAGAGACCGCGCGAAAGAGGAAACGTCAGAGTGAACAGCGAATACAGGACGAGATGGTGAGTCATGTCGTGGTGTCTCTTCTGTGCAACCGCTGTGTTCCCGCCCTCCACTCCTTCACCCTCGCCTCGGTTCGCAGAGCGCCAACTGACTCCAGGACACGACGATCAACCGGCTGTTGCGAGCGCAAACCAGTCGATCCCGGTCCAAGCTCGACAACCCCTCGCCTGCGGGCGAAGAAGGGACGAACCCTTCGTCGCGCGCCTCGCCTTCCCGCCGTGGCCCTCCTGAAAACAGCATCCGATACATCAGCTCCATCGTCAACGGCAGCGTGGTCCTCCGGGTGGCAGCGCCTCGGGGCAAAGAAGGGTGGATAGATATCGGCCCAAACGGTCTTGTCGATGGCAGACCGAGGGTGAATGTCAAGGAGACGGAGCGGAGGGATGTGAGTGGGGTGTGTGCGGTGGAAGGGTGCGGAGAGAAGAGAAAGTATAGAAGCGTCAAGAAGTTTGAGGTTGGGGGATGCTCCCTCGCACACCTCAAGCAGGTCGAGGCGACGATCGTTTAGTATGGTGCTGTAATTTCCCCGTAAAGGATTGTATGTTGACCCGTGATGAAGCGTTACGAATGGTTAGCAGTCGACAGCAGTGCCTAAGGCTGTCGATGCAATGGCCATGAACGAGGATGGCCTGGGGTACGTAGTACAAGCTAGCAGGCAGTGCCAGTAGGACTTGCTCTTGTAGATTATCCACTCTGGGTCCACCTGCTGCACATGCCTGTCTGACCTTCCACTCTTGATTTATGACAAGACTGAGCGAGCCCGCTTTGATTCCATCTCGCAACGACCACGATGGCCATGCAGCACAATGTCCGCGCGAAAGGGCGACACGTAGGCGTAGTCACTCTTGTACCTGAAAAGTCGACGTGCGACATTGTTCCCGTGCCACGCGTCCGGGGGCAAGGCACGTGTCGTATCTACCAGACGTCTCAGGTTTAGCTCAGCAGCAGATCTGGACGAGTCATTAGCAGCGGGGCCGGAATTCGGTTGAACCCCGGGGCGCGGGGGTGGGGGTTATCGCCGGGTGAAAGGGGGGGGGGGGGGGGGAGGAGGAGGGGAGTGTCTACCCGTTCTGTACATGTTCTAGAGGATATGCATACCGGCCGAGGTGCGTTGGCCATGTAGAGAGGATTAGCGCGGCGCCCACACCGCGTAGGTGGGAGGTGTGCGAGCGCGCGAGCTCCTGAGTTCCTCCGGGCGTCAGGCGAGGCTGGGGAGATGAGCCGGGAGGGAGCCACTTCGGTGACATTCCATCCAATCTCACTCGCGCTGATTCCACGAGAAGGTTCTCCTCTCCACCGGGGGGAGGGGGAAGGGCAGTGCGGGGAAGGTAGTGCGTGTGTGCGATGATGCATAGGTGAGGGCGGGGGTGTAAGGGATAGGCAATATGGGGGGCCAACGAGAGAGAGATTCCAAAGGTCGACTCGGGTAGACTTCGGTTCATCCCCGGTTATCAACCCAGGAGCCATGTTGCACCAACGTACCCTTGACCACCGGGGGGGAGTGAGGAGTCTGGAGACCGTGGTATCCTCGACGACTCGACCTATATATTCAGAGCTGTCCAACCTCGCCAACATGCCTACCCTCTCGACCGAACCCGCCGCATCACCCAACATGACCCTCATCACCTCCAAGCCCGTCGACCCAAACTGGTGGAGACAGGCGCTCGTCTACCAGATCTACCCCCGATCCTTCTGCGACCTCAACGGGGACGGTATCGGAGACCTCAAGGGTATCACCTCGAAAGTCCCTTACCTCTCAGACCTCGGCGTCGACGCCGTGTGGCTCTCCCCTTTCTACCCCTCGGCACTGAAAGATGGTGGATGTGAGGCGCCCCCCCCCCCCCCCCCCCCCCGGGGGCCCACCGAGCAAAACGCTGATGATCCCAGACGACGTCGCAGACTACCGGGACGTCGACCCCAAGATCGGCACGCTCGACGACTTTGACGAGATGACCAAGGCGTTCAAGGAGGCCAATATCAAGGTCATCGTGGACATTGTCCCCAACCACTCGAGCGACGATCACGTTTGGTTCCAAGAGGCTCTCAAGTCGCCCAAGGGTTCGAACGCCCGGGAGAGGTACATCTTCCGAGACGGTGAGTCACCATTCTGCGCTCTCGCTGCACCCCCCCCCCCCCCCCCTGCTTCCACGTCCTGCTACGCGCCTAATGCTGCGACTTGCCCACATCTTACCCCGCCCTCCCCTTTCCCCCGTGCACGGCTCACGCACAGGCGCTGGACCGGACGGCTCGCAACCCCCCAACGACTGGCAGTGCTGCTTCGGCGGTGCGGCCTGGACACAAGTCCCCGACGGACAATGGTACCTCCACCTCTTCGACTCTTCCCAGCCCGACCTCAACTGGAAACACCCGGACGTCCAGCCCGATTTCCTGAAAACCCTCCGATTCTGGGCAGACCGCGGGGTCGCCGGGTTCCGAGTCGACGTCGCGATGGGTCTCGCCAAGGACGTCAAGGAGCCTTACCCGAGCCACGCCGAGTTGACCACGAGCCGGTTGAACTTTGACGCGGGGCTCATCAAGGGCAACGACCACCCTCTGTGGGACAGGGACGAGGTGTTGGAGATTTACAAAGAGTGGAGACAGGTCTTCAACGAGTACGACCCGCCTTTGACGTGAGTTGCTTGCTTCATACCCTCCTGGCCCCAGGACGCAGCTGATAGGCCAGCGCTGTTGCCGAGGCTTGGGTTGCTCGAGACCGAAAACACCTCTACGCCTCCTCCGAGGGACTCGGCCAGACGTTCTCCTTTGACATGCTCATGTGCACATACGACGCGGCCGCCTACCTCGAGACGATCACCGAGTCGCTCAAGCTGTCCAACGAGTCGGGTTCCTCGACCACTTGGGTCTTCTCCAACCACGACGTCATTCGACATGCGACTCGATACGGTATCCCCGAGAGCACCACCGCCTCGGGCACCGAAGAGTTCAACCAGCTCTGCAAGGACTTTTTGCTCGGTGAAAAGGGATTGACCTGTGATCCCGAGTTGGGACTGAAGCGAGCGAGAGCGGCCACGCTCATGATGCTCGCTCTGCCTGGTTCCGCTTACATCTACCAGTGAGTCTTGGCCGTGCGAGCGGCCTTTTTCTTTTTGGACATGGGCGCTAACAGGCCAGAGGAGAGGAGCTCGGTCTGCCCGAGGTCATTGACATTCCCGCCGAGGCGCGACAGGACCCTACCTTTTTCCGATGGAAGGGCAGAGAGATCGGTCGAGATGGCTGTCGAGTCCCCTTGCCCTGGACGTCCTCCCCTCCCTCCTTCGGTTTCTCGCCTGCAGACGCCAAAGCGGCTCCGCACCTGCCTCCCCCGTCCTGGTGGGGCGAGTTTTCCGTCGAAAAGGAGGAGAAGGAGAAGGAGTCGACGTTGAACCTCTACAAGGCGGCGTTGAGGTTGCGACAAAAGCTGCAGACGAAGGAGGAGCTGGAGATTATCGACTCGCCCCAGGGAGTCGTCCGATACAGACGGCCAGGAGGATGGGAGGTCATCTTCAACTTGTCCAACGAGCAAGGGATCGAGATCCCCCAGGGCGGCGAGGTGTTGATCGCCAGCGGACCGCTTGAGAATGGAAGGGTAGGAAAGGACACTGCTGTGTGGGTCAAGGTGTAGGTTGGGGTGGGCAGTGGAAGGGTTAAAAATGTCGATAGACCAGGTTGTCTGGGATCAATGATACGACGAGAGTCCGGGTTTGTGACGCGACGGTAGACAGTTAACATGTATGGATCTTGTACAACCATGGTGTCGCTGGGCGCTGAGCTAGGCGTTGAAGGAAGGTGATCGTGCTAGGTGTGAAGCTAGGTGTGAAGCTAGGTGTCAAGCTAGGTGTTCATGATGCCGATCATGCTGCGAGTGGGTGTTCATGCTAGGTTTCCATGCCAGGAGATCCTGCTAGGTGTTCATGGCAAGTGTCCATGATGGTCGTTCATGCTAGAGCCATGTTGGTGCTAGACGGCGTGACAAGCACTCAGGCGACTAAACCCTCACGACAAGACGTCGGCCCCGGGCTTCATCCACCTAAACGTCGCGCTCACCCGCACGTCCCTCAACACTGTCCTCCCCTCCACCTCATCCTCCACCTTGCCCTCGATCCCATGCGTCCACTCCCACCTCGCCTCGCCGACCATCACATACACGCTCCGCGGGGCCAGGTACACGTCCACGGTAGTGCCGTGTTGGGGATGGGCGAACCGCATCGTCGCGCCTCCACAGATCGAGACCCCGAGGATCCCATCGGCATAACGATCCGGCAGGTCCGTGTGCGGCGAGATCCCTTGACCGGGCGCGTAGAGGTTCAGGATGGCCTGACGGCCTAGGTCCTGGTTGAAGACGGTTTGGAGGACTGGGGATGGTAAGATGGGTCGGAGCAGGTCGGATAGATGGGAGATGAGGCTCGAGCATGGGTCGGGAAGCGTCGAGGTGCGAGGGTTCACAAAGAACATGACTTGGTCGCGAGTCCCACCGACGAAATAGTCGGCCAAGGCGATCGTCTCGAGCGCGTTGCCTATGGATGAGTAAGTATCTCGCAATGGACTACACACGGCGTACAGGCCTTGAGACTCACGAGATACATCCGGGTCCAGCAGCGAGGGGAAGACGTACAGCCCAGAGATGGAAGGGTGGCCGGGGCTCGTGGACAGCGGTTCACAGTAGGTTGAACCGGCACGACTACTGGCAAGACCACTAGGCTCAGCGGGTTCCGGCGCCTCGTCAAAGAGCGAGTTGAAGGAACCGCTGGACAAAGTCGGTGAAGACATCAAAGCTTTGGATCGTCACGGAGACCCACAACGTCCACTGGCATACTCGCGTCGTGAAGCAAGGCTCAATGTTGAAATCCAACCTCATCCTGTGGAAATCGCGTTAACTATACTCGTATTTGTCCGAGACCGCTCTCCCTTCCAATCTGCCAACTCCATCCCCAACTCCCGCCTGCTCAATCAAAACCCTCGGATGAGCGGATGATGATGCATATTGGTACACTGTTACTGAATGAACACCGGTAAAAGTCACAATGGTCGTGCGAAAATGTATGGCAGGTCGTAGACGTGCACTCTCTAAATCCAGTTGCCACCTCGTCCCCCGCCTTCACGTCGAGCGCCGAAACCGCCCCGGCTGCCTCTGTCACCGCCGCCAGACCGTTGCCCGCCGAAGCCACCGTAACCTCCTCCCCCACCGCCGTCGGCCCTTCGGTCGCCGAACCCGCCGTACCCGCCGCTTCCACCACGGTTGCCGCCGAACCCTCCACCACCGCTACCGAATCCTCCGCCGGGTCGTCCGCCATCCCGTCGGAATCCTCCTCCTCCGGGACCGTAACCTCGAGATCCGCCTTTCTTGGGTCGACCGTGAGGGTTGCCCATTCCTCCGCCGACGCGGTTGCTCAGGCCCAGCTTGGCAAGGAAACCAGGCGACAGGTGAGGCGGTGATGGCAGTCCAACGGCTCCGGTCGACCAGTCCTTCAATCCCTCGTAAATGTCCATGGTGCTTCGGCCGACCATGCTCGACTTGGGGAAGTAGTACCCGATCATACTGGTGTAGACCTCCTCAATCGCCGCTGGGTCCAGCGAAGGCAGGAGAGCCTGGATTCGACCCTCCATAGCTTCCATCTTCTCGATATAGTCATCCCGACCTTGCTCCGAGGCGAGAGACGTGACAGCCTCAAGGTGGGCCTCGGCAGGAAGGTTCTTGACGGGAACATCGCCCAACTCCTTCACGAATCCAGACTCCCACGGCATCAAGACGAGATCACCTCGGCCACCGGTCCGACCACCTCGACCGGTTCGACCGACTCGGTGGATGTACTGATCAGCGGAGGACGGGACACCAATCTGGATGACACGGGTGACGTTCGGGTAGTCGACACCACGGGCCGACACGTCGGAAGTGATGAGGACCGAAGGCGCCGTGTCTTTTCTGAATCGATCCGAAGCTCGAGATCGTTGATTCTGGTCGAGTCGCGAGTGGATCTCGTGGACCGAAGTTCGCGATGGCAGCGAGACCATCAGTTCTCGGACCAGGGTCGCGTACAGCATGGTGAGCTTGGTGGTGGGCAGGAAGAGGATGACCTTTGACTTGGGGTTGGTGAGCTGGTCGTGGGCGATGAGTCGGAGGATGTGAGGGATCTGCTCCTTGGCCGATGGCAGGGCAGTGACGTATTGGGGGACGTGAAGGTGGACATTCGACTCGTTCTCGGGGACACAGTCTATGACCTGGTGGTTGGGCTTGAGCGATTTCTTGGCAATCGCCGCAATCTCCTTGGAGACGGTGGCGGAGAAGAGGAAAGTCTGTCGTTCCTTGGGCAAGTGGTCGATGATAAAGTTGAGGTCATTGGAGAAACCCATCTCGAGCAACGTGTCGGCCTCGTCGAGGATCAACATGTCAGCCTTTCGCATGGCGTCCGCGACGTCGGGCTCGCTGAGCAGATCACGCAGTCGACCGGGAGTAGCGACGACAATGTCTTTTCGTCCTCGTCGCCAGTCACGCAACTGCAAGCCTCGGGACATTCCGCCGACAAACAGACGGACCTCCATGTCCTTGTGCCAGGTGCAGACCTTGAGCGCTTCGTTGGCGATCTGAGTCGCCAGCTCTCGGGTCGGGGAGATGATCAGAGCACCGACGTTGTGTCGGGCGAGTCGTCGGAGGTTTTGGCCTTGTTGCGCGCGGTCGGGAATGTGGCCGTCCTCATCGGGCATCTTCTTCAATCGGTTAAGCGTGTTGATTCGCGCGTCGACGGCGGGAACGAGGAACGCCTGGGAAGTTAGTGGCTGACTCACAGGGGCGAAGGAGGAATGAGGCGACGCACGATGGTTTTACCAGTACCGGTCTTGGCCTTGACCAACAGATCCTCTCGTCCTCGCTTCATTCCAGCGGCATCCTCGACGGCGTCCGGGTTCTCAACGAGCTCTCCGTCGTGCTCGCTCTGTCTGGCGACAGAGGAGATCTGTCCTCCGGCCAAGTACGGCATGAGCTTCAAGACGCGTCGCTGGACCTCGGACATGGCGGAGAGGGTGAAGGGTTTGAAGGTCAAAGCCTTGAGCGTGTCAAAGTTGACATAGCCGCGGAGCGTGTCGAACGGGATCAGGTTGACCTTCTTCTCCTCTGCCTCCTCCTCGACAGAGGCTTGCTCCTCCACCTCGGCCTCGCGCAGTCGGGGGGCAGGCGAGTAGTATCGGCGAGCGGTGAGGGTGGAGATGAGCTCTGTATAGTCAGCGACACATCAAGGTTGACTCGGTGTTCCACTCCCGATCGCGACTTACGGGGACGAGAGGCAAGGAGGGAGACGGGTCGAGTGGAGGCGAGCGGAGCGGTCACGAGCGATCGTGACGCAATGGCCGACCGCCTGACAGCCAACTTGCCAAGGGTCGCTGTGGACCTGGCAATGGATGTTCTTGGGATCATTTTGGAAGGGGGGTGAGAGTGTAGTGAGGAGAGAGATCGAGGCAATACGTCCTTTACTTTTCACTACACATGGAAATCTTCCCGGAGACCTCCGGCCGTGGATGGGCGGGGGGGTACGGTGGCGAATTTATTTGTTTTTAGCTAATTTATTGGATTTATCCCACACACCTCGGTCACAAAGAATCAACAGTCGCCACCCAGGCGGGAGATGACCGAGGTGATAGCGAGGGGGATACACCGATGATGATGATAATGGGATAAACCACCGACCGACAGGAACCCGCTCGTTTGGTTCTGCACTTTTGACCTGTTTACATCTCGCTGGACACGCGATCATGACGGTCTTGCAAGACATCACCGCGTACATTGCCAACACGACGACCACCCTCTCCCCCATCAACCTGCCCCTGGCGCCTGTAACCCCTCTATCCCAGCTCTTGCACCATGTCACCACGACTCATGTCCATCCAGTCTACTACCCGTTCCTGCGCTTTGGCGCTATCCACGCCGCGCGGGTCACCCTCGTATGGGCAGCTCTGACACGGGGGAGGAAGAGGACCGTGCCGTTCTTCCAGGATCTATTCGGATACCTCGTCATGTGCTGTGAGTCGTTTTTGCTAGCGCTTGTGGTCTTGGTTACGACCAAAGGGCTGATCGGATACCAGGGGGAGGGGGCACCGTCACATCGCTGTTACTCTCTCAACCCCCTTCGTGGCTGATCGACCCGACCCCATGGCTCGTCTACCCGCCCATCTACCTCGCCCTCGTCTCCACCGGCTTGGCCAGGTTCATCGTGTCCACCGCGCCCACCCTCGTCAACCTCTTTGGGGCGTACATTGACGGCATCACACGCGGGACGACCATCTCGGCCCTCCCTTCCACGCTCTCCGCTTCATCCCCCGCCATCGCCGAGAGCCTTCTCGCCACGGCCTTGATCAGCGGTATCACAGTCTCCAGCGGGGGGTGGATCGTCCAGGCATTCGGGATGCACGAGGATGAGTGGAAAGTCGGCAAACCGACCGTGCTCAACGGCGGAGTGCTCGATACCCTCGACCTATGGAGTGGAGCGCTCACGGGTCTGCTGTACGCCACGCTGACCGGATCGTTTGCGGAGCTGGATGGTGCTCGCGCTGTCCTCGCATTGGCGATACCTGACGACTTGCGAGCCAAGCGCCTGGGCAAGGGCATCGTCGACACAAACACGGCGAGAGCGATCAGCGTGTTGGTGTTGGGGTCATTGCTCGCTGCGAGGGTAGTGACGCAGGCTATCCTCGGGTTGCGCGATCGAAAGCCGGTGACCAGGGTCCAGACGCAAGAGGAGATCATCGAGGAGTTGACCGGGGAGAAGGTGGAAGTGGTGAAAACGCCCCTGGACGTTCAGATAGGTGGGACAAAAGTCACTCCGAGGAAGAAGCGGGGAAAGAGCGCGGGTCTGGGTAGCTAGGCTGATGCGTATTCAACTCTGCAAGGACTCTTCATCACTTGGTATGCGAATGCTTCAGGTTGTCTTCTGCCAAAGACAATGCACACGCCTCGGCCGGCCCATTGGTCGATCTTGTCATTGTCGTCATGCATGGTACAAGGCCAGTCTATAATCCGGAATCCCGGCCATCTCCGCCGAATCGCCACTTTACACCAACTTCCACTTTCCACCCTCCTCTTTCAGCTCGACGCTTCGCTTCTCGTCCAGCGACACCCGGCCAGCGTGGATGATGGCAGTGGTCAAGACGCTGCAGGATCAGTGTGTGAAGACCAAGAAAAAAGACGAATAAGCCACTTACACAGCTTTGATCGTCGGCAGACCCTTGTTCTCGAAATCGCTCGCCTTGGCTCGACCAGCCGAGACCTCTCGAGCGGCGTCGACAAACTTCTCGAGCGAGACGTATCCATAACCGCGTTGCCCGTCAAAGTACCCATTCTCATCTGGCGAGTATTTCACATAGAAGGGGTTATACTGAGGTCAGCGTCGTCAGGTGGAGGCAGGCAGAAGAAAGGTGTTGTGGCGAACTCACGTCGAGCTTGCCAACGTCGTCCTCGACCACGCTGTACCCTCGGTGGGCCTGGTCGACCCTGACCTCTCCCTTGGCGGCCATGTAGTGGAATCGCTGCTCCGAGTGGACTCCAGCCTTGAGGGGAGCGGCCCACGAAGCGGTGTAGACGGCAGTGCCTCGTTGGTTGGGGTCCGAGACGTTCTGCCAGTCGACCAGGAGGGTGATGGTGTCCTCGGTCCTGGGGTCGCATCCGAGAGAAGTGGCGATACCGGTGGTAGCCGAGGCAGTGACCTTGGTGGGCTTGTATCGTCCCTCGACCATCCAACAGTGGATCTGGGATCAGACGCGAGTCCAAGGGAGGTGAAGGCGGGCCAGGGGATTCAGTCGACTCACGTCAATGTGGTGCGAGTTGAGGTAGTAGGAGATGTCAGAGTCGATACCGGCCCAGGACTTGAACGTCTCGAGCTGGAACTTTGGCTGGGACATGTACGAGCTGTAAAAGTTGAAGTCTCCGAGCTTCTGGGCTCGCGCTCGGGCGTCGTTGTAAGCCGGGTCGAATCGCTTGTGGCTGGGGGAGGTGAGCGGTGTTCGCTTGGCCAATGGCTTTTCAACGGGAGAGGGGAGGAAGCAAAGTGATCACGGCCCTAGACCGACGACCGAGACACTCACTGCTCGACAAAGCAAATCAAACCCTTCTCCTCGGCCAGCTCGATCAGCTTCTGGTGATCCTCGAGCTTCTGCGTGGCCGGCTTGGTGACGAGAACGTGGTGGCCGAGGTTGAGAGCCTCGGAAGCGATGGGGAAATGGGTCGAGTCGGGGGTGAAGATGATGACGGCCGAACCCTTGGGCAAGGCTCGCAAAGCGGATTTGTCTGGAGAGCTTGTCAGCTCACCACTTTTCGCTTGCATCACGGCGAAACACTCACAAGCCTCGGCGTCTCGGACGTTGCCCTCGGGGAAGCCCCTGAACGAGAGGTCGAGACCTTTGTAGACGTCGCCGATGTTCTTCTGGAAGTGTTCTCGGATCTCGGGGAACTGGGTGTGAGTGAGGACCAAAGAGCGGGAGGTGTGGAAGGCTCACCTTTCCACCGTTCGTTCCGGCCATGACGATGCTGGACTCATTAGCACCATGTCGCGATTTCACCACACCGGCCGATGCCCGCTTGGGGCCATCGCAGTGGTCTGTATGACTCACTCGGAGACCTTGCCTCGTCGCTTCAAGTCGAACATGGTGACGCCGACGACGCCGATCTGGATATGAGCTCATGCGGTACACTCCCACACTCGACACCGCATCATGGACGTACCTTCTTGTCCGACTTGGACTGGCCAGACGGGGTGATACCGGTGGTGTACTCGCCCTAACAGAGGTCAGCTCGGGTGGACCACCCTTCGAACCGACTGAAAACACTCACGGTACCCATCAGGCCGACGGCGATAGGAGCAGGTTCGTTGGACATGGTGGTGTAGTTGGTAACGGTAGAGAGGTGGGCAGAGGGGATCAAAGCAGTCGGTGAGGATGGGACTGGGCGTGGAGTGATTGTTTTTTCTGTAGAGATGGGATGGTTTATAGAGGAGCAGGGGTGGGTGAAGGGTCGTTACCGCGCCGGTCCCGGGCGGGCCGGACCGGAGAACCGGAATTCGATTTCGCCGGGTCTACCCTCCGAGGGCCTGAGCTGGCATATCACCCAGGACTTGGCGGCTGAGGGACTGGATAGGCGACAGGCAGCAGCGTGGGTAGTCGTGTATGCATGACGAAAAGGTTTCAGGTCCACTGGGACGGGCGCTCTTGCCAATACTCCATGAGATTATATCGCTTTTTCTCTTTTTTTCCAAAGGAGAGGAGATATATCGTATCGACATTTTCCAGCATTATCGCATCCGCGTACTCGTATCGCATATCGCATTCCCCTCGACACTTGCTTAACTTTCAGGGCGCAGAGTGGCCCCCACGTATGCCCACGGTGCATACCCTGGGGCACTGTGATACCCTCGAGCACAGTGCACATGCAAATGCGAATATTTCATGCAGAATATGTATCACGACAATACGATGGATATGCTAGGCCCACCACCCTCACCACCCTCACCGCCCTCACCTCCCTCCCATGCCCGCGTCCTACTTGTCCTTTGCCCTACGGTTCTGTCCATAAGCACTGGCCACTGACAAACCACCCCGCTAGACTCACCTTCCACACCTGGAAGCCACCGCCTTCATCGTCATTCCGGTCCATGCCCCCCGCCGCGACGACCTTTCGGACAGGCCGCGACTTCTTGACAGGCTCATCGCCCTCGTTTGTCTCCTCCAGACCCGTCGTGACACGTCGCTTGTGGATCCCAGCCTCGATCTCACTCTGCCAGTTTCGCAAAGCCTTGAGAAGATGCAAGTCTCGCTGTCCCCGGGGGTTCAACCATTTCATGAACGCTTGGAGCTGGCATTAGCGTGATTGAAGGAAATGCTTGTACACTGTCTCACCTGCTCAATCGTGTCGTACGCGCCCCACTCGCCCGGTCTCAATCTCCCGCCTTCCTCCTCCTCTCTCCGCTTCTCCACCTCCTCCTTGGTCGGCGCCTTGTCCTCGAGAGCCAGTCTCATCACTTCCAGCTCCTGCTCATCGGCTCCCTGGACATAGATTCTTCCTGTTCCAAACGTGATTTGACCCTTGTCGTTCATCAACGGACTCGAACCGGCACCGTCAATCCACCACACCTTGTTCCCGAACCTATCCGAGGCTAAGCTTCTTGCTCGCAACGCGCCGAAATGCGCTCGCGACTCGTAGTCGATATGGCGCAGTCGGGTCGACAGCTGAGCCAACTCGTCGTTCAACCGCTTTCGCTCCGCAGCTTGCTGTTTGGTCTCCTTCGACCGGGCTCGATCCTCAGCAGCCTTGGCAAGCCGCAACGCTTCCTCGGCTTCTCGCTCTTGCGCTTTCTCCTTCATCGCACGCCGCCGGCTCGCTGCGGTCGCATTGGGTCCGTCCTCAGGGTCCAGCTCGGAAAGATCCTCGTCCATCAGAGCTGGCGAGGATTCGAGCTCGTCACGTTCAGTGTTCGTCCCATTTTCAAGGCGCCCGTTGACAGAAGGGTCCACAGAAGTCCCTCGTTCGGACTTTGGCGCGTCGGGGTCTGCCGCAGCTGTCTCACCCTCCTCTTTCGGGATGAGAGCGACAATCTCCGCCTCACTGCGATGTCAGCATCACCTTCGCAGACAAATATGTCATCACGTACATCCTCCTGCACTCTCTCTTTACCTCGATCTGCTCCTTTCGGTTCTCGGTCAAAGCAGCGGTTTCTTCCTCCATGTAATCCCTGATTGACGCCGTCTGGGCCACCAACTCTATCAAGAAGGCAATGATATCGAGTTTCGAGGTGTGGTGCAGTGTAAACCAACGCTTCTCGGGCTTCGAAGGGATCAGACCATTAGCTGCGGTCACGTTCGCAGGACCCGTAGACCATGTCGGACGCGTGGGGGCGGGTTTGTCCTCGAACGTCATGTGGAGGATGTTATCCAGGTAGTTTGGTAGAGTATCCAACGTTGCGCGTTCCCAGAGACATCCGGCCAGGGCCGATTCCCAACCTTTCCGCTGGTCTGACACCTTGAGAAACTTCTGATTCCAGTTCGCTGCCAACGGCTCAACAATAGGTCGAAGAGTCTCGGCCGTCGCACCCTTCTTGCCTTCCCAGTAGTCCGTGTCATTGTCCGCTGACCGGCCGGTCAGAGTGATCGGCCCCACGGGCGGTTGTCCGGCAACGATATCCCGGATCAAAGCGTTCAGAAGCGTCGCGTGGATCTCCACCATAAGTGGAGTCGGTGACGTCCAGGGGTCTTGATGATACAGAGCTTGCTCGTAGTCATCGATGTTGAATGCGGAGAGGTTGAGGGGTTTCCCCATGGCGTTGAGGAACGACCAGGACATGAGGAACTTCTCAAACTGATCGCCAAAGGGCAGCGACCGGTCCAGAGGCGGTCGAACTTTGAGCCGTCCTGCAGGTTGATCGACCGTCTCAGAGTATTCAAGTAACAAGTCTGCAATATCAGATCCGGGGCACATGGTAGAGCGGAATGAAGAAGCTCACCATCGCATGGATACTTGATCGTGGGCTTCTTGACCTTGGGGGGTTCCTCTTCTACCGGCTTCTCCTCCTCTTTCTTAATCTTCTTCGGTTTCGGCTTTTCCTCCTCTGGCGCTTCGACCTCTGGAGGGGGCTGGTTGAGACCTAATCGTTCCTCCCGTTCTCGCTTCCTTGACTCCATTTTGCGCTCTTTGTACTCGGCTATGCGCTGCTTGACTTCCTCTGACATTTCCATGGGCAGTCCGTATCGTTCGGCTACTTGCGGTTTCAACAGCCACGGCGAGTAGACTGCCGTCTCTCGCGTCAAACAGTCCTTGAAGAAGCGCTTGAGCATGATACGGGAGAACTGGGTTCGCTCTCGACTAATTGTCAGCTGATATCCTCTAGGTGGCCTCGCGTCGCCTACCTTATCTTATCCGCTTGAACCTCCATGACGCTACCTCCCCAGCTCTCGCCTTCGTCGCCAGTGGTCGATCGACCGTTACTGGCATAGTCGGGCGGCAGGTCCTCCTCTGAGCCCTTTTCGATCAACCGGACGTTGTAGAAGTATTTCATAGGGTCGTCAAGCTCATTCAACTCCTCGCTGGGCATGTTGAGGTCGGATGCCAGGGCGTGGGGAGTGATCGGGTCCGAAGACGTGGATGCACGCGATCGAGGGGGGAAAGTCTTGACGATACGAGCGAGGTACTTGTCGCCTTCGACGTCGACAAAGACCCCTGTTGATCAGTGTCCGCGGAACGTCCCCGACCCGCAGGTACATACGCTCGTCATCAAAGAACCGGTTGTGGAATCGCTCAAAGATCGACTCCACCAAGCTCTCCATTTTCCCCTCGATTTCTGAACGTTAGCAATGGACAGTGTCCATCCTTCAAGAGACGTACGGAATTGGACGGCCTTGAGGACCGGCACTTTGAGCTGTTTGGGGAACTTTGTATGCAATGCTCGCGTCTCCCGTAACTCGGATTGGTACGCTTTGTAGAAACTGATGTTGCTCTTGGCGGTACCTGGAGTCAATGGTCTTCCAGCTTGAGCTCGTCGCGCTCTGCTCACTCTCGCAAGAATACAAGGGTTGTTGGTAAAACGTCACTCGAGCGACAAATGACCTAGCCGATCAGTACTATTTCCTGGAAGGACGCGGGCGGGTTGGTAGCGCCATGGAGGTAGGAGATGACAGCCGTAGGGACTCCCCACACTCACTCGTAATCCGTGAAAATCTCCCCAGTCTCCGGGAGGTAGAAGCACTCTCTGTCCCATATTCTCCAGTGAACCGGCTTCTCCTCCGCAGTGCCATTCGCGTGGTGCTCTCCGTTCTGTAGTCCCTCGGCCGGTGTGCTCGTAGCGCCGTTCCCATTGGCTTGCTGGGCGACAGACTCCGATGCTCCGTCGGCAACATGCGTGGTCGGGGCGGTGGGCAATGGGTTTAACAGCTTTGTCCCTGCCTTCTTGCCCTTGCCGGGTCCGACGTTGCCCTGGGCACCTTCAAACTCGCCCCGAAAGACTTTTTGGAGCCTCTCCATCTGCTCGTCGTCATTGTCGGCGTCGGCGGGGATGGGTGGGCCGGCCTGTTCACCATCCACGGAGCCTGACGCGCCCGGTGCTGGGGAAGGCTGGTTTTCGGTGACGGAGAGCGGTTGGAGGACTGTAGAGAGGGAGGGAAGGGGGGTGTAGATGATGGGCTTGCGCTTGATGAGGACCATGGTGAGAGGCTGGCGTTGAGGTGAACGTGTTTGGAGGAAATGGGTTTCCGCCAGGCGAGGCTGGTCAGGGATGGAGCGGACAGTGTTGTTGTTTTTAATGTCGCCAGGCGCGGAGGCTGGTGAGGGCGACCACGGGGAGGAACGTTGGGTCTCTCAGCGAGACGCGTTGGAAAGGGTGGCTGAGGACGTCTTGGGCCCAGCGGAACCCAAAGATGGATGAACAGGATAAGCCTTGTGGATTATGCAAATATTGAAACGGCGGACCCGACTGCAGAGAATCGCCCACCACGACTGAATGTCAGGTCGGTCGTGGGTGAGCGCGGGGGGTGCGAAAGGGGAGGAAGGAGGATGGCGGTGAATCGGGAAGAGTCAAGTCGTGAGGGGTAGGATGGAAGAGGGTCAAGGTAGGGGGTGGGTTTGGAGGGGGGGGGGGGGGGGGGGGGTTGGGTTGTGGTTGCGGCGATGGGATTTAACGCCTGGCAGGCGGGGATAACCGTGGCACTTGGGAATCGGAAGGGGGAAGAGGGGATGGTGTGCAGTCTTTGTTAGCTCTTTGGGTAGGAGTAGAGTGATGCATAGAGGTAGGTGAGATGCACGAGTGGGGTGGGTTGACATGGAGGCTTGTACGATGCATGGGAGAGTGATAAATGGTGCATTGGGACCCGTGTTTATGCGAGGGTATATCCAAAGTGGATGCTTTGGTTAGGGAGGGAGGGGGGGTGGGAGAGACGCGCCTCGTCATGAAGCGGTTGACAGGGTGTGGTGGATGGGGGTAAGATGAGATTGGCGGCGGATGAGGCGGGGCAGGGGGGGTCGTGTTCAAAGTGCCACATTAAGAACCACGGGTTATATCGCCGAGTCGCATCTCAAGAGCTGGATGGGCTGGCTGAACCCAACGCATTACAGCCACACCGACCCAGCGACAAAGACACCGCACCGCGCACGCCTGGCACCAACCCCCACCCGCACACCACCACCACCACACACCACCACCACATACACTCCATCCTATCGCTTCCTTTGTTGTCAACAAAGCATCTCATCGTCTCATCCCTTTTCATCGGATAGGATCGATAGTTCAGCTCGAATCCACCCTCTCAACCACAACGCCCCCCTCTACCCGTGTCTAATAGAAGGAATAGAATAAACACCCCGTTCACGAACCAAACCCATCGAGGTGAGTTGCTCTCCATCCCTCCACCTTCACTCCCCTGACGCTTCTCCCCCGCCTCGCCCTCGCCCTATCGACCATCTCATCACATCACTCTATAACACACCACCTCTCCCCTCCTTGGCCCCGAACTCGCCCCCCCCCCCCTCGACTTGCCCTCGGCTCGACTCCTCCGCTCGTCCTGGCAAACCCATCACTCACTTCAAAACCTGTTCTCCCAATTGGAACAATACACTCAACTCACCTCACCTCACCATCTCACCATACCTCACCATCACTCTGCGTCCTCACACCCTCCGCTCGCAATCATCCTCATCGGGCTCTGTGACTGATAGCGCGTTTTATCTATTCTTCAACCTTTCCACGACACGTCGTATCGTCGCGTTGACCCAAACACCCAACCGACCCTCCCAAACCATATACACACACCTCTTGAAACAAATGTCCACCCCACCCTCTACAGCCACTTCTGCCAAACGACCCGCATCCCCTTCCGCAGCCGAAGAAGGATCGTCCGCCAAGCGAGCTCGTGAAAACAACGAGGAGATCAAGAACGACGCGACGACGACCGAGATCAACGGTAACGGTAACGGAACGGCCGAGAACAAGGACGCGACGGACAGAGCTGCCACAGACGGAGCTCAAGACGGACAAAAGGACGGAACCGAGTCCAAAGGAGATACTGGAGAGAAGACTACCGCTGCTCAAGGAGACAAGAAGATGGAAGACGTAGTAATGGAAAGGTGAGTGGTCGTGTGGATTCGTTCACTTTTGCGGCCCGCGGTCTGTGCGCTTGGACCGTCAACGCGTCGGTCCAGGTCACCTCTTCTCCTTCCATTCCTTCCCCGATCTCTCCTTCTCTGGTCATACCATCCACTCTTCCTTCATTTCCGACCTCTTTCTCTGCGTCCTCCCACGCGCCCACCTGCCCCTCTCAACCCGACACATAGATCATCACCCACCTTCTTGCCCCGGATCCTCTTCCTAGACTTCCTAGAATCCCTCTTCTCGATACAGCCTTGTGAACAGCGCTGATACCTCTTCCTTCTTTCACACCTCTGCCCCCTCCTTCCCTCACCCAACACATCCCTCTCACGCGATCAATCCTCCTCTATCCCAACCCTCTCATCGCCGAAACATGCCCAACTGGAAACATTTCTTCCCGGCCGACTACTCCGTCTCCTCTCTCCCTTTCAATAACGATGACGACAATGATCCTGACAACCTCGACCTGTTCGTCCAACGCGCCATCAATCGTGTCGCTGTCTGTGGCAATCCCGCACACTCTCGACAACACAGCGCCGACGCCGGCCCATCCACCGCCTCGTCCACCACCTCTCAGCCACCCTCCTCTATCCCCCAGGCCCCTGTCGCTGCTAGCACCGAGCCGGTCCAACAGATCTCCATGAGATCGCTGATCGTCACTCAGGATGCTAGTATCATCATCGGACGAGGAGGTTCGCACGTCAACGAGATCCGAGTAAGCCTTCTCTCTTTCATCCGCTATCAGATGTTTCTTGGCGGAGGTGCTACATCATGGCACATTCCACTCCGCGAATAGGCGCAGGCAGACGAGGGACAGCCCGAGGGCAAGGCTGACAATACAGGAGAAATCGGGCGCTCGAGTCACTGTCTCCGAGTCCATCCCTGGAAACCCTGAACGTATTCTCAACGTTTCGGGACCCCTCGACGCCGTCGCAAAGGTGAGCCTGGTTGCCATCGTCCCCTGCTCCCAGAAATGAGTGCGCTAAACCATCAGGCGTTCGGTCTCATTGTCCGACGTATCAACGATGAGCCTTACGATGTCCCCTCTGTGCCTGGATCCCGAGCTGTCACCATCAAATTCATCATCCCCAACTCACGTATGGGAAGCGTCATCGGAAAGGGAGGATCGAAGATCAAGGAGATCCAAGAGGCTAGTGGAGCGAGACTGAATGCCAGCGAGGCGATGCTTCCCGGCTCGACCGAGGTAAGGCTGCCCATTCACACCTCGGACATGCAACAATGGGCTGACCATCAGCGAGTGCTGTCCGTGTCAGGTGTCGCTGACGCCGTCCACATCGCCGTGTACTACATCGGAACCATCCTTCTCGAGTACCAAGAGCGAAACCCGGGAGCTGTCACCGGCTCTTACCGACAGACGGGTACTCGAGGTTCGCACAGCGGCCCTTCCGCAGGACCGGCCGCCGCCCCCGGACCCGGTGCTCAGACCCAACAAATCTTCATCCCCAACTCCCTCGTCGGCGCTAGTAAGTGTTGTCTCTCGATCTCGTCAACAGCCTATGCTTTAGGCGTGCGGCGACAGGAATTTTATACTGACCAGCAGTCATTGGCAAAGGTGGATCGAAAATCAACGAGATCCGAGCCCAATCGCAATGTCAGATTCGAGTGACCGACCCCGGCACTTCTGCCGTTCCCGGGCAGCCGGCCAACCCTGAAGAGCGACTTGTCACGATTACCGGGAATCCCCAGGCTATCAACCTTGCCGTCCAGCTTCTCTACTCGGTGAGTTTCAGTCTTGTGACCTGTCTCCCCGGCCGGTTTCCACATGCTTCATTCCACCCTATCCTCCCGATATTGCTGTTGTGCTCGCCCGCCATATACAGCTATCCCCCGCACATGCGCTAATCCCAGCGTCTTGAGCAAGAAAAGCAGAAGATGGCCGCGGGAGGAGGTATGATGTAGTCGGGCGCTTTTTGAAAATATGTGGGTGGAGAAACGCGGGGTTGTGATCAAGGGAGTCTAAGTGGTCCGCCTTTCTGGGACTTGTGAACAGGAGACAAGATAGGATGAAGATGACCAAGGCGACTATATTCCATGCATCGATGTGCATAGCATGTGCAGCTGTGGCTGATGGTTGGCGAGGAGATGTGTAGATCGCAGGTCAAGCAAATTGGGAGTGCGTTTTGGGGGCCGCGCCAAACGAGTGACAAAGTGAACACCGTGTTGGCAATCGTGAGTATATTTGGATCTCGATGAGCTTCATTTGAACGCGTCTGCATCGAACTCTCGCATGCCCACGCGGAGCCAATGGTCTTTCGATCAGACTTTTGTGTTATGATATTCATTGTATCAATCTGGCCCATACTCAATCTATCAAGATCTAGTTGTCGGCCATGACCCAAGGCTAGAACGTGAGCTCGGGAAGGACAGACAACGACGACAGAGCTCACCCAGGCAATCGGCTCGTACTCGCTGAGCTCGGCCTCGTCGAACCAGAGTCCGATCTCCTTGGTAGCAGAGTCGAAACCGTCAGAAGCGTGGATCAAGTTTCGTCTACGCATCAGCGGTCTGTTGGCGGTGAAGAAAGTCGGAGTGGGAAAGGTGTGGAGACTCACCCGACGGAAACGGCGTATTGACCTCGGACCGATCCGGGGTCAGACTCGAGGGGGTTGGTGGCTCCCACGATTCGTCGCTGGGGTTAGTGGTGCGCTAGCGCGGGGGTCAGGGGGGATAGGCATTGAGTTGTGGGTGGGACCATTTCGAGAGGTGTGTGATGTCCACGCCTGGTCTGCTTGCACACTTACACCTTGTCGGATGATGTCCTTGCCCTCCCAGACCCTGTCGCGTCAGCTCTCCAGCCTCGAAGCGCCGTGACAGGCCTGTGGACACTTACATGGCGACGACGGGGGTGCCAGAGGTGATGTACTTGACGAGGCCGGCGTAGAAGGGTCGGGAAGCAAGGTCGATGTAGTGCTCCTTGGCAAGGGCGGGCGAGGGGGTGAGGGACTTGATGCTGGGGAGGAGTTTCAGCCCGACTTGTTTGGGACGGAGAACGGAGACTGGCGACTCACGCAACGAGCTTGTATCCTCGCTCCTCGAATCGGGAGATGATCTGGGGTGAGCTGGGATTGCGGGTGGTGGTGGTTGGTAAGGTGGGACGGACCTTTCCGACGAGTTGTCGGGAGACACCGTCGGGCTTGATCATGACGAAGGACCTCTCGGAGGCGGTACCCTTCTCGCCAGCGATGGTCTTGGCTCCCTCGAGTCGGACGGGGTATTGGGCGGCTTGAAGTCAGCGCAGCAGGAGGAGAGAGGGGGGGGGGGGGGGGGAGGGGAGGGGACAACTCACCCTGGTAAGCAGCGAAGGAGACGACACCGGCAGCGGCGAGGGAAGTGTAGACCTTGGTGGAAGGGGCGGCTCGGGCGGTGGTGAAGGCCCGGACTACAGTCTCAGCAATGACCCTAGGGGAATGGGCTGAGGGGTGGTGGACATACCAGAGGCTCGCGAGGCCATTCGGGCGCCTGGAGTGTTAGCACGAGGAGGCTGAGGGGAGGAGAGAGGATGGGCTCACTGGTTCGGAGAGTGCTGGAGAACATTTTGGTGTCAGAGGTGTGCAAGTGATTCGACTGTGCAAAAGATGGAATGCTTTGAACGCAAATCCCAAACCAAAATGCAGGCGCGAGGGGGAGGGGTAGGGTTGGGTAGGGTAGAGTAGGGGTTGGGTGGTCTTTCCCCAGAAACGTGGGTGATAAAGGGGTGGATTGGTTAAGTTTTGGATGGCTGAGCGGGGTGCGTCTCGGTCCGAGCCAGAGCCAGCGGGATCAAATCGACAATAGGAACCTCTCTCTCCGCCTCTCCTTGCCGGTAACCAAACGGGTAACCAACACCCGTCCGTTCCCCCCCCCCCCCCGCCGCAACCTCCACCTGGTGAAAAGGTGCTAACACCCCAGGTGAACCACTTGTGCCGGTTAATCAATGTTCCCGATATCAACCAGTAGAATTACCGGATCAAGTAATTTCACCATGAAACCCCTCGACACTCATTGGCCATGTACCCGGTAATCCCCTCGCTTTTCTCCCACTCGCTGTTTAATACTCGATCCCGCCAACATCTCTCGTGTCTCCTCTTCACTTTCCCCCCCCCCCCTTTGCTCTCCTCTCCACCTCACACATACTTCGCTTAACCACCCCCTCTCTCAGCACTACATCATGACAGCAAAAGTCATCATCGTCGGAGGAGGTCTCTCTGGTCTCTCCGCCGCTCACACCGTTTTGGAACGAGGAGGCAATGTCGTGAGTCACAGACACCTTTCCCCTCCCATTCAAGCACCCTTGCCGGTACCCCCGTTTCCGCATCGACCCGATCGACCCAGAGGAGATCGACGGTGTCGACGAGTGAACCCGCTGACGATTCAGATTCTGCTTGACAAGAACAGCTTTATGGGTGTAAGCTACACGCGTTCCTTTCCGATCATGCATCTGACCCATCCCAGGGAAACTCTACCAAGGCTACCTCTGGTATCAACGGAGCCGGAACTCAAGTAAGCCGGGTCTATCATGATACTCTATGACATGCTGACTTTTCCCAGGCCCAAGCCGTAAGCTACGCACGCCTTGACTGATCCATCCCTAAACTACCAGGACCTCGGCATCCCCGACACGGCTGCTAAATTGTACGTCTCGAGACACACGTCGTCGATCTCCTCATCCCCCATACTCCAGCGCTAAAGACAGCTTCGCCGACACCAAAAAATCGGCTCGTGAACTCGCTCGAGACGATCTCATCAAGGTCTTGACCCACCGATCCGGAGATGCCGTCAACTGGCTCACCGAGCGATTCAACCTCGACCTCTCCAAGGTCTCCCGACTCGGTGGACACAGCGAGAAGCGAACTCACCGGGGTGGACAGCAGTTCCCCGGAATGACCATCACCTATGCTCTCATGGAAAAGGCAAGTGGTCGCGTTCCGCAAACACACCGAGACGGCGGCGCGCCGCCCCTTCCGCACTTTTCGGACCCAGCCGCGTTGAGCCGCCCTGAACCGTGCTGACAGTCAGCTGGAGGATCTCGCCGAGAGTACCCCAGACCGTGTCAAGATCCTCAAGAAGGCCAAGGTCACCCAAGTCCTCAAGGACGGTGACAAGACTGTCGGAGTCGAGTACGAGAAGGATGGCAAGAAGTACACCGAGCACGGCGCGGTCATCCTCGCCACCGGAGGTTACGCCGCCGACTTCACCGCCGACTCTCTGCTCAAAAAGCACCGACCCGAATACTACGACTTGGTGTGTTGTCTTGATCCTGCAGCTAGACGTCCACTGACCATAGCCCACCACCAACGGTGACCACTGCACCGGTGACGGTCACAAGATGGCCATGGCCATCGGAGCCAAGGGCATCGACCTCGAGAAGGTCCAGGTCCACCCGACCGGTCTCGTCGACCCCAAGGACCCCAACGCCAAGGTATGTTTTTGCCTATGCTGTTACAATCAGGGACAATCTGACATCCAGGTCAAGTTCCTCGCCGCCGAGGCGCTTCGAGGAGTCGGAGGTCTCCTCATCGACAACACCGGTAACCGATTCGTCGACGAGCTTCAACATCGTGACTATGTCACCAACAAGATGTGGGAGAACAACAAGGCAAGTGACATTGCACACGTGCACGCATCATAGCTGACGACCAGTTCCCCGTTCGATTGGTCCTCAACAGCCAGTCCAGCAAGGAGATCGAGTGGCACTGCAAGCACTACGTCGGCCGAGGCTTGATGAAGCGATTCGAGTCTGGAGAGGCACTTGCCAAGGAGATTGGCGTCAGCCCCGAGGTCTTGAAGAAGACTTGTAGGTGGATCGGTGATCGACGGAATACAAAGGCTTATACGCAGTCGACGACCACAACCGATACGCCAAGGAGCCTGGAACTGATCCTTTCGGCAAGAAGGTTGGTTCCTTCCTCTTGCGATTCGCATCCAGCTGACCATCAGTTCTACTCTGGCGGAGACTTCCGAATGGACGATGTTTACCACGTTGCACTCATGGTAAGAGGTCTGAACAGCACTGGAGGGACCCTACTCATCGTCAGACTCCCGTTCTTCACTACACCATGGGTGGTTTGGAGATCGGAACCGACGCCTCCATCCACGACAGCAACAGCAAGCCCATCCCTGGTCTTTTCGCTTGCGGCGAGCTTGCTGGAGGTGTCCACGGTGCCAACCGTCTCGGAGGTTCCTCCCTTCTGTGAGTTGAATGTCTGCAACTCGCGGCGTGGTTCTGACAAACAGCGGATGTGTCGTTTTCGGTCGAGTCGCTGGTGACTCTGCCACTTCGTACCTCCTTTCCGAGCTCTCCAACGAGAGAGCTTCTAACCGTCTTGCGACTGTCGCCAACCACCTCTTGGAGACCCGAATCCGAGTTGACCCATCAAGCAAGAATGTCAACCTTCAGTTCTCTTGGGCCGATGCCGCTGGAGATGTGCAACAAGCCGTTTCCTCGTCTGCTCAGACTCAATCTGCCAACGCCCCCGCCGAGAGCGCGCCCGCGAAGCAGGGTGACAGGACCGCCGCTCAGCTCGAGCAGGAGAAGCTCCCGCCGACCGAGGCGAAGAAGGAGGGAAAGACCAAGGGCGAGTACACGCTCGAGGAGGTTGCCAAGCACAACAAGGAGGATGACTGTTGGGTCATTATCGACGGCGAGGTTTTGGACGTGACCAAGTGAGTGGCTACTTTCTGATTGACAGGAATGTGGCTGACAGACAGCTTCCTCAACGACCACCGTAAGACTTGACCGCCGTGCATGGAGAATTGACTGACAATGTAGCTGGTGGAGCCAAGGCCATCCTTCTGTACGCCGGAAGGGATGCGACTGAGTGAGTTTGGAGGGAGACAGCGATGGGGTTTGGCTGACCGGACAGGGAGTTTGCCATGATCCACCCTCCCAACGCGATCTCCAAGTACGCTCCTGACACTGGTGCGTTGTGGTTTGTGCTTGCCTTGAGGGACAGAATACTGATGGGTAGTCATTGGCAAGCTGAAAGCTTGAAAAGTGTAAGCTGCTCGAGCGAGTTGTGCAGTAGGCGAGCGACGTGGAAGAAGATTGTCTTGACAAGAAGAGGTACCACCATTGAAAGACGTCTTGGCTATTATGTTTTGATTTACTCCTTTTTTGTATTGTGTGTATGCATGCATGCTAGCGTCGCAGCGGTGGCTGGTTGCGGGGTCAGTCGGTGTCAAGTTCAAGTCAGTCCAAGTCAGTGTGGTGAAGCTAAGCTCGGTAAGGGGGGATAGGGGGGATTGACGACACGACACGTTGGGGAGCAGGTCGGTAGTGATACATCGTGATGGTCGTATAGCCCAGTCCTCTCTTTGTGCCGCTCGTCTCGTCTTGTCCCCGTCTACGCCGTCTCTGAGCTTGACGCGGCCTTGACGTCCCTTCCCCCCCCCCCCCCCCCTCCCCCAGGGGACTACGCCTTTTTCTCCGCTCTCGCGCGTTTCCTCGCTTCGGCCATGCTGACCCGCGCGAAAAAGAGGGCTATGCCCGTGACGCCCAGCAAGAGGAGCGCGGCCGGGAGTCGGACGGCCCATTCTCGGGCGGGGAACCAGTCGTGTAGGGTCGAGGTGGGGTCGAGGAACGGCTGGGGTGAGTGAGGGTGACGGGGGTGGGGGGTATAAGGGCCGGGGGGGGGGGGGGGAAAGGTCAGGGGGGGGAAGGGCATGGGGGGAAGGGGTTCAAAGGCACAACGGGAGATGAGGAGAGGGAGACGGAGGAGGGGAGGAGCGGAGGAGCGGAGGAGCGGAGGAGGGGAGGAGTAGGGGAAGGACAGTGAGAACAGTGAGGAAGAGGAGGGGAGGGAGAGGAAAGGGAAGATGAGATGGTCGGACGAATCGAAAGACAATGTCACAGAGATACAAGGGAAGAAGACCGTCACACTCACGAGGAACAACGCCCAGATGGTGTAGTACACAAACACAAACGCCGCGACGGCCAACATGGCCGAACCGAGGAGTTTGTCGGAAGCCGCCTGCGCGAGTGAGCGATGATCGATAGAGAGGGTAATGGCGAGTGGTCGGGAGGGATGCTCACCATGTTTGTGCTGGTGTCAAAAGCTCGGCGAGAAGGAGAGAGACGATGCGAGGTCGACGACGTCTTGATTGAGCGAGCGCAATGTCAGTGAACAGACGAGACAGACTGGCCGAGCGGACAGCAAGACGCGGCGAGCGCCGGTGGAGGCTTGGTGAGCTGGTGATTCGTGGTCAGTGTGGTCTTCATGTGGCATTCGAGCACCTCCAACTCTAGTCTGACCTGCCACCCTGCTGCTTTCACCGTGCGCAGAGCAGGGGAGATACATACGCAACGATCTTTCTGCGCATACCGTATATGTATTTATATGTGTATGTTTGTGGTACAAAGTACAAACCGCCCTTCCCCGCGACAAGTATCCGCGCGACACTGCGGCTCACGCCTGAAATCCAATCGCACTGCCCGGCCGCCCCAGCGCCTATGGCTGCCCCTGCTGCAGCTGTAAAAACGCCTCCCACTCGTCCTTCTTCATCCCGTACGTCTCCCTCCCCACCTCTGGAAACTCCCTCCCCTTGACAGACCTCTTATACTCCTCTATCGCACGGCGGCTCGCCCGTCCCACATCCCCAAACTGCCTCACGAATCGCGGCTGACCCGCCCGGTCCTTCTTCTCGGCACCTTCTTCCCCCTCGGCAGGCTCGTCGGGCGCATACGTCCCCAACACGTCGGTCACCACCAAGACTTGTCCCGAAGTCTGCGGTCCAGCTCCAATCCCGATCGTCGGGATTGCAAGTCGTTCGGTGATGTACCCAGCGAGGAGGTGCGGGATCGCTTCGAGGAGAATCGCCGTCGCGCCTGCTTTCTCCAGATCCAGCGCCGTTTGCAACAACTCTTGCGCAGATTGGGCAGATCGACCTTGGACCAAGTACCCGGATGTCGAGGTCGCTCGTTGAGGTTGCAACCCCAGATGAGGGATCACCGCGAGACCCATGCTACCGAGTCTCTCGACGAGTGGGATGATCTCCCGTCCACCTTCAATCTTAACCCCATCCACCCCGCCTTCCTTCACCAGCCGGATGGTGCTCTCCACGCCCTTTTCCGTAGACGACTCAAACGAGCCAAACGGCACGTCGGCAAACACAAACGGCGTCTTGGCCCCTCGCGTCACTGCCTTGCAATGATGGATCATCTCGTCCAGCGTAATCGCCGTTGTGGTCTCATGACCGAGGGCGACTTGGGACAACGAATCGCCGACCAAAGTCATGTCGATCCCGGCAGCCTCGCTGAGGAGCGAAGTGGGAAAGTCGTAAGCGGTGAGGACGGTGATAGGTGTGCCGGCAGCTTTCAACCGCGCAAGCTCGGCAATAGTGACTTTGGGTCGGCCGGCCCGTTCGGCAGGTCGCACGCTCATATGCCTTTTCTGTGTAAACGAACCGCCTGCCCAGTCAGCCGCGTCACATGTTCTATCGGTTCGAGCCAAACTCACCAGTCAAGCCGAGACCGACTCTGCTACGGGCCAAAGTACCATACGACCGCTTCCCGCCGCTATCCGAACGGCCAGCTGGCGGGGCTGAGGTCTCAACCTGCCCCTGACGTTGCGCAATGAGTTCAAAGATGGAAGGTCCTTGGTCCCACATATCACTGCCCGGCTGTTCCTTTCGTACCGTCGTCTTGTCTGCTTTCGCCTTTTCCTTCCTGTCCTCTCGCATCTTTCGCTTCTCTCTATCGTTGTGCTCGCCGACCTTGTCTCCCCGTTTCAACTTCCAGTCCTTGGGCGGGACGTCGAGAGGGAAATCGTCAAAGTGCTCAGGTCGGGTTTTCGAATACAGCTTGCCCAACCTCGCTGCCTCGGCTCTTTGGGCGTCCTTCTTCTCCTGCGCCGTCTGCTGTTTGCGCCCGCGGGCTGAATCGGTAATCTCAAACCACCCCTCCTCGCCTTGTTTCGCCCTGCTCTCCTTCATGTCCTTGAGCGTCTCCCCCGGCTCAAGTCCAAACACCTCGTCCCAGAACGCGCCAGTCTCCTGCTCGTCTTCGACCTCTGCCTCACTCATCAAACGCTTGACACCTCGGGGTCGAGGAATCGTCTTGCCTTTCGGCTCGTGGGGGAAGATGTCACCCCAGAAGGATTTCCGTGCGTCGTGATAACCTTGTTTTGAGTGAGACTTGGGGATTGTCATCCGCTCAATCTCGCCTGTATCGTCAGTCTCTAGCCACGATGCCAAATCACTCCCGAATCATCCAGTCCTAACTCACCGCTCTGAGCACACACATCCATGATGACGTGGCCGCTAGACTTGATGGGCGGGGCGACCAGTCGTGGCCATGAGAAAGCCTCCTCTCGCAGCGACTGCATCATCTGAGTCTCGTCCACGTTCGCAAAGTCGACCGGTTCCGGCTCCCCTTCGGCGAGTCGCTTCTCCTCCTCGATCTCTTCCAGCGGGACCATCTCGTACTGGATATCCCCTTCCTCGGACCCTTCAATTTCTCTGAGTACGCTCTTGCCTTGCATCTTCTCCAAATTCTTCCTCGCTTGGTCCTTGGCCACGCCGCCCATTCGTCCAATCTCCCACAGGTCCCCACCGGTGAAGAGCGGGTTGGGTCGCTCTCCACGACCCACCACAAGGTAGACGTATTTCTTGTCCTCTTGACCCCGCTTGGAATGCTTCGTCTTGCGGAGGAACGACGGCGCTTGGTGGCGCTGAGAGAAACCGCAAATCTCCCGTCCGCCTTTGAGCGGGCACGCTTGGTCGTGCGGGCACGGCGCAACGATATGCAGGGGGGCCTCTGGGGTCGAAGTGGACAGGATGTACTCTCGAGCCTTGGAGATTGCGTCCCAGCCGTCTCTTCGCGCGTGGTCGACGATGATGATGTATGGCGATTTGAAGGCGAGAAGAGATCGGAGATGCTTGCGTCGAGCAGACTCTGGAAGGGTGGACAGGAAGAAGGTTGACAGGGTCAAGGCAGGGGTCTGACATCAGCACTGGTGACTGGTCACCGGGCGGGGGTCAACGTACAGTTGAGATGAAGCTTCGGTCGAGCTTAGGCGGGAGGTCGAGCGACACGGACGATTCGGGGATGACTAAGAGGGTCAGGTGTGTTAGAGATGCACTGCGAGAAAAAGACTAACCTTTGGCAAGTCGGTTGGCCATAGACTTGGTGTGGCTGGGTCCATGGTACAACTGGTAATCCACTGGTCCTCTTTCCTCTGCCCCATCTTCCCTCGCAGATTCCAACAAGCCGCGGTTGTCCATCATTGCCCTATATTGTTAGTCTGCCAATCGGAAACTTGGAGCTCTGCACCTGGCCCACTCACCACAACCCCGGACCGAGACTCGCAGACGCCTCGAACACTCTCGGTCGGATCCTCTCCTTGTTCTCCGCGACAAACTCCTTGGTCATCTCCATCGCCTGCACCCCATCCGTCGACTCCTCCGCGAGATGCGTCCGATGGGCAGCATACGCCGCTCGGTCCAACCAGTCTTTGCCGAGTCGCCTGTCCATCTCCTCCAAGACGTTCCTGACCGCCGCGTACTCGCCCGGCAAGAACGCCGCAGCCGAAGCGACCGCCATCTCCGGCTCGATAGTCCGAGGTCGTTTACGATCCTCGGGGGCTTTGAGCGATAGCTCCTGTAAGCGGAGGTATTGTTGTCGGACCATCTTTGGGTCGACGTCTGACCGTCAGCAAGAGTGTATCACTGAGACCTGGTGATCCATGGAGAGGGAGCACACTCACTCGAGATGGCATCGTTGATACCCTTCAGTAGCTCGCTCGGTAACAAAGCAAGCTCCAGCCTCTTACTCCCCAATATCGCAGCAGGACTCTTCCGGGCTTCGCGCGGCCCATCCTCCTCATCCTCCATGTCCGCCGAATCGTCCCTCGCCAGACCAAACGGACTTCGCGGTTTCCCCTCCCCATCCCGGTCACCTATGCGGGAGGATATGCTCAGGATCTCAGACTCGACCACGCTCTGCGGTACAGCCTCGACAAAGTCCCGCCGACGACGTGTGTGCGACTGACGTCGAAGCTGGACCACCTCGGCTTGGTCATCGTCTATCTGGGCGTACTCTTGCTCAATGACTTCGATGCGCGGTGCGGCCCTGGGGGTGGTGGAGTGTATGAGCCGAGCCGAGCATAGTTCTGAGGGTGATAACAGGGATCGTTGACGTATCAACCGGGCTGGACGGGGCAAGAGCATGGTTTAGAAGTGTTGAAAACAAGGATCAAGTTCAAAATTCAGAATTGACCCGGTTATTGTACGATAATGCGTTAAACGGCGGCGGACTTGACCGATAATGTCCGTCGCATTACGTAAAACCCTCTCTCCGGCTCCGCTATACGATCGTTTCAACGCCTTCTGCCAAGGACCGGTTGAGACATCTACCCGCTCGGCGAACCTCAGCAGCCAACGGAACTGCTCTAGGTACACCGAAAGATATGCTACTAGGTATACCGAGAGATATGCTACATCATGCTAATTGCCTATGACTATCTATTCAGGACAAGCAGAAGCCCAATGTCCCTTGCGCCCACACTTGTAACACTCATCCGACCCTCCTGCCCCGCCACCATTTCTGCCACCACCACGACCGCTCGGTCCCGGTCCGCGACCACTGCTGGTATTCGCACCTGATCCGTCGTCATTAGGACATGCACTCGCCCAATGCCCATCTTCTCCGCATTTGAAGCAGCCTGCTGGTCAGCTGAGTTGAACCGGACGCGCCATATCACCCACCTCCACCGCCATCCCCATTCCCTCTGCTCTGGGTCTTGGCTCTACTTCTTCCACCGCCCCCTCTGGTCGCACCTCTGGTACTCCGCGAAGTCCCCCTGCTGCGACTTGTGGGTCTCTCAGGAGCCGGGCGTGGCTCATCATCGGCCCACTCGAAGAAGCCACATTGAGCTTTATAGTTATTCGGACAAGCCCTGGGCCATCAGCAAAACAGAGACTCTGGCAAAAAGATCAGTTGGACATACCAAAATTGTCTCCCTTGATTTGGGCCACTCTTGTTCACCACAGCGAGCTTCGCCTCCAGCTGACACTCGCATCGCACAGTCCCTTCCTCATCCTCCAGCTTCCCATTAGCTTACTGAGAGGGGAAGAACAAGAAAGATTCGCACCTCGGAACGGGGTCGCTTTCTAGGAGCTTCCCTCTCAGGCGGAGCAGAGCGCGAGGTGGCAGGGGCTCGCCTGGTAGCCGTGGGACGACTCGGACCCGCCTCCCTCTGCCCTTCGTCCCATTCCTATGATAAGATTCCTTCTTTGGCAAAGCACTTTCGACATGTCCGACTTTGACTCACGAAGAAACCGCACCCCTCTCCTTGAGGCTTTGCGCAGCCCCAGAATTTCCGCCCATGATTCGGTCCGCTCTTGTTCACCGTGAGCGACTTTGCAGGCAGATCACAACTGCAAGTGGGCGCGCCTCCAAGGTCGTCTGTTGGTTAATCTCTGAACTTCCTGAGCTGGGAAAAGAAAAGGGACTGAAAGTGAGGATCATAGAGGGGCGGAACGAAGCTCACCATCGAGGGCCGGAGGTCGCCTGGCAGTCGAAGGACCAGCGTCAGCCGTGCTTCCCCCTCTGCCTCGCCCCCTTCCTCTTGTGGTAGTTCCCCTAGCTCTAGTACTCGCCGCTCCCCTCCTGATAGCTCCTCCACCCCGAGGAGGGCCGCTACCATCGTCATCCTCCCCATCGTCATCTTCGTCATTATCATTCCGCCTAGCTGGCGCCCTGCCACCCGCACCGCGTCCACCTCGGGCTCCTCGAGTCCCTCTGCCGCCCCTGCCGCCTCTCGCAGCGGCCCGGACAGCCTCCTGAGCTACTCCCTGCCCATGCATAAAGTTGCGGACAGACTAGACGTAAGCTGTTCAGCACATCCATCGCGCAGCAAATTGTGCTCACTTCCAAAACAGTAGCAAAGTCGCGCTTGGCTTTCATGTACACCTCCTTGTACTCTTCGATGGTCGCATCCAACACCTCGACCTTGTTGCTTCTCCCGTCGCAGATAAGCTGCATCCGATGTTCCGTCTGCGCGTCAGAAAATAAGAATTGAAATCCAGAGCAACGGACCTCGGCGCGCAGGTGCGGTTTACTGAGCGATCTGTCGAACCCAATCTGGTTGTATCCTTCCACCAGCCCGATACCGAGAGGCGAAGGGACCAAGTACTTGCTTTTGCCCTCAGGCTTCTCAATGACATATTTCCGCTCGATGATCTTTGCGATATGTTCCGCTATAGTGGCATCCGTTCCTGTAGGTGAGTGAATTTCACGAATGTGGCCCTTGTACTGACCTATTCCGTTCTTGTCCATGAGGCCAACTAGATCGGCCTCGGTGAGAAGACTAGGTCGAGTTGTTGTGCCGTCTCTGAGCTCACAGACAGTGGGCATGAATGTCTCCCCTTCTTGGAAATCCGGCAAGATTGACGAGGACCATTTATCGTATGGATATACCTCGAGGTAATTGCGCCTCATCACGACGAGACCTGCACGTCAGGGTACGATCTGGCCGGCAACGAAGCGACTGACCGGTGGTGAAGAAGCGTTCATCGGCTATTTCTATCTCGATTGTCGTCGTCTTCCCTTCGGCGTTGCTATGACATGAAGCTAGGAACCGTCGTGTTACCAGTTCATACACCTTTCGCTCGTCAGGGTCGAGATTGTTGGCGGCAGCAGTTGGGTGGATAGGAGGGTGGGCTTTATCGTTTTTCCTGCCGTTTCTCGGCTTCTCGAATTCTCCCTGTGCCAATCTGCTGTCAGTCACTCCATTGAGATCTCCATCATACGCACCTCTGGGCGAATGCTCCCCATTCTCGATCATTCGTCTGCTTCTGGATCAGAGACTGGAAGTCGAAGGCTTTGTCATATTGGTCCGTTTCAGTACGAGGGTAGCTGAGGAACCCCTTTTGGTACAACTTCTCAGCCAACTGTGATGTCAGTCTGTAGCCATCAGTTGCCCAAAATCCAGACCTACGTCCAGAACTCGCTTTGGTGCCATATGCAAGAGTCTCGAGCCGGATTGCTGCAGTTCTACGGTCGTGAGGGGCAAAGGTTTCCTGGAATTCACTTAGATGCCCAAAGCCGTGAGACAAAAACGTACCACTTGGTTGTCGGCTTCGTCTCCACGCTGATGACGGTCGCCAAGGGGTTCTGTACGCATTGCTCATACAGGACGACCGCACAAGGCATGTCGAACAGATGATTCCTCCTCCACTTGAAATCGACCGTCTCTACCTTTTCCGGATCTGCCTCGTCCTCCCTCTCAATCGCCACGTAAATGTACCAAAATGGTTCCGGGACAAAGCTCTGCATCTTGTTCCATTGGTCGACGACAAAGCCGAGGGTGGGGAACTGACACGGGCCTGGGAGATCAGCTCGGTCAACCGACCACAGCCATGAGCTGACCATAACTGATGACTTGGTCCGCGACGTCGGGTATATGAGGCTGTATACCGAGAGTGGTGAGCCTGGTGAAGGCTGCCCCGATGCGCAGGTCAAGAGCGATACGAGTCTCCACAGCCGCAGCCTGTCGCATGTCCAGGTCGTCTGCGTTTCGGCAGGCCTGGTGAATTTGTCTTTGGATCAGATAAATGGGTTGGGGTCAACAACCAAGGTCAAAGCCAGACGACGTACGCAGCTATGATGGCGCTGAATCGCGCCCGTTTGACCACCAATCTCCTGTTTGCCCTCTTGCACACTTCTGCGACTTCCGAGCCGATATGCTCTCCTTCTCGATCGCAATCCGTCCATATCATGAGCAAGTCTGCGTTCCTCGCTTCGGCCTGCAAGTTACGCTCGACGTCGCGGAGGTTCTGTCTGTCATCCTTGTGGACCGTTAGGCCAGACCAATCGACTTACAGACGAGACCTGAGTCACGATGCGAGCGTCAAACAGCGCAAACGGATCACACGAGCTCCACTTTCTGTGGTCATTGTCAAAGTCCTGTAGATGAGCGGTGTCCATGACAGCCCTGCTGACACTCACAGAGTCGGTCAGGTGCCCGAGCACAGCCGTCACGGTGAAGTCGGCATCGCCATGGCCCCCAAGGGGAGGAGGAAGTCGGTAGGCAAAGTCGTAATTCTTGATATACTTGTTCTTACTCGGGCGCTGCGCGTCAGCACGAAGAAGCGGCAAGCTTAAGGAAGTAAGGGGCATGGCAGTATATCCCCACACCCCAACATTGATGCAGAAGGCGAAAAGTCATGATCAAGCACCCACCGTACTAAACTGCCCTCCCGACAAGATCTGAGTGATACTCTTCGAGATGCTCGGCTTCTCAGCGACACAGAGCACCTTCATGCCTCTTGCGCATTGCCGGAAGACGACCCGTGTGCGATTGAAGAATGCGATGCGCCGAAAAGGCGAGCTTGATCGGGAGGACGGACTGAGAGCTATGAGGAAGGGTGAAATGGTGTGAGGCACTGATGGGTCGTGGCGCAGAGTTCGATCAGGGCCGAACAGAAATCTGGCGACGTTCAGATCCCGCTGTCGGGAAACCTTATTCGGATGCTTTATAAAAGTCTTAGATGTGATGGATAGTAGACTGCGACAGAGCAGGAGGGAGAGGACAGGTAGAGTGG
Organism: Papiliotrema laurentii; assembly: GCA_031326905.1. Classification (NCBI taxonomy): domain Eukaryota; kingdom Fungi; phylum Basidiomycota; class Tremellomycetes; order Tremellales; family Rhynchogastremaceae; genus Papiliotrema; species Papiliotrema laurentii. The sequence continues at coordinate 128,808 of JAODAN010000010.1, forward strand.
AAAACCAAACTCGAGAGTGGAGGTCAGTCGCCTCCGGAACCAAACACGTCACCTTTGTTGCAAACTCTTCGCTTCCATCCGGTCCAGTAGAGCGTGACAATGACTGTCACATGGAACCGCCCAATGATGCACCACAAATTCGCAATCAGTGGAATGACATGACAAGATTTTATGTACAGACGACCCATGTTAAGACGGACCGTGATGACCCTCAAAGGGTAGATGGGGGAAAATGTTGCCAAAACTTTTGACCAAATAATCAGGTACTTCTCTCCTCCTTCTCGTCCACTCCACTTTTTCTCAATGCACCGGAATCGCACACCTGTTTAAAGGTTGACACCCTCGGGTCGCTTGATGACCGAAGTGTCGGGGATACCGGGGAGGGGGAAGGAAGTAGCGAACTTCATGACGTCTTGCTTGAGCTCGGCGACGAGCTTGGGGGCCTCTCCGGATCCAGACTCGAAAGCCTTGGCGAAGTCCTTGAGGAGCTTGGAGCCGGCCTCCTTCTGGGCGACGAGGGAGATCTGGACAACTCGGTGGAGGAACTCGGCGACTTGCTCGACGTCCTTCTCGGTCATGGATCGGGAAGTGAGGGCGGAAGCACCGACTCGGACACCACCGGGGACAAGGGCAGAGGCTGTTGAGTGAGATCACGTTCTTTCGCCAATGGACATCACTCACTGTCTCCAGCAACGGCGTTCTTGTTGAGGGTGATGTGGACGGCGTCACAGATCTTCTCGACCTTGGATCCGGTAAGACCGATGGGTCGGAGGTCCCAGAGGATCAAGTGGTTCTCGGTACCGTCGGTCTGGAGTCGGTAGCCGTGGGAGAAGAGGACCTTGGCCATGGCGGCGGCGTTGGCTCGGACCTGCTTGGCGTAGGCCTTGAAGGCGGGGTCGGCGGCCTGCTTGAGGGCAACGGCGATACCAGCAATGGTCTGGCATGAGCGAGAGAACGACGATATCTATTGGGTGTACTCACGTTGTTGTGGGGTCCACCCTGGCAAGCGGGGAAGACGGCGGCGTTGACTCGAGCCTCGAGGTCGGCCTCCTTGTCCTTTCGGAAGAAGATGAGACCAGCTCGGGGTCCTCGGAGAGTCTTGTGGGTGGTGGTGGTGACGACATCACAGTAGTCGAAGGGGGAGGATTGCTCTCCGGCGGCGACGAGACCGGAAATGTGGGCCATGTCGCTCAAGAGGTAAGCACCCTGACCGTCGGCGATCTTTCGGAGACGGGCGTAGTCCCAGTCACGGGGGTAAGCGGAACCACCGCAGACGAGGAGACGGGGCTTGTAGAGGTTGGCGTTGGTCTCGAGCTGGGGGTAGTCGATGATACCGGTGGCAGGGTCAACTCGGTACGGGAAGGATTGGAAGTAGATGGAAGAAGCGGTGATCTTCTTCTTGGCGGTGTAGTAACCGTGAGTCAAGTGTCCTCCATCGGGGAGACCGAGACCCATGATTCGGTCCTGGGGCTGGATCAAGGCAGTGAAGGCGGCAAAGCTGTCGCGTCAGTCGACGAGGTTCTCCAACGCCATTGACAGGCCAAGACGTATGCATCGCATGCACTCACTTGGCGGTGGATCCAGAGTAGGGCTGGACGTTGACACCCCACTTTGCGGGGTCGAGGTTGAAAGCCTTGAGGGCACGGTCTCGGGCGAGGTTCTCGAGGATGTCGATGTGCTGGACGGGTCAGCCCTGGGTGTGGGGTTGGGGCTTGGGGAGGGGTAGCTAAGCGAAGGGTTCAGCTCACCTCGTTTCCACCGTAGTATCGGGCTCCGGGAAGACCCTCAGAGTACTTGTTGGTAAGCATGGATCCGTTGGCTTCCATGACGGCGAGCGAGGTCAAGTTCTATTCGATCAGCGTTGGTTCTCCTCGTGCGTGGTGTGATTTTTTCTTTTTTCCATTTTTTTTCCAAGGACCAGGACTTACCTCGGAAGCGATGAGCTCGAGTCCGGAGAACTGTCTCCAAGTCTCATCCTCGATGATCTTGGCGACCTCGGGGTCGGCCTCAGACAGAGGGGTGTAGAGGCAAGCGTTCTGTGGTCAGCACGGCAGGCGTGCGTCGAGGGGAAGCTCCCTCCTCCAGCTCCTACCCCGCTCGATCCGATCGATCGCGCAGGGATGAGGCCAAGGCGAGGGGGGATGGGGCGATGTATCCCGATGTATACTTACAAAGTCCTTGGGGACGGGGATGGAGGAGGACATTCTGATGGCTTGTCTTGAGGAGGATTGACGGATGGAGGATTGGATGGTCGAGTTTATATTTCGAAGGAAGGACATGACCCGGGGGAGAGATGGGAGGCTTTGGGATAATTTGTATAGAGGTGAGAGGGGGGGGAGAGAGAGAGACTGTGGGTGCGACCGAGTGGTAGTAAGGCTGAACTAATTCGCTATTGGGTAAAATGCCACACTAATATGAGTCGATCGGATTAGAGCGGGCAGATAACCTGAGGGTGGGCGGGGGGAAGAAGAAAGGGTAGATGGGATAAATAATTTAAATAAATAACAAATTTATTACACCAAGGGCTATCTCTACCGAGGCGAAGGGGGGGGGGGGGGGGGGGACCGGTGAGGTCGAGGGTTGAGTGTGCGAGGGATGTGGATAAGATAAAAGGTCACAAAACGACCAGTGAGATGACCACAGTGTAGAGCAATGTCGCGCGTAGCAAGAGTAAAAGTCGGCGTAGAAGAAAGCTTCAGTCGACAGGATATCAATGTAGACAATCTTCTCCCCCCCCGCGCAACACAAACCTCGCCATATATACCCCTCCCGACCTCATCACACCCCGCGGCCCAGTGTTGGAAAATCAACACCCGTAATGGAAATACAACCACACTCAATTTCCACCCTTCCTCATCCACCACGCCTCTCATTTCCAAGACGCGCACGCCCAGAGGCGTCCACCTGCATAGATACCTCACGCAAAGGGGCATTCGGTGGATACGTATACCATTGGACATACTCTCCGCGTTTCCAACAAGCTCATCCTGCATTCGGACGCCGGCCCTTGATCCACGGCACTTTACGCACAGACTAACCGGCCGCTCACCTCGTATCTAGTGGTTCTTTACACTACCGTACCCATTCTTGATCTCGTCGCAAAGGAGTCTAGACCACACCCATTACTAATCCTTATACTACGTGCCCAAGATCGCCTTCCCGCTCGATGTAGACCTCCTGCTGCTGCTCAACATGTATCCTGATCTCCCGAGGCGGCTCCTCGGTCGTCTGCACCGCAAACGGACTCGTCCAGTTCTCAAGCTACACCTCAGCACCCCTCACGACGTGTGCAGCGTCATCACTCACCACGTGCGGTGTGCGGATCGGGGAATCTCGCTCCCAATCTTGCTTGACGTGATTGTCGTACTTGCTCACCGTCCTAACGTTCTTGACGACCGCATCGTCGACATCGTCCCATTGGCCTCCTTCACGCAAGAGCGATATGAGAGCGTTAGAAGCGAGGTGATTCGGAGGAGAGAGCTGGTCCCCGCCTCCACCGGCGACCATGATTCGGTTGGGGTTAGACATCCCAGACCAGTTGCGCGGGAGGTAAAGCTGCGCCAAGTGAGCCTCATCCAGGCAAAGTGGGGTCGACGCTCACAATGATCGACACGACCCCCGCGAAGAAGTACGCTCCAAACGCAATTTGCTGTAACGCGTCGCCGGCGATGCTACGAGTCAGTGGGCGAGAGAAGAGCCAGCAATTTTCAACCGCCACATACTGATTCAGATTCACCACCTTCTTCTCCGTCATACCGTCCACACCCAACGTCAAGACGGTCGAGGCGAAGATGATCCGGAAGAACGTGCGGACCTTGTTGGCCTCTGCGAATGAGCGGGAGAAGGGGGGGGAGAAGGGAAGAGGCAGGAGCGTACTAACCGTGGTAAAAGTGCAGACGCGAGCGGACCTCTGGTCCCGCGCCGGATGATTTCTGCAGGTAGTCAGTGGTACCCAAACCTCAGCTGCTGCCGACCCACGACATCTCGCAAGAAGGACGGGAACTTGAAGATGACAATCGAAGACGCCAACACCACGCTATGGGTCAGAGGACCTGCTACGTCCGCTTATCCACCACCCCTCACCTCAACTCGATTGTCCCGCCTCCAAGATACATCCTCGTGGATTGCACAACCATATCCTCAAACGAAATCCAGGCGATGGCGAATTGCATCGCCCCGCAGACGATGGAGATGACGATCCAGGTGTAGAAGAACGACGAGGAGAGCCAGGCGCGGGCTGATTTCGGCTTGCGTACAGCCCGCATGAGGTGATACCAGTACAGTCCTTCTTCCGCGTTGAGCGACACTTGTAGGGTAAACGCGACTAGGGGTGAGCCGAGAGAGACCGGGTAAAGGGGAAGAGTCTTCTCACAGTTGACCCAGAACGTCAGGGGGAGGTTGTACTTCCTGAACTTTTGCGACCACAGTTGGTTCGGGACCGGCATGGCTCCGTACTTTGGTAGTGTTACCCATCCTAGCTCGCTTTTTATACCTGGGATCAGTTGCAAATCTCCATCAAGGACAGGGGGTAAAGGGAGGATACGAACATGACCAGCCGATCCCCCAAATGGTCAGGCTGACAAACGACATGATCAGCATCCACTGTCCAAGTCAAAATGTGTACGCCCCTGGGACAGACAGTCTCCTTACAGTCAGCAAGACGCGGAACCAGTCTTTCCTGCTCGGCACGAGACACCGCCATTTGTCAAAGCGGTAGGTATGGTACCCCAAGTACACCGTCGCCTTTGCTGTCAGCGACGGGGAGTCTCATCTACGTTGGTTGGTGAGCGACACCCTCACGTACCGTCACGGAGAGGACGACGACGAGGGTCATGTCGGTTGCGCTACTTGTGGACATGGTGATCTTTGCAAACACGGGAGAATGGGAGTTGTCAGGAAGGGTGGGGCATGCTTATATGCATTCGGAGGATGAGTCGGAGTGATGGAAGGATCACCGAGCTCCGCCTGCCGTGTGAAGCACACATCGTGTGGGCCAGGCAGGTCCACGCAAAGGACAGGCCGTTGATGGTCGCCAGAAGTCGCTGGTCAAAGGCATGCGCCGTAGGGCTGAAAGGGTGTCTGAGAGGGGGATGAAGAGCTCACAAAGCCCCTTGGATGGCTTTGACGAGCTCTTTGTGTCTTGTCACTCGTGTCTTGTTTCTTGTGTGTCATGCCGGCCTCAAAGGGACAGAAGCACGAGCTGCAAAGGCACGCCTTTATCACCGACTGATCAACAGTCATCCGTGTCCCCGTGTCGGTCGTGTGTCCGCTATACGGGATAATGGGGTAAGCAAAATGACATTGTGCCCGATGGATACCCAGTCTACACGCCTCAGGCTGCGATGTCCACCCGTTTCAACGTGTTTTGTCCCAAAGTCCCAAAGATCAATCAACCCCTCCCTTCTAGAAGGGGATCCGCTGAAACTGTTCGGAGGCGCGATAATGATTGCACCGAAGTCGAGCCGAAACGAGGATCTCTCGGCACGACCCCCACGGTCCAATGCTCTTCCGGTCATTATCAATCCGACACGTTCATTAACCCATGCCGAAAGCATCTCGAGTCGATGCGTGACACCCCCCTTAGTGCGATGGTAGTAGCACCGAGGAAGCCCCGGAGGAAGCGCGCAAGCCGCATGTGAGGACACCAAGGGCCAGGTGGAGGCCTCCACTGGAATCGAGCGAGAGGGGCGGCCCGGCTCGTCCGTGTTAACTGACTTTTGGGTATCGAGGATGGGGTGGATCACATGGATGTGGGTGGGTGAGAAGATTTATATTAAGCAGCGCGAGGGGCATATATAGCTTGTGTCTGAGAACCCAACCACCTTCTGATCCCTACCTGTCATTTACCCTATACAATGTCCGAGAGCAAGACTGGCATGTCTTATGTGAACCTAGGCAAATCCGGCCTCAAGGTGGGTGGGCAGCTCATCGTCAAACATCATCCTCATCGAGACCACAACATGCCGTCGCTGACCCCAGGTATCCAAGCTGATCCTCGGATGCATGCAATATGGCTCTGGGGCCGACTGGATGATCGCCGACCACGACGAAGGGATCCGGCAGTTGAAATACGCCTACGACAAGGGCATCAACGTGAATTGGCCTTTTGCGTGTTTGCTTGCTCCAAACTCACGCGCAGACTTTTGACACTGCCAACATCTACTCTGCAGGGGAGAGCGAGGTGATCCTTGGCAAGTTTCTCAAGAAACACGATATCCCCCGTGAGAGCGTCGTGATCCTCACCAAGACGTACAACACCGATGGTAAACTCGAGGACAAAGGTCCCGCTGGATGGACCAACCACCGGGGGCTGTCCCGAAAGGTGAGGGTGATCCTTGCTGGTAACGACCGGGCTGATACCCGATAGCGAATCTTCGCCTCGGTCAAGGACTCGTTGGCCCGATTGCAGCTCGACTACATCGATGTCCTCCAATGCCACCGATTCGACTACGACACTCCTATCGAAGAGACGATGCGCGCGCTGCACGACGTCGTTCAGGCCGGATGGGTGCGGTACATCGGGATGAGCAGCTGCTGGGCGTGGCAGTTCCAGCTCATGCAACGTGAGTCGCCCTTGACCTGCCCTTGAACGATTGCGCAGGACGTCTTCCTGACTGACTCCAACAGAATACGCGTTGCACAACGGTCTGACCCCTTTCATCTCGATGCAGAACCAGCACAGCGCGTTGTACAGAGAGGAAGAGAGGGAGATGATGCCCACGTGCAAACACTTTGGTACCGGCGTCATCCCTTGGGGGCCTCTTGGTGGCGGTTGTGAGTCTTTCTGTGATCCGAGAATCGAATGGGTGTTGACAGACTAGTGCTGTGCCGACCGCTCAAGGAGATCGATTCGACCCCGCGAGGCGCCTCGCGACCAAAGAACGGGGCTGGGGAGCATGTGAGTGGCATAGCTTGTCTCCGATGGTGGAGTGAGGCTGACCGCCGCAGCCCTCGGAGAAACAGATCATTGACAAGGTCGAGGAGATTGCCAAGAAGCGTAACGTCTCTATGGCCGAAGTCGCCCTCGCTTGGTCCCTCGCCTCTCCTTGGGTCACCGCCCCGATCATCGGTATCCGAAGCAACGAGCGGCTCGATGAGCTCCTCCGTGGACTCGAGCTCGAGCTGACCAAGGGGGAGGTCGAGGCGATTAACGGGTGCTATGCTCCTGTCGAGATTCGGGGACACTATTAAATGGATCTGATGTGCTGCGAGTATGAGCCTCAGCATGTAGGGGCGATGCGCCGATTCCCTATTTATTGTAGTCGACAGATGCTAGTTTGTGGGTATGGACAGTCGTGTGGACAGATAGATGGCACTCAAGCCGGTGGTTGCGAGTGAAAGCGACAGTGCACAGGGACAGCCCCTTTGAGACTTCTCTGCTGGTGCTGACCGACAACCCACTCACGCATCAGTAAATACGATACATACACGCCGTCTTGAAAAGGCGGATATTTCTACAATCTAACTCCTCCCAGCCCGACACTCGCGCTTTCAAGGACGAATCTGCTCTGCTTCCCAATCACCGCTCGACACGACTGCCGGCCTACTCTCCCTTGCTCTTCTTGCCCTCGGCAGCCGCATCGGCGCTCCTACACGCGACGATCTTGACTTTCGGGGCAGTCACAATCTCAGCTCTGCACGTCAATGGACTCTCCCATTACATATCCAGTCCGGTCGACCTACGCAGCGCCGGTGCCCTCCATTTTAAACTGCGGGTTCTTGACCACAAACGTCCACACATCATCGCACAGCCTATACGTCGCGAGATGGCCCTGGTGGAGTGAGCGGGTGATGCAGACACAGACAGGCTACGGAAGTGCTCACTTTGACGGTCGTCTTGTGCTTCACCCCCTTTTGCAGGTTCTCCGCGAGAGACTTGTCAAACTGTTTGTCAGCACTAGGTCGACCCGTTTCCAAGGTGGGGCAAGCCAAAAGGGCTGACCTGCTGAAGAACTCGCAAGGCGAGTTGCGGGGAGATATCGCCTTGGGTGATGAGCTCATCGAGCGAGTCGGTGAGGGCAGTCCCGATGCTGCAGGTGAGTGATATGATTCAAGGGAATGTGATGAGGAGGAGAAAAAGACCCACCTCGATCCCCGATAAAACTCGTAGTACGATTGTCCGCCCGACATGGTTTTCTCCTGACCTCTAGGGTTCTCCCAGCGTGCTCGGCTGGTTCGAATGCAATTGGGCGGGTCGTGAACGTGGGGAAAGGATGGAGGAGCTGGGAACGATTAGGTGGACATGGACCGGAGGATGGGTTGAGGTGAGAGAGGGAGTCAATGTGAGATGCGAGGGAAGGGCGGTGGCGAGGACTGGTAGAAGAGGGGCGATTGTCGTACAGTTTAGCCGTAATTTAACCGGAGTTTCAACCACCACCTCCACGAGGTGTGAACAGCAACAGCCTTGTTGAGCTAGCACACTTCCTCACACCGACCTCCCTCGTCCCCATCATGTTCTCGTCTGAGATTGCGCGGATGCGCAAACTGGGAGTCCAAGGGGTGAGCTCCTCTTTCATGTTGTGGCGACTAACGCACAGCTCCTGTTCCAGGTACTCAACCTGCTGTCCATGGTCGCCTCGGGCTTGATGATGTGGAAGGCATTGTGCCTCGTCACCAACTCCGAGTCGCCTATCGTCGTTGTCTTGTCGTAAGCTATGCTGGCTATTTTGTGCCGTTTCATGGCCCGCTCACAGGCAGTGGATCCATGGAGCCCGCTTTCTACCGTGGAGATATACTGTTCCTCACCAATCCCCCGAACACGCCTTATGAGATTGGCGATATCACCGTGTACAAGATGTACGTGCGGATGGGATGAGTGCATTTGTGCAGAGCAGTATACTGACCCTACAGACCGGGAGATGAGATCCCTATCGTTCACCGAGTGATAGAATCCCACACGACGTGCGTATAGTCCCCCATCCTTCCGGCTATCTCGCTGACGACGCAGAAACACGACCCAGCTGTTGTTGACCAAAGGGGACAACAACGCGAGCGACGACCTTATGCTGTACAAGGGACAGCAGTGGATCGAGCGGAAACATATCATCGGAAAGGTCCGGGGGTGAGTTGTTTGGGATCATACGCGTATTAGCGATTGGCCGCGCTGACCCCCCAGCTTCCTGCCGTACGTCGGGTATGTGACTATCGCCATGGTGTGTTGATTCTTTGGCTATGTGTGGACGCTGTGACTGATGGTCAGAACGATTTCCCGCAGCTGAAGTACGCGCTCTTGGGCGGGATTGGCCTGTACATGCTGGTCCAGAAGGAGCAGTAGCATGTGTAGCCTGTATGCATCGGTTCTGTAGCTCTATAGTTGGGGTGCGATGGCTTTGTCTGCCCTCGATCCGGCGTCGGTTTTGGTGTCGAGTCGCGGCTGCAGTGGAGACACGTCCACCCATACAAGGGACAAATGATGACTTGGCAGCCTACTCGTCAACGGTTGCTCACCGTCGCTTTCCGCGCGCTTCCCCATGCTCACTCACCCATCCTCTTTGACATTACACTCTCATCCCCACATCATTCTCGGACGAAACCCCCTGTCACCCCTTTCGCCCAATCATGCCGAGGTGCGTCGATCGCTGCATTCACGGACGAGCGTTTGCGCACGCGACTGCTTGTCCAAACACCCTGCTGCCCTGGTATTGCAGCTGACACTCCAGCGCATCCGATGCCACCCTCGAACGACAGAATGACGAGGAGCTGAACTCGTTACATGGCAAGATCAAGGCATTGCGGCATGTGCGTTGGGCGCGGCGTGATCCATCGAGCAGAGCTGACGTTGCAAGGTCACGATAGATATATTGGACGATTCGAGAGGACAAAACGATCAGGTGAGTGTTGTCCGCTTTGATGTGTGAAGCGCAAACTGACATGCAAGCTGGACCGAACAGTGAGTAGTGTATCTCAAATCGTCTGCGACCCAGCCACGCCAAGCTACCAGGCGAAACGCGAGGAAGGGGTCAGAGGCAGCGAGCAATACTGACGATACCAGACCAACACATTCACCTCGTTTGCCAACTCGCTCTTCTCCACCTCGCGCCATCACTCCCGGTCTATGGCGTCGACGTCGACTCTGCGGCAATACAGGACAATAGCATACTGCGTCGGCGCCGTCGTGCTCTTATGGCTTTTGCTCAAGCTGTGGCACTTTGGCTCGAACATTGCGGGCTCGGGCGGGGAGATTTAGTTTGCCAAGAAGGGAGGGAAGAAGGGGCAAGTCGCATAGGGTGAGTGTATGATAAATGGATGGGGGTGATACTGCGATGTATCGGTTGTATCGTTCGGATCTGGACAGGCGAGTGGACTTTGCTCGATGGGCTCGGACGGGGGGACGGCGAGGGGTGACTCTCCGCGCGACTTTTAGAGTACCCCGCGTCGAGGTTGAGTGGACACGATCTCATGGGCTGCAGTACCCGAATGCTCAAGTCGCCCTTGGCCAACCCTCCTCCTATACCCGCTTGCTGATGCTTGACCAATCCTTGATCCAACAGGTAGCTGGACCAGCTACATGCAGCATGCTGACAACCCTGCCGCTCTGACCATGAGTTGCCGGTAGCTCACCTTTGGACCAGTCCTGATGAGACTGACTGACGACTCACATGCCGATCTGCTACCCTCACCTGGAACAGTCGACAGTCGATCATGGAGGGGCCAGCCAGATCTCGTCCCGCCGCCTACACGCTGCGCGTCGCGCAAGTCATGCTGATCCATGCAAGGATACGCCCTACAAAGTCCACCTAATGTCCCGCCTGCTGCCGGTGTTCCAGCTCATCCCGTTCCATCTCCAACGTCCTCATCACCTGTCCATCGTCCCATGGCGGATGGGCTGCTTCGCGACTCCGGACCCTCTCGCTCAAGGGCGTTCCTTCACACCCTACTCCTTGCTCCAGCGCCCCGTCGCCCGCATCGTCCCCACCGTTTTTCTCAATTTCAATCCGCCTAGCTTCCTCCGCCATGAGCTGCTTGCTGTACTTGCTCCGCGCGCGGATCTGCGGACCCCAACGGTATGCGATGAACGGGACGACGGCCAGTCCACCGGATATACAGGCGAAAACGAATGTGCCCCATCGCACGGTGAGGTTGTCGAACAGCTGTGCAGTGTGAGTTGCTGGATCATGGACAAGGGGCAAGTTGGACGTACAGGCTGCGTGAGGAAGGTGAAAGCACCGCCAAAGATGTTTCGGGTGAAACTCTGCGCGGCGATCGCTGACGAGGCGTAGCTCCCGTAACATTCAGACAAGCTGGAGTCAGTGCTGACCGGTGATTCGGTTGGTCCCATGAGTCACCAGAGGCGAGAAGGAGGAAGGGTTATACACGTACTAGGTGAAATTGCAGATGTATATCGTCAACATGCCCACTGAAACATTAGCAATCGCCAGCGCCTTTCCCGCTTTGCTGTAGACATGTTACATCGGACTCACTGATAATGATCGCGGCTCCGACGGCCGAGCCCATCCAGTGCACCCCTGGCACTGAAGTGAAGGCGAAGATGAGACAGCCAAATGCGAAAAAGACGCCCGCAGCCATGGGAATGTATAGTCTCGCTTCGACCCCATGCTTGTCTTTGTGCCGACTGGTATGGTGAGCTTAGGCACTGTGGCGGAGGTAGAACAACCATGCTTACTGGTACAGATGTTCATTGACATAGTTCAACAAGAAGCCCAAGATGGCACCGATACTGCTATCAGCGTTGCCCGTCCATTGTCGGGTGTAGACACTTACACCATGCTCAGGTACATTAGACCGACGCCGGTGATGGAAAACCCAAAGATGTTTTGATACAGGTACGGTAGACCCGAGATTTGGATGTAAAACACGCCCCACTGGTGGTGAGCCGAGCGCACTCGGGATCCTGACTGGACTTACGCAGAGGCCGACCCAGAGGGAGAAGAACGTGACGACCGGCTCGACGACGAGGAAAGCTGAGAAGGTCAGTGCTGCACGAGGTAGGGTGCATTGAACTCACTGATAGGACGCAAGAGGGACTCGCGCAGGGCAATGCTGAATTTGACCTTTTCAATCTCGCTCCGAGCTGTGAATCGCGCAGTGAATCCCGTCTGGGTCTTTCGATACTTGGCAGCTTTACGGCGCAAGATGACTGTGGCCCGTGTCTCGCGCATGATCAAGCACATGAAGGGGAAGTAGGCGGCTAGGATGACTATTGGCTGAGTTTGGCTCAAGAGGATAGGTGTCAGAACACCCACTGTACTGGATCCACTGGATCCATCTCCATTCCAACTTTGGGTTCGCTTCAACCCACGATAGCAAGACGGGACCCAGTCCCGTGGCCCCGATGGCCACGGCTCCAAAGGCAGCCATGGGTGTTCCACGCCTTTCCTGTCAGTCGATGCGTCGGCACGATAGTCTTATGGGCTCACTCTGAGGGGATGTAGATGTCGCTAATACACCCTCCGACCAATGTCGAGCCGACCGAGCCGGCAGCTCCACGCAAGAGCTGCCCCACAGCCACTGTCGCGAGGTTCTTCCCCCTGCACCGTTAGGCGATGTCGTTGGTGGAACTCCGAACCCAGCTCACAGGCACATGAACAGATGACACTGCCAAAAGAGAAACACTGAGATGATGCACGTCCACCTTCGCCCAAACTCCTCGCTCAAAGGCGCCAGCGCCAGCGGAGCGATCGCGAAACCCTTGGATCAGCATGAATCCTCGTCATGACAGGTGCCCAATCTCACCCAAGCATACAACGCCAAACCCGACGAGGCGGCCGCATGGTTCAGCCCCAGGTCCCGAGACATGCTCTGCTCGCCGATACTATACGCCGAGGCGTTCAACGCCGTCATCCCCGTGAAGAATATCGCGACCGTGAGGATTGCCCGTTTCCTCATTTTCGAGAAGAAGAAGGGGTTCTCGGTCGAGTTTGGCTCGAAATCCACCCATATCACCGATCGACCTGTCGAGTCCTTTTCACCGCCCGAGTCGTCTGACGGGTCGGCGGGCAGGTTGACCGCTTGCTCCCGAGTCAGCCGCCCGTAGCTGCATCCGGGGGGTAACGGGGGTCCCCGTGTCGGCGTCTTCAAGCCATCGGGCAAAGCTGTCGGCAGAGGCACAGCGGGCAGATTGGTGAAAGAAATGGTGAGTTCTGAATCTCTCGAAGTCAGATGAGACATCCCGAATCCCGAACACACTCCGGGTCTCGAAAAACCGTCGTTCCAGTCGTTTGCAGAGCAGGCGGGTTGTTCTGGACACAGGATGAGAAAAGCAAAGAACAGCGAATGGTCAAAGAACGAGATGACACTGATTCATGCCGTGAGTACATGCTCGCCGGGCGGTAACCTAAGAAGCACTAAGGGCGAGCATTGTGAGCGCAGACTCCGAATTCCAACCACGGTCCAATCGATTCGACTCCTTCTATCTTTCCGGACGAGACCGTCTTTCTCCACTCGATGGAGCTGGTTAGCCGTCGCCAAGGAGTTAAGCTTATTCAGCCGGGAGTGCTTGTCCTTGGCCTTGGGTCCAGAGGAGAAGGCCGGTTCTCTTCGGCACGGCGGGCAGATCCAAGGATCAAAGAGGTGGAGTCGAGTCGCTACAGTCGCCAAAATGGCGGGATGGGGGGAAAATAACCGTTCAGCCGTATTCGGCCGTACCATCGGCCGACGAGCGGATACTCTTCCCCTTGCCACTCACTGTCTCTGTCTGGAGGCTGGAGGCTGGTTATCAGATATGGCAACATTGCCAGGAGGGATTTCGGTCGCGGTCGGTAGACATATCAGATATCGGGGTTTGGCCTTCTCGTTGTGTCCTTAACGCCTTTTTACGTGTGCACGTGTAGGGCCTGCTGGGCGGGCCAGGAAGCATGTCAGGCGCGGTGATTGTATCGCCCGATTTCAGACGATCCAAAGCGAGATGAATAACTAGTGTGACAAGAAAGACTCAGAGTGTTGGTTGACTTCGCGACGTGTGCAACAAAAGTTCTCCGTCGCCCCTGAGGTTGGACTTCTCCTCTTCGACCGAAACGCCGGGATGTTTGGACGGGCGGCGGTATAAATTTGGCACAGCTCGACTCTTGGCGCGAGAGATCCGAGGGAAACTGTTACAGAGGATCGGGTCGTGGCTCTACATCATCGGCCGGGTCATAAGGGGCTAGAAGTGTTGGGATCTCCTGTGTGGATGGGAGGGGCGGCCGATGATGCGCTCTAGGGCCCAGTCATGTCGTCCTCACCCCTGGGCTCTGTCCGCGGTATGGGCGACGCATGGAGGGGGAACACGTACGTGGTGTCAAGTCATTTTCGGGATGTACCATACGATTTTAGGCCGAAGTGACCCGAAACGCATGATGGAGAAGCGGGATCAAAGTTTTGTCAAACCCCCGTGTCCCCTTTTTCCACCTATCAGATAACACACCATCCCAGGTAGGGGATACCCTAGCAAAGACCCTTTTCCACCTCGTTCCGCTCGCATCTCCCCTCGTCCTCTTCACCCGCCCCTCGCCTGTATCATCGCCCCCAGATCCCCATTCACCCGCAGGAGCCCAGAGACGACGCCAGTGAACCTCCCCCACCTTGTTCATCCCGTGCCTAGGACACATCGACCGACACTAAACTTCCAAGACTCTACGATTAGACACATTGCGCATTTAGCGAGGCCAAGTAAGAGGAGAGAGGAAAAAAGGCCGAAACGGTAGGAGCGATTCTTGTATCGAACGCCAACCCGATCGAACAAGCCCAGGCAAGAGGTCATCAAGCCCAGTTTGCAGTCAGAGACGAAACCCAACCCCCCTCTCCCCCCTTGATCATCGGGTCTGTCGGGTTTCTCTCGCTTTTTTGGCGTACCCGGTTTACAACCTTGTCCTGCGTCGTGCCCAGACTTCGGATATAGATACATATCGAAAGAATCGAATCTGTCCTGCGCCATTTTATCCTCCTCCTCTTGCTCACTCTTCTCATTTTGAAAACCCACCCGGGAGCGACTGGCGTATTTTCCACCCTCTCGCCTTGCTTCGACCTTCCCTTCCTCACCACCCCGACTCTCCATACGACCCCTGACCATGCGCTCAGCCTCAAATATGCTGGCGCTGGCTGCCCTCGCGACCGCTGCCAACGCGGCGATCGTCGAGCACTGGTGGAACATTACATACGCTACCGCCAACCCTGACGGACTGTTCGAAAGAAGAGTCATCGGTGTCAACGGCACCTGGCCACCACCCGCTGTCCACTCCACTACTGGGGACATCATCCGGATACACGCCACCAACGGCCTGGGCGACGCCAACCTTGGAACCGCTTTGCACTCGCACGGCATGTTCTTCAACAACACCAACTGGTTCGATGGAGCGGTGGGAGTGACCCAATGCCCCATCCCTTCGGAAGAGACCTTTACATATGATATCGACACTTCCATCCAGGTAGGTGGAACGACCTTAGTCTTGTACACGGTGCTTACGGACAGAGCGGAACTTTCTGGATTCACGGTCACTACTCGGGACAATATGTCGATGGTCTCCGAACCCGTAAGTACCGCGCGGCGTATCACCCGAACAAAATCTAACTCGCAGCCTCCGTCATCCACCCGGTCAATGGCACTGGACGAAGTGACAATGTCACTTGGGACGACGAGTGGACTTTGGTCGTCTCCGATTGGTACCACAGGCAACACGATGACATGTTGAAGAACGACTTTTTGACGTGGACGAACCCTACTGGTGCCGAGCCAGTGCCCGGTACGTCTGCGCGCGTCGAATCTGAACCCTCAGCTCATGCTCAGAATCCGCTCTAATCTACACTCTGCACAACGACGTGTACCACCCCTCTCCTTCGGCCATCAGCGATGGCTCAGCTACCAACGACAATGCTCAGATCGTTTTTGAGGCGGGCAAGACTTATCGGGTCCGGGTTATCAACATGGCCGCTCTGGCCAGTGCGTTGTTTGCATTCGTCAGTGATAGGACCAGACTAACTCGCAGTGTTCTACGTCAGCTTTGACCAACACGAAGTGTACCTGATTGAGGCTGATGGTGTCGAAATCGAGCCTATCAACCTCAACGAGGAGCAGAACGGTCTCCTTACCATCTCGGTCGCTCAGCGGTACTCTGTCTTGGTTCAGGCTAAGAACGAGACCAACACCAACTACGCCCTCTCCGTGCGACAAAGCGAGGACATGTACGATGCCGTTCCGGAGGACCTCATCCTCAACAACACATTGCAGATCGTCTACGCCGATTCCAACCCTACCGCGGCCGAGGTACTCTACGAGGAGGATTACCCGGTGATCGACGACTCGAAGTTCGTCCCCATTCTCAAAATGGAGCAGGCACCCGCGGACGTCGAGTTCCGTCTGGACGTCTTTTTCGACACTTACGACGATGGTACTAACCGAGCGTCTTACAACAACGTCACCTACCGAACTCCTCCCGTCCCGTCCATGTTCACCGCATTGTCCATGGGCGAGAACGCCTTCTTGAGTCAGGTCTATGGAGCGCAGACGAACGCTTTCGCCTACAAGCATTTGGAGAATATCCAGCTGACGGTGTACAACTGGGACGCCGGGTTCCACCCTTTCCACCTTCACGGGTAAGTCTTTAGCGGCGAGAACGGGGGACAAAGCTCATCATAGTCACGAGTTCCAAGTCATCTCCAAGTCGTTCGACGTCACGTCGAACGACACGTCGATCAACCCGGCGGTCGAGGAAGGCAAGGAGAACCCCTCGCGACGAGACACGATCACCATTCCTCCCGGAGGCAACGTCGTCCTCCGGTGGCGAGCCGATAACCCGGGAGCTTGGTTCTTCCATTGCCACATTGACTGGCACTTGTCGTCGGGTCTCGCGGCGGTGTTTATCGAGGCACCCGAGGTGTTCCAGAAGAACGCTTCGCAAATCCCTCAATTCATGCTCGACCAGTGTAGTCACTGGAACACGCTTACTTCTGGCAATGTCGTCGGCAAGAACTCGACCACCGACTTTAAGGGTCAACCGTGGGGACCCTTCCCCATCGTCATGGGCTGGACGCCCAAGGCGATCGGTGCGATGGCGGGGTGCATCCTCACTGCTCTTGCTGGACTCGCGACCATTGTCTGGTACGGATGGGGTCAGCTCGACGAGGCGGAGCTGGAGGAGGAGACGAGGAGAAAGATTGAAGCGAAAAAGAACAAGGTGTCGTTGGTCAAGCGATTGACGGGGCGAGGTAGCTCGTAAATTTGAGATATGATTCATCTCCCATGCATGTAGAGTGAAAATGGTACAGGTGTGGTAGAGAGGTGATCTTTTGCTGTAGAGATCTGGCTTCGGACGAGCGAGATGTGTACGCTGAGGTATGATGCAGGCTTGAAGAGGGGAGAGGTGAAACACGATCACGTGACTGCGAGGTCAATAACTTTGCCATTTCAGCCGGCTCTATTATTTTGAATCTTCACCTGCTACCTCTCTTGCATGCTTCATCGAAGCATACCTCGACTGCCCTTGCACCGTACTTTCCTCATGCCCAAAGCGACATCCCAGACATTCACGGCGCGCCCGCAGGCGGCGTCGGTCCGACCGAATTCGAGCTCTGCGACGAAGAACGGCGAGTCGAGCGGCGGCGGAGGAAAGAACCATTTGTTCAACACGGATCGATTCGGACAGCACATCTTGACCAACCCGGCGGTCGCTCAGGGGTACGTTAGATTAGGTTTCTTTGTGTTGAGGTGGTGTGTTTGCTGACGGTCAGGATTGTCGACAAGGTATGTCATCGTCGGGCGTGCCCGTGGGAGGATGCGCTGCGATACGTCTGAACACGGGGATCGAAGGACTGGGGGACTTGAGACTGATGGAGACAGGCCAACTTGAAACCGTCCGACGTCGTGTTGGAGGTAGGACCGGGAACGGGTAATTTGACTGTACGGATCCTCCCGGCCTGTCGCAAGGTCGTCGCTTCCGAGATGGACCCGCGGATGGCGGCAGAAGTGCAGAAACGGGTGTTGGGCAAGTGAGTCGACCGGTGTATACGGGCGGGCGGTTGGCTGCCGGCGAGATGTGGCCCTGGTAGACTGGCTCGCTCGTCGACTGGCCCGCTCGATCCGATTCGTCCGGCATTTGATCCGTGTACATGTGCTGATACATTCCCCCCCCCCCTCAGGCCAGAACAGAAAAAACTTGAGATCATCCTCGGCGATTTCATCAAAGCCGACCTGCCGTACTTTGACGTCTGCATCTCCAACACGCCTTACCAGATCTCCTCTCCGCTCGTCTTCAAGCTCCTCTCCCACCGCCCCATCATCCGCACCGCCGTCCTCATGTTCCAACGCGAGTTTGCCCTCCGTCTCACCGCGACGCCAGGCTCGAAAATGTGGTGTCGTCTAGCGGCCAACGTGCAGCTCTTCGCCCGCGTCGAGCACATCATGAAGGTCGGAAAGGGAAATTTCCGACCTCCGCCCCAAGTCGAGAGTTCGGTCGTCCGTATGAGCCCGCGCGACCCGCCCCCGCCCGTCCGGTTCGAGGAGTTTGATGGGCTGAACAGAATCTTGTTCTCCCGGGCGAACAAGGTCGTGCGGGCGAACTTCCAGGCAAAGGGAGTCAAGGAGATGCTCGAGAGGAACTACCGGACATGGTGTGCGGAAAACGGACAGGTGAGTGAGCGAGTCGAAGATTGTCCAGAGATTATCTGCACCTCGCTTCCAGTCCTTCTTCTACATGAGCGCCCGTATGCTGACCCACCCCTTTAGATCATCGAAGACGGCTTTGATATGAAGCAGAAGATTGAAGATATTCTCACGGAATCAGGGTTCGCAGACGCCAGAGCAGCCAAGATGGACGTCGACGATCTCCTCAAGTCGGTATCGTTTTCCTGCCTTGTGAAACTCGACCACACGCTGACCCACCAGACTCCTCGCCGCGTTCAACGTCCAGGGAATGTGAGTGGCACAAGTGTCGATTGGTGTCTGGACCCCTACTGATGCTCCAGTCACTTTGCTTAGATGCCTCGACCTCTTTGTCGGTCGCCGCGTACCATGTTGTATCATTGTCTCCCGGTCTTGCCCATTCCCGGTCCATCTATGCATCTAGTCTCATCCACTTGACCCGTCCCCTCGACTCTTTCCTTTGTCTTTGTCATCCGTCAGAGTCCTTCGCGGATGTCGTTAGTGACACCCCTTGACATTTGTCCCAGTCCCCCTCTAACCGCCCCTTCTCCCTTTGCCCCTTCCCATGGCCCCGACCAGCGCATCTCTTCTGCCTCGATTCCCTCCCCTCATAGTACCCTCGTAGTCCCCGCGTAGTCCCCTCGCACCCCCTCCCCCAGCTCATGACCTGCCTGCCACGCCGATATGCTTACAGCCCAATTGCTGGCCCGCAGCCCACCCATGCACAACCACAACTTCAAAGACACATTGCACAACGTTGCATAGCGTGTGAACATTGTTCTCCCGATACCTCCATAGCCATGGCCTATGCACAAAAAAGGAAAATGTATGAAGAGAACGGTTTAGGAAAACGAACGGTAAAGAAAGATATTGGGTGATATCAAACGAAGGTAGAAAGACGAGATCAGACGAATCAGAAAAAAAAATGGTTGTTGGGCAGTACGCAGAAAACAAGGTGCAGATGCTGTGTCAAGCGAGGTAGGGAAACCGAAGAAGAGATCCAGGTCAGGCCACCACTAGAACCCTAGGTAGGTCTCCAATTCGCGCCTGTCGTGCAGATACACATGAATGCAGTATGTCGGTACGAGTATCCTTCTGTTGATGTCGAATCGAGTCGATTTGGGACAAGACAGCGTCCGTAGAGGACACGGGATGTCCTATATGCACAGAAAATGATCGGAACAGTGCGGCCGGATCTGCCATGCCCCGGCAATGTGATATAATTTTTGGTTTGTAGTTTCTTTCAGAACGATCGTAGGCGATTGAAAATCGTTGGCTCGTTGGTTCGTGGGGTGGAAATGAGAAAGTCGTTGATTCGTTGGCGTGGACGGGCGTGCGACCTGATCGCAAGCGAAAGAGAGCAAGAAGGTCGGGATAGAGGTTTGAAGATAGTACAGTTTCTGGACCGTTCAGTGACTCGTGACGAGCCATACAGATGTAGCAGGGGGATCGATGCTGGCGATCAGCGAAAGCGGCGATTGGCGGAAGCGTCAGACATGCCTATTGTCCTGGCCCACGTTGCCCGACAACCCTTTTGCCTTCCTCCACTTCGTCCCCGCTCGTACTTGTCGCAGGCGTATCATCCACCTCGTCCACCTTGTCCACGCTCACATCGCCATTTGAAATACTGGCAGCGGAGCTGGGGATGCTGTTCTTCATCAAGGCACCTTCCACTCCAGCCGTCCCGGCAGGGTATTTCGGTGCGTTGCTGCCCGCCAAATCCTCCATTCCCAAACCAGCCAACTCGAGTGCCATGTCGGAGATGTCGGGATGCTCGGAAGAGGGTAAAGTCTCCGGAGTGGATTTGTCGTCGGCCGAGATCGGGTCGGGCGGGAAGATCGAAGTAGGAGCGTTGGGCAGGACCCATCGTTTAGACTCCTGGCCAGCCAGTCGCACCTTGTCCTCCCGCACTTCTAGCAAGCTCGACAGGCCCATCACTTCTTTGACCATGTTGACATCAGGTGTCAACGACTTCAATCGGTTGAAGGAGGCGATCATAGAAATGTCGATCCATCCTTCAGAGTCCATTTGCTGCCGGAGGAAAAAGTCCATGGCGAGGTTCTGCATGCTGAAGTAGTACTCCACCTGAATGTCAGCAGTCTGGAGATGAGCACGCCAAAGTCTGCTCACCTGTCCAAGGATGTAGAAGCGGTGAGGATCGATGTTCGCGACCACAGTCTGGGGCATCGGCGGAGGCGGGGCAGCTCCCCGGCTGTACGCTTGCAAGTTATATTGCGCTTGAGAAGGGTCGTAGGTCACCTGTTGCCCTTGAGCGTATTGTGCCAGTCCTGCCATGGGGATAGCGTTCACAGGGAAGTAGGAGTATCCCACTCCGTACCCGCGCGCATAGGCGGCAGCGCCGTCGATCGGCAGACCATTCGCAGCCATCACGGGAGAGGTGAATCCCTTCACCCCACTTCCCCTGTATCCTCCTCGACCTCGACTTGAGAATGATCCACGAGCATCGCGACCTCTAGGTGGTCGGGGAACCGTCTGGGATCCAGTTCCATTACTGTGCGGGTATGATGCGTGGGAGACGGGTGCACTCGAAGCTCCCGACATTTGCTTCGACTGAGGCCCACCAAGAGCGTCGAGGTGGTTCACAATACGCCCTGGACTAGGCAGGTGGGTAGACAGCCTGTTGGGCGAAGCATGAGATTGTGCGCTGACTTGACGAGATAACGGGGCGCTGCTCGCTTGCGGGAGGTCTTTGATCTGCTCCAAACCCAGACTACCGGCTTCCGAAGACGGACCAACGGATCCAAAGACAGGTTTGATTGGTTGTTGCCCTCGGACACCGCCTGTCGCGCTCGGCGGCAGTCGTACATCGCCATTCGAGCCAGGCACAACGGCCTTCCCCTTTTCGAGTGAGCTTTTCCTCGCCTTCGGTTTCACTGAGGCTGCTTGGTTCGCCGAGCCTTCCACCTTCGCCATTCGCTTCTTCGCAGCGGCCTGTCTTCGAACGCTCTCCGCCTGCTCATCTGCTGCCGCTTGGAGTTCGGCCGCCGGTATTGACTTCCACTTATGCTTCTCTGTCATGTCAGCGCCATTCACGGCATGCCGGGACGAGTCAAGACGTACTGCCAACATTTGCAGTCTCCTCGGCAGCGATGCTACCCTGATCGCCATCTCTTCTCTCCCGGAGTTTGTCCTTCTTCTCGTCCTCCTTCTTGGCGACGACCGCAGCTTGCGCGACGTCAGGCCATAAGGATGGATCAGCCATAGTCGCGACAGCAGTAGCCGGCTCGGAGGTCGGCTTCTTCTTCTTCTTGGGAACGCTGCTTTGCGCCTTCGCATTCTCTTCGACCTTGGCATCGCCATTGACCGATTTGGATGGCCCCTCTTCTTTGTCAGTCACCGGAGGTGATGTGGTGGATTGTCCCGGCTTGGGCCCCACAACTGATTGCGGTGTAGAAGCTGTAGATGATCCATTGGCCAGAGAGGACGACGAGGCGATTTTAGCGGGAGCAGGTGCTGGTTGTGCAGCTTTCTTTCGAAGATCCCAAGCGTTGACTGCTGGAGGAGGTGCTGTAGGCTTTGAAGTTGGCTTCGCTTTCTCTTCACCTTCCTGCTCCTGCGGTCTGGTTTGCGATGGCCGAGCGCGCCAGGATCCCTCCTCCTCGGCATCCACTTTGGTCGTCGCGCTTGCAGTTGGTACAGCGGTGGTGGTGGATGCATTTCCGTTCGATGCGGAGTTGTTTGGGGAAGCGGTCGAGGCTCGCGTTGTGGAGCTTTCGGCAGGAGCCGGTACCTCTGCTTTCCGCCCTAGCGAGGTACGCCCTGTCGCACTCGTTGATGATGGGGCAGGCGATCCGGTTGCCGATGCAGCCGACAATGAAGCGGCAGGTGCGACGGCAATGGCGCCCCAAGCGGGCTTGGTGACAGTCGCCACTGCTGGCTTGGGGACTGGTCTCTCCTTGTCCTTTTCCGCCGCTGGGGCAGGAGCCGGCGTGGGGGTCGTGGGAGCTGTGTTGGCGCTAGCCGGGCTTTTTCTTGACGCTCTCGACGTAGACCGTTTGGAAGTCTCATCATCATCCTTGTTCGGTCGTTCTCTCCAATTTCTCGATGTGTTTGCAGCCGAGCGCTTCTCTTTGACTTCTGGCTTGGCCCGTTGCCCTTTGGTGGGGACAGTCTCCCAACTTCCATCCTCGTCTGATTTCTCATCCTGACTCCGTCCGTTCTCCGCCTTGGGCTGTCTGCTGCGAGGAGCCCCGTTCGAGGTGGCCATATTGGATTGTGAGACTTTGGGCGATAGAGCTGGAGTATCTGGAGTGCCTGATTTGATGGTAACTGATTTGCCGTTGGCGTCTTTGATTCTATCGGCGTAGGAGCCTAGAGCGTTGAACACGGATGTAGTTTTGCTTCGTGGGTTCGCTGCAGGGTCGGAATGGGGCATATCGTTGGCGACCGTGGTATCAATTGGAGGGACAAGGCCCGCGGGCGCGCGGCGAGGAGTGCGAGGGGAGGGAAGAGGGGCAGAAAGGTACGGGAATGAGGTGAGGGAAGGAGAGCACGGCTGGACGGCGAGCATCATGAGGGAGGTCGTAGATCGATTAGGTAGATGTCGGCGATGGGATTCGATGAGAATGACAGCGGAGACGAGGACGAGCGGGAGTGGATTTGAGCAGGTTGGAGGGTGACCGTGGGGTAAAGAAGAAGAATGTCAGCGCGGCTCTTTGGCAATATGACGACTACAGGGCAGGGAGGGGGATACCAGGGGTCACGCCTGCAAGGAGAGCTGAGAGCGAGTGAAGCAGGAGATAAGGGTGAAAGAGTAAAAGGAGGAGAGCAAAAAGGAGGGTCAAGGGAGAGGACCACGGCCAGGCTTGAGCGCGGCCCGGGTCGTGGCGACACCCGATCGCCTGAGATCGCCGACCCGGTCTGCAGATGAAAGGGTAGACTCGTCGCTTCGTCTTTGGATTTGTATCCCGAGACGCACTATGTGGCCGAGGTGATCGGCATGGGGAAGAAGACGTTGGGAAGCTCTCAGAAGGGGTTTGATGATGAAAGGTTGAAGAGGTTTTGCCGGGACTCGCCGCTGATAGTGGTTGCAAGAAGACACTTACCGGTGAGGGTGTGCTTCCCAAATTGCCGGACAGAGGAATATGTAGTGTCTATGCCTGTTGAGCGTTCACCTGCGATGGAATAAGGTAGAACGTCGGGTGATGAGTTAGGAAGAAAGTTGGGAAAGATGGAGGTAGAGTATCGGCCTATGAGGGAGGAAGAATCTGCGTCAGCGCACAAGTCCGTCAAACCAGAGTTGAGATGAGCTCACGAATTGGCCCGTTGCACAGAGATCGTGCGACGCACAGAAGCGCTCTTCGGCTAGCACTACTAGCGGCCCTCTTCCACAGACCCCGTTCTGGGTGACCTATATGCCGCGATGACGCGGAGGGGTCGAGTCGAAGGGAGGGTGAGTCAGACGAGGACTTTGCGGATCCGAGAGTGACTATGAGCCGGGCTTTGATGGGTGTCGTGTGGGTAGGTTTACCTCTTCGACTCGGGCTCTGAGACGGAGTGAACGGTGAGGGGCGAGGGGTAGGGAGATGGGGCAGAGGCAACGAGGAGTATAGTTTGGTGTGGGTGATGAGTTGCGAGGTGAAGATGTACCGGTGTAGGAGGTCAGGAGAGAAGTTTGGAGAGGGCGCCGGTTCAAGCGAGCGATGATGGGTTCCCGGTGTGCAAGGGGGTTTTGTAATGTCCCACAGTGTAGGTTTGTAATGAAAAGGGCGCTCGGATTGTAATGCTCACTCTAATGAGTTGTAATATCAGAAGGGGGGGAGCGAGTTTATCAACCCAGCGGTATCGCCACCGAGGTCGAGCACAAATTAACACACGTATAGAGGCTACAACTTCCCATCTCTTGCACTTCTCGCTCTTTCTTGCACTCTCCTCACCTACCGAGACCAGCAAAGCAAACCCACCCACCACCATGAGACAGCTCAAACACCACGAGCAAAAGTTGCTGAAAAAAGTCGACTTTCTCAACGTGAGTACCGGCTCGGCTCGGTCATCCAGCCTTTTGAAAATTATGCCGGTCGAACCACAAACCCCGGGTACATCGCTGACACGCCCAGTGGAAGCAGGATGCGTCGTTGCGAGAAATCAAGGTGATGCGAAAGTATCACATCCAAGATCGAGAAGATTACCACAAGTGCGTGTCGAAGACCTGCTGCAAAATGCCTAGCTGATCATGTTCCTTCTCCCACAACCTACCGCGCCATCGCCCTTCCTACTCTGCCTCCTTCGACATAAGCAGGTACAACAAGCTCTGCGGAAACTTGCGATCCTTGATCCATCGGCTATCTATGCTGCCGGCTGAAGACCCATTCCGACAGCAAAAGGAGGCAGAGATGCTCAACAAGTTGTACGACATGGGAATCCTGGGTACGCCTCGTCTCATCTTCCCACTCCGCATATTTGGGAAAACTTGCTGACCTCCAGACGTCGGGTCCAAGCCCAGTGACATTGAGAACAAAGTCACCGTCTCGTCCTTGGCCCGAAGACGACTGGCTGTCGTAGTTGCTCGTCTAAAAATGGCCGAGACGGTCTCAGACGTACGTCGACGGGAATCTTCCAATTCCCATGCTAATTCTGACCTCAGGCGGTTCGTACGATCGAGCAAGGCCATATCAGAGTCGGCACCCAGCCTATCACCGATCCAGCTATGCTCATCACCCGTCGACAAGAGGACTTCGTCACTTGGGTGGACACGTCGGCTAGGAAGAGGACCATCATGAAGTACAACGACGAGGTGGGTGTCGTGTCTTACGAGCTCCATCTGGTTTGTGCTCATGACAGCTCGACGACTTTGACTTGTTGTAATCACCGCGCACATGTCGTTTGGCACAGCCACCACTGGCATTTCTGTAATTATTCCCAAAGGCGATACCTCGCATTTATTGTATACCCTAGGCTATCCCAGGCGCGAACCAAATGCACCAATGTCGACGCCTCGCTTACTGCCTCGACGCCTGCTGCTGGATTCTGTTCACGTGAAATGCATGTCGCGTCATAGAAGGTCTCGTAAAGAAAGTCACGGTACGGGAAAAGGACAACGCCTAGGAGACATCTACCGGCGGGGCAGTATCACTACGGCCCAGAAACCGAAGAGTCGAGATACAGATGGATAGGGAAACAAAAGAAAGATGGGGAATGAATCGTTATCGCAAAGTCCGTTGTGAGCCTGCACTAAACCCTAGGTCTCTCCCCCCAGTCAATGTCCTGCGGCGTCTTCTACCAGAGTCGACATGTCGAGCGAGGTGTACAGGTGCCAGGCGCCGAGGCAGAGCGCGCCGAGGAGGAGGACGCTCCTGAGGGTGGTGCCTACGTTTCCTTGCGAGCGGCCGCTGATCATGGAGGCGAATCTCGGGGAGAGGGAGAAGGTTCCGTGCGGTGAGATCGTCTTCTCGGAAGGGATGGGCAGTGAAGCGGGAGGCAGTAGCAAGATGCTTTTGGGTGGTGGGGAAGGGGTGCGGGGGGGAAGGTCGGGGATCGGCTCAGCTATGGGTCAGTGGAGAAGTGACATTCGATACGGGAGACTGCCTTACTGAGTACGATCCCGGGGACTTCTATCGACCCTTGCCGTCTAGGTTCCTCGAAATCAAAGCCTTCCTCTTCGTCACCGCGAGGCGTGCGAGAGACCAGACCGCCCATGATGATCTCCCTGTTCATGGGATTTGCGCGGGTAGGTGTGGATGGGGAAAAGCAAGTGGATGATGTGGAAGAGGAGGAGGCCGGACAAGAGGTCGTGGACATGTTGGACATTTCTGGGATGTATATAGAAGGCGAGGGGCGGGTTTTGGCCGGGCTCATCGTGTTTGACTTTTCGGGATAGCGTTCCTCGGGGCGTTGATTCCGTAAGGGACAAAGGGGGGGCGACCGTGGGTGGAGTCGTGTGCGATGACTATCGGTGGGAAGATTCCAAAGGGGAGTAGATATGCGGCAAAGGGGTAGAGTGCCAGAGTACGTGTGCGTGCCTTTGATCGGTAACGGAAGAGCGGTTCGATTGAACAGGCGTGTGATACAATCAACGAGACAAAGATTGATCGATGCCCGGACGCGTTAGTCGGCGAGTAAGTGTAGCGGACCCTCAGTGTAGCTAGGGGCGGATGTACTTTGCGCTGAACCGCTATGCTCTGGTGTTTTGGCGCCGAGAAGGTGGAGACGGTGCAAGTGAGCGTCGATCAAGCGGGGGACCGCGTGCGGGGCGATGCTAATGCTGTAGTAGACGTGAGGACCGGCCCGGAGGGGAGAGTCTGGCGCGTGTCGGCGAAAGTGGGGGATGTCGATGGTTGTCGACAGACGATGTGTTCGAAAGGAATGTGAGTATGAAACGATCGTGATGCGGCCGGCGTGATGCTGATGGCCAGGGACGCGGCGAGGGGTGGAAGAAGTCGCGAAGGGGTTTGTTGGGCGGTGTTACCGATGGACAGGGTGGTTACCCAGCGATGTTTGAGAGGGGATTCGGATCGAAAAGATTGAGGAAGATATAGAAGGGGGTCGATGGAATGTCGTGAATGGGGGCAAACAAGGGCAAGCGTTGTGGTTGAGACCAAAGCACGCTGGTCAGTGTTCTCGTTATTCGTTCTTTGGGCGGTTTGTTTACCAACTGGTATTTTTTTCGCGTTTCGGTGGAGATTGGCATGAGCCAAAGAGGGTGAAACTATGATCATGGAAATTTACGTAACACGTTGGAGGGAACCCTCTGTTCTCGCCCCCTTCCCTCCCCTCCCCCCCTTGTCCGCGTCTTCACCCTGAAACCCGTGTCTCGGCTTGGCTTCTCTCGTCACGCTTCGGGTGAATGACACCCTTCACCTCGCTCATAAACAACCGTCAAAAGGCCTAGACGCCTCGAGTCTTAGCGTCATAAGGACTTGGCCCTATATACGACAATGGAAGGGTCTCCCGTATGGTGATCCAAGTCCCACCGCGAGGCACGTAGCTGCGAGTATCATATCACAGTGTCTGGACCCCGTCATGATATGGTGGCCCCTTATGCACAAAGGGCAATCGTGCGAGTTCTGTAAAACTCGTCCTTTGACCATCGACCCCGGGCTCTCCGTTGATGCTCTTCAGCAATGCTCTTCAGCAATGCGCTTCAGCAATGCGCTTCATCAATGCGCTTCATCTATGCGCTTCATCGATGCGCTCTCGTCACGGCTCTCCCTTGACACTCTCCCTAGACGCTCCCCCTTGACACTCCTCCTCGACGCTCTCCCTTGATGTCAACCCCTTGGAGAAAGCGCGGAGAAGCAGAGATCAGGTGGCCAAGGCGTTCAAGCAGGGGTATATAATCCGGGCTACGCTCCGGTGAATCTCCCCATCCCCCCTCCCAGTTTTCCCATTTGACTTGTCATTTGACCCCCTCCAATTGCTGACTTTTCTTTGACTCCTTCCCCGCTGCTCCATCTCTGTTCGAGAGCTCCTCACGAAGCTGACGCGTGCCCTGTGGTTGTTTGCCACCAAGTGTCCGACGATCGATTGGACGACCAGACTTGACAGTGTCCTTCGCATCTTACCCTTACAGTCATTCAGCATCTCTGCCTAACCAGCTCACAATGTCTGGCGCGCCACCAGATGAGGATGCGATTTCGGGCGGTAGTCGTGCCAACCACGGTCCTTATATGAACGTTAGTTGGTCGGTCGTAGGAGAGGATGATGGGGCCACTGACACTGTCTTGCGTTGCACCCTGACCAGGTCTCCGAGCAGTCTGACTATGTCGTCGGAACATGCGGAACCCACTGCGTGGTCACCTGACTCGCCCCTCTCATGGTTTACCTCATGGTTTGCCCCGCGATCCCCGTCAGAGAGTCGGTCGGTCCCGGTATACAGACACGCGCTGTTCCAAAGACTCGTCAAGGCTTACCTGGAGGACCCGAACTTTCATCGGAATCTGGCAGCTCGCGCCGAGCTCGGGCATCCACTTTCACGACGGCACGTTTTGCTGGGATCTCTTCCACCGGTAGGGCGTCAAGCTGAAGGATAGTCCGGATGATCGCACTCCTCTCAAGGTGGACCCCAATGAAGAACCCTCGGAAATGACTCTCACCTTTCCTCTGAGTCTGGTCAAAGTTGGTGCGACTGTCCAGCAAAGCGCAAATGACATTGTCGAAGGTGAGGTCGAGCGACGGCGGGATCCTAGCCAAATCTCAGCTCTCTCAGCTGTCCTCGAGTCCTGCGCCATGCAATATTTGTCGCGCTATACCGCTGAGGACGTCGAAAAAATGAAATTCAGCGATGATGATCTTCGGTCCAGGTTCTTGCTGGCATGTGACAAGATGATGACAGCCGTGCGAAAATCGATTGACTCAAGCGGCGGAGCTCTGCCTGACTCTAATGCTTGCGGCGTCACAACAGTCACGCTTGACGACCGTGTATGGGATCCGGCACAATCCCTGAATGCAGAAAATTATGTGGATTATTGGAAGAGGCATGAGAACAACTCTCCCCTCAACTCGGTTCTCAGCTGGATCCCCGTCCCTGGACGCCTTCCCGAACTCCCAACCCATATTGTGATCCAACCAATCCCTCCGTCTCAGGTCTTCACGTGAACCCCTACCTATCTGGCTCGTGATCGCATAGTTAACCCTGATCTCCCGGCCAAAGATAAGGTTTCCAGCGCACCGGACGAGTAGGAGAACGGGTGAGTCGTTTAACGCCTCGGGGCTATCGCACACAATGTGAGCAGATTGACATAAAAATTTGGACGGGATCTATCAGAGTCGATGTTCGATTGTGCATATTGATATCATGTGTTTAGAGATGTGAATTGGGGGCCTATCGGTGTTGATGAATGTACTCAATTGTGCTCGACCTATGGTCCACCTGGGCTTTTGCCACAAAATACGAGCAGCGCCGACTGTCCAGATGGCGTCTTGCAGCATGAGAGGTTTTACAGCCACCTTGATCTGATACAGCTCTATGTGACCCACAATAGATCCACCACGCTCCCAAAAACGCGCAAAGTCTCATCACCCCTGGTATTGCGGCCTCGGGTTCCTATCGTCACCTGCATGAGTTGGGAGGTACGAGGACGCGGACGTGACCCGTTCTTTCTTCGCATTCCAGACCACGCTTGCACAAAGAATCGCCCAGAGATACGTGCTGTCATCCTCATCCTGACAAAAGGAACCTTGACGACGTGACTTGTCATGACACTGTACATATATGATAAGCCATCTAAGCTTTCTCAACGTCCCCGCTTCCCTTCCCCGCTTCCTCCTCTTCACCGGCCTTAATCGCCTCATCATCCTTCAACGCCTCACTACTCTCTTTATTCACCTTTGCTGTGTCTGGTCTCTTCACATCCTCTCCATCCCTGTCGCCGGACTCAAGCGGCTTGACTTCCGCGCCCTCTGCTGTCTCCGCAGCCGGTGAGACCTCATCTGCTGCCGGCGGGAGAAGCGGGGAGACCGTGGTAGCTGGTGGGATCACCCCTTCCTCTTCTAGCAGCTCGATCTCGTCCTTAGGCACTGGGTTTTCCTCAGCATCGTCCGCAGAGTCAGCTCCGACCGCTGTGCTTGGCTCTGCAGATTCTGGCACATCCCCAACACTCTCTCCTGGCGCGGCATCGGAAGCGACCGCCTCACGGGTCTCCTCGATCAACACGGCCGTTTGATTACTCTCCGTCCGACTAAGCTCTGGTCCGACCGGAACATCAGGGACAGCCGGCATATCCGAGTTCCACAGCATGGTTCCTCGGGATTGCTTGCCCCTGCCTAATGTCCCTCGACCGCTACCCATCGCGCGAGGGGAAGAACGGAAAGGGTCTTCTTTCCCCGGCGAAATGTCCGTCGTGATTGCCGTTGTGATGCTGCTCTTGGCCGAAGCGGGTGAGGCTGGTTTGGCGAAATCAGATGCGGTGAGGGTGTCTCGACTTATCAACTTGGCAGGGGAAGGTCCGACAGACACATCGGCGCTGTTCAGTGATCCGTGTCGGTCGAGCGATCGGGTACGTTTCTCGCGATTGTCCCCTTTGCCGCCTCTGCCACGATGGGTCCCACTGTGCTCCGCATCGTCATCACTCTCCTCTTCCTCCTCCTCCTCTTCGTCTTCCTCCTCCTCCTCGTCTTCCTCCTCGTCGCTGTCGTCGACTGGGTGTGAGAGTGAGGACAAGACATCTCGAGGAATCGCGAGGAGATTCGCGCCGACCAGGTCGTATCGCTCGCAGAGAGCGACGAATCTGGCATACAGCGACGTCTCCGCCTCGGACAGTGAGAACGCCTCGCGATGGTGGAAGTATGCGTGGGAGAATATCCGGGACAAGCGGCGGAAAAGCGAGGGGAAATGGGAAAGCGATGAAGGCGGGATGGTCATTCTGTCGTCAGCGAGATGGCCATCGTGTGAAAGTGAAAGAGTATGCAATCACCTGGAAGGGAACTGCTGCGAGGAGTTTAGGAGCGCTGTTGTCGAGTCGATCCTGCCTGTCAGCGCGATGAAACGGTTTCGTACGCAATAAACTGACGTATGGAGAATGTAGTCGATCGCGCAACAATCCGCAGTCTCGGGGTGTGCCGAGCAGAAGTAGAGCCATTGCTCCGCTTTCATCTCGGGACATGAGACTTTGGAGCAGATGGGTAAAAGGGAGGTGATCAGTGGGGTGAGGTCTAGAGGTAATCGTCTGGGGGATCAGCTCGTGCCCACTCGTGCAAATCTTGGGTTGATTCGAAGAGAGACGTACCGTAAATGCTCGTATATCCACTATCCGTCAGAGCCATGCCCGATCCTCGTGGATCCCACTCACCACGTTCTTCTCGGGACCCCTGCCGCCAGACTCATCATCTCCTCTAGGTACCTCTACTAAGGACCTAACACTGTGTGGATCGGACCGGACCTTCAACGCGAGGTACTCTGACAGCTGAAATGGGCCGTCCAGGTCGGACAGAGATGGGGTGTGTTGGTACGAAGGGAGGTTCTGGTCTTGAGCTGGTTGTTTTGCCGTGCACATATAGCTAGCTTACCGCCAACTTGGACCCCCGCTTGACTCGGTAGCTGGTCGTGTGAGAGGACGAAGAGGGATCCGGATGGGAGGAAGGGATTATCATGGTGGGATGGGTCCTGCGCCGCTGGTGACGTTGCTATCCCTAGTCTGTCGTGCTGGACCGGAGAATGCTGATCTCCTTGGATGCGGTCGTATGAGCAAAAGGAGTCTTGTACGGTATCGACCCCGAGTCCATCGCCTTGAACGCGCCTCGTGCAGCAGGGTGGGCGGTCTCCTTACCGGGGTATGAGGTAGGTGGGATGTGGGTTGGGATGTATAATAGACAATGCCACGTCATCACCTGTAGACCACCCTTCACCACCCCACCCGGCTTATCACACCCGCCACGACCCAACCCACGCTATCTTTCCAACCGAATCTTGTTGCTGTTGACTCACCCGTGGATGCGTCTCACCCATCGATTGCTGACACCTTTCGTTCGTACAACACACCTTTACACAGCGAACAAATCAAGCAAACACGCCATGTCCCTTGCGCCAGAAACGCCCGATCGGCCAACTGCAGGTCGATCAGGCCAGCTCACACCGGGAATGGTCGCCGACGAATTGGCCAAACTCGAATTGCCAGCACCGACCAACCTCCGCCTCGACCTCCCAGCTACCAAGCAGCCCCTCTCCCCCGCGCTTGACTCGGCTCTCTCGGGCGGATCAGAGTCCGGCACCGGGGATATCAGCGGTCCCGAGCCGGAAGCCATTGTCAACGCTCGACGAAAGACTCGTACAGAGAGCATGTCGGCGGAGTTGAGCGCGACGTTGGCGAAGATGAACTTGCCCCAGCCGGAGCGAATCTTTGGACCCAACGAGGGAGAGAGTGAGGCTGCCAGGGAGAAGGGCAAGGGCGGTAAAGAGGGTGTCAGCGCGGAGGACTGGGACAAGGTCGTTTTGAGAGATGAGATCCCCGAGGCGGTCAAGGAGCCGGCGCGTATGACCCACTCGAGGAACTCTAGCCGAGTGTAGGGTATCTAGATCTATAACAAGACCCCACACTGACAGCCAGTGACGCGAGTGCGCTGCCCAAGCCGCCTGCACCCGCGACTCGACCGGCATCAGAGACGGCCAAAAAAGCAGAGGCGAAGGAGCAGATCATCACGCCGTTTGACGTTGAGGGCGGAGTGGACGCCGAGGGAAACTCGACAGGCATGTGAGTGCTTCCTCTCGACTGCCATGATCCTTCGCTGAGACAGCTAGTGACTACGAGAAACTCGTCAACCGTTTCGGAGCCCAATACATCTCGGAAGAGCTGCTCGAGCGCTTCGAGCGACTCACCGGACATCGCCCGCACCCTCTCCTTCGAAGAGGCACTTTCTTCACCCATCGGTACGTCGTCTTTGCCGTTGAAAAGTCCTGAATCTGACTGTCAGTGATTTCGGGCTCATCCTGGACCGGTATGAGAAGGGTCAGCCGTTCTACCTCTACACTGGCCGAGGTCCGAGTTCCGACTCGTTGCACATGGGCCATCTGATTCCGTTCATGTTCACTGCGTGAGTCGGGATTCCGCCTGTCGCGAAAGGGATACTTACTGGCAGCTGGTTGCAGAAAGTCTTCGATGTACCCTTGGTCATCCAAGTCACGGGTCAGTCATCTGACCGCCGTGGCAGACCCTTGAGAGCTCATGCCAGACGACGAGAAATACCTGTTGCAACGTGACGCCAAGAAGCAGGCCGAGTTGACCAAGAAGAACAAACTCAAGAAGCCCATCGATCTCGTCAATTACTACCAAAATCTCGGACAAGACAACATCAAGGATATCATTGCTTGCGGCTTTGACCTCGAGAAGACGTTCATCTTCTCCGACTACAACTATGTCAGGTAAGAATCCGAAGATAGACGTGTCATCGTAGCTGACGTCCAGCGGAGCGTTCTACAAGAACGTCGTCTTGATGGCCAAGACGCTCAACGTCAACTATGTCAAGAACGTCTTTGGCTTCTCTGACTCGTGAGTCGTCACTCAGATTGGCCCTCTGACGCGCAGTGACAATGTCGGCATGTTCCACTTTGCCGCGATCCAAGCCAGTCCTTCATTCTCCAACTCGTTCCCCCAGATCTTTGGCACCAGAGACGACATCCCGTGTCTCATCCCTTGCGCCATCGATCAGGATCCTTACGTGAGGCTTCTCCCTTTCATCTCGGGACGCCGACTGACATGCAGTTCCTCCTCACCCGAGGCTCGGCCGAGCGATTGGGATACAAGAAACCCGCTTTGCTCCACTCCAAATTCCTCCCTGCCTTGCAAGGTGCGGGAACGAAGATGTCGGCGTCTAACGAAAACTCGGCCATCTTTATGACCGATGATGCGAAGAAGATTGCCAAGAAGATCAAGTCTCATGCTTTCAGCGGAGGTGGAGCGACGCAAGAGGACCACAAGAAATATGGAGGAAACCCAGATGTCGATATTGCTTACCAATACCTGACGTACTTCGAGGAGGACGACGCGAGGATGGCGGCTCTTGCCGAGGTACGTCTCCCGTCCTCGACCTTGTTCTAGTTGTGAATTCTGATCGGCAGCAATACCGAGCGGGAACACTGTCCACGTCGCAGATGAAGGAGGCTTGTATCGAGAAATTGCAGGAGGTCGTCGCTAAGTTCAAAGAGGTGAGTTTGTGCAGCACTCTCAGTTTCCAGGGGAGCATGTACTGAGGTCAGAACCGAGCGAAGGTCACCCCCGAGCTCTTGGCGAGCTTCCAGGACCCCACGCGAAAGATCGACCCGCGGCCCGCCTCGAAGCGACGGGCCGCAGAGGCCCAAGCGCAGGCGCCTGCCCAGGCTTGATTGAGGCTGGATTGAAATTTTTTGGGTAGTATATACGATATTGATAGATGACAAGGAAGGCACGAAGAGTCGACTACATGCATACGATCACTGAAGCAGGTGTGGAGGGATGGACGGCGTTGAACTTGAGACGCTACGAGTATGCGAGTACCTGGATAGAAAGGTGCCACAGCGGGATCAAATTCCTGAACGCGCGTCGATGACACCGTCAGTCGGACTGACAACTTGGAACCGCTTCGACCAGCAGAGAGAGTCTTGCTTTGCACGCTTAGACTTTGCCTCTGACCTTGCTTTGAATCAGTCCCAAGACGACTAAAAGCTCTTCCGACTCTTACATCCAAACCGGCTCAATCGCCTCTGAAGATAGACCCATAGACCACGGACTTCTGCGCGGACAAGTCATCCATCAACCACGATGCCATCGGACGACCGTCAGGGAGTGCCATGGGAGATTCCCGTCCCGTCGACCGACCCGGAGAAGGAGGAGAAGCCAAAGGGAGAGAAGAAAGAGAAGCCAGTCGATGCGCCAGAGGTGCCTGATATGGTGGGTGGTGGTGTCGATTCGGCATCCAAGGTTGAGCTGATGAGTCAGAGCGAGGAGGACTTGCAGTTGAAGGCCGAGTTGGAAATGTTGGTCGAGCGACTCAAGGTGTGTTTGCTGTGCTTTACCATTCGCTCCATCTGAGCTATCCACGCCGTGAAGGCTAGGATCCTCGGCATCGAAACGACCATACTCGTCCCGCTCGAGATGGTTTGACCAAAGACATTGGCTGACGTATAGGAAACCGACTCTGGACTCTACCTGCCTGCCTTGGAGTCTCTGAGAACGTTGATCAAGACCTCGACGAGCTCCATGACGTCTGTTCCTAAGCCACTCAAATTCCTCCGACCATACTACGACGAGCTGGGCAAGATCCGGGACTCGTGGTCCGCTTCGCTGAAGGACGAGCGGGCAAGTCGATCTCCTGACGCTATGACAGAGTGAAACGTGCTGACGAATCAGGCGCTGCTCGCTTCCATCCTCTCGGTACTCGCCATGACCTACTCGGACACTGGCAAGCGGGATACCTTGTATTACCGACTGATCTCGCAATCGTCCGAGGCGCCCGGATCCTGGGGTCACGAATACGTCCGACACCTCTCCGCGGAGCTCGGCGAGGAGTACACTATCCGATTCGCGACGGTCGGGGAGGAGGAGGCCGAGGAGGAGAAGAAAGAGGACGGAAGGGATTACAAGGTGGAGCAGTTGAGGGAGCTGGCCTATGAGCTGGTCGACTTCAACTTGAAACATCACGCCGAGGCCGACGCGGTCGACCTTTTGTTGGAGCTCGAGTGTATCCGGGAGATTGTCCCGCGAGTCGACGATAAGACTTGGCCCCGAGTATGCCAGTACATGGTCAGGTGAGTCTAGACTGATCCATCGTGCAATCAGGAAGAATGTGCAGCTAATCTCAGCTGTGTTCCCCTTCTCGTTCCCCCTGACGACGTCGCTTTCCTCGAGACTGCCGCCGAGATTTACGCCAAACACGACCGATATCCCGAGGCCCTTGCTCTCGCGGTCCGATTGAACAGCCGAGAACTGGTTAGAAAATACTTCGATGCACCTTCCAACCCGTTAGTCTGCCCCGGCTTTTGCAGCTAGCCAAAAGCTCACCTTCACAGTGTCATGAAGAAACAATTGTCCTTCTTCCTCGCTCGAGCACAAATACCCATGGCTTGGGTGCACACTGCCGAGGGTAACGAGAAGGAGGGCGAGGGACCGGCTCCTGAGCAACCGGAGGATGTGCTTGAATGCCTCGGAAACGTGAAATTGGCCTCGCATTTCAAGGCCTACGGAAAAGCCGTCGGCGTCGAGGAGCCTCGATCGGTCGAAGATATCTACAAAGCGCATCTCGAAACCACTCGGACCACTCACAACACCGACTCTGCCCGACACAACCTCGCCTCGACGTTTGTCAACGCTTTCGTCAACGCTGGATTCGGAAACGAGAAACTCGTGGTCAACGTCGCTGAGGGCGACAGTTGGATCTACAAGAACAAGGAGCACGGTATGATGTCTGCCACTGCCTCGATCGGAATGTCTCTGTTGTGGGACTCGGAAGCAGGTGTCGACCACATTGACAAGTACACATACTCTGCCGAGGAGCACATCAAAGCGGGGGCGCTGCTTGCCATGGGTATCCTGCATTCCGGCATCCGATCCGAGACCGACGTCGCGTTTGCTCTCTTGGAGGACCAAGTGGACAACCAATCGGCCGTTTTGAAGATTAGCGCGATGAACGGTATCGCCATCGCCTACGCCGGATCATGCCGGGAGGACATCAGTGCCAGGCTGTTGCCGCACATTGCGGACGAGACCAACACGATCGAAATCGCTTCGATGGCAGCTCTGAGTCTGGCGTTTGTATATGTCGGAAGCGGAGATGGAGAGATTGCCAGCACAATCTTGCAGACTTTGATGGAGAGGGATGAGAAGCAGTTGGACAGCGAGTGGGCTGTGTTCCTCGGTCTCGCTTTGGGCTTGATCTTCTTGGGTAAGTGAAGGTTCCCGAGGAGTTGACCCCGAAGCTGATGGCCTCAGGCACACAAGATGCTTCCGAGGCGACCATTGAGACTCTGCACGCCATCGAACACAAAATGGCTCGAACGGCTGAGATTCTCGTCGACGTTTGTTCGTTTGCGGGCACCGGAAACGTCTTGAAGGTGCAGCAAATGCTTCACATCTGCTCGGAGCATGCGCAGAAGCCTAAGAAGAAGACCGAAGCGGCAGCGTCTAGCGCAGCTGCTGATGGTGTTCCCGCTGCCAACGGACAAGATGCAGATGGCGATGTCAGCATGGACGCTTCAGGCTCCCCTGCTGTCCCTGGAGGGTTGCCGTCCAGCGCCCCAGTCTCCGACCCGGTCGAGGCGCCCGCGCCCTCGTCCGCGCCCGCCGCCGAGGCTGAGAGCGAGGAGGACGACTCGAAGCCCGCCGAGCCGCTCAAGCACCAAGCGGCTGCAGTCATCGGTATCGCTTTGGTGGCTATGGGAGAGGACGTTGGTGCGGAAATGGCCTTGCGACAATTCCAACACCTCGTACGTGATGATCGTCTTTACCTGGAAAGATGCTGACGTAAAGATGACTTACGGAGACCCTGTCATCCGCAAATGTGTGCCATTGGCTCTTGGTCTGATCTCGGCCTCGAACCCTCAGCTCTCCATCCTCGACACGCTCTCGAAATACTCGCACGACTCTGACCTCGAGGTTGCCGCGAATGCTATCATCGCGATGGGTCTTGTTGGCGCGGGTACAAACAACGCTCGACTGGCGCAGATGCTGCGATCGCTCGCCGTGTACTATTACAAGGAGCCCGATACCTTCTTCCTGGTCCGAGTCGCCCAAGGGTTGGTCCACATGGGTAAGGGTACGATCGGAATCAACCCCTTCTTCAACGACCGACAATGCATGTCGAGACCTGCCGTCGCTGGACTGCTGTCTGTGATTGTCTCTTTCTTCGACGCCAAGTCCTGTGAGTTGTCCG
Source organism: Papiliotrema laurentii (assembly GCA_031326905.1). NCBI lineage: Eukaryota > Fungi > Basidiomycota > Tremellomycetes > Tremellales > Rhynchogastremaceae > Papiliotrema > Papiliotrema laurentii. The sequence goes on from JAODAN010000010.1 coordinate 166,672, forward strand.
AGAATGGCTTTTATGACACGTTGACTCACGTGCAGTCGTCATGGGCAAGCAACACTGGATGCTTTACTGGCTGGTGACTGCGATGTACCCGCAGTTCCTTATCACGCTTGACGAGAAATTGGAGGAGAAGGCGGTGACAGTTCGAGTAGGCCAGGCTGTCAACACGGTCGGACTTGCCGGGACGCGAATGGGAATCAGTGGGTTCCAGACACATCAAACGCCTGTGCGGATCGCTACGGGCGAGAGGGCAGAGCTGGGGACGAACGAGTACTTCCCGTACCAGAGTGTGCTGGAGGGCTTTGTCGTGTTGAGAAAGTGAGTGTTTTTGTTTGTAAGAGGGTCGAACTGGACTGACTTTTGCAGGAATGAAGGCTACGACGCAGAGGATTAAGAAGCAGGAGAATGGAATAGACGAGCGAGCGTATTATCATACCATCATGCAGCATGACTTTTGTGTTGATTGTGTTGGTGAAGGCATCCATCAATTGATGGTATCCAGCTCGCCATTGCCGAGCAAGTGTATAAGCACTCGACTTTTGCCTCTGGCTTGACCGGGGGTCTATCTTGATCGACGTGTTGATTTGCGTTGCCCCTTGTTTGCCCAACCAGAAAACTGGTCAGCCCCCCGTTGCCGCAATTCGAGACATCCGAGCCCATGGGGAAGTGGTCGAGCGGTAAGCGGGTCGGGATGGGGTGGTTATGTGGGAAAAAGTGCCACAAGGGGTAAATCCTGGTGGACTTTGGTCAGGGTGGATTCTAAATGACGTCGTAAGAGGAAGGTGGGATGTGGTTAGAAGTGTGGAGACTCCACAAGGGATGGGGGGGGGGTGGATCGACAAGATACCCGAAAAGGAAACTCTATCTCCTGACCCTCTCTCCTCCTGACCCCCCGGCCCCTCGCGGTATGAACCTTTCGACACCACACGGCTTGACCCTGTAACCCACTTTACCCCTTACCCCCCATCGCTCGGTAGTTCATACCCATCCTCGATTCCCTTTTCACCCCTTGCCCCCCCACCACTCTCCCACCCAACCAACCCCCCTCGTTGGCTTTACACCTTGTCTTTCCAAACCTCACTCTAACAGTCAGCTGTATACCGTGTCCCAGCGCAGCGCCAGTCTGTCTTGACCGCCCCCTCAGCTTCCAACCCTTGCTCGTTGCCCTTTGGAAACGTATCGTGAGTCGCTGGATCCTGACTTTGTGGAGTCTCTGTGGAGATGGCAGCGCCTGGGGTCGAGGTGGTATTTCCCACGGGGACCCTTCCGCACCATGACCATCTCACCATGGATCGATGCATCAAGTCCTGGGGGCTTCTTGGCCTTGCAGCGTCGGTGAAAGACGAGCCGCTTCAGCTCATGGCGGACACACGATGACATGGGCGTTGGAGAGTTGGGAAGGCTGGACACCACTTATCCCCTCTTCACCTCCCCGTGCACTTGCTCGGCCGACTCCCCATCCCTGACCGTTCCATCCCTTTGTCTGGTCTTCTTGCTGACCTTCCAGACCTTTTGGAACCACCCCTCCAACGTCACCCAACACCCCTGCTCTCCTCTCTTGAACCCGTACCATCGTGACCATGCCACGATCCGTCCACCAGCCCTTGCTCTTCGAGTGCGCTTGGGAAGTCGCCAACAAAGTCGGAGGTATCTACACCGTCATCAAGACCAAGGTCCCCGTCACTGTCCGAGAATATGGCGACCGGTGAGTTAACTCTATTCCTGGAGCACGACGGCTTCGTCATTGTCACTTGGCCCTTTCGGCTACATCCGATTACCCATCTCCCAATTAACCCGGTCACCTTGATCCCACCACGGCGAGCGGAGGAGTCAGAAGCTGACCTCCCAGAGCATGTCTCATTGGACCATTGTCGTACAAGACCGCGCCCATGGAGGTCGAGTCGGAAGAACCGTGAGTACAGCGTGGCTCGCCAGTTCCGAGAGCGGTCGCTGACTGTCAGCGAGCCCGGATCAGCCTTTGCCCTCACGATCCAGGCGATGAAAGAACGAGGTGTCAACCTCATCTACGGTCGATGGCTGATTGAGGGAGCTCCCCGAGTCCTCCTCTTTGACACTGGCTCGTGTTACAACCGGTAAGCTAAAAATTCGGAACTGTCGAGCTGCGCAGCCTGACCCTCAGAATGGACGAGTGGAAAGCCGATCTCTGGAACCTTGCCGGTATCCCTTCTCCTCCCAACGACCACGAGACCAACGAGACTATCGTCTTTGGTTACATTGTCGCCTGGTTCTTGGGCGAGGTGCGTTGCTCTTCGTTCTGAATCTTCCATCGGCCCCAGCTAACGGCCAGTTCTCGGCGCGAGAGACGGAGACGGCGATCATTGCTCACTTCCACGAATGGCAGGCCGGTCTTGCTATTCCCTTGTGCCGAAAACGACACATTGACGTCACCACCATCTTCACCACCCACGCTACCCTCCTCGGACGATACTTGTGTGCCGGAAGCGTCGATTTCTACAACAACCTGCAGTACTTTGACGTCGACCACGAGGCGGGCAAGCGAGGTATCTACCACCGGTGAGTCGGCCCGGTCCAAACAACCCATTCCGTGACCTGACGGCAGATACTGCATCGAGCGATCTGCAGCGCACTGTGCGGACGTCTTTACGACCGTCTCGCATATCACCGCTTTCGAGAGTGAACACTTGCTCAAGCGAAAACCTGGTGAGTGAACACGTTGTCACACCACGATCCGACTGACCTTGCAGATGGTGTCTTGCCGAACGGTCTGAACGTGGTCAAGTTCGCTGCCATGCACGAGTTCCAAAACTTGCATGTCCAGTCCAAGGAGAAGATCAACGACTTTATCCGAGGTCACTTCTACGGGCACTACGACTTTGACCTGGAAAACACCATCTACCTGTTCACTGCTGGACGATACGAGTTCAGAAACAAGGGTGTCGACATGTTCATCGAATCGCTTGCCCGTACGTAGCTGTGTTTTCTGTAACGGATCATTCCGCTCACAAGCAGGACTCAACCACCGATTGCAAAAGATGGGATCCAAGACCACCGTCGTGGCCTTTATCATCATGCCCGCCGCTACCAACTCGTACACCATCGAGGCGCTCAAGGGACAGGCTGTCACCCAACAGCTCCGAGAGACTGTCAACCAGGTTACTGCTCGAATTGGCAAGCGAATCTTTGAGCACGCGGCTCGATACTCTGGGTGCGTTCGGCCGTAGTCGTGGTAAACACAAGCTAACAGTCAGAGAGCACGGTACCGAGGTGCCCAATGCCGAGGATCTCTTGTCGTCTGAGGACAAGATTCTTCTCAAGCGACGAGTTTTCGCTCTCAAGCGAAACTCTTTGCCGCCGGTTGTCACCCACAACATGGCCGACGACAGCACCGACCCGATTTTGAACCAGATCCGACGTGTTCAGCTTTTCAACAGATCCAGCGATCGTGTCAAGGTCATCTTCCACCCCGAATTCTTGAACTCTAACAACCCTATCTTGGGTCTCGACTACGAGGAGTTTGTCCGAGGTTGTCACTTGGGTGTCTTCCCCTCGTACTGTAAGTCTCGCCCGTCGTCACTTGTATAGGCAAATTCTCATTGCCAGACGAGCCGTTCGGATACACCCCGGCTGAGTGTACCGTTATGGGTATCCCCAATATCACGACCAACCTTTCTGGTTTCGGATGCTTCATGGAGGACTTGTTGGAGGTTCCGGAAGACTACGGTTGTTACATTGTCGACCGACGAGGTCAGGGTATTGAGGAGTCGGTCAACCAACTTGTGAGTCGATACATCGTCACATGACTCGTGCGTAAGCTGACCCCGTAGACCGACCAAATGCTCAGCTTCGCCACCAAGTCCAGACGACAGCGTATCAACCAACGTAACCGAACTGAACGACTTTCCGAGCTTCTCGACTGGAAGTCGCTCGGTCTGGAGTACGTCAAGGCGCGACAACTCGCTCTTCGAAGAGCCTATCCCGACTCGTTCGACGACGACGAGCCCGACTTTACCGGTGTCACTCGAGTCGGTGCTCCGCTTTCTGCCCCGGGTAGCCCCAGGATGAGGACTGGCATGATGACCCCTGGTGATATTGGAACTCTGACAGAGGGTTTGGAACACCTCGGCACGCAAGATTACCGCGGCGCCAAGAGTGAGTGGTCACGTTTTGTAACTATAGTTGCGGATTGCTCATGACCAGCTTGGCACGCTATCAACGACGATGACGACGAGAACCACTACCCTTTCCCTCTAGTCATGAAGCCCCGAAACCGATCTGACAGTCTTGCGTCGGCGATTTCTGGCGCTGCGACTCCGTCTGGAGGAAGACGACTGTCGGAGAAGGATCTCGCGCGGGCCGACGAGGCTTTGAGCAACGTTCAGGCAAACGGGGAGAGCAACGGCCACTAGGCGATGTAGTCATGGGCGGAGGGTGAGGAGTTGCGGTGAGCTTAATTAATGTGGATCAATGTTGCGGAATCATAGGAGGCGAGAGTGAAGAGCTGGGTGGGGGTTTCAACACTAAAATGAGAATGGTATCTGTCTAGCGAAGGGAATGTAATGTGGTGTCTTCGTCTTCTGCGTGCCAGTTGTTGCCGAGCAACGAGTGGAGAGGGTTGTATCACAGGTGAAGGGTGAGTGATGTGTATTGACTTGTCTCGAGTCGATCTATCTAGCCGTCGCCAGTGATAACTATACCCGTGGTGATCTTTCGAGATGAGCTTTAAAAAGAACTGATTAGTCAGTTTGGGTTTGTCAAGGCACGTATGGATGACCAACCTCACAAACAGCTCGCCTCTCTCCTCTCACCCTTTGGATCCGATCCGGCCGTGGGGTTGCCGGCGATGCCGAGGCAGGTAATGCGGTCCCCCATGCCCGCGTTCCCCCTTGGCTTTGCTTACCCTTGGGATCTCATACTAGACGCTCTCCGCGCCTGCTCCCCGGGCACCAAAATAATAGCCTCACATGAGCAATCCTCCTTTCGGTCCTCGGCCTCGGGGGTCACAGTCGATCATCTCGAGTCGGCAGCAGAGGGGGGGTGAGTGTGCTTGAGATACATAACCTTCGATCCCTTATCCTCCCCTTGGATCTCTCAGTTCGAGTCACGTCATCCCGGGCAGCTTACACATCACGCGCATAACACAAACCAAAGGGGGCACGTATCGGGCGGGGTCTTGTATTTCCGGTAGTCTATAAAAGAGTCTCGGCGATCGCTTTCCAAGGGGGTCAACCCAACCACACTGAATTCGCATTCACCTGACCAGACGACGCTACACCATTCCACCTGAACCCGGGACAGACGACAGACAGTGATCAACGATGGAACCTGTCCATTCGACGCATTCGGCGGCTTCGACGGCGCGGACGCAGCCCGAGCTGGATTTCGAGGTCAACGAGACCCAGTCGCATCGATCGCACATGCCTGAAGGAGTCAAGGCGAACGATACGAGGCCGGCGGAAGAGCAAGTAGGACCGTCTATGCATAATGCGAATGGCCCGCAAGGCGGCGCCAAGCCGAAGCTCGACAAGTTTGCGTACGGATGTGAGTGTGGAGGTGTTCCCAGTCGCGCGGACGTACAACCGAGGGAGAGCAGAGAGCTGAGAATACCAGTCTGGGCGCCGGAAATGGCACCGTTCAGGAAGGTCGCGGCAAAGATACTCATCGGGACTGTGGTCATCACCACGGTTGTCATGTGGCTCTGTCTCCCCTTGTACTGGGGTTCCCGTACGTTATTGGATCTAGGGCTGGGACACGGCGGGAGCGCACGGGGCTGATACGCAGTGTGGAAGTCTAATCACTATACTGACAGGTTGACTGTCCGAGTCATCGACCGGGATGGCGGGGCGATCGGCCAGGCAATCACACAGGCATTGGTACGTCACTTTGATCGGGTTCATGCCACCTGGCCGCACGTGCACCGGGGTCGGGCTCACCACCTAGCTCGCCGAGACAAACTTGAGATACTTCTCCACCCCACCTTCCGAGTTTCCCACAAACGCAGAGGTCGCGCATGATGTAGTGCAAGAAGGGACATGGGGGGCGATTGTCATCTCCGAGGGTGCCACCCTGGCTTTGCAGACCGCCCGAGCTATCGGCAATGCGAGCTATAACGGCTCGTCGGCCGTCGAGGTGTTCTACGCCCAGGCCAGACAGGAGACCGCGGTCGGCAGCTATCTCCTGCCGTACATGCAGGTGGCGCTCGCGGAGATTACGGGGAGACTGTCGGCTCAATCCGTTGCGCAATAGTGAGTCTCCCTTCTCGCGCGCTTAATGACCGTGGATAAGGACGGCGCTCATTCCAGCTTGTCGGAGAATGCGGGGAACCAAACAGCGATCAACGCGCTTGCCCAGGCTCCAACGACTGTGTCGAACTGCATCTTCTTCACGCTCAACAACCTCCGACCGTACAACCAGCCCGTCGCTGCGGCCATCACCCTCGTCGGACTCATCTACATGCTCATCTTTGCTTTCATCCTCACCATGTCCGGCAGCGCCGTCCGTGAGATCATGTGAGTAACGCGTGTGCCTCGGCCGCGTTGAGTTTGCGTTGTGAGAGTGGAAGGCTGACCTTACGCAGCTCGCCATTTATGACCACCCGATCGTACATCATCTATCGATTGGCCACGCCGATGCTCCTCTACCTCCCCATCTCGTTCTTCTTCGCGATGATCAACCTGCCTTTCAAGATCCACTTTGACGCGCATTACACCTACGCAGGAGGATTCTTCCTCTGGGCATTCACGCTTTACCTTGGGATGGCGGCGGTGGGCTTGGCTACCGAGTTTGCAATCACCATCTTGCCTCAGAAATTCGTCTCCTTCTTCCTCGTCCCGTGGATCATCGTCAATGTGTCGTGAGTTTGTCCCTCGCAGCTGTGCCGCGTGTGCAATGTGCTAATCTCAAGCGTCGCGGTCATGCCGCATGAGCTGCAGCCGTGGATATACAGGTACGGCGCCGCGATGCCCTTCTTCAACGCCGGTCGCGTAGTCAGGACTGTAGGTTGCTCCCCTCACCACCTTTCGAGTCGTGCCCGAGTCGCCCGCTTACCCCCAAGATTATCTTCGATACCAAGAACGATATCGCCAAGAACCTGGGGATCCTGCTCGGATGGATCGGCTTCTCCTTTGTGACCATCTCGCTTGCCACTTGGCTGACGAGACGCAACTCGGTCAACGAGCATCGACGGGAGATGGCGGCCAAGCGGCTCGACCAGGAGAAGCTGTGAGATGGAGGGGTCGGGGTTGGACTTCACGTCGAGGAGTTGTGGCGGTATCTGACGAATGGCTGGGCTGGGCCGTGTCGATAGATTGTGGCGTGTTATAGATTGCATTGGTGCATGGTGTCGCAGAGGATATGTATGCTCTGTCAAGATGACTCCTTGTCGACTCGAATGCCTGGATTCAGCGGGTGTATGGGTCGAGGACAAGTGGCCTTTGACGCATCCAAGCAATAACACACTGTACTGCTCGGCCTGGCACTTGCAACTGAGTTGACCCGTGTAAATTGATCCCGCCGGCCCGGACGAGACGCGCTGGACGACCATCGTATGATAGTTATTCCATCGACCCTCTCGTTCTATACACCTTTCCCTCTCGTCTCCCTCATTCTCACACCTCACCCTCGCTACTCGTCGTCAACGGAGGAACAAGAGGAAATAGTCTAGTCACAGAGGAGTAGTCAGCAAAACGCCTGTGATCGAGCCAAACCCAACATCGCCTGAGCACCCACTCCCTACTTCCCACCCGTCACGCTTCACGCTTCGCGCTTCGCTGCACACCATGCCAGCCGGAGAATCTTACTTGGTCGTTGGAGGCTGCGGCTTCCTCGGCAGACATATCGTCGAGCAACTGCTCGCGAGGGGAGAGACCGAGGTCGCGGTGTTTGACATTGTGCAACGACATTTTGACAAGTGAGTCGGGCGCAGAGCGGTGTCACCACTGTAGGAGCGGTCTTTTTGCGGATGGTCGTGCTTATGCTCCTCTTTTAGCAATGTGACTTTCTACATTGGCGATATTTCCAAACCTGAGGATGTGCGAAATGCTCTGGAAAAGGTGCGTTTACTGCCTGACCCTCGTCCCCTCCCCTTCCCCCTCCTCATTCCTCCCCCTCACCCTCCCCCTCCCCCTTCCCCACCCCCCCACCCCTTGCCCCGCCCTCTAACGCACAGTCTCGCGCGACGGCCGTGATCCACACTGCTTCCCCCGCGCACAACCTCGGTCCTGAGATCTACCAAATCGTCAACGTCAAGGGCACCCGCAACATCATCGACGAGTGTCTCGCGCTGTCTGTGAAAAAGCTCGTCTACACGTCCTCGGGCGGGGTGGTGTACAATGGCGAATCGGACATTGTGACGGCCGACGAGCGATTGCCTTACCCCGCCAAAGCGCTGGACGCGTACAACGAGACCAAAGTCGCCGCAGAGAAGATGGTCCTCGAGGCGAATGGCCAGAACGGCCTGCTGACGTGCGCGATCCGCCCCGCTGGGATCTTTGGTCCGGGGGACCGACAGATGATCAACGGGTTCTATGGCGTCGTCAAGAACAATCAGACAAAGTTTCAGATCGGGGATAACTCCAACTTGGCCGATTTCACCTATGTCGGAAACGTCGCGCACGCGCACTTGCTCGCGGTCGACAAGCTCGCGGACAAGTACCCGTTGAGCGCCTTTAGGGATCCGATCGAGACGATCAACTTGTCCCTCGGCTCGCACAAGATCCCCACGTCGGACGCCCACCCGCTCGGACCCAACACTTCGCCCTCCGAGGCCGACCTCCTCGCTGACAGGCGCTTCAGGAGCAACTTTCAAGACCCCGAGGACGCGCGGCCCGTCCTCCGCAACCGGATGGACCACTTTGTCGACCAGGCCAATGCCGACGAAGACACGGACGGCGAGGAGGGAGGTTACCCCATTGCCGGCCAGGCGTTCTTCATCACCAACGGCGAGCCCGTCTATTTCTGGGACTTTGCGAGGACAGTCTGGAGACAATTGGGACACGTCCCGCCGTACATTATCGCCATGCCTGCCGCCGTCGGCCTCATCCTCGCTACCCTCGCAGAGATCTTCAGCAAGCTCTTCGGGAAAGAAGCAGGGTTCACCCGCTTCAGAGTCTCCCAAGCCGTCCAGAACAGGTACTATGATATCGAAAAGGCCAGGCGGTTGCTCGGCTACGAGCCGATTGTGAGCTTGGACGAAGGCATGAGAAGGTGGACAGAGTGGTACAAGGGCGAGCTCGCCAAGAACGGCGAGGAGGTCATCGACACGGAGAAGACAAAATAAGTTGCGCCGGAGGAGAGGAAATGTGAAGGGCGAGGGACAGGGGTGATGTTTTGACGGGCGTGGCATGGCATGAGTAGAGAGGGACAGTAGAGAACGATTGGGCGACTCTTGTCATCATTTTCGGTACACGCCCCAGACAGACAGACAGACAGACACGTCTGGACGGGGTGGGGGTTTCAGTTTCGGATTCAGATTGTGCACCAAAACCCTTACTTGAGCTACGATGTGGATGCATCTTTGATTATGCGGATTAGTCTTCCGGGCCAAAGTCCTATTCTGCCAAGTACAACAATGGGAAAGACGTGAACACGTTTCCGACTCGTCCCCCCCTTCCCGAAAACCCAACGTTCCGCCCGCTTACCACGCCGAGAAATCGCCAAACCCTCCCGTCTTCTTCTTCTTCTCCGTTCCAAACTCCATGGCAGGGACCGGCGCGCTCGTTCCGGCACTACCGACTCCAGCCCCGATGCCCGCTTTGGCCAGGGCCGCCCCGCCGACGGGCGTGACTCCCAGGCCTACAGGGACCTTGCCCCCTATATACTTGCCCACTAAACCCCCTTCCTCCTCTGCTTTCCTCTTCCTCTCCTCTTTCACCGCCTTGCCCTCGCCCTTCTCCCCGAGGTACGTGCCCAACCACGTCGTCCTGTCCTTCTCACGCTCCTTTCTCGCTTCCTCGCGCTTTCGCAACGCCTCGTCGCTTTGGTCCTGTCTCGCCAACCGCGCCGCGAGTTTCTCCCGGTAGATCTCAAACGGATCTTGCAACACCTGGATCGACTTGATTTGGATCGGCTTGGCGGGCTTGTCGGTCCCTGGACGCACGAGCGCACGTTCGATCGTATTCAACACATCTTCGCCACCCACGAGCTTGCCAAACACAGTGTGTTTGTTGTTCAGATGCGGGGTCTCACGGAAGGTGATGAAGAACTGAGAGGTGTTGGAAGCCGGACCGCTGTTCGCCATGGACTGCAAGGTCAGCAGGCTTCGCGTACCGCAATCGGTGTGACTTACCAAGACGCCGCGCGCATCATGCTTGTACGCCCCCTTCTCGGCCAGCTCGTCTCTGAACGGCTCGCCCCAGTATGATTTGCCTCCTCGGCCAGTCCCGGTCGGGTCACCACCTTGAATCTGTCATGAGCATTGTGCCGTTAGATCAAGACGGGACCGCACCATAAAGCCAGGAATGAGACGGTGGAAGATCGTATCGTCGTAATAACCCTGCTTGGCCAGCATGACAAAGTTGTATACTGTTTTCGGCGCTCGGTCTCCATGCAGCTCCAGGTTCAGACCTCCGTAGTTGGTCATTATCGTAGCATACGCTTTCGACTTGAGCCTATCCTTGTCCTTGGTCGGTTTCTTCAGCTCGTCGAACATGTCTACGCATAAGCTCTCTTGCCTGAAATGCGTCCGTCATCACTCACATTCCTCCTCGTCTAGCAGTTCTCGCTCGTTTTTGATCTGCGGGGCATAGGTCGTCGAAGTCAAGGCCGCCGCCGCCATACCCGTCGTGTGGTTGGTCGCATTGTCTAGGATTAGATATGCAGCAGAGCATCGTGAACACAACTTACAGGCAAGCTGGTCCACCTTTCGTTTCGCAACCACCGCTTCCTTCTTCGCTACTGTGCCTTCGGAATTCGCAGGTGGAGCCTGCTCTGCGCGAGTCTGTGGATCAGCCGAAATCCCGAAGCAGAACCGACAAGGCCCACCTTTTCCGCGAGCATCTTCAGAACCTTTCCCGCTCCCCCTGCCGCCTCGACGTTGATCCCTCGAAGAGGGTCGCCTTTGAGCTCGTCTTCTGCTGATCAGCAACGGTTGAACGAGAAGGAGTACAATCACTTGCCTTCGACTTTTTTGTCTTTCTTGACATAGTCGTATTGACTGAGATCACGCGAAGCAAGGTTAGTGGGGTCCTGAAAGTCAGTCTCCTCTTTCTGTGACCTCAAATCAAGTCTATGACGGAATAGGTCGCCATATCGTCGAGGACACGGCGAGTCAAGGTTCGGATCTCCGCGTAGGAGCTGGTACACGAGCTCAAACTCACCTGGATAGTAACGATATCTTCCCGAGTGAAGGGCTCATCCGAGACCAGATCCCTCCAGCTCTTCGGCTTGATCGCGAGCAATTGCAAGCTGGCCATGTCGAAGACATTGCCCGTGTTCTTCAGGAACACAATATGGATGTGCGGGGAGAAGACCTTGTAGGTGATGGGGTCGTGCATCTGACCTTCGGAGTTTTTGAAGAAGTTGAGCTTGATCAGTTGAGACGTGTCGAGGGGCTTGCCGGTTACCGGGTCTGGGTGTTAGCACTGCTCACTAGGCATAAAGAAAAGACATGCTGCCCAGCATGACCGAGAGACTCGCAACATACTCGTTTTGTACTTTCGGATGTAAGGGACAATGTTGAGCAGATCAAAGACGTCTCCTCGGATGGGCTCTCCCGGTTTCGATTCGGCAATGACGGCCACAGGGTTTCTGAAGGGCTGCAGAGAGAGGGCACAGCAGTCACTGGAATCAGCTTCAGGTCGGAGACATAGCTCGGCGGAGAACAATAAAGATCGTTCGACTCACAAGGGCAATCGCAGCACTTCAGACTTTCCAGTGTCTTGCCTCTTTCCGGTCGAGGATGCGGAGTGACTCCCGGCCGCGTGCTCGGCGTGCGTCACGTACATCTTGTCTGAATTGTGTCCCATCTTGCCTGAGTACTATGTGCGCGAAAGCCTCTTGCTTGGGTATATCAAGGATGGAAAAGTCAGAACGACAAGATATGGAGAGAGCGATGGGTGGACCAGCAGACAGCCATGGCCACTGAGTCGCGTGGCTGTCACGTGACTTTTGCCACGTGGCCAACTCTTGGTGCCTGACCGGGTTCCCGAAGGTCCACGATGCACAACGTCAATGTTATGGCGGAAGCACCAGCGCGCAGCAGCATCCTGACATTTGACCTTTCACCTCTTAGTCGACTTGATCCCCCCCCTCGAAGGCACTCTTGGAACATCGGTCAGCGATGTCGAGTGGCTCAAATCACAATGTGGGAGTCGGGGAGCTAGCAGCTTATGCCGTCTTTGTCGGCTACTTCGCCCTCATCTTCTTTTCTCTCTACTGCGTCTCCCGCTCGGTCGTCCACCAGATCCCGCTCAGCCGCCTCGCGGAACAAAAGCCTTTCCTCTTCATTCGTCTGGCTATCGCCTCTCTACTGGTGACTTGGTATTGTGAGCTGCCCCGTTGTTTGCGAGCTTCATCCCTCGCTGATCCGCAGATATGTTTCAGTTTATGAAGGTGAGAGTCGAACCTGCCGGTAAGAGCATCCGTCTGACCTTGAGGGGTCGTATAAGGACTACGTATGGAGCCACCCGACAGCATCTTTCGGGCAATGGCTGCAGAACACTGCGCTATTCGAACAGGCGTGGACCGAGGTGTCCAAAACCCCCGGGAGATGGGCCATTTCTTCGGGCATTTGCACCTGGACTGTCCTCTTCACCCTCATCGTCTGGTCCGAGAGTGAGTCCTCATCCAGTACACCCCGGGAACGACACTCATGACAGGCGCGAAAAGAGGGATCAAACATCCCTGGGCGTACATGCTCCTTGGTCAACTCGTCGCCGTCTCCTTCTCCACGGGGCTCTTCATCACCGCCTCTACGCTCCGACCGCGTTCGCGCCAGATTGACAAGAGTAGGATCTGGTTGCTCTTGGTGCCTCTTGCAGGAGCCATGGCGACTATCTACCGACAGCCCAGTGTCGTGGGAACGTCCAAGTTCATGCCAAACTTGTTGGCCATGCACGGATTGTTGCTTCTACCGCTCTTCTTCTCTCCTCGAGCCACCACGCCGCCCCCAACCCCTGCCGCCCAAACGGTGCATGGTCTGACGAGGGCGGAAATCTTCATTTATACCGTCCTGGGCTGCGCCGCTGCGCTCATCCACAAGGTCAACTTCGATGCGTTCGAGGAAACCCTCGGCTCCAAACCATTCTTCAAGAGCCTTTGGTACTTGATCTTCAGCCACCCGGCGCAGGGGTCCATCTCTTTCGACGTCATCTCCGTCATCGTCACGCTCTTCTTCTGGGGTCTCACCACAGGATCGTGGACGTCGCTTTTCCTCAAATCGGCTGTTCTGGCGATCTGCTCGGCGGCAATGTGGATAAGCGAGACCGGTGTCAACTGGACTCTGGTCGCGTCCATTGTGCCTATTGGCGGACTCGCGTCGTTCGGTGTCCTTTCCATCGCCCTCGGCAGGTTGAGGAAGAACAACGAGGTCAAGCGCAAGGAGTTGCTGGACAAGATGGGGATTATTGAGGAGAATGTCGTGCCGGGCACGGACAAGAAGCCGCCCGCATATGCACCTCGTCGAACTGTCGTCGGGTTTTGGCACCCTTATTGGTGAGTCATGGCGCTCGAATATTCCTCGTGACGACTCCTGATGACAGCAATGCTGGTGGTGGTGGAGAAAGGGTGCTCTGGACGGCCATCGCGCATGTCCAAAAGGCTCATCCCGATGTCGTTTCGTTGGTCTACTCCGGAGACTTCCCGACCGCTTCGAAGGATGAGATCTTGTCGAAGATCAAGGTGGGCTTTATGTTTGCGCAGAAGTGCTTACCTCAGGAACGGTTCTCGATAGAGCTCCTTCCCGAAACGCTCCATTTCGTCCCTTTACCATCGAGATACTTGGTTGATGACACCTATTGGTCGCGATTCACCCTCCTCGGGCAGTCTCTTGGTAGCGTGTACCTTGCCTACGAGGGATTGTGCGGGAAGCAAGGTCTTTGGGGTGATCTCTTCATCGGTGTGTCGCGTGTCAAATGGGGTAATGAGCTACAAGGCTAAAGTCAGACACGATGGGCTATGCCTTCACTTTCCCGTTCGTCCGTTTGGTGACCGGAGGGGAATGTGTGATCGGTTCCTACACTCATTACCCGACGGTCAGCTCGGATATGGCGAATCGAGTTCGAAACCAGGCCTTTGGGGTGGAAAGTCGATCGGGCCCGAAATCCTGGTTGCAAACCCAGTTGAAGCTCATGTAGGTTGTTTGCGAGGTGTAAAACACTGGCGAAGACTGATCCCAGATACTACAAGATCTTCACCAACCTCTACTCGGTCTGCCTTTTGTTCTGCGATTACACCATGGGCAACTCATCGTGGACGCATGCTCATCTCACTTCGTTGATCACGCAAGCTCGGTCGTCCACGTTGGCCTCACTTTTCCTTCTCGACAATGTCAGCCATGAGAAGAACAAGGTGGAGAAAGCAAAGTGCGAGGTGCTGTACCCGCCATGCGATACTACGGCGTTCTCGAGCTTCCCATTAAACAACCGAGCCAATGAGATTGTTTCCCTAGCGCAATTCCGGTGAGTGCATAGCAACTAGCGCTGCGCTGCTTATGAGGGTTATACTGAGATCAGGCCCGAGAAGGAACACTGGAAACAGGTCGAAGCGCTTTCAATCTTGTTCCAGCGAAAGCCAGAATTACGAGGGAAATGGCGCCTAGTCATGATGGGAGGAGCGAGACATCCCGCCGACGAGCAACGGGTCGTAGCTCTAAAAGCTTTGGCGAAGGAGCGGGGAGTGGAGGTATGTTGTGAGAGGCGATACCGTCCGTGCTGATGAGAAGGACAGCATCGATTTTGTGGTCAATGCCCCATACAGCGAAGTCATCCGGCGTTTGAGCAAAGCCAGTTTGGGCTTGAACACGATGCAAGATGAGCATTTTGGTATCAACATCGTGGAGTTTATGGTCTGTCTCCCTTGATAATACATCCCTCCAGCGTCAACTTACATTAGGCGGCGGGTCTGATCCCTATCGTCCATGCGTCTGCGGGACCCGTGATGGACATTGTAGTCCCGTACGAGGGGCAGAGGACTGGTGGGGCTGGACGGTTGCTCGACCGCGACGCTGTTTGACTGACAATCAGGATTCCATGCCAAGACCCCAGAAGAGTTCGCTGTGGCGATCGAAGAAGCCTTGGTCTTGTCTGAGGGCCAGCAGACCAAGGTACGCAAAGCGGCGAGACAATTGGCGGTTGAGAAATTCTCTGAGAAGCGATTCAACGAGGGATGGGAGAAGGGGTGGGTTGTGTTGACGGGTAAAGTCGCAGAGAGGAGAAAGGCGGGCCAGGAAGGAAAGTAGATTCGTTCCGCACTTCCGCACCGTTTGATGTCCCGAGTCAGCCTCAAAGTGTGCAAATACGGCCGGCATGACGAGATGGATTGATAGTGTGAACACGGTAGACCAAACCCTTACCTCGCTTTGCCAACTCGTGTGCTAGCGAAAGGCTTGGGTGCGGGAAACAAGGTGACAACAAGAGTCACACGAGCAATAATCGGTACTCATACCGGCATGGTCGTGTGAGAACTGATGAGGACGGTAGCGTGGGGCTTGATGAGGCTTATGACAATTGCCATCAAAAGTGTCGTCGACTCGACCTCATCAGGATCCGGTATTTCGGCTCGACGCCAATCGTCCCGCTTTGCGGGGACATTCAGGACCCGTCTGGTTCCCATTGGAGCGTATGGGTGAGATGCGAGGCCACACGACCGGTAGCGATGGAAGTGTAGATTGGGTCGGTATCGGGAACTGATGATCCGATTCCAGGCGTCGTGGGTGTGCAGCCCGGTTCCCAGAGGGAGCGGGGTGGTGGGCAGGGGGAGAGATCAGTGCGTCAACGGGGTCAGTGGGGGTCAGCGGGGTCGGTGGGGGGTCAGAGGGGAACTCGTAGAGCAAAGGAAGCAGGGAACCAGAGGGGGGGTCAAGACGGGCTGTCACCATGACGTGCTTGGAGCGAGTCGGCGCAAGAGAAGCCAGGTGAATGAGGGACATGATGCGGGACAACTTCTGATGAAGTATCCACCAGACTGGGTGGGGGTCCCGCGGTGCAAGTCTAACTACCCGAAAGGCTGATCCCGCCCGTTGTGCCGCTACGGCGAGTGACGACAGGCGGGAGCTCGGACGCAAAAGCCGAGAATTGGTCGTGTGAGCCGTGAGGCTGGCTGCGATGCATGGATGGGTTTTTGGGTTGAGTTGGGATCGCGCCCGAGTCCGTTGGACGACAAGAGACAAGCAAGCACGATGGACGCCGTGCGCCGTGGACCGGGGTACTGAGGGTGAATGGTTTTGGCAGAGGCGAAACATGATCATGATTGTTAATTGCCCAGGTAGTGCATCCCACAGTGTGTCACGCATTGACTGACTGCCTTTTTTTCTTCAATCAACGCGGTCTGAGTCCAATTATGAGAACGGTCTCGATCGTCTGTGAAAGTGTATCGATTTGGTTTGGAGACCTTAAGCCCACGCAACGCAGACGAGGAGGGATGGCAAGTCGATGACGACGCCCACCTTCCCGCTCCGTCGTCGAGACGGGGATGGGTTCGGGTCAAACCATCGTCACTGTCCTATATTGTCTGTCCCTTGCCGAGAGGGTCCCGCTCGTCAGCGCGATAACGCAATCAATCCCAACGGGTCTAGCTCCTCTCCTCTGTGACCGCTCGGATCATATCACATGTAATCTGGGTCGCTCGTAACGGGTGAATCAGATAACGCAACCGATGACAGCCATCCCGGACTAGCCCCTCAAGGACCCTTTACCCATCCCCCACCAGCCACACCTTGTCCCACACCCCGTCTCTGCCTGCACACCCTGAACCGAGCCGACCTGACCTGCCGCTCCTACCACCCGCTCAGGACGTTTGTACCGAACGAGCCCGTCCGTCCCCGCTTCAACGCAACGTACCCGTTGTCCACCCCTCGTCCATACACAATGCAACAGCATGCCCTGGTCTGGCCCCATCCTCCTTCCTCGTCCCCCCTGCCCCCTCCTGTCTCCCACTCCCCCTCGCACTGCACCCGGACCTCTGCGCTTAAATAGCCAAGTCAATCAGGGGGCCAGGAGGTGGCTGCTCGAAAAGTACAAAATATACAATACACTCACTCACTACCTGATCGGCAGTGGCTGCACCGTTACTCTCTTGTTCCCAAGAGCCTCGCTCTCACTTTGGTTTCGGACCCAAACCAACGGGTCTCAGACCACCTCGTCCTATCGCGCTAGGAATCGAGACTATATATTGGGGGTGCTTCACCATCACCGTCCCCCTTCGCACGCATCTGCCCAATCTTCTCGACCCCTCACTCGTCCGCCTCGCGCGAACGACGGCTGGTCTCGACCGAGGAAACGCCAATACCCATCGGGACGAGACGGGGGGGCTGGACGACTTGGCACCTTGTTTCTCCTTTTTCTCTCGCCCGGGCGCCTGTCGTCACTATCGTGCCCATTCGGCACAATCCGCTAGCCGCTTTTGCTGGATCCGGAGTGCGAAGGACTCTCTTGGTGAGTAGTAGTACGGCGGTTGTTGCTCTAGTTTCTCGCCGTTATCATCTCGTCGTCGTCGCCATTGCATTCAGACCTGCTTTCATCACCATCATTCCCGTCATTGCACCGGTAGATTACGCCTGGCTGGACCAGGTCGTTCTCCCGAACGCACTCTTGATAATCTTTCCCCGCCGACGAGCTTCGCGCTCCGATCTCTTCGGTTCCCCCGCTGACCACCTATCAGCTATCAATCACGTTGTGGGAAAGACCACGACGTCGTGCACATTGATTCCCATACCAATCAGTGCAATCTAGGGCGAAATACACGACGATTACCTTGCGCCCCCCCGTGGTGGAGCGTCATACCGTCACATACACACACGCCGCATCGCATCGTGGGGACAGGGGTGCGAAATATCCCCGCATTCCAAAACCATCGCAAGCGGCATCCTTATATTCCCTTCCTCGACAACTAGATAAAGAGCCTGGAATCCCCAGGGACTAAACGTTTCCTAGCAGTCTAGTAGGATCCGTTCAGGCCCTGCTTCACTAGCCTTGTTCTGTAGGCTTTGCCGTCGGCATATCAACCACTCGCCTCCACCCGCCATTTCGTAGTCTGTCTTTTCCATAGCTGCCACTCTCCGGGTCTTTTCCTCTGCCACAGAGCGCCCACCGCACCACACCACTCCGCCTCGACGGCGACCTGTCTGTTGAACGACAATCCGCACCGGAATGCTAGACACGACGGCCGACTGGATAGCTATGGAAGGTGCCCCCGCTCTGCGGGTCTTGACAGAGTTGACCTTGTCCGCTTTTGACTGTGTGCGTGTTCAACCGTGGCTGAACGAAAAGAACGCATCCGTGTGCTGACAGGCAGATACCCTTGCCCATCCTCGTCCTCGTCTTTCTCGCCCTGCTCGCCTCTCTCCGCGTCTCCTTTCAAAATGCTCAGAACTCCCTCCTCCCATCCTACTCGCCCGTGTTATCGGAAAAGAGTCGTTTCTCACCTCAACTGCAAATCCAACTGCAATTCCCAACCTCGCCGTCCCTGACTTCGACTGGGTTTCGCGCCCCTTGGTCACCATCAACGGTGTCGGGTAAACCCGCATCGAACTCTATCGTCGAATCTGGATCGTACGTCTCTGGCACATCACCCGGTTCAGCGATCGGCGGGTCTTCGCCCCGAGGCCGCGGTAGACGGGGTCGATGCATGTGGAACCATCACAGACGGACGGGCAGTCTCGACGTTGTCGACGAGGTAGCCGAGGAGAGGCTCGATGTGTGATGTATGGCGGTAGATAAGGGGGGAGGGGGATCGAGAGGGATGGTTTACTTGTATAGCGAGGTGCTCCAAAGGGGTTCTCTGGCATTGGTGTAGCAAATCAAGTTATGTTATCTGATACAGGACATTAAAATATTATGCATGGATATTGATTCGACGACCTCGTGGTGCGGGTGTTTGGCAAGGGTGTCTCATGCCGACCGAATCGCGATGGGGGTTTTGAGCACCGGATTAGGTCAACATGCGTCCGGACCGGCCGGTGCGGGGGGGAGTCGCTGAGTAACTGTCGCACCGACGAGGATGTCTGGAATCGCTCGATCCGCTCGGTACCCATGGATTGTCCTTGCACATGTCGGCAATTTCCTCGCCAAGAGTGAACAAGTGGACATGTAAAGCCACTGGGTAGCGTATGCCAACGAAAGGCGATATCCCAACCCACAGCACTTTGGAGAGTCGCGGGGGGATCCTTCCGCCCCAAAGGGGCGATTGGCATTTGGCGGAGCCTCAGATCCTCAACGCTCTCTCCTCGAGATCCGTCAGTCGGGCTTGGAACCACTCGACCAGCTCCTCGCCCGTCTTTCCTTCCCACCTCCCCACCTCCTTCTTCCCAATCTGTCCCCCTCCAACACCTTCCAAAGCCTCTTCCAACGCCTCCATCTCCCGCTTCTCATTCACATCCAGCTCGAAGCGGTCCTCCCTGTGAGCCTTGCGGTCTTCCTCTTCATGTGCCTCGCGCTCGAGATCCACAGGCAAGACTTGGTCCCGCTTCACCCGACTGAGATCCGATACCAGGGCCCTCGCTTCGTCGGTGAGTGCTGGGGATTGCGACGGGGTTCCTGTGAGATGTTGGAGCAAGGCCGAGGCGCGGCCGCGGAGACTACCGATTCGACGGGCCAAGGAGGCGGATAAGGCGAAACCCTCGTCGAAACCCTTTTGCAGCGTGGAGAGCTTGCCGTCGGTGATGCCTTCTCTGTACCCGGCCTGGCGTCAGCATCGTCGTCACGCTCTTGGCTCAGGGGTCGGGAATAGGGGAGAGGGAGGAAAGTAATCGGGTTATCTGGCTCTATGCAGGGAGGAACAACGAAGCATAGCCATAGTTGGAGTAGAACAAGGAGAGTACGATGAAGAGGTCGACTTACATCGCTATACTTGGTTGACAAACGAGTCCATTCCTGATCGACCAGCGGGTCACTCTGCGCTCCTTGCCCTCCGACATCATCCAGCCAATCGTCGTCGTCCACCTGCACCGTCGTCTGAGCCGCTTTCAAGTCCATGATGGTGTATAGTGTCGAGGTGACAAAGCGAACAATGGTGATTTCGACTTTTTTGGTGAACCAAACGTCGTCACACGCGATGCGGGTGTCGCCGAAAAAGTCGACCCGACGAGGCTAGACGAGACGGCAATGAGAGAGAGAGAGAGAGACGTTTGCACTCGATCCTTTCTTCTCTACAACTCGTATCGCTCGGTCTCGATAGGGCAGGAAGTGGTGGATCCCTTTTCGAGTTCGGCAACACCTGCTACATCCTGCATTGCATTACCTGCACCTCATAGTTCCCGCCATCCCCGACAGCCTCACCGTCCGCCATGTCGTGTCTCGAACAGATCTTCCTCATGACCCAGCTCATCCCGCTGCCGGTAAGTCGCTTTCGCCTCTCCTCTCTAGACAGTCTATCCAAGAATCATTGTACTCCCCGGTTTTGGCGCGTTTTTGAAGCTGACATGACTTGCAGGCCGCCCCACCGGTATTCATGATCCTCTTTACGATAACCATGTTCTACTCCTTCAAGCCGTGTGTATACTGCCTCATACTTGTGAGTGATTCATTCAGGCACATCAACATTCGGTTCTATGACCAGCCCGAAGCACACTTCCAGCCCTGTCGAGTTGGAGACGTCCTAACACCCAGATGAGCCTTTTGTATCTCACCCTCTCACCCACCTCGCCATTCGGGCCCGACCCTCCGGCCTTCAACACCACCCTCGCATCGTCCCCACAACCTCTCACCCTCCCCCAGCCCGATCGGAGCTGGATCAATTGGAATTCTGGACGCCTCTTCGACCCTCCGCTGATTGGATACCTGCCCCTTCCTCCCTCGGACGACATCCAAGCGGATAGTCCTCAGCCCAATGAACAAGGAGCGCTTCATGCTCTCTCGCCTTTTCAAATCCTCCGTACGGCGCTGTTCGACAAATGGGAGGACCGAACATCACGTGCGGCGGGATCCTCGGCGCAGGGAAGCTTGCCCCAGGGGTACGTCGATTTGCGGTGGAAGAAACCAGGAAAGTTCGAGGGCATGGGTTATGTCTTTGACTTTGGGTGGAGGAGGACCGAACAAGGGTTGCGGTGGGAAGGAGAGACGGGACAATTGCCCCTCCCAGTCATAACTCCTTCATCGGCGGCAGACGGTGAATCAGCGGTCGATGAGCAGGAAGTTGCCCCAAGAGCCGCTGAGTCGAGCACGCTGGAAGGAGAGGACACGGCCGGCGGTTCGGCAAGTCAGGTCGGGCCTCGCACAGGCGAGGAGATCGCCAGTGGGAAAGGATATAGATGGAGCAGGATCCCGTTTGTCGGGGATTTATAGACGTCTCGGTTTGTGCGACGTTGTACTACCATGGAGGGATAGCATGTAGCTATAGCCACACCGTCAGCGGGCATCGACCACAGGTAACATCGCACAGAAGGGCACCTGGACTCGTACATCATACTGACATTCATTCATACTTCGCTCATCATGGCGAGCAGGATGGCTTGCTCTGCTAGTATACCTTATACACATGCCTCGTACTCCCTGCAGTCTAGCACTCCCATTTTTTCGTCTGCTTCCTTCTACATCTCATTAAAGTTCTCTGTCCATCCTGCGCCTTTGTTTGTGGAAAAATGCTTCGGTATCATGCCAAGGAGGGGGATGGGACAGCGCGACGGGGACAAGGGTATATGTCGATTTGATTCGGGTCTGGATTTCGGAGACAAGACACTTGGGCGTCGGAAGGGTCGGGTTATCGCGGAAGAAGGAGGTAGTGGGCGATGGGCGGGGGAAATGGATGCGGCGGTCGTCATTATCATCATGTCGTGTGGACCACTAAACGGTCTACCGGACTCGGTTCAAGGCTTTCAGCAACCGAGGTTTAGGCGGCGTAATGCCAGCCTCGATATAGAGCTCGACGCCATACTCGTCAGAGGTACCGAGGACACTCTCGCGCCATCGGTTGGTCGCCCACGAGTGCATGTATGTCGAGGCCTTCATGTGCTTTTTGCTTGCATACTGCGGGTGAGCCTTGGGTCTTTCAGTCAAAGATATATACCGACCTTCTTGTAGAACGCAGTAGTGGTGTCCAGGTAAGGGTCGAGCAGGTAATCCAGCATGATTTGCGCGGGCTCGATAATCTCATCAACGGCGTACTCGGAGTAGTGCACCAAGTTGGCGTTCTGCATGTCAGACGCGTGTCACATGTGCCGACAGGGCAAGCTCACCCAAGGGCCTCTCTCGAGACACAACCGCGCAAGCCACATACCCGCAGCAGCGAGCATACTGGGCGGGAAGGGCATGAGTCGGTGATCCAACGCGCTAATCTCCATCAAGAACTTTCCTAGCGTTCTCGTCTGGATATCGTAACCGTCGGCTTTGGAAATCCTTCGGAGGAAGTGAAGGGGGTTAGGGTAGGAAAGATCAAACTCGAGAGCTGAGAGCAAGTATCGCTCAGCTTTCAAGACCTCCTCGACACCATAACCTCCGTCTGCCATCTGCAGGAAGTGGGTGACCGAAGGGCAGATGACTTCTTCGTACTTGGCGGCAATGAAGAGGGCGGTAAGACCGACGAGTTGGAACTTGCCAAGCGAAATGATGCGCTGAGACAGGAATCGGTCAATCAAGTTGACAGCGATGAAGAGAGTCTCGGGAAGAAGTCGGAATTTGGCGTGAACCTCGACGAGCCAATCCATGAGGACGGTCCTCATCTTCCATTGCAGCTCGGTCTGGTCCGACATGTAGTCTGGGTTGGGCATGGTCGTCACCTAGGGTCAGTCTCCTGACTTTGATGTGATGGAACAAATACGACGTACCTCCAACTCCAACATGTACTGGAAAGCGTCGACGACATACTCGCTGACCATCGTGGGGTCGCCTTCATCATCGGCATCCAGGTCCTCCCAGCCCTCATCTTTCGCTCGTACCCGCTTGGGTGAACGAAGCAAAAGACCCTTCTCCTCGCCGCTTACTAGCAACACCTCCTCTCCATCCGGGTCGTACTGACCCTCGTCCACCAAGTCATCCCCAAGGGGCTCCGCCTGAGCAGGACTGCTAGTCTTTCGTCTCTTCCTAGCCGGCTCTTCTTGAGAAGGTTTCTCTTCCTTCAGGTTGTCCGTCTTGTCCGCAAGAGGCTTGGCTTCAGCGGCAGAGGTGGAAGCGGTAGTCGAGCGGGATCGAGTCGAGGTGGAAGTGGCAGCCCGTCGTTTGGACAGCAATGGCTTCTCCTCGGTTTTGATGAGGGGGGCAGTGGTCACTCCAGCACGCGATCGTTTACCAGCGGTAGGAGCGGAGGTCGACGTCGAGGCAGACGCCTTGCCCTTCTCAGTCAGAAGAGGTTTGGCTTCTCTCGCCTTGTTCGTCTTGTCGCCTAAGGCTCCGGCTTTCTTGCCAGCGTTGGTCACTTCGCCCAGGACTCCAGTGCGCAACTTCATAGCGCCTCCAGTGATGGAGGACGAAGATGTGGCCGTGACCGTGCGCTTCATGACTGGAATGGCCGACTTGGCGGCTGCCGCCGCGGCCGAAGGGACAATGGCGGAGGACGAGCGAGTGGTGGTGGGCTTGGCGGTTGTGGTGATGGCGTGTGTTGAGCGGGAAGCTCGTGTGAGAGGAGGGGCATTCTCGTCCGCTCGCCGAGTTCGTGTCCGTGTCTGTGTGTCCATGTTGTAGGGGAGGGATGATGGATCAGGGATTAGGTCAGGACAGCACGGGAAATGCCGAAGGAAGGGGCGGTCGAAGAGCGGGGCGGGTTGTAATGTCGTGATATGAGTGGGAAGTGCAAGGATCGGGGGGGAGGGAGGAATAGATCAGCAATGGTTCCAACAGTCTCAAAGGTGACATTGGGGGTGATGGAGAGGGATATGGAAAGGCGATATGGGGAGATGGCGATGGGGATGACGCCGAGTGGAATCGACGAGGGATATTGAATCGGGGTAGAAGATGTTTCAACCGGATTTCATGTCGCGCGACATGAATATTGAAAGAGAGGTACGCGCGTATAGCGATGAGATGGCAATGAGATAGAGACTCACCGGTATACCGCTAGCCATCTTGACCTCTACGTGATGCTCGAATAGGGGAAAAAGGACAGAGGATCAATGGTCACCGTCGCGTCGTCTGAGCCCCGTAATGTCGGATTGCCGGCTGAAGTGGTCCGATCAGATCAAACAATAAGGAACTGTTTGACGCTGCACCCGCCACGATCGACACTGAGAGGTCTGGCTACACGTCGAGCAGAGCCGTGAAGAAGGGGGAGTGAGAACGAACAGATGGGCCGGGAGGGATGAACGGTCGATTCAGAGACGTGTAAAACTGGTCATGTCTGTATCGCAGGGTATGGGTAGGGTTCGTCGAGAGAGGAGGCTGAGCAAAGGGAAGGGACGGTCTAGGGGGAGTGTGACGAAACGCAACCGATGGACATGACCGGGTTGCCATATATTTCTGGGGCACATCACGTGATCTCAACCCAATCCAGCCCAGCGACTGGGTCCACCACGGCGTTTTCACAAAACACCGCGCAGAGCCCTGAAACACGACAACATCGCGTCCCAAGCAAGGGAGATGACATACTGGTCACTGCAAAGCGGCCAACGTGGCATACATACAGGCTCGGTGCGTCATAGTACCGATACAATGATACTCTTGGGCCCGTCTGTGAGCTCAACGGCGCGATGAAGACTGCCGTGCAAGTAGCTCGGTCCAATGCCACATTACCCAGCTAGCGATTGCCCATCGCGGTAGTCGTATCCTGTCTCATGTCGATCACCACCTTCTCACGGGAACATGACTTGGAGAACACTCACACCTTCACACCTCTGAACGACATTCGCGTTGCTATCGCGACTGTCGATATGCACTACACTCAAATGCATGCTCCGAAGGACCCGTTGTCAGCGCCACGACGATCGGCGATTTTTACGTCACCGTGGGAAAACTAATCGTGTGGCCCCGCAGTTCGTGTCGGAGTGTTCTCGTCACTGCTACAACGTGAGCTCGATGGGTTTTAGGGGTGATAGCTCCGACTCACCGTTTCTTCATACCCACTTTCACCTCTACTCATCAGCGCACATCAGCAACAACAACATACACCATGGACTTTGTCAAGAAATTCGCTCAGGAGCAACTCGAGAAGCAGCGTGAGTGTTCGATCTTATCATGAAACCCCACTCCACGTCATCAAACCGACCCTCTCCCCTGTTCGCGCCGCGCCTCCCACTATCCACACTTTACATGCCCCCCGCCCGCCAATCTGACTCGCAGTCGGCGGGGACCAGAACCAGCAGCAGCACCAAGGCCAGGGTCAGGGTAACCAGCAATCTGGATATGGAGGTGGATCGAGCGATGCCCAGAGCGGCCTCGGCGGTCTTCTCAACAGCTTCACCGGAGGCGGACAACAGCAGCAACAGCAGCAGCAAAACTACCAAAGCGGCCAACAAGGCTACCAGCCGGGGTACCAACAGGAAACCCAACAGGGATACCAGGGTCAGAGCCAGGGCAACCAATCTGGTGGATTCGGTGTCACCGGAGGCCCTCAGTACAACGCTCCTCACGGATCTGGAGGAGCTTCGTCCTACGGCGGCGGCGGTGTCCCCAGCAGTATGTTTCACCTCATTCCCGCACTTCGATTCCAGCTCACCCTTCAGTCAACCAGAACGAAGCCCTCCAGGCTGCTAGCCAGCACGGAGTGAATGCCAACGAGAACGCTTCGCTCTTCTCCCAAGCCTTCAGCTTTGTCCAAGGCATGAACAAGGACGACAAGGATATCGACGAGGACGATGTCCAGAGGAAGCATCAAGAGGCCTATGGACAGGGCCAAGCTGGTCAGATGAGCGCCAACGCCATCGGCAGGTGAGAACCGATATACCTTGACGATGCAGTGCAGTCCCGCTCACAGCTAGCGCCGCCGCTTTGCAAGCCATCAAGCAATTCACTTCGGGCTCCTCGGGCGCTACCCAGCAGAAGGGCGGTAACGACATGGTCAGCAAGGTGGGTTGAGCAGCCCTAGCTCAAATTACCGCGCTTACAACAGATCATCGGAATGGCCGTCGCCGAGGCCGTTAAGGTGTGTTGACCTGGTAGTATTAGCTGCATGACCTGACGCTCAGCTCTTCGACAAGTCTGGCGGAGCTGCTTCTGGTACCAAGGAAGACGCTGTTACATCTGCTGGTCAGACCGTCATGAAGCTTCTCCTCAAGAACCAGGTCTCAGGTGTATGTCATCTCACGCATCTCACAGCGACAAAGCTCACCCACAGATGATCGGCGGAGGTCAGTCTGGTGGCTTGAACCAACTCATGGGCATGGCCAGCAAGTTCATGTAGATGTAACATGAGTGAGGCCTTGATCCGACGAGTGTCAAAACGTGAAACGACGAGAAGTACCGAGAGAAGACTCATACACGAGGGAGACGAAGGGAATTTCTTTTCAGATGCATGTCCTGTGTCTAGGCTTGGCGCTGTGCATTTCTTTGGTGTCTTTTACAACTGCTTCTGACGGGTCTTGCCGGTCACGTCATCATCGCCCCGACGGTCGGTTTCGGCGGCGGCGACCTTGTCCTCGGGTCCGCCCTTGCCCTCGAACTCGTTGGCTTTGGTTTGGCTGGGTTCAGTGTGCTTTCCGTAAACCTCAACGAACTACACCCACTGGCCTGTAGACTTGTTGATCTCTCCGCCATCTTCGTCTGGAATCACAGGGTTCTCCCCCCGTCTGGCACCTCCGATCTGCACAGTCGCGCCAGGGAAGTCCGCCTCCACACCCTCGTTGACTCCCGACTCGAGCGCTGCAGTCAGACCCTTCCTGGGGCGCTCATGGACGGTCCAATGCGGTAGAGCCACCATCCGACCCTCGTCGACTCACTCGAATCACTCTGCTTCTTGAACCCGGTCTTGGCGCCGTAAGAGTTGATCTCAGCCTCGGCTTTGGCGATGGACGCCGCGGGATCGGCGGACGGGTCGTAGTGAGCCTTTCGGGGAAGCATGGTGTGTGATGGGTTACCAGTATGGGCTGTCAAGGGGATGCAAGAGGGTTATGAGACTCGGCGGTTTATGTAGGCAGTCGACACCCTCTCGAAGTCGAGGGTGACAGCTGCAGCGTCGATTTGACGTCACGACGTTGAGAGTGACATGATCATGGCATGCTCTGCCGCTTCTCCCACGCCGGATGGAAAGACTTCGAGGCGGGCCTTCGGGGATGCTGAAAGAACTATCCGGTTAAAAGCCGCACCAGTCTTCCGGCATTGCATGAAGCATCCCTCTTTCAAGGAGCTGCCGCCATATGAGAGCGAAGGCATCCTGGCTAGCGTAAAACTCCCACTCTCGCTTTGTTGGCTGAAGCTAGAGTGAGAGTTGGCAAGGACAAGGACGATGGGGATCCAAGGAGAACCTTTCTCCCCTGTGAGTTAGCGAGTGAAGGAGGAGAGCTGAGAAGCGACGAGGCCCAGGCAGTCTCCCCGAAGGACGTTTCCGCGGAGACCACGCCGAGACGCCTTTGAGCCTTAAGCTGCTCTCAGAGCGTTCCCGCGGGAAGCACCATGAAGTGAAGACTCTGCGTTGTCAATACATAGCCCCCGCAGACGTTGAGCCTTATGTGCGAGGCGTTCGCCCTCGATCAAGAGACCCTACCCCTGTCACATATAGATTGTCAGAGCGATGTGCCACGAATGACGGGACCAAATTAGCCGCATTGACCTCCACCTTGGACGTCCACCTCAACCCACCCCGTCTCTCACCGTCTTCCTCACCCTATCCCTTCCTTCGCCTTCTCACCTTTCGTTGTAAACACAGACACGACTGTCAAGGCATCTTCAGACCACTTTTCTTGGGGTTATCACACCCCTCGGAGAAGCTGACCAGAGAACATGACACTGAACAAACCCCCAAAGCAACGAAGCTCCGAGCCTACCAGCAAGAAGGAACTTTTCGATATTTACCAGACACTTAAGTCCGATGTAGAGTCTGACGCAGGAGCATATAGTGCCAAAGAAGATGATACAGCGGATATCCGAGGAGATGAGTCAGAGGAAGGAAGTTCTCTCCCCCTTTCCTCTTGGGCAAAGGGGTTGAAACTCCATGAGAACTTATTCGTACGTTCAGCCTGCCCCGTTTCGACTTACCTCGATGACATACTGAGGAGCAGAGCACATCGAGTATGCCTTTGAGCTCCGTCTCTGAGCTCATTGGCTGGCTTGAAGGAGATGTACGTTCGGTGGAAGCACTGCTCACTACGGACTAATTGCAGTTTGAAGAATGCCTGTGGAAGCTCCTGTTGCCAAGGAAGCGAATTGCATACATCCACATGCTTCTCGTTCATCTACTCTTCCGCATACGGCAGACGATTGCTTCCCTTCCGACCGAAACCCAACACCGCCCCCTTTGGACCTCCACGACTCTGTCCGGTCCAGAGCTTCAATTATCCTTGGCGGGCAAGATGGTCGGGGCGGTCTCGGAGATGTGAGTACCCAAGACAGAGGCACCACACGAGTGAGATGGTCGCTCATCAAAGATTGAAGGTAGGCTAGGCGTTCATGAATGTCTTTTGACTCATAATGCAGTCCCATGATAGGGAGCTAGGCAGTAAGTCGACGACCCTCTTGCAGCCCGGACCGAGTATGAGAAAAGGTATTGATCCAGTCTATGAACCCCTCCATGCAGCGGGTTGGAGCAACCTCATCATCGATCTCCTCGATGTTTCGAAAGGCGGCGGCCTCTTGGGGACTTCGCCAACGACTTCGGTGAGAGATCATCCTCCTTCCCGCTTCCTCTCAAGCATCATTGGCTCATCGGTGAACACAGCTTGCGGAGCTTCTCTGGACGATGGTAATGGACACGAAACTGTCCGCAGGTCGCGAGGCCATCACACGTAGGGAGGCAGGGGGCCTGTGAGTACACAGTGCTAGTAGGTGCGAAAGTCTCATGGTCAGGGGCAGACTCGCCAAGTTGTTCGTCACTTCCCAGAGTATGCGTTGCCCTGTCAGAGCTAGACATCTCTCACTGACCATCAGTCGCGAATGTGTCATTGTACCTAGCACGGTGTATCGCCAAATGCTTGCCCGTCTCGTCGGACGTGAGTGTCCGGAAGGAGGCGTTAAAAGCAACATTCCATGAATATGTCAACGGTTGGAACGAAGGCCACTGGAAACAACTGTTCTTCTTGTTCGGTGGTCTGATCGGGAGGCATCGGTACATGCCAAAAGTAGGTTCGGTCGACTACGGCTTGGAGTCGTCTTGCGTCCCACCAAGGGCTGCCAGAAGGATCAGCAACATCAAGGCTCCCTTGACCAAGGGCGCTGACTGACAGACATATATGCAGATTCTTAACGTCGTCGCCTCTGGAGTGGAAGAAGCTGGGGGCCGACCTCGAGGCTTCGAGCTAGTTGCACTCGAAGTTAACGGTGAAAGCATCTTGGACTCTGAAGTATGCCGCAAGTACCTGGATACCGGAGATGTCGTGATATACATCGATCCCGAGAGCCTCATCGTCAAGGTAAGTACTAGAGCAGTGAAAAGAGCCTGTGGCACGGCATCCAAAGGATCCGATCCAACTTAGTACAGGCTTTTAGCACAGAAGGTCTCGATGAAGATGTCTGCCTTGCCTACAAGCAGATGAGGAGCCTTCAGGAGCAGGAGCCAGCGTCCGGGAGTATGTTCTGGATCAAGGACATCTTGAGACTGAGCTCCAGACTTCACCTATCTCAGGATTCCCGGCGTCGAGGGGGGCCATACGAAACGAATCTCTTTCCGTGTGAGGCAGAAGGGCTCTGAGAGCTTTATGGAAGAGCTCAGACTCCGAGCGGGAGATGTAAGTCCTAAGACGGCAGATAGAGTGTCTAGCTGATGACGCGAAGGCGGCTTTCGCTATAATGACCGGTTGGTGAATGTCTTAGGGGAGAGTCAAGCGTTTACCAGGAGCCGACGCTGCACCAGGTGATGCCGTCAAATCAGTGGTTCATGATGAGCGCTCCGACTCGAAGGAGCTTGATGGATCCACAAATTCTTCGATGGCGCAAAAACATCGCTCGAAACAGATACACTCAGCGCCTGTCGCCTCGCAGACACTCCCTCAAGCCCGAGAAAGTGCTACAGCACGATCCAAGAAGAAGTGTAAGCTTTGGAGACTGTGGATCCGTTGTAGCGACTCGCCCTTACTGCAGATGGGTCGTCGTCAAAGGCCGCAACGAAGAAAGATCCAAGCGTTGGAACCCCTAATATGGCAGCTCCAGTACAGCAATCAGCCCATACACCCGTGACAATAGGAAGGTCGCAGCGCTCGATACGCCAAAGCATCCGTGCTGGCTCAGGCGTTGCGCTGGCTGCAGGACGTTCCACCCTGAAAGTCAAAGCGAGAGCAGGGAGGGATCAAGAACAACATTTTGCACCTAGCGAGGACATGAACTCCGAAGCGACCTCTGACAAGTACGATGCGAACCCCCTTGACGATCAGGAGTATATCACCAAGGTTATCATTCCCTCCACCCCTGCGGCGAGCCGGGAGAAAGGTACCTCCCCAGAGCAAGTTAGAAGTCAGTCCGTTTGCTCGTCACTTAATAAGGCTGAAGGCATTAGAGAGCATGCACTCCACCAAAGCGAATCGTCAGGACGAAGCACGGTCAGAGAACCAGAAACATCAAGATATTGATCTCCCTACTCCTGACCATGCCCCCGACGAACCAGACTCTGGCGATGGTCAAGCCGAACAGGGTTCGGCCTTTGGGTCCGACTTTGACGAAGGGCTTGACTTCGGGCGTCTCGCGGAGAGCACTCAAGAAGACGAACAGAAGCAGGCTGGATCACATTTTTCGACTGCTCAAGCTTGGACAGCATGTGGCGAAAACGCCGGGAAGAAGCACAAGCCACGAAGCCAAGATGACCTTGAAGCAAGGGAACAAATGACAGCTCTACACAGCACAATCAATGAGGCTCGCGAAGTGGTCGAATTGCAAACAGGAGATGAACTTGTCGAGGCTATTCAAGACGTGGAAAGCTTGGCGTCCGTCGAGATACCGAAAGAGATCCCTCAGATTATCAGAATCGGAGTTTCAGAAATGACTTTGAAACAGCCCACAGACCAAGGAAGCCTTGGTACAACTCTCACCGGCAGACATACCTCCGCACCGGCAAAAGCAAGCACTAACGCAATTGCACACAAAACCACACCCAACATCCGGATGCGAGCGAGCAGCGTCCCCATTCAAGAAACTCACGCTCACCATGACCATCCTGCATATCCCTCTGAGAAAGTTTCCCAGTTCGAACAGATTGCAGAAGAAGCGGAATTCGAGGAGGACCCAGATGGACGGCCGACACGTGCGAAGAAAGCGAAAAAGACACCCTATCCTCTTGATCGGCGTGCCCCACCCTCTCTGCGCAGCAACTTTAGGGATGTTGCCACAGACAATCAAGCACGGGAAGCCAGGGTGACGATTGCGAAGAGAGGTTTGGAGCCTGAGGAAGTCGGGTATAGCCCTCCTGTCAAGAAGGCCAGGTTCCCACCCTCATCAGGAGGGGGGAAGGCATCTTTGAGAAGGGGAGAGGGACTCATCAATGCTGCCACTAACGGGATGGAAGACAGCATGATGGATATTATGCAGGTGAGCGGAAGAAGAGCAGAGCTGTAGAGCTGATGTCAGCTGCTGGATGCTATTCACAATGTACACTCTCGCTCCTCGATTGCGCACGTCTTGCTGATTAACAGGAAGTCAAAGGTCAAGTGCGCCAACGACTCTACTTGCCCACCTCCACGGGACGGGAAGCATATAGAACGCTTTCGTTGAAGGCACTGGAGAAGGTGCGGAGGTATGAACAAGAATCGTGAGTGTCTCATCCCTTCCACACAAGGTCAAGGAGACATCTTTGTCGCTAGCAGCTTTATACTCCTGGTGTACAATATGCGGTGCTTCATTCCGGGCCAAGACATCTGACTGCAGGAGGAACACTCTGGAGAGTATTGCCGGAAAGCAGAATTACGCTCTTGGTAAACTCAACAATGTGGCAAAATTCATGGAGGACTCTAGGAACGAAGTGTCGAAAATCGCGAGGGCAAACTCGGCAGCTATCGAGGCGGGCAGGAAAGGTTTCAACGGGGGTCTGCGCGGCCGTTTGTTCGGCTGAGATCTGCACTGTGTGCAACACGCACAATGAAACGCCACATCGAGATGGCATGTAGTATGTAGGCACGAGGGAGGTTATTTGTGGTGCGCGGATGGACAGATGGCGTTGTATGAAAGATAGGAGCTGTATATAAGGGTTAGAGTTGTAAATTAAAATGCTCGCCTCATGTACTGTACATATTCATCACTTAACGATCGTGTCATGCGTAATGGAATCCGCTACGGAGGTAGCCATCGACGGGGTGGCGTCGCATGAGGACGGGGAGTGTTTGACCCAACCCAACGGTCATCTCGCGATGCTGGCGAGGGTGGGGAATGGTGCCGTCTTTGCGAGCACCGCAATCTGCCGTTCGTGCGATATATAACCTTTCATGAAGCCCTGGTAATTTGAGTCAGGCGCTATGCCAGAAACAGTCGGCCTGTAAACTCACCCTGTATATCATATTCGCAACCATGCACTCGACCTCGTCGGCGTCCGCGTCGATGTGATGAAGCGACAATGCCGTTTGGAACGTTGTCAAGGGTATTCTAGACGATTTATCCGAAGCGATCCATCTGGTTTGTCAGTCTACTATCCAATGACAAGGACGCGAATCGTTGTGACAAAGAGTGCAGTGGCGGGTAAGGGCACTCACGCGCGTTTGAAGAGCATGCGCAGACATCCCTCTCTCGCGCGCTCGACGACGAGGTAGACGCTCATACCGACGAGGCGGGGTTGAGCCCACTCGAGTGCCTGGTCGTACGCTGCGACATTGCCCGACTTGATCGCCTCGATGAACGGGGTGTAGAGCTCTTCCAAGCGGGGGTGGAGGGAGAGCAAGGCGGTCGTGGGGAACGAACCGCGCAGGAGATGGAGGGGGATGAGGTAAGTGAGGATGAGCCTTGGGTGAGCGTGTTCTCAGAAAGACATACATTAGGTGGTATGCCAAGAGTCAGCAGCACTTACTCTTGGTTGCGGATGGCATTGGCGGGACAATGCGTCAAAGCCCATGAGAGTGATTCTTCCGCCTACAAGGGGTGAGCTTCGCGTCCGAACGACCGAAAAGTATGTGTTGGGGGGCGGGGGGGGAAGGACCCACCTTTTTGTCCTCCCCATTGAGGAAAGCCAGCATGCCAATGTAGAAATGCCATGTCACCTGCGCGTGAGCTGTCCGACGGTGAAGGTTGGCGGCGAAGGCAATAAAACCCACCTGGTCGCCCAACGAGGCTTCTTCCAACGGCGGGGTCTTGGGGTCTGAAGTGACTGCGCGGATGATGTTTTTGCACAAGTTTGGTTTCCCGACCTTGTTGTCAACAAAGGGGGTTTCGGGATGGGCCCATGTCGTTTGGCGTACCTTGAAGTAACACTTTATGCTGAGACATGCCAGGTGATACACCCCGTTACGCCTCGACTCTGCGCCTTTGAATGTTCGATCGGTCGCGCAGAGAGAAAACGCCTTGGAGACTGTCCGTGTGCATTCTTCCAGCGCTACGATGTTTTTGGTGTTCTCGTACGTGACAGAGTCGGCCTGCGTCGTTAGGTTTACTGGTCTGGGCGGATTGAGGGAGAGGGGAGGGACTTGCCTGCTCGGCGAGGTCGCGGAGGTCATGGAGGAGGAGGTAGAGGATGGGGAGGGACCAGGCGGAGGATTCGATGAACCAGCGGTAAAACAGCTGGAGCAAGGCGTTCTGATGCGTATACCTGCCGAGGTCAGTTGACGAGATTGCCCGGTGAGATCGAGACGCACGCTTTCGCATAATCATCGTGGTGCAATGCGTGGACCGCGGCCACGTGACGCAATGCTATCCCCTCCCATGGTTCCGGGAGGGTGTTTCCTGGGCGTTCGAACCGCCAGTCCTACCGTCAGATCAGGGGACTCGACGACTCGTCGACGTCGAGGCCCAACGCTCACTCACTTCTATAGGGGGGATGGTGTCGGACAGGCCTCGCGCGGTCTTGTTGCGGCAGTCGAGGAGGCGAAGGAGGGGAGCGGGCGACTCTGCCTGGAGCGGTGCGATGAACTGGGAGATGTACTGCTGCAGCTTCATCGTGGACGGTCAGTACAGCAAGGCAGGGAAGGGTGTATGTATTTGTACCAGTACACCCATCATCTGGGCTGTCCACAGTCCAACGACGGTCCTACTTTCGGATCCGAGATGAGCCGTGAGCCCCTTGGCAGTGGTTGTATGTAAAGTTATCTGATCCTCCTTTCTAGTCTCCTCTATGTCGCCACCCAACCCCTCCCTTTGAATGTGTTTCGGATCCGAAAATACTCTACAACGGGATCCATTTTGTCAGACTTTCTTCCTCGCTGCCCACCGTCTCCACTCAATCTCAACAAAAACCTTTGTTGTCACTCGTTCGCATCTCGTCGACACGGCTTCTCGTCTCGGGGCATATATCATCGACTCTCTCAAGACAAATCTCCGTACATCTACGCAACTCTTCCTAAATTAGTAGACTTTGCACGAAAATCTTACATCCGCCATGGCCGTCCGTAAGTCTCGAGATGTCCTCACTCCCCTCTGTGATGACTAACCGCCAGGTGCTCAATTTGAAAACTCTGCCGACATCGGTGTCTTCTCCAAGCTCACCAACTCGTGAGTCTCCCTCGCCATCCCTCTTGTCGCTCCAAAGCGACTGCATATCGTGCAAAAGCTCATCCCGCAGATACTGTCTCACCGCGCTCGCCTCGTCCTCCAACTTCTACTCTGTCTTCGAGGCAGAGCTCGCCGACGTCGTCCCCATCATCCACACTACGATCGCCGGGACCCGTATAGTCGGACGATTAACCGCTGGAAACAGACACGGTCTCCTCGTCCCTTCCACCACGACTGACCAAGAGCTGCAACACCTCCGAAATTCCCTTCCCCCAGACGTCGCCATCCAGCGAGTCGAGGAGCGATTGAGTGCTTTGGGAAACGTCATTGCGTGCAACGACTATGTCGCGCTCGTCCACCCGGACATAGATCGTGAGACCGAGGAGATTATTGCGGATACATTGAAGGTCGAGGTGTTCAGGCAGACGGTCGCCAACAACGTCCTCGTCGGAAGTTATTGCGCCTTGTCGA
This sequence comes from Papiliotrema laurentii, assembly GCA_031326905.1. NCBI lineage: Eukaryota > Fungi > Basidiomycota > Tremellomycetes > Tremellales > Rhynchogastremaceae > Papiliotrema > Papiliotrema laurentii. The sequence goes on from JAODAN010000010.1 coordinate 201,897, forward strand.
ACCAGGTGGGTCATCTCTGTTCCTCTCCTACCCCTCATTTGTCGAGTTGGAGCATGTAACATGAACGGCGCTCACCTCCAGGGCGGTCTGGTCCACCCCAAGACGACCCGAGCAGAGCTCGACGAGCTGTCGTCCCTCTTGCAAGTGCCTTTGGTCGCGGGTACCGTCAACCGAGGTTCAGAGGTCATTGGCGCCGGACTCGTCGTCAACGACTGGTGCGCTTTCGCCGGTCTCGACACAACAGCCACCGAGATCTCCGTCATCGAGGCCACCTTCCGTAAGTCGCCTCTGCTTCATTCTTCTCCTCCCCCTCTGTCCACCCATCAAGACGCACCAAGCTGACAGCCAGGACTCCAGGGTCAAACCTCCGCCGCCGTCATCAACGAGATGCGTGACTCGCTCATCGACCACTACGCTTAATCTCGGGACATGGCAGGGCAGCAGGACTAGATGTATACAATATGATCTTATGCAATGACCTTGAGCGTCGACCCGGATATCTCCAGCACGCCGCGGGCGGCGGCTTGTATGGCATGTTCTGTGAGCTGTGACAGGATTGGGTATGACCTTGCGATACGACCCCTCGGGCTACGTCATGGACGAGGTCTCGGGGTCTGTTCCAGGCTCAGGCTGTCGTCTCAGGCTTCCACGAACCGGCAAGGTGTCAAGTGTCGTCCACACAGCCTATCCGCTTGACATTTCGCTTCTCTCTCCCCCCATCACCTTTTCGCCTGCGGTCGATCCAAGCCTATTTGGCAGGCAAGCGCGGTCATAATGCAGGCTCCCATCGCTACCCAATGTCCCCGACCAGAGGTTATGGTGGCAGGGTAACGGTTCGGCGTGGCGCGACAGACTCGCTCGATCATGGGAGGTTCTGCTTAAGTCTTCAAGCGGCGTTGGGAGCTCGCCCATAATGGGCCGGCCACAGGTAGGCATGACGTAAGGGGGAAGATTGAATGGTCGAGACATGGTAGACCGGGAGTCAAGCGCGCATCTATCGCGGGACCACGCAAGCAAGCACCGTCAAGAGGCGAGAGGAGCTAACCGCGTTATTCATGTACATAGAATATCTCGTTCCATGGTCTTTCAACTTCTCTCCTTACCAACGCTGCCACTCGTCTCTGGGGCTTCAAGGTCTCTGAGAGATTCAAGGTGTGGGGTGGGGTGTTCAACGAAATTCCAAAGATGATAGGGCAGTCTGGATGTGGGCAGTTGTCGAAGGGAGAAAAATACTTGTTTAGCGAAATGTGTCAGTCTACAAGGTTTGTCAGACCAGGTCTTTTGTTGACCTGTGTCGGTGCAGGTCTTTCATGAACCATTCCGGGCCGATTTTCTAACGACCGTGTTGGGCCAAGTCTTTCATTGACCATTTCTGGCCAGGTCCTTTATCGACCTTGTCGGTGCAGGTCTCTCATCAACCATTTGGGCCAGTTCTTTCCACGAACACATCTGGCCGGTCTTCCTTCTATCGACCTTATCTGTGCAGATATGTGTTCGACCGTGTCAGGCCAGGTCTTTTATAAACCTTGTCGGTGCAGGCCATTTATCGGCTGTCTCAGGCCAGGGTTTTTTTTTTGTCAACCATATCTGGCCAGGTCTTTTATTGACCTTATCGGAGCAGGTCTTTTCTCGACGTGTATCGGACTGTTGTTGGAGCCAGAGACAGTGGTACAGGGGAGTCTGGGGAATTCCCAGGTCTCTGAAGGGGATTTCAGAAAAGAGGAAGAGATGTAAAAAAAAAGAGATAGGGGGGGGCGAGGGGGCCGGGAGAGGACGGAGCCTTGGTCTATACACTGGGTAAACCAGGCGGGAGCCATGCTACTTCCGTCTGCTGGCCTGTCGCCGACGAGGCTTTAGGTTTCTGAGAGCGGGAGGCCATTTGGCCATGTTTATTTCTTCATCGTCAACCATGGTGTCGGATTCTGAAGATGGTCGAGCTTACACTTGTTCGGTCTCTCGACGAAAGGTTGCTCGACGATCTTCCACCACCCAAGAGGAAGGTTCACGCCAGGAGTGTGGCATCGGTCGGAACGACTGCGACGAGAGAGGGTGGGCGAATTGTTGACAAGAGACGGGGTGTTGCAGAACATCAAGTTGTCACCCTTGGTTTATCCGTCGACACTGCTTCGTCAGCACCTATTCGGTGGATAGCAGAGAAAGAGCCTCACCTCCTGCAGCGACCAACGGTCATCGACTATGTATGTGATCGACCATAATGATCACGCCGGGCTCGACAATCGCCATGGAGGTTTGTTGGTGGACACCGAGTGTCCGCCTTACGCCGAGCAACTTTTTTGTACACTCGGGAACGAAAGGAGGTCTGTGGTCATGGCGAAGGGTTGTTTGAACCGGTCGATGAGGGAGTGATAGGGTCAACGAGGAGATGAAGTGATTGACGATGAACCCGGTTGACGACCGGGTTAAAGGGGGTCAACGATCAAGTCGCTCGAAGATTCTTTTTTTTTTTTATTCAAGTCGAGTTGACTTGGGAGGAATTCAAATTGAGAAACAAGTTGGGGGAAGAAGGAATTCGAGCCCCGACCTATCGGTATATATACCTTTTGGGACATCTGAATCTCTGGGGGGCGCGGGAAGTTTTGGGGAGGTCATGAGACCCATTGCGCCATTGTTGGAGCGACGTAAGTCAGTGTGGATCGAGGTCAAAGGACGGGTGATCGCAATGAATAGCGGATAGCGCGTGAGGAATAAGGATCAGCATTCATCGCCAAAGGAGGAGCCTTGTGTCAACGCTGGCGTCCTTGGGTCTTCTGCCTCTTCTTGCGAGGGGACCTTACTCGGCCGCGAGACATAGCCCTCCCGAGTACCGTACGACTCTTGGGGCCATTGCCTGCCTTGGCAGAAACGGACCACTTCGTACTTTGACATCGCCCTTGGCATACGATAGCATGTCCAGTGGAATCGTCCCCGGCGTTCCCACCGCTAGGGAGCCGTGCGTGCTCCACACACGGAACTTGGTTAGACGGACACCCAGCTACTCGCTGCTATATAGTCAGAAGATGGTCTAAGGGTAAGTATCGCCTATCCCCTCGACTATCCCGTCGCGGCAATTAGTGCGATCAGCACGATCAGCGCAGTTAGCGCTGGTTCGCATTTCCCGCCTTTAAAGCTCGACAGTGACGTGGGATTTGGCGACTCGGCATAGATCACTCTCACGAGCTATGAGGATGGAGTACGCCTCGGTGAGAGAAGCGAGCTTGAGGATGACACAATTGATATGGACAGAATGGTTGGGGATCAGAGGTCAGAAAGAGGTCGAAGCATCAGTCCGGTGTCAGCAGCTTCCCGAGCATTTCCTGTTAGGCGCGCCTTGGCTACCCACGTACCTAACGAACAGGCAGCGGTTACGGACCTCCCAGTATATTGCTGAGGAATCTGATGAGGACTGCCAGAGCGAGAGTTTACGGGGAGGGGTGTTGTACACCCAGAAGGGTACCGGAGCATGTGCTCAAGCCCGAGCATCCCATGGACGGCAAGGCTACCGTGGTCATTGAAGGCAAGTACTGTTTGGGCAATGTCCTTTGGGCCAAACAAAGCCACGCGACCGTTGGCTGGGCGATATACAGTCACTTGAAGGCAAAACGCCCAACTCACCAAGGGTTTATTGCCCAAGGCGTCGGGCCCCGGGAGTGGCTTGGTGCACGAGAAGCCGTGGCGGAGGGGGGGTACGAGTTTGGACTATGTGCATTACGTGCATAGCGCCTTGTGCAAATGGTCCGGTTTGCAGGGTTCAGATACGGTTTGGAATGACTATCCGATGGGTCGGATCTCAATGTTTGGGCTCTGAAAAACAAAGGCTTGGACCCTGTTTGTTGACACTTATTCAGAAATCACCTCTCTCTCTCTCTCCCTCCCCCTTCCCCCCCCTTCCCCCGTTGCCCTGCTGCCCTTCTGCCCGTCTGAACGACCACGCACCCAACATGCGTCGGACAGCCTATAGTAGTGCAGCGGACCGTAGAACCCACAGCATACCGTCCAAAGTTTGGGCGGATCTCCAATGCAGCATCCCCTTCGTCACTTCTGCTGTTTGTCATTTCCACCCGAGGTCTTGAGGTCGGGTTCGAGTTTACTGATCATTATCGATAGCCAGGTCTTCGCGTTAATCGACCTTCCCCCTCCATCGGCCAAGCTGCAGCGTGACAGGTCTTACCCCGCATCGACCTCGGTCTCGAGCGACATTGATCTCTACACCTTGACCACTTAGCCCAACCCCGCTCACCCTTCTTCCCCTCCCGCTGGGTCACTGCGCATCATACCGACCCCTCGGTGGTGAAACCCCATCATTCTGCAGACAACATGTCCATGCAACAGCCCCTCCGCCTCCCTGCCCTGCCCGAGGTACAGCACGGTTCAGCTCCCTCAGACTCGATCAACAGCTCCGACAACGCTGGACCGAGCACCGCACGACCGCTCTCGACAAACACAACATCACGTCCCTCCCTCGACAGCTCTTCCACTGCCGACCAAGTCGAATACACCTACCGACCAGCTCATCTCTCAGGTCAACGGCTCCCCTTGCATTCACCCTCCTTCGCTCCCCCGCCTCACCGGTCTCCTCCCTTCGTGCTTGGCGATCGACCCGTCGGACCCAGCCACAGTCAATGGGACAGACGAGCCCCCCTGCCACCAGCGCAACTTCCTATCGCTCCTGTCGCTCCTCGACTGCCCCCGGTGTTAAACGAACAGCCCCGTATGGACCCGTACGGCCCACCGCCCCCCAGCGCCAATAGGCGGATGTCCGAGGTGCCCCTGTCAGCGGTGGTCCGGCCGATGAGTGTAGGCCAACCCGCTCTCAGACCCACGGAGGCCCGGCCGCCTGCAGAGCCAGAATCGCCTTCCCTGCCCAAAGTCGTCTTGCACCCTCCTGAAGAAGGTATGTCTTGTGTCATATCATCTGCTTCTTTCGTCGCGCCTCGTCCGGATTAAGAGTGACATCTGACGAGCAGAAGAGATCAAGCCAATCAAGCTTCACCCGGCACCACCTCCCCCTGGGTTCCGACGCCCTCCCCTTGTTCATCTGCCAGCTTCCGCCGGTCCTGGAAGACCAGTCTCATACCAACACCCTCAAGCTCACCCCTCTGCCCATCCGTACGCCCGTGGTCCACCGAGCCCCACTATGCCCCCACCTGCTCCGAAACCCCGGAACATGTGGGGGGGAATGGCCGATCAGTTCGGCAAGCCCGCTCCCGCGTTCAAACGGTCCTCGCGTTACAGCATGGCCGGCGGAGTGATCATGCCGAAGACGAAAGAGGACATGATCCGGGACAAGGAGAGACGGGCAAGCATGATGTATTTCGACGAGTTGCGAGAGAGACTGCGTTCAGGCGAGATTGTGTTGCCTCCACAACGGACCACCTCGCTCGCTCTCGGTGGTTCCGCTTCGGAAGAACCGATCTTGTCGCCTCCCATCGGCGCCTTCAAGACGCAACGCAGCCATTCGGCACCATCAACACCCATGACCGCTTGTTTCGAACAATCGTCTGCTAGCGGCGTGGATCCCCAAACTGTGGAAGTACTAGAAGGCGTCACGCGGTCCGAGAGCGAGCCTTCGGAACTTCCGTTCCTGTCTACTGTCCAAGAAGGCGGCACTGACAGCGACGCCACTTCCGCTTGTATCACCGGGGACGACCTTGTCGACAGCCCAGTCGCCCTGACCTCGCCCCAGTTCCCCAAACCAAGCACAGAGGGACAAGGTCAAACCGTCGCCGCGGACTCATCGCCTACCGTGGACGCTCTGTCGAGCGGATCGCCCTCAGACGAGCCGCCCGCTCTAATGCCCGTGCTCGAAGAGTCAGATGACACGGAGTCAGACGAGATATCGACTCCTTCGTCCGTCGACGCGGTCCCAGCTGCAGCGGCCTTAGCGTCATCCCCCTCCCTCAAGAGACGATCCATGTCGATGCCCTCGGTAAACGAGGCGAAACCTCCCACAGCCGCAAGCATCGCACTTTCGACGACAACGGCTCCTCGACCGACCGTGGTCCGAAAACAGAAAAGTCTCAGCAGATTCTTCTTCTCTAACAGCGATCTGGCGCGTGTGGAGCGAGACTCTGGCAAGCACGTGCCAGTGGAAGAGAAGAATGATGGGAAAGCATCCCAGACGACCTCCACTGCGAACCGTAAGAGTCTCGGAGGGATGCTCTCGAGACCGAAGTCGAGCCCTGCGTTGAGGACCCAGGCCAGGGAGTCGAGACACGCAGCAGTGATAGGAACGAACGGCAATACGGTCTCGTCCGCCACATCGTCTATCTCCCTCGCTACGGCCCATACTCCCCAGTCGACCCAGCCTGGTCTTAACGGCTCTGTCGCTGAATCTGATGTTCCACGAGCAACCGATGCCCCAACGACTGTGAAGACGATCAAAAAGCGATTCTCGCTGTCTAATCTCTCGAGCGCATTCAAGCGGTCGAAGAAGAGTAATGAGGCGCCGGTACCCCACGTCCCGGCCGTGCCCTCTGCCTTCAAGAAGGAGAGCGTTGCGAACCGAACTAGGCCTCGTCAGTCAGACTTTGCCGATGTTCCAAGCGGCGAAAAGAAAGAACACGCCATACCCGAACCTAGCCAGGCGGAAGGTGACGAGGTTGAGACCCTGCAAGAAGACACGACCGAGACGTTGATTTCGCCCACTTCGTCGCCGGTGAAAACCCGACCTGCCAATCGGGCCCGATCCAATACTCACATGACCTCCTCTTCCACCGGGGCGGATAGACCTGGTGCACCTTCTTCTCCCAAGGAACGGTCGAGTATCGTCTCCGACACTTCGTCCGGGTTTGAGCTCGACGCGGAGCTGTCACATGCTCGATTGATGCTCGTCTCCCCGCAGACGCGCCGCAACCCTTCCAAGACGTTCCAGGAGATCCTCAACGTGGCCCCCGTGACTCGTCAGAGCAAGATCATCAAGCTCGACACGCACATGACCCGACGCAGCGTCGAGGCTATCGTGCTTGGCCCGTTGTTGTTGGCGTCGGGGGACATGCGCGCGGTCACCGAGGAGCGCGACGAGATGTCGGCGCAGGGTGGGTCAGAGGCAGCAGACGCAGAGTCAGAAATCGCTGCGGATGAGGAAGGCGAGAGGGAGATGGGCAGGGAATCGAAGCCCTCCGAGCGGAGGGGGTCGGACGAATCGTCGACGACCATCGGCTCGGGGAGTAATGACACGACTGTTGATTCCGACTTGAGCGATCGCTCCATGGAAGAGTACACCGACTCGCAGACCTCGCTTGAGACCATGTCGCAATCGTCGTGCGCGTCGGGACCGCACGACAAGAGCGGCCCAGTCACTCCTTCGTCTACGCCCATCGACGCGTTCACCCCCTCGACCGTGAGACGCGAGGGCGATGGGCATGTAAAGGTGGGTAGAGAGGGTCGAGCGGAGGAGGAGGATGATAGTGACATGGCCATGGTATTCCCCTTGCCGCCAGATGTGCAGGCGGTGTCGTGAGCTTCCCGCGAAGAGAGACGAGGCGGAGGGATGGACAGGGATGGTACGAGTGGAGGAGAATCATGGACAATTTATAAACATTTCGCTCTATCAACGATTGTACGGCGCGCCTTGCCCACTGTATTGGGCGGTATGCACTCGCATTGAAATTGACCAGAGCGAAGCGTGAATCTCGTCACTCGTCAGACGGGACGGGACGTAACGGGCAGGGGAGGATGTGTTTGATGTGGCGCTCCTCTGTGAAATGTCGCTCACACGTCTGTCTGTCCCTGCTGGTCGTCAACCGCAACAGCCCTTGTCGTCGGGGGCACTAGTGCATACGACCTGCCCTTTGGCCACAAGCAACCAAGCAACCCAAAGGACGAGAGGATCGTCCAACGCGGGTCCCATCAACCGCCTCCTGATCAGATCCTCTGCCCCCCGTCAGACGGGTATTGCCTGATACACCACACGGATGTCAATCATCGCCCAAGCGATACCCCCAGCCCTGGCATTGTCCAACAGGACACAGTTGGATCGTCGTCTACCAACTAAGTGTATGGTTTGAAAAACCTCTTCCAACCCGTTCCCAAGATCTGATACTTGTTGTTAATACGACTCACCTTCACATACTCACCTTAATCCTCAACCCTTGACGCTCAACCTCAACGCTCCACCCTCAGCCGTCTCCACGCCTCACGACGCTCCCCCCGAAATACCCCACGCGCAATGGGAAAGAGCTTCGCGGAATGGGAATTCCAAGTGCAATCAGCGTTCATGGCGCAGGGCTTGTACAGTCTGCTTTGCACCGAAGTGCCCATCCGCACCAAGGCCGACCACGATCGAACCGGTCGAGGCAAGTACATCTTGATACGTTCGATCGACCAAGACCTTTGGTCAGACTGCGAGTTCTCGTCGGCCCGAACCGTCTTGTTCGACCCCTTCACGACGGCCAAGGCGTGCTACGAGATTCTCGGGGCTTGCGTTTCCAATTGGCACGTATCGCGGAGGAAGCAACGGTTGCAAGTGTTCCTCGACCATACCTGGACCTCTTACTGACTTTACAGCTCTAAGACCCCGATGACTCCTAACCGGCACGTTCAGCGTTCGACCACTTAGACGCTCCGCCCAGGTCAGGACGTGTAGACAGGTACCGGCGAAGAGTACCGGCGTAGAGGACGAGTTGATATGTATTCATACATGAGCTTCTGATCTATCACACAAATCGAGAGGAGAGGAGAGGGGGCCTGGAATCTTATATATACTGTCTCTCTTGAACCTCTTTTCTTCTTCTTCCTAATCTTCAAAAACAAAGCCGCTCGTCCACGCTCAATGAATATAACAGACACCAGGGGCACAATCGTCTCGCACACACACAAAAGTTCCAAATCGTCATAGAGTCCACACGGTCCGTAAAGGGGAAGCGGTGGAGGAGGTCGTCATGGTCGTCACGGCGCTATTTGCGCATTGTCCAAAAAGCGCAGTTACGCCGCTCGAGCGCAGACACCCCCCGAACATCGGAAAAACGATCCGATAGCTCCGAGAGGGTTCTCTCGCGCTCCCAGACCCGTCCTGTCGGCTCGGCTCATTCCGCTCTGCAGCTTCAGTCCGCCGAGGGCCGCAGCCAGCAAATCCGCCTCGTCCTTCTCCTGGGCATCGACCACTTTGAGCTTCGCTTTGCCAGTGACGACCGCAGCCAACTTGTCCGAGTCGATCTTACCACCGGTGGATCCGGCGAAGGCGGACCACACGGACGAAGCGAGTTTGGACGAGATGTGGGCTTGAGCAGCTTGGGCGTACGCCGCTTCGACGAAGAACTTGGGTCGTACGTCCTGGGCGATGTGAGCCTTGTCGGACGCCGCCTCTCGGGCGAGCCGAGACCACATTTGGACACGGTACGAGTCCATTGATCGCAAGGTGAAGGCGTTGTTTTCGGACCAGTCAGAGAAGGGCGTCGAGAGGTCCTTGGAGTTGGCAGTAGACGACAGGGGTGGCATGCGGGGCGCTTCCTCGTTGAGGTGGGGGTTCATGTTCATGCGAGGGAGGTCGGGCAGGCTTCGCAAGGGTGTCGACGATTTGACTGGTTTCATGTTGTCGCTGATAACGATATCGTCCACGAGGGTGGTGTGGCAGATGGTTCCCCCACCATTGCCGAATGGACCTTTCGCGCCCCACATGCCAAAGGAAGCCGAGGGGATGTCTTTGTTGGGGTTGTATTGCGGTGTGACCGACTTGCGGACCGGTTGTGACGATGAGGAAGAGGTACCGGTAAGGGCGGCGAGAATAGACTGGTGGCCTTCGTCCTTGACTTGGGCAGTCTCGGGATGGAGGGCAGCCATGGTGTTTGCCTTGAGAGCGGCAAGTTCTCGTCTGGATGTCAGTCACCAACCAACGCGGAACCGTTGTTGATACACACCTCAAGTCCTGGTTCTCGCTCCTCGAGTTGACCAACTCCGCTTTGATAGCATCAATGACGATATCTCGGTCCTTGATGTGCGATTCAAGAGTGCCAATGTAGTCCTTTCGCCTGTTTCTGAATGCCCGTGCGGACAGCTTGTTCCTGAGCTGTCTCTTCTCCTTACTACTGAGCTTCTTGTACTCCTCAGGAGACGGTCGCCACGAGTCATCGTCGTCAACCTCCTCGTCATCTCCTCGGACGACAGAGGACATTCCTCCGCCCTTTTTGCCTCCTTTGCCTCGACCCGCAGAGAAGATGGTCGGGAGTGGGACCAAAGCGCCTATCCTCGACTCAAGATCGTCGTATTGGGAGGAGACGGCTGAGCCTTGTCGATCGGTTCTGGAAGGTCCCTGTTCGTGCTCTTCAACCATGTTGATGGGCTCGTCATCGTGCTCTTCGGCCGGTGCGACGGCTTGCGGGGCAGGGACGGCGGGTTGAGCAGGCAAAACGGGTGTAGGGCCGGAAACGGCGTCGGGTTGGTCGACTGGGGCGGTGGCGGCGGGGGGCTGAGCCGGAGCAGTAGTGACGGAGGAGCCGAAAAGCATGGCGGGTTGAATCGTCGCTGGACTGGCTGGGTTGGCAGCAGGACTAATCACGCCCGGGAGCTCCATGCCGTACTGCGATTGATACTTGATCATATTGGCGAGGAGTTCCTGCAACGCCTGTTGTTGATCCAAAGGAAGCTGGGTCGTGTCGAACGAGGTGGTTGCATTCAAAGGCAAGGCCGGGGTCGGGGCAGGGAGGTCAAAACCGAACTCCAATGGTTCTTGCTTGACGACCACCGGCTCGGGGGCCGGGGCGGCAACGGGAGCCTTTTCGAGTGTTGTAAAGTCGGCCGGGTTGAAGTCGTACCCGTCGAAATCGTACGTTGGGTCAAAGGCGAAAGGCGAGACGCCTGTTGATGGCAAAGGGGAAGGGGTATGATTGGGGGATACCGTGTTGGGGGAGTGCGTGTGAGACTGTTGGGTTGATTAGTAAAACATGCTGGAAGGGAAGGGCGGCAAGATCGGGGGGAAATGTGCAAGCGAAGTTGGGAGGTTTGGTCACTCACCGACGAGGCCGACGAGTCGTAGTTTTCAAAGTCGAAGAGGTCGGAGAAGTCTTGGACGGGTTTGTCCATCGCCATGTCCTCGTCAAAGGCGTGATGGGACGATGCGGACGAGTCGAAAGCGGTCGAAGAGGGGGAGAAGGGGGAAGTCGAGTCCATGGTGCGAGTTGGGTGGTGGAGAGTTGTTGACTAGAGAAGGGATGAGCAATCTGCCAACAAAGGCGAGGCCGAGCGGCGGGGTGCGTGTATTTGTTGACCGAGCACAAGGAATGAATAGTGGGGATGAGGGTTGGACGAGGAAAAAAGCGAAAGGGAGATCGGGGATGGATAGGTTTGAAAGGGGTGGGTGGGTAGGTGGAGGGATTTGATCGAAGCGAAACGGAATCGAAGACGGGGGCTGTGGACCCTGTGCAATGACAATGACAAAGGGATGTTGTGTGGAGTGGAGCCCGATCCGTCACACAGACGAACCTGTTGCGCTTCGACTCAGGGAGAGATTCCCGCGGCGGGATCGAGAAAGGGGGGAGAGGGTTGCGTCGTAGCAAAGATGCAAGAATGGGGAGAGGAGAGGTGATGTGTATGATGGTGTGAAAGAAGACCTACAGTAGTAAGTCGAGATGGGGTGGGGTGCAAACCCTCGCCACTGGCTTTATCGCGGCGGATCCCTGTGCGCTATCTCTCTGTATATCCAAACAGTCCCTCGCGATACGTCTGCTCGATTCGCGCCAGCTCTGCCGGGATAGTCAACAATCAAAAGAGGTCAAGAGTTGCGATGACAGTAGACGATGATGCGAAGGTTGAAAGTGCAAGATAGAGAGAGCGGGGTTAGTAGTTCTTGACAGGAGCCGCGCGCGGATGGAAAACCCGATTGATTACATTGCGATTACTGGAAGATTCGGATGACACCATTTGACTGGCGCAGTGGGTGTGGTCTGTGTCTCCTCTGACCCGCGCCGCGCCGTTGGCATGACTCGTCGCAAAAGCACACCTCGGCGACCGAGCCCGCGAGACCGCACTCCCCCTTTAAGACCCCCTTTTGACCTCTTGCCCCGATACTTGCGTTTTGGCACTCTTTGCATTGCACATACCACACACGCGCCTGCGTGACGTGGACCCACATGCATGCATGTACAGATCCCCCCAGCCCCCATCGCATTCGATGCATAGACATTACGACTGGATCGGCGGCCATCGACCCCCCCGGCTCTGCCCGTAAACTCGGGCTGGGCATGCCGCGCCACAGTCGACACTCGCGTCAGCGTTCGGCATCGGCGGGGGTCTGGATCTATCACATCGCTTCTTGTTGAATGCATTTCCCATACCACCAAGCGTCGTATAGCAAATCTTCCCCCCCGTAGCGTTGGATGGGAGGCTCTGGACCATTATCAATCTCGCCCGCATAATCACCACTCGACAAACCACTACTACACGTCACCATGGAGGGGACTCACTGCGGCGCTTGACACGTCGTAGTCGAGTACCCCATCCCCCTGCATGCTGTCACCCAGCTTGGAATCTCCTTACGAGGATTGTGCATCGCCCTGCCCAAGTCTCACTTTACATCCGTCGCATCAATGTACTATGCCCTACCCCAAACTATCTATGCATGTCCTAATCTTTCCCCCATACCCACCCCAAATTCTCCCGTGCCTCCCCCCAATCCGTGCTGCCTATCGGGTCCTCTGCCACCTCCAGCAACATCGTGCAAAAGGCGACACCCTCCTAATCACCTCTCACAGCCTCCGCAACCATGCCCCTCCACTTGCGCTGCACCTCGATCGCTTCCCTGAAGATCTTGTACTTGACGTCCAGCAACTTCCTCTCCCTATCGCCCAACTGACCTGTCCTCGGCTCAATCCTAACCCCCGGCTGAGTCATCGACACCATCACCTCCCACAACCTCTCGCCGTCCTTGCTCGCTTCTGTAGCATCGGATTGCGTGAGGATCGGCTTCCCACCCCGGTGGACAGAAAGGTCATGCGCGAAGCGACCGAGGTAAGCCGCTCCGAGGACGACCGCCGCGGAAGGCTGAGGGGGGATGATGACTGGCATGTGGAGCACCGTGGCGAGCAATCGCATCAAAGGGCCGTTTTTAGCTTGAGAACCTGGATTCCGTCAGCTAGCGTCTTGGTCGCATAACGCGACGCTTACCAGACATGTAGATCGAGTCGATGACATGACCTCGAGCGTTCATCTCGTCGACGATATGACGGGTTTGGAGCGCAATCGCCTGGGATGTCAGGGGTGCTCCCAGTGGTACAAGATACACTCACCTCGAGCGTGACGTTAAACTTCGCAGCAAGAGCCGTCAAGTGGTCGTCCAGGGCCAAGCCTGTGATCATCCCCCGCATCTTCGGGTCGGCCAAGGGCGACCGGTTGCCATGCTGAACGGTCAGCATCCAAAGAGCAACAGCCTGAGCACACTCGCCAAGTCGGGGTAGAAATGCAGGTCTTTAGTCAAGTGAGCTACTCGTCAGCCGTGGCCAATACCACCCGGACCAAGATCGAAACGTACTCAGCGTCTCCGCTCCTCGCGTCTGCTGCATCTCCTCGAGCTTTTCGCTCAGAATCTCAAACGTGTTCTTCCCCGTCTTCTTCGCAATCTCAAGAAGCTTGGGGTATGCCGGGTGAGTCGACACGACAAAGTCGATGAGCTTTGATGAGGCGGGATCGCGCATATAAAGATGGGCAGCTCACCTGACCAGTCGACGATTGGCCTCCTTCATTCATCCACCAGCCGGGGAAGACGGCGTCTCGGTACGGTCCCCACTGGCTGTTAGTGAAGGCCCAAATACATAGCGCATGAGACTGACGACTCCGGGCACAAGAATGCCCTCTTTGCTTTGCGCAATGTGACAAGTGCTCGTACCGGCGATAGCGGCGAGTCTGGAGCTCGCCTCATCGAGCGAAGGGCCTGTCGATGGGGGTCTCTCGCCCGCAGGAGCAGACGTCGCAGCGACAGTCCCGATCCATCCCGCGTAACTTTGGGATCAGGACCACTCTTCGGTGGGGGAACGTGCAACTCACGCATCGATGACTCCACTGCCAACCGCCGTTCCCTCTACGAGACCCAGTTCTTCCGCTGCTTGCTTGCTCAGTCCGTTGCCCACGGGTTGACCGGCGGTCAAGACCAGCCCGTTCTTCCCGGGAATGCCGCCCAGCTGCTCAAAGTCATTCTGCACCATTTGCTCCAGACCTGTACTCTTAGCAACCAGCAGCACACACGTGACATCGCCAAGGTGGACTTACCGATCTTGTTGAAGAAACGAGCGGACCAGCCGTCCTTGCTGACTTCTTCGTTTCCTCCGTCGCAGTCGTGGACCATGGTCGCCCCGGGAGGGACGAAGGAGCACTTGCAAGCCAAGGAGCAGTTTGAGCGGGCGGCGGACTGTGTAGCGCGGTAGGTGAGGTAATCGGGCAGACTGGAGTGAGACTGTGGTTTTAGTGACACGACGATGTCCCTTACTCGAACAGCAGACAGTCTTTGAACTTATCCGCGGCCATGTGCTTGGACAGCCAGAGCGTCTTGGGAATCTCCATTTCCAACTGCGCGTCAGCCAGATATCACCTGAATAGGACATCACCCGTCCTCCCGCCCACTTACACTCATTGTTTTGCCCACGAAGCCCAGCACGCCTTCGCCTGTGGAGTTGATCTTCTCAGCCTCTTCCTCGGCACGATGGTCGGCCCAGAGGATGACATTCCAAGCCTCCTCGCCCTCGACTAGTCTACCGAGATTCGCGTCGTCCTCGCTGTCGTCGCCGGCGGTGGCGCTGGAACGGGATACGCTGACAGGACGGCCGGCTTTATCCACCACGGCCAAAGAGCAGGTCGCGTCGAAACCGATCCCCTTGACCTTGGCCGGGTCTACGCCTGATACCTTCAGAATCTGGCGACATGAAGTCGCGAGGGACGTCCAGATGTTGGTGGTTGATTGCTCGAAGATCCTGTGGTCGGTGGGGGAACGGTGTGTGAGTGTCGGAACTGGCTGATCAGAAGTGTCCAATGTACAGCTGTCAGCGTACCAGAATGCTCCGCAATGAGCTTGCCCGACCGGTCGACGAGACACGCCCGTCCAGACCCGGTACCGCTGGATGTCAGCTCGACAGGGTGAGGGGGAGGTTGGCGTGCTCACACGTCGAATCCGATATAGTAGGCCTCTTCTCCGCTCATCGTGTGGGGTGATATGGACTTGGTCGTCTGTTGATGAGGAAAGAACACGACGGGCGAGAAGGTCTGGATCGATTTTGTGGTATCCACAGCGTACCAGTAGGCTTGTCACCCCCACTCTGGTCTCCACCGGTTGATTGTTGCATTTCCGCACAACCGGGCGAACAGCCGGAAGCCCTCAGATCGATAGATGGGAACGTCATCGGCCCGATCGTTATCAATTCGGGATATCCCGAGGGTGTTGTTCCGACTGCAATGCCACGTCAGGCGGCCGGTGTAAGGGTTCACCACGTGAACAGGGGCTAACCCCACAGGCTTAACAGCCTTACCCCAGCTGTCGATCGCGTCGACGCAGCGCGCGTCGTGGATCCCAAAGACTATTCACCGTGACGGCCAAGCTGGTCGTGACATGATTGCGCACGAAAGGTTTGGTTGGTCAGTGCAATGATACGCGATGTCTCTATTGTCGAAGGGGGGGCTTGACGAGTTTCAAGGGCGGAGCAGTCGCATCGAGGTTGCGGGTAGACATACCCTGTAACCCTGTCGTTTCAGTGCGTGGTCACCTCGCGCAGCTCGTGCGGTTGCATCCAGCATCACCCTCATCAATGCATGAGACTCACCCCGTTTGAGGTGATACACGCAGCATTCACCTCCCGCCCTCTCATCTTCAAAACATTGACCCACCCACCCTTGATTCACTCGTCGGTCTCTATTGTGCACAGACAGCCGACGATCTCTTCCACCGGCACGCGCAGCCAAAGCCATGCGAGCTGGTGCGATTGATTAAAAACCCCTATCCAAAGTCAAAATTCTCAAACTTCCCTGAAACCTTTCCATTTCGCCTGCCAAGATCCCGCCATTAGATCCCAGACTTCCGTCCCCACGCCCTCGGCCTTCCCCTTCCCCCCTCCCCTTGGCTCAGGAGCCGTCTCCTGCCCAAGCTACGGGCAGACACACCTGCGGGTCGTCTACCGACTTCGCGTGCTGAATGCGCGTGAAGCTTGTGCAGATTGACTTCCCTGAAGTGAGACCCAGTCCGACGTGGTTGATTTTCGCAGCCCCGCATCGAGCCAGAATTGACGTACACCATCCTGCGGTGCATCTGCACGTCGAAAACCTCACCCCTCGTTCCTACGTTCCTTGGAACGGTCAACTGCGACGACAAAAACCCACCCCCACCCCTCCTCTGGACACGCAGTCTGGACTAGCCACCTTGGGATTTTATCGATCGGCCGGCCTACCAACTGACTGGTGTACAAAGCATCGCGGTCACTCGCTCTTTGTCTACTCTTTCGACGCTTTCTTCCTTTCCATCCCCTTTGATCGCTGTACTGGGCTGGCCCATCGACACCCCTTCCACTCGTTGACCGAGACGGCATTTTTACTGGACATACTCGTTGATCGAGCTGTCGCATATAGACTCTCTGCTGGACGGACACAACTAGACTGTAGTGCACAGAACGGGCTCTTGGAAAGGGCTTGAACCTCAGCAGTGAGTGCTGCCGGTCCTTTCATTTAGCCCCTCCTCCCTCTGTTTCGACACAGCTTTCTGCGCGGCGCCCGTCAGAGACCGTACTGACAGATAGTTCACTGACTCCTTTGATCGCCTTGGCCCTCGACTCGAGCTCTCCTTCAGTGCGTCTTTCAATCATATCCTTCACGTTTCTTTCCCCCACCCTCACGTCGCCCTCCTGCCGCCCACTGACCTTTCAGCTTCGTTCGCGCGAGGCACTTATCAAAAACCCTGCTCCCCCCCTCCCCTCTTACCATGCTCCCCGTAATACTCGCATCGTTGCTCCCGCTCGCCCTAGCGAACCCCGTCGCCAGCCCCGGCCCGTTCGGCGTGAACCTCGCAGAACCAGTGGCTATGGCTCCAGGGGCTAGCAGCACCCCTCACGCCGTCCAACTGACCCATACTCCCGCTGGCATCAAGCGAGCCCGCCACGCCTCTCGAGCCAAGGTGGCACCGACGAAACGATCCCGTGGGCAGACAAACCTTGAAGAGCGAGATGAGGTCAGCCCAACTTGGCTCTTGCGAGAAGAAGCCAAGATCGACACGCGGTACAATGGTGGAATGGGCGGATTCGCAGCTCTCCTCGCTGTGGAATTGTCGAAACGAGCTGGAGAAATCGACCTCGAGAATCACAACCTCGACGCCTCGTACTCTGGCGCTGTCGGTATTGGTACCCCAGCCCAGACCTTCCAAGTCGTCCTCGACACTGGCAGCTCGGATCTATGGATCGCTGCCTCGGGATGCAGCGTTGGATGTGTGTCGATGAAACAATTCGACGGCACGGCCTCGTCGTCCTTTGTCAAGTGAGTTTGGGCTTGGCAAAAGCGCTCCAGTGGCACATCCGTTGACACGCAGCATGACTTCAGGATTCAGCATCTCGTACGGATCCGGGCAGGCTGCTGGGGTTCTGGGCCAAGATACCGTATCCATGGGTGGATACGCCGTCGCTTCCCAGACTTTTGCTTCGTGCGACAGCATCTCTCCAGGCCTGATTTCCACTTCCATGAGCGGGATCATGGGACTCAGCTGGAAAGCGCTAGCGTATTCTGGCGGTGAGTTACTCCGAGATGCGTCAACGACGGCAAAGACTGATAGGCAGCGTCTCCTTGGTGGCTCACCCTCGCCCAGTCCAGCTCTTGGTCCCAACCCTTGTTTGGCTTTTACCTCAAAAGATACCGCGATGTCGCAGGCGCAAGCAACGTGGAGACGGATGGAGGAGTGGCGACCTTTGGATACCTCGACTCGTCTCTCTACACTGGCTCCATCACCTACATCGACCTGCCCAGCGATGCTCATTACTGGCAGATCCCCATAGCCAGCATGTCCAGCCAAGGACAATCGATCTCGCTCGGATCCGCGACTGCAGCCGCCATCGACACGGGGACGACGTTGATCGGCGGTCCGTCTGATGTTGTCGCCTCGATCTACGCGGCCATCCCGGGCTCTCAACGTATGACAGGATCGTACGCAAACTACTACGAGTACCCCTGTGCTGCCAACATCGACTTTGAAATCACGTTTGGAGGGTTCCCGATCAAGATGACCGACCGCGATTTCAACCTCGGAAGGTACTCGTCTGACAAGTCGATGTGCACCGGAGCGGTTTATGTGCAGTCCATGTCGTCGAACGCTCCGATCCAATGGATCGTGGGAGCTACGGCGTTGAAGAACGTCTACTCGGTGTTCCGATACGACCCGCCAGCTGTGGGTTTCGCCAACCTGCCCGGGTCCGTCGCGTCGCCCTCGGGCGTGACAACGACTATCCCTGTCATCTCGAGCTTGGTGGGTGCGGCCAGCTCGACCGCAAACAGCTCGACAGCTTCGACAGCCTCGACGTCTACCTCGGCCAGTCGGTCTGCTTCGGCGGTCTCGAGCAAGGTCTCTACGGCTGCACCGCACGTGGTCACTGCTGAGGTGACGGTCGACCCAACCACGGGCGTCAACAATGCCGCGTCTGCATCTGCGTCTGCGTCTTCTACCTCTGGCGCGTCTCGATCGATTGCGTCTTGGTCTGTCCTTGGCTTGGCTCTCGCCGCGATCGCCGCCATGGCCGTTTAGAGCGTTCTATCGGAGTGTAGGAATGTATTGGAGGCGGTGTATCATCCGACTAGGGTCATGAGCAGCTACCCATCGAAGCAGAGGCCGGGTGACGAGCCATTCTGGAGCACGTGGATGGAGGATACGAGGTGGAGGATGTAGAGGTGAAGAGTGGATTAATTGCTTTATTCCATCCATACGACGCTACAGTGTCGTCGCGAGTGACGACGACGACGATTGTGTTCCGTTTTCTTTTGTAGAGATCTTTTATAGCATAAACATCATTGTGAGAGGTCACTCTTTGCACGGCATGCACTAGTCTATTTGCTTTGACCAAGCGATGTTGTGGCTGGTGATGATACTATACGACGTGGATATGATGTGACTATGGGGTGGTGGCAGGGGGGTACCCGATGCGCAGTAGTGATATAGTGTCATTGTCTATCTATC
Organism: Papiliotrema laurentii; assembly: GCA_031326905.1. NCBI lineage: Eukaryota > Fungi > Basidiomycota > Tremellomycetes > Tremellales > Rhynchogastremaceae > Papiliotrema > Papiliotrema laurentii. The sequence continues at coordinate 221,011 of JAODAN010000010.1, forward strand.
GCATTAAGCCGAAACGAGGGTGAAGAGATCTGACAGTTTACTTGATCGGGTAATAAATCGATCCGACTACCACACGCCTCGTCACCGTTGTTGGCATTATCCGGTTCGGGAGATTACACGCACCGGGGTCCCATCGCCTAGATACTACATACGACTCATACGACATCACACACCCACCCACCCCTGCCTGCCTGCCCTTCCCCAACCCCTCCCCTCAACCACTCTTCCTCTTATCACTCATCCCCCCCCTCCCCATCTCTTCCCTCTCTGTACCTTCACCTTCACCACCATTCTCCTCCACCATGCGTTCCATCTTTGCCACTGTCCTCCTCATCCCACTCAGCGTCCTCGCTTCCCCGCTGGGAACATACCAGCAAGGCCAGGAACAACCCTACCTCGCCCCGCTCAACGCCGGCGGAGAGCACATTGACGATAGCTACATTGTTGTGTTCAAGAAGGGCGTCGATCCCAGCCAGATCGCCTTGCATCTCGCTGGAGTGGACGAATGGCACGGGTCAAACGTGAGTTGAGACGATCTTGGCACGATACCCCTCTTCCCCCCACCCCCCACCTCGCCTCCTTTATCGTGTGGCGAGGGCAATTAGGTGGCCACTGGCCACACTTGGTTCCCTCCGATGGATCGGCGGTCTCGCTACATCCCTTCCTTTCCCCTCTCCACACCCCTCTCTTTTGGCTGGTCACAACGGCTGCTTTCACGCTCCGATAGACCGGGATTCCTTTCCCCAACCGTCCCTCGTGTGACCCCTTTATCGTCCCGATCCTGACATCACGCAGCCCCTTCGCAGTTCTGACGATGGCGAAGACGCCGCTAACGGGGGTATCAACCATGTCTACGCTCCTACTCTAGACAAGTTTGGCTACTATGGATATGGTAAGTGCGACTCTTGCCGATACCTCCCTCGCCACTGGATGGCCCTGTGCCCCTTCCCTTCCGCCCTTCCTCACCCCCGCGGTTCCTTCTCCCCCCTCCCCGCTCTCTCTCTCCCCGCCTTTACCCTCCTCTGGCCCATGCGACCTATTGCTCACGCGCAGCCGGCAAGTTCTCCGCGTCCACGCTCGAGGCCATCCGAGCCTCCCCGATCGTCGACTACGTCGAGCACGACCAGCTCGTCCACACCATGGAGATCCCGCAGGGCGTCGACGAAGATTCCGCCCCTAAAGACACTGTCTCCGGCATTGTCACCAAGATCGGATCCCCCTGGGGTCTCGCTCGAATCTCCCACCGAGACCCTCTCCACCTCTCCACCTTCACTCGATACACTTACGATGCTAATGGCGGCGACGGGATCACCGCGTACGTCATCGACACCGGTATCAACATCGACCACGTCGAGTTCGAGGGCCGAGCCAAGTGGGGTAAGACGATCCCCCAGAACGACGTAGACAAGGACGGCAACGGACACGGAACGCACTGTGCCGGAACCATCGCCTCGCGAAAGTACGGTGTGGCCAAGGCCGCCCAGTTGGTCGCTGTCAAGGTCCTCGGTAGTAACGGTAGCGGAAGCATGAGTGACGTTGTCGCTGGTGTCGTGTGAGTTTTCAGTGCTCTCCCCCTTGAGCCATCTCGCTGATCTCCTAGCTGGGCCGCCGAGCACGCCGCTGCCGCCGCCAAGGCCGCCGCCCAGGAGCTCGCTGCCACTGGAAAGACCAAGCACAAGGGCTCTGTCGCCAACATGTCCCTCGGAGGCGGCAAGGCTAGGTCCCTCGACGAGGCTGTCGACGCCGCTGTCGAGGCCGGTCTTCACTTCGCCGTCGCTGCCGGAAATGATAACAAGGACGCCTGCAACTACTCGCCCGCTGCTGCCGAGAAGGCCGTGACCGTCGGCGCGTCCACCCTCGGTGACGAGCGAGCCTACTTCTCCAACCACGGCAAGTGCGTCGACGTTTTCGCTCCCGGACTCAACATCCTCTCCACCTGGAACACTGGCAACCAATCCACCAACACCATTTCGGGAACCTCGATGGCTTCTCCCCACATTGCCGGTCTCCTCGCTTATCTCCTCTCCATCCACGGATCCGAGACCTTTACGATCCTCGAGAACGGCTCGATCGCCGAGCTTGACGGCGCTTCTCAGGCGAGCATCTACGCCAAGGCTTACTCCCTCCTCCCCTCCTTCGCCCAGGCCGTGCTCCCTCAACCTGCCGCCTCGATCGTCGAGCTCGAGGACGATGAGTTTGCCCCGATCCCCAAGAACCAGACCCTCACCCCGGCCAAGCTCAAGAAGGCTCTCATCGCCCTCGCTTCCCCGGGCATGTTGACCGACCTCCCGAGCGGTACCCCCAACTTGCTCGCCTTCAACAACGCCACTTCCACCGAACACAAGAAGTAAAGATCACACAGCCTCCCGATCGACCCGATCTGGATCTCTGGACTGTAGCATTGGCGCGGGAGAATCTCAAGTAGTAGAAGACCTATCCCATGGATTCGTCGGTAGCACCGGTTGGACCCGTCTGTTCGCATTCTTACATACCTCGCAGGTGTGTTCCCCAAGACCTTTCTCCTCGACTCGTTGATATTTGAATGGAATCATGGAAGAACCAAATGTATTATCTGACTCTGAATGCTTGTCCACTGCAGTCGAGGAAGACTGCAATGCAATAAGAGCCGTCTCGCTTGAGCGTTGTATGCCTGCGTGTCACACCATACTGTGTGCGTGGCAACCTCATCATCAGGATTGTCACCTCTCTCTCTCGTGTGGTTGGGTGAGCCGATTCTCCTCACCAAGTTTCACCGCTCAAACTGTTTGCATTCCTTCCAAGTATGAACATGAATTTTCGCCGATCACAAGTCAAACCAGGCAGACGAATCCGGGAAGCGATAGAAAAAGATGAGAAAGGAGGGGAAAGCCATTGATGACGAGGCTTGGCGATCGCATCACATATACTGGCAGTCAGACTTGGGCAACGACGTCAACAGACGGCGAAGAGTCACTCACCCAGCCGACTTCGTTGACTGTACTCATACAGAGAAAGGCGGATCAGCTCGGGAACCCCGGGGACACTGCGCAGAGGAGCACAAGGGGACATACAGTGCGGGTTCTCTTCAAGCCTCTTCTCTGTTCGATGTCAGCCGGCTCTCATGTAAGTCGTCGAGACGCGACTCACTGAGCCTGAGCGGATCATAGGTCTGACTTTTCTGAACCGAGCTGCTGGAGAGAGTCGTCGCAGTGTCGGAGAAATCGTCAGAGTAAATGAGATCCCGCGCTTTTGTGGCGATGATCTTGTGAGTCAGTCAGGTGCCCCATTGAGGGAGCCGTCCGTCAACTCACGTCGGCATACTGTGTGATGGGAAAAAGGCATCAGCTTTTTGTGACCGTACTGCTCGGCTCGCAAGACCTACGTATGCAGGCGGAACCAACTTGACGGGCAGTTAGCGCGATTCGGAGGGAGCGAATCCACTTACCGACACGGAGCGGGTCGCTCGGGCGTAGGAGCAGGAACTGACGCCGTCAGCAAGCCAGACTGCATGACGGTCATGTCAGCTGCCTCACAGAGCATAGCACAGGTTCTGCATCTTGTCGGCAGTGAAGCCGATCTCGTCTTTCACCACGATACTGAGGGATGTCAGTCTACACCTAGAGGGCAACGGATTGAACTTACTAGTGGGTTGGCTTCGCTGTACCCTGGAGACCCGCGTGCGCCTGAAGGTAGAAATCAAACGCGAAGGGGTGCGTAACTCCTGTGTCCACGACTGTGCCAGGAGGGAGGTTGCCGGTACGATCTTTGTCCTGATCGCTGGCCGCGAAGAAGCGCATGCTATGCTACATGTTCAGCGAATTATGACACGTCGTCTGGGACGTCCTTGCTCACCTTCTTGGCGCAGATGACGAAAGTGAGCTTGGGTCGGTAGTCGCTACCGAATCTTGCAGCAGCATCCTTGATGGCTTTCGCCTCCATCCTGGCTATGAGACCACTAGATGCACATGCCTCGAAAGACTCACTTGACACAGTGGCTGTACTGGCCCTCTGAGACGCCATCCTGAGCGCGAGTCAGTGTCACACGACTTCTCGCCGCTTCTGCTTACCCGGAACATGATGATCTTCTCTGGCAGAGCTTTCGTGTTCTGACGGAACTTAGCCAGTTGGCTATAGGTCATGTCGGCCAGCTCGGCAATGATCTCGCTAGACTCTCAGCAGGACGCCGGGCTCCGGAGACGACAATGGACTCACACCCTGCCTTCTTGCAGACGCATGGAAGGAAGCCATCTGACATTGTCGCCCGAGGTCGCGGCGATCGTCACCGCGATCGAAGGCGGAATCGGTCCTCCTCTCTGAGGAGGGTGCGACACATCGGCCCCCATGATCATCGTTTTCTTATCGATCTGAGTATTAGTAGATGCATCAATGCTTCCGAAGTCCGGAAGGAGACGTACCACGCGAGAGAGGTCGACCTCGTGCGTAACTCCGCCGAGCTGATAATCAGACAAGAAAGAAGATAGGCAACAAGATGGGTACTCACCTTGGCATGGATCTTCATGGAGACATTGCCCAGGTACTGATCCAAGCCGCGGGCATCCGGCTTGACCTTCGCGCCTTGCAAGCACTGGGTAACAACGGGCTCACATTAGTTTCGTCACTTGGCCTCAGCACGAACCTTGTGCAAGCCTTCCGCTGCCACTCAGTCATTTGTTCGGAGATCTGAGAGAGCTTACCAGCTGTCCTCTTCACCGTAGCATACAGCATCTGGTCTTTACGCTGCGGATCAAAGGTGTGTCACGAGGAAGGACACGGCAGCACATGCTTACCGGCAAAATGACCACGATAAGTTGAGGATTTCCTTTCGTCTGGTCATACGCTGCACGAGCTGCGGTCTGCAAGCCGGGCTTGATCCCCTCACATTGTCCACCTTGATCGGGGTTCTGCTGGATCAAGGGAGGATGCGTATTCTCGACGGGGCAGCCGTTCATGTTGAGAACGCGAACAAGCTGGGACACGAAACCCCCTGCCACACGGTGAGCAGAGCCTGTACGGGGAAAACAAGGCTCGGAGACCCACCCATCTCCTGTTGACCGATGAAACGATCGAATGAGAGGACGGCCCAGGTCTTAAGCCTCGTTCCAGGGCGGGTGAACTGAGCATCAGCTAAGTTCCCCGGTTCTCACAGGTCACTGCGAACCTTGAGTCCTTTGAGATTCCAACCTCTGTTCCCGTGAGCCACAACTTTGGGGTGGTTGGATGGGCGCTCTCACCCGAACTGGGCTCTGGCGGTTTTGCCTGAGCCGTATAACACGTTCGGAGGCGGAAGCACTCGCGCGCCGATCTCCATCATCTTGGTCTGCACCTCGACTCCCCAGGCCCGGACCTTAGGCAGATTGTGGTAATCAAGTTTTCCGCGCCACAGGTCAACTGCTTGTCAGTACAGCGCACAGCGTCCGGCACAAAGTGGTGGAGACACGCACTCATGGCCTTTCGCTCCGGGGGAGGTTTGGCGGCCACCCTTATCATCTGTAAAGTGTCAAACTGCTTGTCCTTCTCGTACAGCAGCATTCCAAACTTACATCGGCGGTCTGGTCAGCCGTGAGCGACCGGAAAGGAATTGAATTAAACGCCTCCAGCACAACGCATTCCATCCTGCCATGAGCGACATATCGAACGCGCTCAACCATCTACTCACGGCAGATAGAATTTGGAGCCGTATTGGACGCATGGCAAGCGAGGCTTTCGCACGACATAGTTGTATTGTTCTGTACCCGCTCAGCCTGGAGATCTTCGGGTGACTTACCCTTCATGTACGTCTCAACCGAGACCATTCGGTCGGGTCTGCCGTCGCGCCCATTAAGGAGGAACTTGAGGTCTGCGGCGCACTGGCTGGTGAGGCCTCGCATGGTGAACACCCTGCTACTTTTACTGCAAGCTTCAGTGCTGCTCAGAGGTGAGGGTGAGGTTGCATGAGTTCAACTCACCGGTGGGTCACCGTGAACTTGGCCATGCGAAGGACCTCGTTCAGCTTCCTGAGCTGGACAGGGCTAATGGACTGGACGTCGGGTCGACCACCGCCCGAGAATCCGCCTCGGCCTCCTCGTCCTCCACGCCCGCCTCCTCTTCCTCCACCACCTCCGTCTCCAAGCATCGCGCCGATGCAATTCTCCTCGTTAGGATACGTCGCGGTGAGCACATGCACTCACGAGAAGAGGGCCAGCCTGGACAAAGGCCGAGTAAGCAGTATCCAGCTGAATGGCGGGGAGTCCGGAAGAGGTGAAACGGAACGACCTATATGTCAACCACTCCATCCAGGACGAGCTAGCGAACGGAGACTCGAAGACACTGACTGGGCGAATCCGTTGTAGACGACTCCACCGCCAGAGATCGGGGTAGCGCCGTCTTCGTGTCAGAGTCTGTGCCGCTCCAAATTTATTTACCAGTTCCGAAGAAGCGTCGGCCCTGAGCACCGATGGCCCTCATCCGATTGGTGGGGTCTTGGCGGAAGAGGACGTTCATCGCCTGCACGGCGACAAGCTGAGAGATGTCAGGGCGTGGTCGACGATGAGAACCACATCGCCTACCATGGTCTCCTTTGTCTTCTCGACTTGAGGATCTCCTCGGCAGAAGTCGGTGAGCGCGTTGAGATCAATGACATTCGCCAGAGCGAACTGAACTTTGAAACGACGACGATCATCGTCGGCCTCCTGGCCGTCTTCCTTCAGAGCGACAATGACTTCGAGCTACCGGTCAATCATCCGCGACTTGCGTGAACAACACGCTCACTTTGCCAGATTCGGGGGCCGGCAAAGCGAATGGCGTGTACATGTTTTTGCTGGACAGATCAGGCATGCTCGACGGTGTACAGTGAGGTTCATCGGTGACACTGGACCTACACCATGTCATACGCCGAAGCGTCGAGGACTTTCTTCAGTGGTCCTGTAGCTTCGGCACACATTTGATTCCAGATGGCCCAGAGGAGCTGCCGGGGTTTCTTCTGGTTGGCGACCTTGACAACAGGGTTGATCTCAACATCATAGTGGCTGAGGTTAGTCGGAGTGACACTAGCCGCCGTACTTGATAGAGTTGGCTTCCTTGCCCTGGTTCTTGAATCGAGCCTGGTACATGTTTGCAAAGACCTTGATCGGCTTGCCAGCTTTACCGAGATCTGGTCGCGGGTGGTACTCTGACAAGTCAGCCAGCCGACCGGTCAGCTTCCCTCTTGTCCAATCACGTCATCCATCACTAAGCAGCCTCGTATGAGACGCAGAGCAAGTAGTCACAGGATTGAACAGAGGGAAGTGGGCGACCTAGCGGGCACCGACATACCGTCAAGCATGTCCCCGACTCGCATGCTGGCAAAGATGTCCTGCACGGCGGGGACCTGGGCTTGAGGGTGCGCCTGAAGGTGAGCACGATCCGCGGGGGGGGGAGGCCCGAGCTTGGAAAGAGACATAGACCAAGCAGTGGAGACGAGGGGGTCAGCGCGCCAAGGAATAGAACCTACCGTATCGGCGCCCTTCGGGGGAGACATGGTTGAAGGGGAGGGAGGAGGAGAAGGGGGATGGTGTGGAGGATGAGAGTTGAATTGAGAAATAGGATGGGAACTCTACGTTCAACTAACAAACAGAGGGCGCGTGATGAGGTGGTGATGGGGGGGGACCGGCTTCGGCATCAAAATAACCAGAACCCTCCTTTGGGCCATCATCGGTCGTACCGTATCCTGGATCTAGAGGTGGATCGGCAGTGGCTGGTAACCAAGCAGGCGATGGCGAAGGGGGCAAGAGCAGCGGGCGTGGTCAAGCTAGCCTCGGCCACGATCAGTATCGTAACGTAACAACCGATAGACCACCATCATCCAACGTTTCAACGGTCCATGCGTGCAGAGTTCTCGAGCCTATGACCCCGACCGCACTCGGTGCCACAGGGATATCGCACGTTTCACATCACATCGACCCTCCCCACAGTCCCTCCCATCCCGATCCCTGCCCCATGGCACACTGACCTCTCGACTGGAAATCTGTCAGAGTGCGTCTCCCACTGATCTCCGGTTCCTCCTCTCTCCATTCTAGGCTGTATAGCCACCGATGATGGGATTGCTGTACTGATATATGATCCCCTCGTTCCCTTTAGCCTCATGGGTCAGCGGTCTATCTCGTGGTTCGCATAGACACCGTCATGACAGAGTGCGCCTGGCCTGGGACAGGGGCTTGACAAAGAACGCCGAGCGCTTCTGGGTTGACACCGACTCTGATCACAGCATACGAAGAAGCTAGCCTAGACTGGGGCAAATGCGGACAGGGTCGGCCAAGCTTCCTGACAACTTGCCTGCGAATGAGCAGGTGATTCGCCTGCCAGTATGCTTCCCGTAGAGGTGGGACACCCTCGGTCCTGCGGCATAGTATACCCACAGAAGACCGCATGCATATCGATCGACATCCCTCTCGCCATCGGTCTACATGCTGTGGTAGCTGTCGACTCACACAGTCGTCGAGCAAATATGAGGCGGTGAGGATATTCACACACACAGAGTCACTGCCCTGATCGCTTGGAGACCGTCCGACTTCCGCCACCTACTCGTTGGGAAGTCCGGTAGGTAATACCGAGTACTGCCAGGGGAATTTGCCAGAATACAGTGGCCCGCTGAAACGCGCAGACCACCAGGGTGATACGGACTAGGTCACAAGGGATCCGCATGACTTGGTCTCACCCGAAACACCTTTCACAAAGGTGCAGACCGACCGACCTCCTTGCCCAACATGCCGATATGGCACAGCCCTCCGGCCTAGTGAATGGAGGATGACCCATGGCCTCGTCCCCAGGACTGTCACATAAGGGGGGATGTTGCGTCTAACCTGCCCCCCCCCCCCCCCTTCTCTTCTCTCTCTCTACTCGCCTCGCTTACACCATCATCCCCTTCCGGCGGCCGTTTCGATAGAATCTTTTGACTACCTACTCTGGCCTCTCTCGAACACTCATCAGAACTGCAAGAATGTCAGAGGGCACAAGCGTTCAGCCGGGACCTGAAGGCATTAGCCTTGATGAACACTTCAGAGCCCCTACAACAACGTGACAAGACACTGCGGATGCACTTCTTCTTAACCTGCCGGCCATTCAAAGAATCTTCGACAAGTACATCGAAGACAAGTGGGCACCGACGGATGAAGCGGAGTACGCCAAGGACGAAGCAATCTTGGAAACGACGACTTGGCGGTACCTCGAGCTGACAGATGAGTTGGAGAAAGATAATGGTCTGAAAGACCCGTCCATCTCAGCCGCCACAAAAAGTGGGGGCCAAACGGATGCGACTGCTGGTTCGGATACTCGCCATTCCTTGCTTGAGAAGGTCCGAGAACCAAAGTATTTGCAGGACATCAAAGAAAAGGTTCGCCGATTTCTCGCACCAGGAGGATTTGACCAGACGACTGCACAAACCGCATTGACCGCGCTGAGTGAACTCATGCAGGTGGTGTGGGCTCTTAGCGATCGATTGGAAGGAACGCAGAAAGAAAGCCACGTCCACAGCTCCCAGACTGTCGGACTCTCAAAGCCTCGCTCCCCGCACTGCAGATGCGGCGGCTGAAGTCTTTGCGATAAGTGATGAAGGGCGATCTTTGGTGGGGAAAGAGGTCTAGGCAATGAATGTCCCGTATTCGCCGTATAATGATGCACTTTGATATTCTGGACATAGGCGAACGATGCCCGCAGTCACTTCTGTAGTAGTGTTGCCCGAATGCCGACTAGTAGGGCCGACTACTGCAGCCCATTCCTCACATCTGGCCAGTAGACTGATTTTGGACGCACGTATCATCTGGTATCATCTGGCCCCCTGCAAGTCACCCTCGCTTCGGAGTTCTAACGATGTCACATTGCATCCCAGCTGAAATGTTATACACCCATAAGTCCTCATACACGCCGTAGTACCCAATGAACCGACCTATACCTAACTCTCCGACGGCGCATCTGAGAGCGCCGACTCCTCGTCCACATCCATCGCCTCCTCATCCGTCGTCTTGGACGTCGGCTTCTTCATACTCGACCTGCTTCTCTTCTTGCCCCTTAGACCTCTCTTCGCCTTGGTCTATCACTGTCAGCGTTGCAGAATCACAACAGACGACCCGGCTCACCTTTGCACCCCTCCTTCCTCCTCGTCCGATCACAGCTTCTCCCTCCTCCTCTTCCTCTTCAGACTCTGCAGACTCTGTCAATTCCTCCTCCTCATCCTCGTCGTCCTCGCTCTCATCTTCAGACGTATCGTCGGCCCGCCTCGACCGCTTCCGCGGTCCTGTCTTCGTGGTCTTCACCCGGTTCTTGGCCGGAGAGCTATCAGGATCGACACGTCGCTAATCATTAGTTTCCACCAGGAGAAGTGTATGAAAAGACCAACGTTAGCTCCCGCTGTCACAGCACCGCGCCTCCCAAGGGTCCTCGCCCAGGACGATTCCTCCTCAGTCAAATACGATCTTCTCGTGTTCTGCCATCAGCCAAACTTTCGAAAATATGGTTCAGCGACACACCTCAAGGCCGGCCTGAGGATTGTGGAGGTTGTGGAAGATGTCCCTCGGCAGCCTCAGCTTTCCGGGGTAAGTCTGCAGGTTCCAGCGATGCATCTCCGCCTTGTTTCGGATGATGATCTGGGCCAGCTCCGACAATTTGTAAAGATTCTGGGATCATCAACTGAGAGTCCCTGTGATCCCGGCGCATTAGACGTACAGTGTTGTCTTCGTCAGGATTGCCGGTCATATCGAGACCTTTGACCTGCTTGACTTTCGCAGCGATGTGATACAGCATACCGGCGTTGACGGGACTGATGACGCATTCGAGGTAGAGGTCGAGATACCTAGCATAAGCTGCAGAACCGACTGCCCATGCCATCACCTACTTGGCCATGTCCTTCGTGATGCCCAAGGACCATTCATCGAGATCCGGATGATGCGCAAGCACAAGCAACAGTCTGGCGAGCGGCATCTCAACTCGATCTATCCTTTCGTAGTCGGGCATGTACTTGCAGGCTCGCACGCAGGACGTGATGATTTGCTTCGCCTGAAGATGAGCTCGTCGCCCATTCTACAAGCTGAGCATAAACTCACAATCGCCGGATTGTCCTTCTCCGGGTCCGTGGCGATCATGGCAGGCATAATGTTCCATCTTGGTAACATTCGCTGAGCTGGCAAGACCTCACCAAGCTTGTTGAGCAGTCTATGTCGGACTTGATAACATGGGTCCTATACGTTATCTCCGATGATAGTGAATAGGCTAAGTCCCCTCACCTGCATAATATAGGAGATCGGCTCGAAGAAGCTCGTCATGTTCTTGTCAAAGGTCCTGACTTGGGCGAGTTTGACCAGGCACAGCGCCGCACGCAGTCGAATCTGTGTCTTGGCGTGACCACTGTGCATCAGTATCGAGTGGCATGAAGGAGACACAACACACCCTTCTTTTGTTTCCTCAGTAATCTCCCCTTCAGACTTAAGAATAGCGTCGAGCAGGTTGAATACAGGGGTTGCAACTTTCAGTGCCTCCGGATCACGAGCAAAGCCAATGGCCCTATGAGTGACGAATCTCAAGCCAGCCATCTTAGCTCGGTCAATGATGGTAAGATTCTCCTCCTCGGTCCACTCGTCGGTGCTGTCATCCTGTTCATCAGCGCGGCCCTCAGCGAGGGATACACGGAACGTACGTCGGACGAATCGGATTTCTTGTATATCACTTCGGCCATCACGAAGCGGTGAATCTCGTCCGCCTTCGCCTCGACCGCTTGAGGCGAGGACAGCGCCAACTCCGCCAGTCCCCGAAGATGCGTCAGAAGGAGGCTCTCATCCTTTTCTGCTAGCTGATCCAGTATGGCCTGCGTCGTCAGCGTGGATCGGATCCCACGGCGCAGGTGCCCACCTCGACTAATTCGGCTGGCGCCCCCTCGTGTCCACAGACAGAGAGGAACCTTGCAGCGAATTTGGCTTGTCTTGGAGTACCGCTCAATGCGATTTGAATCACCTTGTCGACATTCTTCCTGATGTAATTAGCGACAGTGCTGCGACTGATAGCTTGAAATTTGACTTGCCTGTCTTTCGGGGCAACCTCCCTATCGTATCTACACACCGCTGCAAGAGCTTGGAGTGACACCTCCACCAGCTTCTCGTTCTTCTTCTGACCCATGCAGATCAAAAGTTCCGGAACGTGCGTGACAAACATCGGTGGGCACTCTTTTGCGATGAGCGAGAGCAGTTTGGCAGAAGCCGCTATGGTGTTGTCCCGACGAGGACCAGATGGGGGGCTTTGAAGCGCTCTCAGGAGGGGAGAGACGGATGATGTATTCAGGACGTTGAACGATCCATTCTCGATGATAGTCGCGAAGGTGTCGAGTATGTCGGTATGGTGTTGCTCAATACGTCTCAAAAACTCATTCTATAGGTCAGCATAGTCCCGCCCGGAATCGCATCATGCCTCACCTTGGCTTTCAACAGCGATCGCAGGTCTGACAGAGGGTCTGCACACGTCTTGAACAGCTTGTACAGTCGATTGTCATTCGCCGCAGCGAAAGCTTCCATGTCTCGCTTTGCCTTCTCGGAGTCGGAAAACAACAGGACTGGAATTAGCCGGGTAAGCTCGACGTCCTCGGACGTACCAGCGATAGCATTGATGACAAACGCCAATCTCTGCTTGACCATGTCTTCGTCCTTATCAATAACACCCCCCTTGCCATCAGCTCTTGTATCCATGCAAAACAGCAGGACCTCACGTTGTTCTCCTCGCAGAACATGACGAACGCTCGGTACGGTGACGACCCCCTGATTGTTAGTGACGTTGGAGCGATGACCGGTCGACTCACTTGGCATAACCCACCAAACCCGTGGTCCGAGCGAGACCCGCCATCCCGGCGTCGTCATCGAGGTGCGAAGCGACCAGGAGTAGTCGATCAACCCAGGCTTGTTCATCGTCGGCCTTGGAGGGCAGAGGCAAGATCTTGGTCTTGAAGGTGCTGGTGAGGGACGTTCTGCGATTGAGTTGATGCTCATATGTGCGCGACAGTCCAAACGTACCGGCCATCGACAGGGAGATCCCTCATCTGCAGGCAATGAAGAATGCTCTGAGGTATCCATGCGAAATGCGCAACAGCTTCGGCCTCATCCAAGTCACTGCCATCAGTTGAATGCGGTAAAACGGGGCAACTTTTGCTCACATTTCGCTGTGCGCGGCTTCCCAAAGGTTGGACAGCGCTGCCGCAGCTTCGTTTCGGACGATGGCCTATGGTCAGTTTTGCAATGGATAGTGTGCTTCGACCCACCTTCTTGTCGCCGAGACGAAGTCCAACCGCTTTCAACGTATCGATACTGATTTGATGCAGTGTCGTCTCGTAGTCCAGTTGACCAAACACCTTGCAAATGGCAGCTCGGACCTGCTCGTTCGAGTCTTGTATGCGGTCCACCAGAGCGCCTGGCTGTCAGACCTCAAGAGCTCGCGCTGATGGTAGAGACTTACCTTCCAGGTCTTTCCTCAAGTCTGGGACGTTTGCCAAGATCTCAAGGGACGACTCTACCCATGTCAATCTGACTTGCACAGATTTGTCCACTTTTCTCCCGAGCCAGCTTTTCCAGGTGTTGGGATACGCCTTTGCCAGCTCTGCCACTGTCATACCAACTCGAGGACGGTAGCCGAACATAGAGGCCAAGGTCCGGGTGGTCAGATTTCGGATCTCAGCTTGATCAGCGGCTCGCAGATTTTCCTCAAGCTGCGGGATGACCAAAAGCAGGACGTTGGGAGAGTACCTCCAGATGGTGAGCATGAGCGCGTGAGAGTCTGCCATCGCTTTCATGTCCTCGGACGTCGGATTTCGACCGTGAGCGATTTGGAGCTCAGCAAAGTGCTGTAGTCAGTGAAAGGCCTGCCCAGTCCAAGTGGAGCTACCCACAGCGTAGATCGGACGCTGCAGACGGTTTGCGGCGCCGTTACAGACGTCCACAATGAGCATGAACGAGGGCGTATCGGGTTTCTGGCGTCAGAGGGGTCCGTGAGTGTGATAGGCGCTCACCGAGGCGTGCTTTGTGAACTGGTCAATGATGACGTCCATGACGCCCTGCGGGACGGCAGAGGACTCCTCGACAAGAGCAATGAGTATGTTTGTCAAATGTCTGATGATGTTCTTGCTCATGTCGGACCTGCGATGAGCATCAATCCTTGTCCGGCTTTCCCTCGATGCTGGGACTCACCGAATGATCTTGACAAAACCCTCGAAGAATCCTGTCACGATCTCCTCTCCCCCGGGCACGTCACATGCGAGGACGACACTTTTGATAGTCGCCAAACTTTCCAGGAGGTAGCAATATTCGGCGTAGTACGCCACGTCCGTTATCCGCTGGGACGCTTGTGTCTGGGACTCCTGCGTCGCCGTCGTGGTCTTGGAGCGGGACGTCTGGAGAGTGCGCGCTGGCGGCGGGACTCTCAAGTGTTCTGTAAGCTGGGCGCAGAAGAATTGGAAGATGTTCTTCGCGTCAGCCGGTCGAGAGGGAAGTGACGAGGCAATGAAGGAGGATAGGGCGCATAGAGAGGCAAGGCTCGACGTACTCTCAATTCGCCTGCTGTGTACGGTGCATCTGGAGCGTACAATCGGAGGAGATCGGCAAGACAGCATGCTGCGAATGCTCTGATTCCTTTGCTGTTGGTCAGTCGCGCGATCGGGCGGGGAGCTAGCGACTGACTCTTTATGGTGGAGGATGAGGTTGTCTACGAGTGGTTTGGTGACCGGTGCGAGGGACTTTGTGTCCGTCTGGTCTTGCTCCAGCACCGAGAGCTTCTGATGCAGTGTCTGAGATGTGTCAGAGTCTTGGAGGCATCGCACTAGGGGAGGTGACGATTGGAACGGCTTGCTTACCTTGACTTTCCGTAACAGTGTCTCTCCGGTCTCTCTCTTGCCCTTCTCCAATAGCTTTTCCTTGAAATCCAAGCGCTGCACACCGCCGATGGACCCTCTGGCAGACATGATGGCGTCGGTCTGATGGGCGCCAAGAGTATGAGGGCGGATGGGACAGAGAGGGGGATGAGAGAGGAGATTGGTGATAAGGTAGTGAGTGGGATGAGCGAAGTTGCATCATCTGCACACTTCGCGAAACGCGTCGGGGCGCGTGGTTGAGTCATGTTGTCATCACGTGACTGGTAATATTCTGCCTCCTCATGGATTCGCCACTCACGCGTATACATCGAACCGCACACCCTTCGACGGTCGTTCGTTTCATCACCCACCACCATATCATACCCCTTACATCGAGTGACCCTCAACCTCAACACCATGTCAATGACGGCGATGATGTGGTCGTCATCACCCACAGCACTCGGTCTGCCATCATCCCCCCTCAACCCGCACACAACGCCTGCCGGTCCATCAAGCTCATCCCCCGTCACCTCTCCAACGCCTTCGCACACCGCTCCTTCGCCTTTCACCCTTGCACCGCCTTCGTTCCGACACAGACCTGCGTCTCAACCTCAGCTAATCCCTCGATACCAACGGCCCGTCGCGAAGAGATCGCCCACAACTGCTCGTCCCGCTTCAGATCATCGCGCACAAGCCTCCGCCGACTTGTTCGGCGAGGGCACAGGTGCGAGTCCCGTCCAAAGCGCCATGTGGAAGGAACGTTTCGCGCGACGCGTGAAAGACAGAGAGAGGCGGAGGAAGGCTAGAGACGATGATCTGGATCGACGCCGGAGTATAGAACGCAGCGACGAGATTGTGGATGAGGAGGAAGCGGATAGACAGGCCCAAGCGGATGACGAGGAGGTGAGCATTTTAACATGGACGTGCAACCACAAGCTGACAGGTAGATATTCCGACGTTTGATGATCATGCAACGGCGGAAAGACGAGCACGCCCACCTCGTCTCGTACGAGATCGAAACGGGTGGATCGGACCCGCTCCTCCCCGAGTTCTGGGACGAGGTCGAATCGGTCGGACAAGATCTCTCCAGTGATGTCGATGCTCCACTTCGTCATCACGGGTATAGAGATGGGCAAGAAGACGATGACGCCGACGACGACATGATGGTCACGCCCCAGCGGAAACGACCTGCACTGTTCCCAGACGCGCAGCCCACGCCGAGGGGGATGGACGAGGTGGACGAGGAAGAAGAGTGGGCATTGGAGGCCGCCGCGGCAGAACAAGCCGAGCGGGACGAGGAAGAAGCCGAAATCGCGCGGAGAATCGAAGAGGCATACGGGCTGTATGTGCCAGCCCCACCGGACGGCGAGTTGGATATGGATTGGGACGCCTTTGACGCGATGGACATTGAATAGGGTTGTGATCTCCCCTGTGACGCTTAGACTCACCAGAGAGTATGATTTTCGTTGTACATATATACTCATGCTTATTGTACCCTACATTGACTGCTTTGTATCATGCGCGCCATACGATGCATAATGACATGATGATTGAATGCGCACAGCGATTGAACGAACACTTTGGTTTCTGCTCTCCTTTCTGACTGGTATGTGGGACACGCTTAGTAAACCTGACTGTCAGCGCAGCTCGTGGCGCTGAACAGCCATCACACCTTCTTCTTCTCGTCGACGGAGATACCGCCTGGTCCGATGTTGACAAGGAGCAAGAGTCCTCCCACGATGGCTAGATGTCAGCTCGGGAGGGGGGATTCTGCATTACAATCAGCTTACAAAGGGTTTGGAAGCTATGTCGTCAGCATCATGGACCACATTCCTAAACTCGGATCACTCACAAGTCGTATTTGAGGAAGTCTCGCTGGGGGTGCGCCGAGTGAACGCTCCACCAGTTGTTGATGAACACGTTGAAAACGCTCAGCAAGGTGACGAGGAAACTCGCGCTCCACTTTGCCTTGAATCCAACGGCGACCATGATGCAGGCACCGAGACCAACGACCGAGACGAGCACTCGGGCAAAGGACCATTTGCCTTGGAAGATGAAGCCGATGAAGAGGAAGATGAGGAGGATTCGACCGGCGAGCTGGAAGCTGAAAGTTAGACGACGGTGTCGTCCCTGCGCACGGGGCCACTCACTACTTTCGTCGGTCAGTCTCGCTGATAGAGGGGAGACCAGCGAACAGCTTCTTCTTGTTCTGGAGCGAGTCGGAGAGGACCATGAGCAGACCTCCGATGACACTGAGGTTTCGGAGGAAGAACGAGAGGTCGAAGAGCAACCCGTAGCCGATACCTTGGACGTTAGCAGGAGACCAGCGCTGCTCAGTATCCAGCTCACCCTGCGCGATGACTACGCCAAGGAGACCAAAGACAGAGTATTCCGGGTATCGCTTGGTGATCACACCGAAGGAGCAGCTGATCATCGTCTTCCGTCAGCCTTGCCAGTGGACCTCGTGGACCATGTGCAACTCACAATAACATTGATCAAGAGGAAGATGTGGGAGATACCCCAGGGGAAGTGGCGGTGTCTTTTGGGTCAGTCGATGGCCGGCAAATTGTATGAGCAGCAACTCACTTCTGGAGGTACCATAATTGATCTCCCCATTGGGTCAAGATTCGCAGAGCATCTGCCGTAAGCCGACATGCACTCTCACGCAAAGGGCAAGCACACAACCCACCTTCGAGGAACGTCACGACGATGAGGAATCGCGCCATTGCCGGAACGTAGGGTCGGATAGGCTGCAGGGTCAGTACGATCCATGGCCACGGTGTATGGCGTTAGGGCAGGGAGCATTCGTGTGTTACGTTCACACCGACTTACTTGAGTGTAAGCCTCGATGTAATCCTCGACTTTGCTGCTCAAGGCTTGCACCTGACCAAGGACTTCGTTGCCTCCTTGGGCGCCGATGGTGGGCCCAGAGTTGGGCCGGTACGCCGATGCCGCAGGGGTGTATCCTCCGGAAACGGGTCCACGGGGAGCGTTGGGATTGAGGTGGATGCGTTGAGTCGCAGACATGCTGGGAACGTCTTGATACGATCGACTAATTGCGGATGTGAATGTCAAAACGCTGATCTCTGTGCAGTTGTGGGTCCAGAGAGTGAGGGTGAATGGGGATGGTCAAAGGATTAAACCTAGCCAGAGTTGAGGATGGGATGGGTTCTCGGTGTCGCGTTGGAAGCACTCGACGCTACGTCAATTCAGAGTCCCAAGACCCTGAAAAACGCCGTCAGATGTGGCGATCGCCGCTCAACTCGATCATCCCGCGATCAGTGAGCACCAGTTTGGTATGCCAACCATACGAGTATGATCCGAAGAATGCTTCGGTCTAGTATAACATGCAAGTGCGGAGGCTCGTACAACAGTATAGTCACTCTCAATGCTACATACCCCCAGCCATAGCTCTCCTCCTCCGACCTCCCCAATTACCACTCGTCACCTCCTCCTCCTCCTTCCTCTTCCCCTTGCGTCCACCTTGCTTGCTCTCCAGACCCAAAGCATATCGTCGTTCTCGCTCATCATCATCCATGTCCATGTTGACATCCCCAGAGGTGAAGCCAGGAGGATTGATGTTGTAGGCCGGGCCGCCGAACTTCTGTCTGCAGATGGAAGACCCATGTTCGAGATACTCCGCTCGTGTGACGGGGAATGTCTCCAGATAGAGTTCAGACGAGGCCAGCGATTGCGCGGCGAGGTAGGCTTGAGAGGCTGGACTGCAAGTGTCAGAGGTGGACGACCATGAGGCCAACACTCACTCGAATGCCTCAAAGATCCCAACTTCGAAATCGACAGGGCACAATGCTCGTAGATCACGTTCCCTGGTGATGAGCTCTTTGCGGCGATGCAGAGTGAGTTGACTTACAGCCTTTCTCCCAGGTTCTCGATCATGCCCAGTCCTCCAAACAGGCCTATATTCGCCCAGAACATCCCTCTGAGCTCTTCGGGCATGCGCTGAATCACGAATGCTATCGTTTCTGGCAAACCAGTCTGTTTCAAGCCTGCCCGTCAGCGGTCTTTGCCCAAAGCCTAGTATGATGGCGTACCGATATCACTCGGGTTGAATAGCAATTCAGACCCAATGAAACGCTCATTCCCCATGTAAAGAACCTGTTCCTCCTCTCCATCGGCCGAGACCTTCTTCGGCGGGACAGGGTTCTCATCGGCGGGTGGAGGAGCGGCATTGGGTCCGGACCGGATAAAGCCAGTTCGCGAGGTCGACTTTGGCGAAAAGTCAGGCAACACGTATTCTTGGACGATCCCGTTCTTCTTCGGGTTCCGCCTGGGATGAGTATACGCGCATACGTAATAGGCTAAAGGCACTCACTTGACGGCCTCCAAGTCACCATTATAGTCCAACGATACGTAGCCACACGCCTCGCGGACCGCATTGACGACGTACGTCTGGTCTATCATGTTCCACTGTCTGAACGAGATGAGGTGTTTTAGGTGGTTTGTGAGGAATTTACCACCAATATCTATGCTGAACATCAGCATTGTCAATGAAGGTCTTGGACAGCAGCATACCGCTTGACATGTTCCCAAACGATCTGGCCGTCCCTGATAGGTAGAACATGGGAGTACGAGTATCCCACGTCCACTGCTATCAGGCATTGTGGAGGAGGACCATCGTCGCCAAATAATCCGCCGTATGGTATCAGCGAAGCCGCTGTCATCAGCGCAGGTCGGTGAAGGGTAGGGTCCACGACTTACGGGTTGCACGGAAATAGCTGTTGAATTCCCACTCCTCGAAAATCATCTGATCGTAGGTTTCAGCGATATTTGGGAGGTTGAAGTAAGGCTCGGTGACGAGGAGGGAGGTTTCCGTTGGGTTGATCTGCATGTCAATGGGGGGCAGCATTGATGAGCCATCTCCCTCACGTTCATCACCTCGGGCGAGAACAATCGATCCCATATGATCTTCTCGGCGTCCCAGTTGACGAGCATGCCCTTGGGTCAGAGGTTGTCTAGCCGTGTAGGATCATCTCTCACTCGCTCAAAGGGCCGTCGATAAGCGAGACCCGAATAGTCGCGGCATGACTCTATCTCATCTCCTACGAACACCTTCTTCTCAATCTTGGACCGGACTATTGAGTTTGGGAATAATCTAAGGATCAGCACGAGGGCAAAGCTTAGTGGACAATGTGCTCGGAAGGCATACTTTGGTTGATCCCATTCTTCATCGTTGGCGAGACCAGCTTTAATCGTATAAGCGCCGTTGTCTAAGATAAGGATGCCCGGGGTAGTCATCGCACGGCATGTGTGACTGCCTTGGGGCGAGGGCGAGAAGGGTTGGGGATGGGGTGTTGGGTTGGGCTGGGCTGGCGGGGTTTGAGATACAGGTGATAGTCCGTCCGTGTGTCAATGTAGTCACTTTACGCGTATCAGTTGAATTCGGAGATGACTCTCATCTCCGATTGCCGTCAAATACCCCTCTTTCTTCGCCCTTGTCCGCCCACCCCCCCGCGCCCCAAAATACTTCCGTCTCCCCCAGAGGGGAGGGAATTCATCAAATATAATGCTCGCGCGCCCGACTCTGGCGCGTTCAGGGTCCAAACGCAGCCAAAAGTTCGGACGAACGCGCTGATTCTGGATATTTGGGGCAAGCGGCAGTCGAACGATCCCTCCCCACCGACCGACCTCCCCTCGCTACCTATAACTCGTCCCACTTGTTCTCTCTTCTTCTTTAGCTTTCGAGCTTTGATTCAACTCTTACAAGTGCTCGCTGGCCACTTTCCACTCTTCATCCTATACATTCGACTCTCCTTGCACTACCCGCACTCTAATTCCCTGTGAGTAACGAGCACCATTCCCTAGCCCCATCACCGCTTGCCCCCCCCCCCCCCCCCCCCGGCTTCCATCATTCAACCGCGGCTTCCCCAAAAACACGGCCCAGTCGGGGTGACACCTGCCAGCCATCCCTCGTACGACTCGCACTCAGTCACTGACACCTCGACAGCTTTATAAAACATTTTCTTTCAGCTTCACTCTATACCCTTTACCCAACATGTCCACCAAAGGTGAGTAGCTTTTCCTAACGCGACAACATTCCAACCCGAGCTCGGGGCCAGCTTATCTCCGACCGCACGGAGATACACTTTCCGTGTCTTGTGACGAATACCTCAAGCTGACATTCAGCCATCCGAGAGTACGATGCTAAGCAGCTCGTCTCCTACTGGTTGAACCGATCCCCCACCCCCATCCCCACTGTCACTTCCACCTCTGCCGCCGCTGTCCGAGTCGCCCAAGTTGAATGGTGAGCGATGGTTCCAAACATCAGCCACCCCAGTCGGGCTAAACGAACTCCCGCTAATGTCCCAGGGACCCGGTCACCAAGCAGCTCACTCCCCCCATCCGACCCGGTCAGGGTCTCCCCGACTGGGTCTTCACCGAGAAGCTCGTCGGAAAGCCCGACCAGTTGATCAAGCGACGAGGAAAGGCTGGTCTGCTCTCGCTCAACAAGGAGTGGGAGACCACTGGCGCTTGGATCGAGGAGCGAGCTGGAAAGCCCGTCACTGTCGAGAAGACCACCGGTACCCTTAACACCTTCATCATTGAGCCCTTCACCCCTCACCCGGCCAACACCGAGTACTACGTCTGCATCAACTCTGCCCGAGAGGGTGACTGGATCCTGTTCACCCACGAGGGTGGTGTCGAGGTCGGAGACGTCGACGCCAAGGCTCTCAAGCTCCTTGTCAAGGTCAACGAGCCCTTCCCCAGCCGAGAGGAGCTCGTCTCCACTCTCCTTACCCACGTTCCCGAGGCTAAGAAGGATGTCCTCGCCGACTTCTTGATCCGACTCTACGGTGTCTACGTCGACCTTCACTGTAAGTCGCGGTGCTCCCCTCACGTCGATTCGCGCTCATTGCAGTCGCCTACCTCGAGATCAACCCCCTCGTCGTCCTCGACTCTGTCGACGGCAAGCCTTGCGAGATCCACTACCTCGACATGGCCGCCAAGCTCGACCAGACCGCCGACTTCCTCTGTGGACCCAAGTGGGCCATTGCTCGAGACATCTCCGGCCCTGCCAACGGTGCCTCCATCAAGGCTGACCGAGGACCCCCCATGGTTTGGCCCGCCCCCTTCGGTCGAGACCTCACCAAGGAGGAGGCCTACATCCAAAAGCTTGACGCCTCGACTGGTGCTTCGCTCAAGCTTACCGTCCTCAACCCTACTGGCCGAGTCTGGACCATGGTCGCCGGTGGAGGTGCTTCCGTTGTCTACTCTGACGCTATCGCCGCCGCTGGATTCGCTCACGAGCTCGCCAACTACGGAGAGTACTCTGGTGCCCCTACCGAGGGTCAGACTTACGAGTACGCCAAGACCATCATCGACCTCATCGTCCGAGGCGAGCCCCACCCCGAGGGCAAGGTCCTCATCATCGGTGGTGGAGCTGCCAACTTCTCCGATGTCGCCGCTACCTTCAAGGGTATCATCCGAGCCCTTAAGCAGTACCAAGAGGGTCTCCAACGACACAAGGTCAGCATCTGGGTCCGACGAGCCGGTCCCAACTACCAAGAGGGTCTTAAGGCTATGCGACTCTGTGGAGAGTCCATTGGCGTTCCGATGAAGGTCTACGGCCCCGAGTCCCCTATCACCGCCATCGTCCCCATGGCTCTCGGTATCACCAAGCCCGCTTCCGCTGCTACCCGGGAGATCACCCCTGTTCACACCGGAAACGCTCAGACCGAGGGTGCCAACGGTGCCAACGGTTCTGCCGCCCAAGCCTCCGTCGGTACCATCAAGCCCGACGGTAGCCGAGAGCAGCCCAACGACCACATTGTCCGATTCCAGGCCGAGACCCCCGGTTCCCGACCTTGGTTCCGACCCTTCGACGAGCACACCCGATCTTTCGTCTTCGGTCTCCAACCCCGAGCTATCCAAGGAATGCTCGACTTCGACTTCTCTTCCGGCCGAAAGACTCCTTCCGTCGCCGCCATGATCTACCCCTTCGGTGGTCACCACATCCAGAAGTTCTACTGGGGCACGAAGGAGACCCTTCTCCCGGTCTACACCTCGGTCGCTGAGGCCATCAAGAAGCACCCCGACGTCGATGTTGTTGTCAACTTCAGCTCTTCCCGATCCGTCTACGCTTCCACCCTTGACATCCTCAACTTCCCCCAGATCAAGGCTATTGGTATCATTGCCGAGGGTGTCCCCGAGCGACACGCCCGAGAGCTCCTTCACCTTGCCCAGGCCAAGAAGGTCATCATCATCGGCCCTGCTACTGTCGGTGGTATCAAGCCCGGATGCTTCCGAATTGGAAACACTGGTGGTATGATGGACAACTTGATTGCTTGCAAGCTTTACCGACCCGGATCCGTCGGATACGTCTCCAAGTCTGGAGGTATGTCCAACGAGCTCAACAACATCCTTTCGTACACCACCAACGGTGTTTACGAGGGTGTTGCCATTGGTGGTGACCGATACCCCGGTACCTCGTTCATCGACCACTTGCTCCGATACGAGGCCGACCCTGAGTGCAAGTTGCTCCTCCTTCTCGGAGAGGTCGGTGGTACCGAGGAGTACCGAGTTATCGAGGCCGTCAAGCAGGGCATCATCAAGAAGCCCATCGTTGCCTGGGCTATCGGTACTTGCGCCAAGATGTTCACCTCCGAGGTCCAATTCGGTCACGCCGGTTCGATGGCCAACTCTGATCTCGAGACTGCCGACGCCAAGAACCGAGCCATGAAGGCCGCCGGTTTCATCGTTCCCGACACCTTCGAGGACCTTCCCGAGGTCCTCAAGGCCACCTACCAGCAACTCGTCGCCAATGGAACTATCGTTCCCAAGCCCGAGGTTGAGCCCCCCGCGATCCCCATGGACTACCAATGGGCCGCCAAGCTTGGTCTCGTCCGAAAGCCTGCTGCCTTCATCTCGACCATCTCTGATGAGCGAGGCCAAGAGCTCATGTACTCTGGTATGCGAATCTCCGACGTCTTCAAGGAGGAGCTCGGCATCGGTGGTGTCATCTCCCTCCTTTGGTTCAAGCGACGACTCCCGCCGTTCGCCGCCAAGTTCATCGAGATGGTTCTCCAGCTCACCGCCGACCACGGACCGGCTGTCTCTGGTGCCATGAACACCATTGTCACTGCCCGTGCCGGAAAGGACTTGATCTCCTCGATCGTCTCTGGTCTCCTCACCATTGGTGACCGATTCGGTGGTGCCCTCGACGGTGCTGCTGCCGAGTTCTCTCGAGGTGCCAACAGTGGTCTCACCCCGCGAGAGTTTGTCGACTCTATGCGAAAGGCCAACAAGCTCATCCCCGGTATCGGTCACAAGATCAAGTCCAAGACCAACCCGGACTTGCGTGTCACCCTTGTCGTCGACTACGTCAAGAAGCACTTCCCTCAACACAAGACTCTTGACTACGCTCTCGCCGTCGAGGAGGTCACCACCCAGAAGTCGGGAACTTTGATCCTCAACGTCGACGGTGCCATTGCCGCTTCGTTCGTCGACTTGCTCTCCGGAACTGGTGCGTTCAGCGAGGAGGAGGCTGCCGAGTACCTCAAGATCGGAACCCTTAACGGTCTTTTCGTCCTTGGACGATCCATCGGTTTCATTGGTCACTACCTCGACCAGAAGCAGCTCAAGCAGCCCCTTTACCGACACCCTGCCGACGACATCCACATCAACATGCAGGACCGAACTCTTGTTACCCCCGGCTCTTTCTAGAGCGGCAGACGGACTTTTGTATATACTAAAACGCTTCGGGATTCATGAGTGGGATTGGAGGGGAGGAAGGCACTATTAGAGATCAGTGGCCAAAGTAGTTTTCATGTGTAGATGCGTCTTTGGGTATCATTATGAACACATGCGATTGAAGCAGTCCAGTCCAGCTGCGCAATATCGTGATCCTTCTTCTACGACTACCTGCAGTGCACTGGGCGGTCTGTTGCGCCACTGGTCTGTACGAGGCAAGAGCGTGTGGGGAGTAATGGGGATGTTGGGCGGAGATGCTGTGACACTCCGCCTTTGTGAATCTCCCCCGCGTTTAAGCGTCGTCACGTCGACAACCTCCATCCATCTCAATGTCTCACCACGACGTGACTCACATCCCGCTAGACAACTAAACACACCTTACACATCAGCCGATCTCCATCGTCCCACTCTGTCCAAGAGTCATGTCGGACCCGGCTGTACCGGTCGAAGATGCTGAAAGAAGAGAAGGAGAGGAGCGAAGGGACGGCGAAGGTCAGGATGTCGCCGGGGACTCGGGGGATGTGGCCGTTGAGCCGCCCTCGAACAGCCACGAGGCGGATAAGCACGATCATGATGTCGCACAACCTGTACCGGATCAACCCTTGGATGAGGAGCATCCCGATGGACCGGCTCGCTCTATACAGGCGGAACAGCAGAGGGGCGATGACACGGGACATGTCGAGGTGAGTCGTGTTGATCATTCGCGTTGATACCATGGCATCGAGCTTATTCGCAGGCCAACAAATCCGGGTTGCTCCCCTCACCCATGCGGATCGACCTCCCTTCGTCCGCCGCTATTGACGCTGTAGCCACCTCGCACGGCCCCGAGAGTCCCACCACCTCGCTCATCGCTTCGTTACGCTCTCAGTTGACTTTACTATCGGATCAGTCGGCTGCACTCAACGCCAAGCTCATCGAAGCTATCGATCGGCACTCCAACCTCGAAGACACGCACCTCACTCTCCAGCAGTCCCATAACGAGCTGAACGAACGGGCCAACAGGCTTGCGGCCGAGAAGGCACAGTGGGAGGAAAGTATGAACACGGGTTTACTGGTCGAGCGATCGCAGATCAAAGATGAGATGCAAAGGCTCGCGGCGGGCCTGGTCGAGGAGGAGAGACGCCGAGGTAGTGCAGAAGTACGAAGGCAGAAGGTCGAGGAGGAAGTGGATGAACTCGCTGCGTCGCTGTTTGACCAGGTTCGTGACCTTTCGCGCTGCCTCCTGCGACCCAGCACTCGGCGCTAATCACACAGGCCAACACGATGGTCGCGGCTGAACGGATGGCTCGGACCCAAGCGGAGAATCGCCTCAAGGACACGGAAGAGAACCTCGCAGCTGCGGAATCCGCTATGCGCGATATGCAGCTGCACTTGCAATCCTTGGCCGCGCCGGCTCATCCCTCCGACGCAGCGTCAATACCCATGCCACGGCGCTACCTTTCTTCCCACCTCCCCTTCTCCGAGTTCTTATCTTTCATCGCGCACCTGCGATCACTGCGCCCCTTGAAGGAAACCTCCAAAGCGATGTTCCCGCCCCCTGCGATCTCTACGCTTCTCGCCCAACCCTTCATCGCACGCGCAATCACCGAAGATCACGAACCGACAATCAGGCTGGATGCCGCGCCCGACCTGTCGTACTTCTCCCGTAGAAACGTCGGTCCCGCGATCATCGCTGGTGAATTGTTCATCGAGCCAGTCTCTGCGAACACCGTGCTTTCCGCGACGACCGCACCTCCTCACGACATCAACTGCTCATTGTGTGGTAAACCCGTCTTCCCGCACATAGTGCCACAATCTCCTGCCGTGTCGAGTTTCGGTGCGCCTCCTCTCCACCCGGCTCAGAAACAATCGCGATTCTCGCTCAAGCCGTTCTTCAATACCGCTTCGTCGCCGAGCGGCAATGCCCATTCGCCGGGCCATTCACCTCTCGCATCGCCCTCGCTCTCTGCTGCCGCTTCTTCGCTCTCTCTGCCTCCGGTGTATGTCTTCCGTGTGAATCGACCTGCAAACAGCTCGACAGGGACGAACGACAAAGACGCAAAGGTCTACCCGCTTTGTCGGACGGGATGGTGTCTCGAGCGATTGCGCGCGGCTTGCGATTTGTGGCACTTTGTCCGAACGGGCATCATCCACGTCGTCTGGCACGGTGATGACGGGCATCTGTTGCTCGCTGAGCAGGCTCATGAGCATGGGGATGCCACGCCCACACAGGCCGACCGGAGGGTTAGCAGCAGTAGTATCGCCATGAGCGAGAGCGGATCAAACCCGACTCCGCCGGCCTTGCCTGAACGGAAAAAGTCGGGTGGATGGGGATTGGGTTTCAAATTGGGCTCGAATGAGAAACCAAGCGGAAGCCCTGGCGGATGGTTTGGTCGCTCGACGTCCGCCACGCCGCCCCGAAGTCCCGGCACTCCTGGCACGCCTAATCCTGCGGACGAAGCCACCGAATCGGCAAAGCCAACGGGACTCGACCCGCCTATCGAGCTGCAGTCGCCAGCAGTGGAGAAAGGGGATGGCGATAACGAAGGCGCCGTCGCTCTCACCGATGTGCCGGTGATCAATCGAGTCGAGGCTTCTCCAGAGGTGGAAGCGCGAGATGCAGCACGCGAGGGAGATGATGCGACCGCAACTACGGAGTCAGGCTCCAAGGAACCGGACTTGGAGGAGGGGATCCCAAGGAACGGCTCTCAGCGATCCTTGGCTAGCTCTGGCGCAGCGACCGACGAAGCGGCATTTGCGACGCCAAAAGGCGCGCCTGATGGCTTGCCGGAGGATGTCGCTGAGGAGGGTAATACTGGTGAAAAGGCAGATGGTGGGGAGGGAGATGTTGGGCTGAAGGATGGAGAGGGGCAGGAGAAGCAGGACGAGGAGAAGCAGGAAGAGGAGAAGGGAGAGAAGCAGGACGGGGCCCAAGAGGAGCACAAAGACGAGATGCGCCAAGAAGAAGAAGCGAAAGTGGACCAAGAGTCGGCAGAAGGACAGGACAAGGATGAAGTCAAGGGGGTTGAAGACAAAGACACCGGAGTCAAAGAGGAGGCGACGACAGAAGAAGCTGCGACAGAGACCGCACCATCAGAGGCCGTCACTGCCCCTGTGGACCCTATCGTCGATCTCACCGAATCGGCCCCCGCGTCCCCTGCCCTGTCTGGACCCCCGCCGATCCCTCGACGCGCCGCCAACCGCATGTCCGCCAAGCCGCCTGCGCGCGACTTGACACTGGCACAGGGCGACACGCCTGCAACACCCTCTGAGGAAGGTATCGCTGAGACGAAGGAGACGGCGGAAGAGGCGTCAAAGTCGACAGCAGCAGAAACAGCGGAAGCGACGTTGAAGTCGCCTCCTCCCTTACCGCCTCGACACCCTCGTACGCCAAGAGCGCCGGGGCAACCCCGAGACTCGGTCGTGGAGGGTGAGAAGCGGTGGATGAAGGAAGACAGCGAGGCGTGGGAGGAGAAGACGTGGAGGATGGTTGTGAAGTTTAAAGAGGGCATGTGGAAGGCTAGAATAGGCGTGACGGATGATGCCGAGGCATAGAGAATGTGCCAAAGGCGGAGGATTTTGGGTTCAGTAGATATATCGACAAGACGGTGAGGGCAAGTCTGTAGATTTGGGTCATGCATGGGAACCTATTGACCGTACAGTGGCCTGACCATTGACCGATGGACGTAGCCGATATTGACGCAAATGAAGATCAGGCAGACGAAAACTACCGCCTCGACTGATTCATTTACACTTGGAATGCATAGACAGCACAAACTCGTCGAGAATCTGGGCACGACGCGCACTCCGTCCGAGAACTTGTTGATTTGATTATCCCTTTCGCATAACCACACCGGGCCGAAAGTAAACAACTAAAAATGTACAAGGAACAACAGACGCCGTCAAGCGTAAAGTGTACACAAGAGTACAGATTGAAGGGATGGAGAACGTAGGCAGAATACCGAAAAGACCAGATGCACAACTGAATGGTCATGTACAGAGAAGCAGATGGTATACTTGCAGCCCAACAAAGATCGGGACCTAGCAGGAAGATGGGTCGGCCAGGTCGAGCTTGCCGTAGCGTGCAATTATCATTCACAAGATCGTTCGAATGGATAGCGCCGAGAGCAATCGTAGAGTCGTAATCAGAAATGTCAAGCGAGGCTGGGGCTGATGTCGTCGAGAATCGTACAGCGGCCGATCCGAAGATGGCATTGATGAGGCTTAAAATTTGTCTTGCTTTGGCCAGAACATGTTCTTGCCGAGATCCAGGTCCAAGCCGAGTTCCGGCGTCGAACGAGCGTGGTGGAGGTTGTTCGACTGGGACTTTTGGGTGGTATCGGAAGCAATGTCGATATATGGGGCCAGCGGGGTAACCGGGGCAGTGGGCGACCAGATAGACGTGTTGGCCGATGCCATGGACCAGGAACGGTCGGTTTGGAAGGACGAAGTGGAGTTCTTTCTGCTGTACTCGGGGCGGAACAGGTTCTCGCCAAAGATGTCCGAGCTGGGAGACGTCAAAGCAGGTTCTGCGTCGGGGAAGGTGGGTGGGTAGTTGTTGAAACCTCGTTGAGTGAACGCAGGCGCAGTAGCTGAGAGGCGAGACTGGCGTCGCTTTATATCTTCGAGCGCCTCAACAAGACGTCGACGCTCCTCCTCGAGCTTTGCAGCCTCGATGAGAGCGGGAGAGCTGACGTGTCAGTACGGAGCTCAAATCAGACAATGGCCACTCACAGGACGGGCACGCTCGCACGCTGAGAGTCTTCCCGGTTGCTCTGTCCATCTTGGTTCCAGATCAAGCTGGCTTTGCGCTTGAATTCCTTCTGTCCCTGTACTGTCAGAGCGAATCTCGCCACCAAGAGGGCAAATACTTACTTCCGAGTCGGCAATTCTGACCTGCAGAATCGGTCCGTTCGGGCCGCCGTATGGCTTGCCATTCAGCTGGGGAATAAGCTCGGTCATTCATACAACGGGTTCTCCACCTACAGCCTTGATGGCCTTTTCGGCCTGCGGACGGCACTCGAGCCTTTTACGTCAGCACCACGCAAACCAATGGGATTCCAGGAAACCGTATTCACCTAGCCAGGGCCGGGCCTCGACGGACCCTGTTACCGCATTCAAGGAACTTGGACGAGACGACACGCCCGAAAGGCTCAAGCAAAGCGTACAGGTCCTGATTGTTAGTTCGGGTACGGCTCCACAAGGATGACGAAGCTCACAGAGGGAGTCGCGGTAAGTGGCAACCCCTGGATGTACAAGTTGCTTGATTCCCTGTCTTCCCGCGACTTCCATTCGGTCTGGAAGTCTTCCTGCATCTCAACATGTGCTCCTTAGTGGTGTTGCATGCAGACCCACCTTGGCGTAGTCACACGCCACATTGATGGACTTGAGCCAGTCGATGAAGTCCGCAGCCTCCTCGTGCTTGTTGAACCTGTTGGTCAGACATACCCGTGGGAGGTAAGGGATGTTGCATACAGGACAAAAGCGCAGCTATAAGTGTCAGCGTGATAGCCTTCGGATGAAGCAAGACTTACCGGCGTTGAGGGGTCGGCTGGTACGATGTGCCGTTGGCGACAAGGTTTACAGAGGCATCGCCGACAGGCTGAATCCGAGACATGAGGACGGTGCCGAAGCGCGAAGCCCTTTCATTGAGCTCATCTTCGGTAGCCTCGGCTCGGACACTAGCAATGTACACTAGGGGTCAGCAGGTGGGCTCAGAGGGTCGCGACTGAAGTAGTGGTGCAAGGTCGTCTAGAAAGGGGTACAAGACGCGGGAGCGGGAGACTGTCACACGTACCGTTCTTGCCTCTAGCGGCGCTGGTGAGCGAGGCAAGGGTCTTAGCATCGAACACCTTGCCATCTCCTTGGTCGTATCCTTCTTCCTCCTTCTTGAAACCGAAATGAACCTTCCTCTCGCCAGTTCCAAGGTTGGGCACCGAAGCTCGGTGCATCAGGGGACTTCCGACCTCCCTCACGGTGGTCATACGACGGGGAACAAAGGCGTCTGCGAGGTTGCCGTTGAGTTCCCGGCCGAAAGAGGTGGGCACCGAGGAGCCCGGACCGGGGTAAGGGCGGGCCTGGTACTGGTCGACGGAGTAGGCCGAGCGAGGGTCAATCTCGAGGCGGGCAAGCATACGCATATGCTCGTCGTCCTTGGTTCGGCGGGGCATGGGTTGAGCCTGGGAAGGCAGGATGGGAACGCTGGGGGACCGGGTTCGTCGGATAATCGAGGGCGTGTCGAGGTGAGACGGTGGGAGGAAAGCATCGCTAAGCCATGACTCGCCAAACGTCCTGATCTTCTTCTCGGGGGAAGTGGCGGCGGGTTTCGCAAGCCGAGAGATTTCAGACTTGGCCGGTGGGGAGATGGGCGGGGGAGGGGAGGAGTGTGAAGTCGTAGCGCTGAAGCTTGTCCAGGTTGACGTGGTGGAGCTGGCTGACGCTGTGGGGGAAGGATTGGCTTTAGGGAAGGGTTGGGTATTGGTCGGTCGGTCTCGTTGTGACGGGGGTGAGGGCGATGCCTTGGACATCTTCTAGTATGGTCTATTGCTAGGTGTCAGACTGGTTGGTCTTGCCAAGGATGTGGGGAGGCCAAGGCCAAGTAGAGAAGAGGGGAGGGAAGGAGGGGAGGGGGAAGGGGTATCGTACCTTGCAACAGCGATGACCGCTTCCAAGCTTGTATGTTTTAGGAGTGCAAGTGACAGCTGGGGGATATGCGATAGTCGTTTAGACAAGGTAATGAGAGTTGGTGACTGTGTGGGAGCAAGGGGGAAGGGATGGGGTATGATGAAGTTGGGGGTCTGAAGAGGATGGCGAAGGGCAGGTTGGGTTGGGTGAGAGGGAATGGGGCTTTATAGGTGTACGAAGATGGGTTTAGGATGGTTTCGAGATCTCCCCCTCGGTGTGTGAGCCGATAAACCAGGGGCGGGGGGGGGCGGGGGGTAGGGGGGGGGGGGGGGGGGGGAGAGGGGAGCCAGGAAGGGGATTAGGTACGCTGTAGGTACGCGATAGATTGTACCCGAGTGCGAGTGTGATCAGATGGGATGCCAATCAGCCGGTTTAAAATGGCGGGTGATAGAGTAAGGGTTTTGAGTCGATCATGATGTTCACCTAGAGCCAAAGGTAGGATGATGAATACGGACGCTTGATCGTGATGATGTGATAATTCAATTCCCCCCACTACCAACCCCTTCTCCACAGGCACCAAAATCCCTTCCTTTCATCTGTCAGGCTGAGTTGGTGTTCAGACTCGACTAGTGTGGGGGAAGCACAGGGAAGGGGAGGTGGGAAACGAAGTCCAGGTGGGGCGGGGGTGTCGGGTGGAGGGGGAGGAAGGGGAACGGGGGGCGCAGGGGTTGGGGGGGAGGGGGAGACACGATGCTCTTCGGCTGTTACACCGAGAAACATCATGCACAGGTTGCGGGTGGTGTGGGTCAGTCGGGTACCATCAGCCATTTGCAGGGAAGATCTACGCTCAAGACTAAGCGCTCGTCCACTGGAATATCCAGGTACAAGGACCAAAGATACTAAGGTTAACATGCCCGAAGTCTCGAAATCCCCTCACCCCTTCGCCCCCCTCCGACTCGGGTCCGTCCCCGCCTAGAGGAGGGTACTCGTATGGCGTCGTGTCGACCTCGTCGTCTGCCCCCTCCCCTTGTTTCCTGTTTGGATACTTTCATTCGACGGGTCGTATCTCCGTTCCCGCATGTCAGCATGCACCTGCCTGCCTGCTGCGCCCGCCGTGACTGTTGCCGCAGGACGAAAGGTGGTACGACGAATCAGCGACAAGTCCCAAGCGCAGGGTGCGTGTCAGTGTCAACGTGTACCGTCAATCCCGGCCAAACCGATTTATTCCCAGCCTAGTCTGTCGCACGGCCGAAAAGCCTTGCCGGACCGGTGGGGGGATTTTTCCCATGGTGGGCGGCGAGTAGTGTCGTCTGGTGGTCCAAGGGTCGGGTGGGTGGATCCGAAGGTTCCTGAGACGCTACAGCAGGCAGGATGTCTCGGGCAAGGGTGTAGTACAGGTGACGGGTCACGCGATAACGTTGAGGGCTGGGCGATGAAGACGGGAACGTGATCGCCAGCTGGTCAGGTCTTTGACCCGGGTCAAGTGGTGAACAACAGATTCACTGGGCGCGTTCGAGCCGGGTGGTTATCACGTCAAAATCTCAGAGCTTAAACCAGCAGGACGGGCGCCTATTGCGCCTCCCTCCCGAGTTATTATCGTGACAAACGAAAACGGTGCAGACCCGAATGGCGGTTCAACTGTATTCTCAATCACCGGGACGACATGCTTGATCCGAAGAGGACCTGACTCCCCCGTGCCGTCCCAAACATGAGCAATCTAATGGACAGGAACTCTGCTTGGCGCCGCCCTGCAGCCCGACGAACGTTCCATCAGCCCATGAATGGTCCAGACGATATCAGGGCAGCGGTCCCACCTGGCTGAATCTAATCACCCCTCTTCAGGTCACTTTTTGCGGTGCTGAACCATGATACAATGGGATCCTCGATCAACCATCGACGAGGCGCTCCACCGAGGGCTCATAATACCTGTACCGTACCGCTCCAACCGCAACGTGTGACCACGGGCATCCACGGGTCTCCGTATCGATCGATCGATGTATGTACGTCTTGAGAACGGGAACACGGTGTGGTTAAAAGCTAACTAAGACATTTGGGCGCATTTCACGTTGCACCATTCTCACTACTAGAAGAGATGAAACTAGCGACTGGCTCATTTCCCAAAAGCTTCAGCGAGCCCTGATTCGACGAGTTTGTCGCAATCATCTCTGCGGGCATCACATCAGTCGTCTCGTTATTCATCCACAGTCAGCATCGCAGTGTCGCAAACCAAAAACGGGCGCTGCCGAACCCTCAGATCCGACAGGGAAACCACGGCGCTCGTTGCTCGGTACTCTTGTTGCCTATCGGTGCATTCGCATCCCCTCCCTCCGCTTATGCTGGTTGTCCAGCCGGGGTCTCGTCCAACAATGGCTTCTTCTGCTTGAACCACGACTTTCTGGCCTCCTCCCTCTCAACACCAGTCGTCGGCGCGGTGTCCTTTCCGGCAAAGCTCTGACGGTCAGCGGTGGCCCAAGTCTGGGACAATCAAATGCTGCTCACTCCTCCGGCAGCGTTGAAAGTGCCAATGAGGGTGCCCATGAATGCGCATCCACCGAAAGCGGCAGGAAGGGATCGACCTGAGATCAGCGAGACGGACGTGTTGGGCGCATGAGGACGCACCGTAGATACCGGCGACGAAACCAGCGGCACAACCTCCAATAGCTCCGTTCAGGGCATCGTCAGTCTAGAGTTAGCGTCGAGGGGCCAAGGAGTCAAGGGGTAGAGTTGGGTGAGGCGTGTTTATGTAGGAAGGGTAAAAGGGTGTTCCGCAGGCCCAGCCGCAGAAACAAATCAACCACCTACCTCTCGAACGTTGGCAGCGATCGCCTGAGCACTAGAGAACGCAAAAGCGACACCGGCTGGTGGAGTTAGCATCGCAACGTACATCCACGAGCCAAAGCATAACTCACTGAAGTACGCAATGCTTCCACCCGTTCTCGTGAAAACACCCATCGCACCCTTATCGTGTCTGCATAAAGTCAGTCACTACGCTTCAAAGTCTATTTCGGTAGACGGCATGCGCACTTTTGCAGAGCGTTCTGGAAACAGCTGACGGCGAATCCAGCGCCCGCGCCGAGCATCGTTGTTCGCATGACGATGGACCCCGTGTCGTGAGGATGGAACATGTGGGGTTCAGCGGGCGAAGCGACGAAGAATTGCTTGGAGAACGAGGCGGACGATGACGCCGCCGAGGCCGATGGCATGGGCGGGAGGAGGGGGTGAGGGGCGGACATGTCGGAAGGTGGTGGGATGTTTGCAGTAGTATCAACGATGGAGACGATGTTCAAGGTGCTCGCTCTGCACTGGCAGCGAGACGGGCTCCTCCAACCAGAGGTGTTGCAAAGTGACAATGCGCGCCTACCCTGCGAGGTAGGCGTCTCAGCGTTTTGAGAGGAAGTGACCTGGCGAGCCTAGCCAACCCTGAGTGGGGACCCCGCCGTGGTCATCGGAAAGGAGTCGAGTGAGGACCTGTTTGGGTGTCGTCGAGCCTTTGAGCGATAGCTCATCATCCATTCATTCAGACCTCGTCTCTCACACTCGACTCGATCGTTCTACACCTACTTCCGTTCCAATCTATCAGAGTATCCCAGCATCCTAATCAACTTTCCCACTCCACCGACCTATCCTCCCTCTTCTGCACCATGATAAGTGTCCATTTCAACTCGCCAGTCCCGCCGCCACCCTCCCCGTCCTTTGCTGACCCGTCACAGTTCTCCCAAACGCCGCGTCGAGACAGACGTGATGAAGCTGTGAGTCGATGAGCTTCGGAAAGTGTAGAAGGATGAGCTCACCGTGCGTCCTTGGTCATGACACCACTGCACTTCCACCCACCCCTCTCCTCGTCTTCACCGCTCACAGCCTCATGTCGGACTATGAAGTCACGCTCGTCAACAACAAGATGAGCGAGTTCTACGTCCGCTTCCACGGTCCCGCAGAGAGTACGTACTGGACTGCTTCCTTTCCTCTATACACAACGCCCCCTTTCAAACCGCATTCATCGGTTTGCCGCCAGCTATCGGCCGAAGACGGGGAAAGGCGTATCTACAGATCGACTCGCTAACTATCCAGCTCCATTCGCCAAGGGCGTATGGAAGATCCACGTAGAACTGCCGGAGCAGTTCCCCTTCAAATCGCCCAGTATCGGGTTCATGAACAAGATCTTCCACCCCAACATCGACGAGCTGTAAGCTAGGCGAGAGTCTCTTGCTCCGTCTCCTTTGTCCGCTCGCAGGCGCTAAAGGCATAGGAGCGGTAGTGTGTGCCTCGACGTCATCAACCAGACCTGGTCTCCCATGTTCGGTACGCCTCTCCTTCTTCTACACTCCCCGGCACCTCCGCCTGACGCGCAGAACTCATCAACATCTTCGAAGTCTTCCTCCCTCAGCTCCTCCGCTACCCTAACGCCTCTGACCCGCTCAACGGCGAGGCGGCCGCGCTGCTCATGCGCGACCCCTTGGGGTACGCCAAGAAGGTAGAGAGCTACGTTGAGAAGTACGCGACCCCAGACGACGCCGACCAGGCGGGCGAGGACGACGAGGATGACGATCACGACGAGCCTATGTCGTTGAAGAAGAAGAGAGAGGCTGCGAAACCTGCTTCAGCTGCTGGTGCCGCCACCACCGCCGCCGCGACAAATGGCTCGAATGGCGTAAACGGCGCAGGAGCCGCAGCCAACGTGGCGGGAGAGGCGGACGAGGAGGACGAGGAGGACAAGATGAGCGATATGGGAGAACTGAGCGATGGAGACGAATTCATGGGCGAGATGGACGATTAGATGCGAGGCCCCCGGCAGAATACCGTTGTCAACAAACAGGTTAGAACGGCATAGAAGGGGTCTGTAGGTGGACGATGTTCTTCACCGTCCACCCCCCCTTGCCATGTGCCTCGAGCACGGCCGTGCATTAGCATACTCGTATCCATCTCCCTCATCCCGGACTTCGTGCGATAATCTCCCTTGCTCTGGCGCGTTTCGGAATATGTTGTATGCAATATGTCTATCTAGTGGCGGAGCGCAGATCGGCTCTCCCGGCTTGATTGTGGCACACGTACAACATGTTGCACGAGTACGACGGCGTAAGTTCGTCGTCGCCATGCTCACGTATCCCCCAGCCTCCCCAAACATCTCGACGTCCGGAACCGACGGCGCGAGCAGCATCAATCATCGCGTCTCATCAGAGTACTAGTACAACCAAACCCACATAATACGTCTACGCGTCGTCGTATACCTCTGTAGTCACCGTTCAAATGGCCAACCAACCCGAGATGCGCTTGACCATCTGCAAATTCCCCGTAGCCGCGTACAGCTGCATCAAGTTGTGCGCCGCCTCGTACGCCAGTGAACCGTCCGCGACCTGCTCCATAGTCAGTTTCTCCCCCATAACGTTGACGACTTGGACTACTGACCTCCGCGGCATGTTCCTCTCCAGCTTCGTGCATCCGGGTCTCTACCGACGCGAGCACGCGCTCGTAATGCTCAATAGCCAAATGCGGCACGCCTGGCGATTAACGCGTGGTTCAATTCTGAGCAACGCGTGCAAATCCGTCACGTACCGAGACCATGGAACGATCGTCCATAATTGTACTCCACTTCTTCCTGCGATCGCTGGTCTTTCGGGCTGTACTTGCGGTACTTTGTCAAAAAGGCGAGTCCCTCCCGGTCAGCCCGCTTGTTCTAGGTCACACCAAGCAAGCTGCTCACCTGGACGATCTGGTAGTTCCTATTATCGCTCTGCCGGTTTGTGCATCGCCCGAAGAACGCTTGGGCGATCGCCAGGCAAATCAGGGGGTCATATGGCACGAGCTGATATGCTCGGAAGAGGTAGACTATCAGTCAGTCCACGAATCCCACCATGGCAACGGTTGCCTGTACTGACAGAGGGCGCTTTGATATGCTTTCGAGCTGAGCATGTGGAGTGCGTAAATGACGTTGAGATGGGGGATGGGAGCGGTCGGCCTCGGGACGTCTACCGCCCACTTGCCCTCACCTTCCTCGTCCATGTCCCCGAGCTCATCCGTCTCGTCCTCTTCATCAAACTGCACCGTCTCCTCTCGATAGCCCTCCTCTCCATTCACGTCCCCCTCGTCTTGCCCGTCCTGACGAAACGCCTCGTCGCCTAGCCGCCTCGACATGCCGACCTTGACCACCGGGGTCCACCGCAGCATCTTCTTCGAGTACGTTGCGGGCTGGCCCTTGACAAGCGCATCGTGGATCGTCAACTCTCGGTGGATGAACTTCTGCAATTGCAGGTTCTCAAACGCCTTGTGGGCTTCCAGCCCGCCTTGGGAGAGGCAATTCAAGAGCAGCAGATACGGCTCCATGTGGAACTGATGCATCTGTGCGAGCCGCTTGCAATTGTCCACGATGCGGTCGTAGAGTCGCAAGCGCATCGCACAAGCTGGGAATTAGGGGTCGACTCTACTCCATGTACTCGCGTCACTCACCGATGGTGGCCATTCTGAGAGCGACCTCACAGCGTCGAGTGTTGAACAAGCTGGCCTGGACGACATGTTCGAGAATCTCCAACGCGACGTCGGCTTCGTGTTTGACCATCAACACAGCACAGTACTGCAGTAAGCATCCATCCGCATCGGTCTGTGCCTACCTTGACCACAAGCTGCAACCACTCCTCCCGTCCCAATCCGTAGAACTCCTTCATCCTGACCACCAGATACTTTCCGTCGGCCGAGACTTCGGCTTCCTCTGCCGCAGTCTCTTCCACTAGCAATTAGACATTTGTTCCCAAGTCATGTCGGAAGAAACCCACCCCCCATCAACCGCTCCAGTCGATCTTGGAGGGCCTGCGCTTGGCTGATCAGGTCGTTCTTCCTGCTGCTTTTTGAAGCTCGCTTCTCCCTCGCGATTCGGGTCACACCCTATTGGTTAGCCGCAATATGCCGCCGTAGATGACCCCGTAACGTACTCGGTTTTTCAGGAAATTGTTACGAGCCAGCCGAAAGTTCTCGACCATTGTCCCCGCCGCCTGGATGAATGCGTCCAGCGCTCCTACCTTGCCTTCTGAGATTTCCACCTCGGCCACTTGCACCTCTGCCCATAGCTCTTGCATCTGCAGTCGCATCTGGTTCTCCAAGGCTGCTCGGGTGAGTTTCCGTTGACCGGCCTGATCAGCTTTGGTCATTTTATCCTTGCGCGATTCTCGTGGCGCTCTGGTCTTCTCGAGACCTTCCATAGTCGCTCGGTCGTTGATGACTGCCTGTGAGCTGGATCCTTGGCGACACGCGGCAGGGCATGGGGCCACTCACACTGCGTAACGAGTTCCAGTGCTTGGTCCTTCTTGCCCATCTCTTCGTAGACCTTGATTTGACGGTATCTAGCTTCACCGTGGTCCGGCTGATTCTCGACGACTTCACGTTAGCCAGCATTTAGCGCTCGAATCACGCGTCTCACCAAACTTCAAGGCATCTTGGGCCTCCTCAAGCCTCTTTAGCTCGTGCAGGCAGATAGCCGCTTGATACATCAATTCCGGAGTGTCTTCCAACTGACCATGAGCGACCGAATCACCGCCTTAGTGGACAGAGAGAGCCTGCCCACCTGTTCACACTGGTTAATCCGGTCGAGACAGTCCAGGGCTTTCTCCCATTTCTCCCGCTTTACAAGCATGATACCGAGCTCCTCGAAGATCTCATGGTATTGGAATGTGTCCAATTGCAAAATTTCGTCAATGTGGATCTACATTGTCAGCAGGAGAACCGGATTCAAAAGGTAACGACAACGCACTTCTGCCTCTGAGTCGTCTCCCAAACGCAGCCGCAGTACGGCCAGTCGATGTCTCAAAGGTGTCTCCAACGCGTAGCCCGCATCGTGTTCCTCGGTCTGGACTTCATCGGCCTCATCGTCGCCGACTCGCGAGACGTCCGGCGGATCGTATTCCCTATCATCGTCCATGGCATCCCATTTCGTCTGCTCCCTTCGCCCTTGGAGCCATCGCTGTCCTCGGCGAATGATATTGACGGCTTCTTCCAGCTGTTCCAACTCGATGAGGTCGTCCACGAGACTAATGATATGTGCGAGGGTCATCGTGCTCGACGGGTCTTCTGGACCGCATCGAGCGACGTGCCAATCGAACGCTGTGCGGAATGCCCCAGCAATAACCTTCCTGTAAGAGCCGGTCATCGACGGGTGGAACTGCTGGAGGAACGTGAAGTCATGTGCCCAAGGCCCCTGGAGTCTGAGGATCCTCTTGAACGCGTCGACCATCTTTCATCAGAATGATGACTTCTCCCGAGGTGACTCACTTTTTTCGTCGCGCCGGTCATCCGGTATATGGAGGCCAGCTCAAACAACACACCAACATCGGCGTTCTCCCGGTTCAGAGCCTTTCTGAGGCAGTACAGGCACTGGTCAATCTTCCCGACCTGTCTGAATTGGCGGGCAAGATCCTTCCAAGTATCCCCCTCGTCCTCGACGTGAGCCGCAAAGAATCTCATCTGTCGCGCGCCTTCCTCGTTCCCTTCCTCCTCGTAGACGCTGGCAAGGGTGTTCCAAGCTGCAATGACATATGGGTCGTGCCGTATGACCTCGGCATACAGCGTGATGGTCTGCTTGGTGTCACCCTGTGCGTAGGCCATGTTGGCTCGACCGACGAGTATTTGCACGTTGTACGAGGGTTTGTGCTGTTTCCGCGTCGTTGCCTGTCGTCAGGTCTGGGGTCTTCAAGGAGAAGGTTGTGGATCCTCTAGACACGGCTGGGGGACTTGGCACTCACGCGACGAGTCTGCCGACGAGTCATGGGTACGCCCAGGAGTTCATCGTTGTCCGCTCTGGCGATCTCTGCATTGATGTCGAGCTCGTTGACATTGATCTCTCCCGCCTCTCCCGCTTTCGACACGACTCCAGCAAGGCGGCTGACATAAGCTCATGACAGAGGGAGCGTCCCGAGGCGCTTTGCGTGATCCTGTCTAGGCCGCCTTTCAGATGCAACGCGTGTAGGAGCTAAGAATCGACGTCGACTCACTTGAACACCGCATCCTCCTCTCTAGGCGCTGAAGCCAGTTGCCCAGCCTCCTCATCTTCGTCGACATACGCGTCCTCATCATCATCTTCCAGTCCACTTGACTCTTCACTCTCTTGATCCCCTCCATCCGCCCCATCTTCCTCACTCTCACTTTCCACCCGACCTCTTGCGAAGGCTGGACTCTCGGTCTTCTCGCTCATCTTTGCTGTCCTCCTACTCCCCCCTCCGGCTCGGGTAGACCTCCGCGAGGGTCCCTCATTGAGCAGCTCGGGGTCTATCGGGATATCCTCGTCGACTGCGCGTGGCATGATGGCGGGAGGGAGAAGTGGTCGATGGTAGCAGGTGAAAAGGCGAGTCTTGAGACGGGCGAGCCAAATAGACCCGGTTGATCTGGAGAAAGCTTGCTGCAGGTTACGTAAGCTCCCGGTGGGCAGCGTGTGAGTCTAGAAGCTGCTGTGGCTGCCTGCTATGCTGCGAACTGTATGTGATCGGGGCACTGGGACGAGGATCACCCTTTGGGAGGCTCGAAGAGATGGTAGTAGGACTATGCGATCAAAGAAGCAAGGTGAGATTGTGGGGCTACAAAATGTCAGTGTTGGAAGAGGCCAAGTTATCACTTCTCCTTCAAAGTCGCTCATTGCCATGCATAGCTAGGAAGCGATGCGAGTCTTCCCTCTCAACATGCCGGATGCTGTTGAGCTCGGAGTCATGAGAGTTACGGCTATCGGTGACCCGGGGCGACACCGATTGACACATGTGACATTGAGCTGACGGTCACGGCACACTGTGGTCGAGCCGCAGTCCGACGCGACGGGGAATTGCTCCTCGACAGCGACGCATAGGGAGAACTCAGCTAGCAAGTTCATGGAGCATACTTGCGCATTGACTCTGCAGCTGATATCCGAGTGCACTTCCAGAACTGAGATGCATATGATACCAACGACGTCAGCTTTAGTGGTCGACTTAGTCGCGTGCCGAATAATTTGCGTGTGCCCTTACTACGCGCTGCTGTGCAAATAGGTGCGTGCCATAATCCCAATCCCACTTCTCACCCCCGTTGGACCGTTTCCATCCCAAAACCCTAATGACAACTCTCTAAACCTCCCTCTCCTTTGCTCTCTTCCTCCCTCTTATCCTCTCTCCGCAACCCCCAACCCCTCTCGAGTGTCCGGCGCGCTCGTCGATCGCACATACGTATACACGTACACAAAGCACGCTAAGCCACTGGCAGCGCGACGATCCCCTCGTTCGCTCAACACCATGTCGACGCCCAACCGCCGGTCAAAGCTCTTAGCGTTCACATCGCGACAGCGACGTCCGTCTGCCTCGCACCAGCCCCTCGCCAACGACGGGACGTCATCCCTTCGCCCATCTTATGATCTCGCTCGGTCGCCTTCGCCCAACTACACCGACCCGTTCAGCTCGATCCACGGGCACGAACCCATGACCACCAATGACAACAACGACGAGCTCCTCCCCCCCAATCGGCCCTTTTCCACCGCCGAGGGAGGAGGAGGCAGCGGGCTCGGGTCTCGACGATCCAGCTCGTCCTCGTTGAAGGAAAGACCGCCGAGCTTGAGTATCAACTACGTGCCCCAGAAGTTCACAAAGCTCCACGCGCCAGGGGATTATGCCCACCGAAGGGCAAAGCAAGGCGGAGGGCGTGATGCGTTTGCGAGCAATGCCTCGAGAATGGGCATGCCCGGAACGGTCGATGACGATGAAGGGGTCGTCTTCCAGCTTGGCAAGGGAGGCTTGCAGAAGAAGAAACCAAAGTTGAGGTGGAACAGGTTCAAATGGGTCTTGTTCGCTTGCAACACTCTTGTACGTGATCAATCGGAATGCTCGTGTCCGATCACACCGCTGACGACAGCTCATGGCGTATGGGATCGCTTTCCTGGTCGCTGCGATCCTCGTCTGGCTCAATGTGTTCTACCGATCCGACGTGATTAGAGTTGGCAACCGCACAGAGCTGATCCGTAAGCCAGCCCAGCGCGAAATGACCTGCAAGCCACAGCTCGCTGACCCCCTCAGTGTCCACCGTCGCGGCCGCCGTCGTGACCCTCACCTCGCTCATTGGTTACTCGGGCATCGTGCTCAACAACAGAGCCTTCCTCGCCGTCTACACCCTGATGCTTTGGGTCTGCCTCGCATTGATCGTCGCGCCAGGATACATGACGTACAAGCAAAAGACGTTCAACCTCGAGGGCAAGATCAACCTCCAGTGGTCCCGAAACCTCGGCACGGAAGGTCGACTCCGTATCCAAAACGCCTTGAAGTGTTGTGGGTATTTCTCGCCGTATGTCGAGGCGACGCAGTCGCCATTGTGTTTCGCCCGCAGCAACTTCCCCGGCTGCAAGAACCGATACTTGAAGCTCGAGCGACACGTTCTCACGACTTGGTTCACCATCTCCTTCTCCCTTGTCCCTGCACAAATCGGGATCATCATCGCCGCGCTGCTCTGCTCGAACCACATTACCTATCGGTTTGGCAAAGGTCTCACGCCCAAGCGATACCGCTTGGATCTCGGCAGTATGGCTGTTATCATGGACGAATACGCTGGGTATGTCGCGCGATCTCTTGGATTGGAACTCTCTTCTATCCCTCTTTCCCTCTCTATTCCCTCTGCGTCCATTGTGTCAGAGTACAGGAGGGCGACCAAAAAATCGAAAGCTGACACGCAGCCAAATCGCCGCGCAGTACGGCCCCCAAGTCGCCAGCGAGGCGTTCAACCGGTCCTCGACCTACCTCCCAGACGCCCAGCGTCAATCTCTCTCCGTCCCAACCTCGCAATCAGGCTCGACGTCCAACCTCGCCGCGCTCGCCACGGGCTCGTCGACTGGGTTCACACGCCCTACCTCCCGTTTCGCCGGGTCTTCCAACTCGGCCGGCGGGTTCAGTGCGCAGGTCGGGCGACAGAGCGGGCTGTACGACCCCAGCGCCGATAGCTTTGATACGGACACTGAGCCGCCTACGTCGGCACGCTTCGCTGATAGCGAGTACGACTACGAACCGCAAACCCACGCTCAACCCTCGGCGCACATGTGGCAGCAGTCTGGTCAGGGATACGCGCGATAGGGCGAAGAGGACGATTTTCATACACACAGAGCAGATGGCCGTGAACACGCAGCGCTTGCTTTCTTCTTTCCCAGGCAGAGCGCACGGGAGATCCTCCATGAAAGGACACTGTATCGGACTTAGTCACGGACATTATTTACAGAAACGATGCATGCTATATTGACGAAGTCGTGCGACTTTGCAAAACTCGCAACGAGCTATCTCACCGCCGACTCGTACCCATACACAGTCTCCACACATACCCGCATGACGTTTTGTCGGTGCATTTGACAATTGCACTCTCAGTGCTCCTGATCAACCCCCACTTACCGTCTGGGATGAATGTCCCGTCGATCGTCGAACCGGTCGTCCGGGACAGGTCGCGACAAGCGCTCCGCCAGAGACCGGTGTGGGGGATTACCATGTCGGATCGGTTCCGGGGACCGCGGTCTCGGTGCGATTCGCTTCTACACATTAGTGACGCCGTTCCGTTATAGTCAGACTCACCGCGAGGTCGGACATCGGCTCGGCGAAAGTTCTCGGAGGGGGGCCACGAGGTCCGTAAGAGTCACGATATGGCTCTGCGTCTCGCCTGAATGGTGGAGGCGGCGGCGAGGCTTGTCGACGGCGGTCAAACGGAGGCGGAGGAGATCGCCGAGGTGGAGGGGGTCCTCGATCTCCAGCGCCATAGTGGTCAGGCGCCCTGGCGGATCTGGCAGCCGGGGGAGGCGGGTAGAACTGTCCCCGAGGAGGTGAAGGCAATCGCTGTCCAGGTCGGTAGCTGTCTGCGCCACTGTTGGAGTTCTGTCATTAAGCAACGGCGTTCACATCCATACCATTCAAACTCACAAATCCAGGTCGGCGAGGCGCGTCACCTGGCGCATCGATACGCAGCGGTCGTCCCCTCGGTGGACTTCTCGCTGGACCCCCACCTCTGAACGGGCTCCTCGGGCGTGGTGGCGGGCTATTCGGAGGTCGTCCGCCTCCGAAACCTCCGCCTCGTCCACGCTCTGCATCCATCTTTCGACGTTCCTCGTCCCTTCTCGCTCTCCACGCTCTATCATCCTCCACCTGTTGTTGCCTCTTCTGTCGTTCCTTTTCCTCTTGTGCATCCCTTTCTTTCCGTCTGTTCTCCTCTTCCTCCTTTCGTCGCCTGTTCTCCGCTTCCTCCCTCTCCAATCGCTCTTCCTCCTCTGCCAGCCTTTTGATCTCCTCCTCTGCCTTGCGTCGCTTCTCCGCCAGAGCTGCTCGTTTGGCCGCCGTATCGTCTGCTGACGAGGCCACAGGCACGCTGGGTTTACCGTTGGGAGTTTCGGTCCGAGACGCCTGTCTGCTGTCGTCGGCTTTAGGCG
The DNA here is from genome assembly GCA_031326905.1 of Papiliotrema laurentii. Classification (NCBI taxonomy): domain Eukaryota; kingdom Fungi; phylum Basidiomycota; class Tremellomycetes; order Tremellales; family Rhynchogastremaceae; genus Papiliotrema; species Papiliotrema laurentii. The sequence goes on from JAODAN010000010.1 coordinate 265,509, forward strand.
TAGAGGCTTCAGACGGTGGGCCTGAGCCCCATCGGTTGTTTGTCAGTGGAGCGGAATTAGCCCCTTGCACCGTAGGCGGACCTCGAGCGCGCTGGGCGTCAGACACAGCCATTGGCGCGACGCTTGATCCGCTCACTTCTCGTTCAGATGGATGAACCGCATTGGAAGGTCCAGGACCGTTGTTGTCTCGACTTCGAGCGTAATCTCGCGTGACAAAGTTCGACGTCTGCTTCACCATATGACCGGGTCGTTGATCGAACTGGGAGCTACGAGGCGGGTCACGCGGCAAGTCTCCTGTTTGAGGGAAGAAAAAGCGTAAGCTGGGTCGACGGGTGAGGGATATACGGGGGTGGGGAGCTCAAACGGAGATTGGGCGATTCAAGGGGTGGGGGAGGGTGACGACGATAGCGATCGTGCCATGAAGGGTGTCAGTTGGTTGGAACGTACGTCTATCCGATCTGAATGGTGATCTCCTTCCTTCGTCCGCTCTGAACCGTTTCGGCTCGTCCCGTCTGGGCGAGGGACTGCGCTTGCGGACTCGATCGTCATCCTCTATCGGGGCTGGGGCCGACTCTCGGGCGCGTCGACTCGCATAAGCCGAGGAAATGTTCTGGCTAGACGCCGAGGGCCCAGTCGGAGGTTGCCTGTCATTCCGACCGTTCCGCGACGGCTGGCCCGATCGCGCATCTCGGTCCTCGCGACGATCAGCATCCCTCGCCTGGGGTTTCGACGCTTCCTCGTCCACCTGTCCGCCGCTCTTGATCGTCGACGAGGCAGCGGGCAGAGCAGGGGTGTGTGTTTCCTGATGAGCATTCCCGTTCTGATGAGGTAAAGGGTCGTTCTTTGACGTAGCGGCAGACTCGGGGGCCACCGGTTTCGTCCACGAAGTCTCTCCCGTCGCCTCGTGAAAGTAAAAGTATTTCCCATGCGACCGGGACATGGTCTTGGTCCATCCTGGGGGCAGACGATCTTCAACAGCTTCCGATGAGGCCTCAGGCGCCTTTTGGGGGGTTAGTGTTCGCTCGATCCCGACTAGGTATATCGCAAGGGGCGTACGGGTTTGGACGATTCTTTGGCTGATTCAACGCGCCCTGAAGGGCGATCACGCTCGGATCGATCTCGAGGGCCTGTTGGGACATTCCCGCGAGTCTTGTCCCGCGGTCCGGTTGGGATAGGACGAGACGCAGAGTTGGATTTGCCATCAGAAGCCGACTTGAAGTCGCCTACGAGTCAGATGGTGTTGACGACCAACGCCCGCTCCACCTCGTCGCGGATGGCCCATACACGGTGAGAGCAAGGAACAGCGGAAACGTACCATCATCTCCTCTCTTATGATCGTCAACCACCTCTACGTGCTCATCCACGTCTCCGTAATTGACCTCTTCGTCCAACATGATGATGCCAGGTCGCGGAAAGTCGAGAAGGAAATGGGAAGGAGATACCTCCGCGGTCGGGTCGTTGGTGCTATCGCCTTGGGCGAGTCCACTCTTACTCGAAAGTCGCAAGTCTAGATCAATCAGATCAGCTGTCACGAGACGCCTGACTGTCCAAGAGGATAAGATGGATGCGAGGAAAGGCAGTCCAAGGGGGAGAATCAAAAGCGCCAGTTGTCAACGACGGGGATCTTCCACTCGCTCGCGCTCACAGTGGCGGTGACATCCGAATGTGGCACTTTATATCGTATTCATAACAACCACACTAGAGGCGATGGGTGATGTACACAGCTCGGATCAACAAGCATGCGAAGGCAGAATGTTCACATTATTGGAGCTACGAGCGGGGAGACTATTCCAGACTAACGAATCAATGCAACGAACCTGCTCACGCCTTGGCGTTCGCCTCGGCGGTCAACTTTGCCTGTCTGACCAGGCCCTCGGGAGCATCTCCACGGGGCAGGTAAACCTCGATAAGACGCAACTTGTCGGGCTTGTTGAAGCCGGGGTTCTTGAGAAGCTCATCAAGCTCCTTGGGGGTGTGCACCTCGAGCGACTCGTACGGCACCTGACGGTCAAATCCAAGCTGATCGGCACCCAAGTCGAGCTTCTCTTACCTTCGACTTCTTGCCCGCGAGGAAAGGCAAGAGGGCTTGGTGGTCGTACAACTGGATGTCGTTGTACTTTGCCTCCCAGCCGTGGATCTGTCGCTCGATCTCGTAGCCATCGTTGTTCAGGACAAAGAGGTAAGGCTGGACACCACGCCTCAGCATGGTTCCGATCTCTTGGAGGGTCTGCGATTAGTATTCCGAGCACAGACTTCGGTGGGAGAGACTCACGAGCTGAAGAGAACCGTCCCCAACGAAAAGAGCCACTCGTCGCTGTTCACCAGTCTCTTTGCTGGCAAGCGCGGCACCGAGACAAGCACCAACGGACCACCCAATGGCTCCCCAAAGGATCTGGGCGACATAGGTAGACGTAGAAGGCAGAGGAACATTGATCAAGCCAAAGGAGGACGTTCCCGTCTCAGTCAGGATGATGTCTACGGTCAGGTCGGGTTTCTGAATCGAACCGAAGGCCTACCTCGGTCCTGGAACCATTCGCCCATTCGGGGCCAGAACCAGGCGTGCTTGATCTGATCGCCGTCGGGCTTGGGTGTGCTCTCTGTCCTTCCCGCCTCCTTCTTCTCGGCGAAAGAGTCTCCATGAACTTCCTTCTTGCCTTGGCGATCGACGACCGCTTTGAAGGCCGGGATGAGACGGGGGACGATGTTTCGAATGTCGGTGGTGGGGTATGACGCGTACTGTCATGAGTTCGGGGGCCTATTGTGTTCATTCTGTACGTACGCCGACGGTGGTAGTGAATGAATGCAGCTCAACGATGATCTATCTTGTCAGATCGAGCGCTTCAACCTAGCTCACCTGGGGGTCGATGGCAATAGAGAAGGAGCCAGAGCTGAGGTCAGCTCACTAGTCACGGATGGGAACGAGACCACAACTTACTTGAAATCACTCTTAAGCGCACCGACGTAGAGCACAAAGTCTGCGCTCTCCACCTCCTCCCTGACCTTGGGGAGTGAGTTGGCACCGGCGTAACATCCACCGTACAACGGGTGGTGCTCGTCCAGCATCGACTTGCCCACTGCATTGTGAGTCTATAACCATGAGTTCTACACTGCAAGCTTACTCGGAGCTGTGTGTCAGCAGATAGCCTTGAGTAAGTCTCAGAAGCTCACTCTCAAAGAATCGGATGCCGGCACCCTCCACCAACTTCCTGACAGTGGTGGCCATGCCGAAGCGTCCAGCACATGCATCGATGAGGACGATCGGCTTGCTGGCCTTGGCGAACCTCTCGGTGATCTCCTCGACCACATGTTGGGTCACGTCGTCTGAAGGAGGTGCCTGGGCAGTCGACGACAGCGTCGCTGGCTCGGCAGCGGACTTCTCACCGGCATTGGCCGGGAGCGACGTTGCGGTTGCCTCGGGGGGCGGAGCCGAGTGAGGGTGAGGCTGACATGAGCATGTGACAGAAGGTGTCCTGCGTCGACCTACCAGCTTGTTCTGGAGACCCTTGGAAGAAACCTTCTTGTGGATCGCGTCGGTGGGGATCTCGACGTAACCCGGTCGGCATTGTTCCAAGACGTCCTTGACGACCTTGTCAAAGGCATCGGTCCAGGCGAAGTCTGTGATGGGCGCGATCTCGTTCAAAAGGGCTTGGGAGCATGACAGCGGCTCGGACATCTTGGAAAAGGTCTTGAAAGAGGTGGGGGTGTTGAGGGTGTGGTGGAGGAGCGATTGGTTCTTCTGCAGTGCGGTCGAGGGTGCACCGACGATATGGAGGACCGGGAGACGTTCGGCCAAAGAGCCAGCGACACCGCTGACAGTCAGCTCTGGGTCGTGATCGGATCATGTCGGGTGGTGGTAGCTCACCACAAGGCAGAGAGCTCGCCGACTCCGAAAGTGGTGATCAAGACGGCTAGGTTGCCCTTGACTCGAGCGTAGCCATCTGCCGCATACGCTGCGTTGAGCTCATTGGCGTTTCCGACCCATTCGAGCTCTGGGTCCTTTTCGATGTAATCGAGCTGTCGAGGTCAGCTTGTCAGGTAAGCAGACGAGCGTCTGACACGTACCAGCTCGAGGTTGAAGTCTCCTGGAACTCCAAAGACGTATTTGACGTGACATTGCTTGAGTCTCTCGACTACGTATTGGGCGAACTCGATGCTCATGGCTGTGGTGGGTTGGAGGTGTGATTTGCAACTAGGATTAAGGACGGGGATGGAAATGGACAATGGGAATGGGGATACAGTGTGACTATCTACCTATCTATCTGATCTGACTTTGGCACTGGGAAACTGATCTTGTCAACGATTGCATGGGATCCCACCTGCGTCGTTTCGGTATGACGTGGTGTTACGTATGCCGCAAGGCCCAGGGCCCAGAGAGACGGTGGACAAAGGGTAAAAACCCACCCAAGTGTCATCCATGTCTAATTCAGGCACCCAGAGTTTCTTTTTTTGTGAATGGACAAACCCGGACCCGGAGGGATCCGCGTTTCGGACAGGCGCGTGGATGCGTTTTGGACCTGGTCGCTTTTCGCCACCCACTGTTTGAGCCTCCCCCCCTTGAGCCATCCGATCAGACCCATCACCCGATCGATTTGATTCCGTGCCACATTGGATTACACCGCCGCCCGCCAAGATCATGATGGGGGTTCGATTGCGATCCCGCTCAATTCTCTTTGACCTCGTAGATCCCGCCCGACCCCCTTGCAAAGCGTCGCGCTTCCACAATGTCATGGCCATACTTCACAGGCCGAGACTCTATCCCTTCCCGCCTGCAGAGGGGGGGGGGGGGGGCAAAGGATACACGCCCGCCCTCACTCGACCCCTTTCAAGCACCACAGCATCTCTTGACTCCTTGTTACATGGGTGACACAGGTCTGACTACCTCGACTCACAGCATCACAACCCACTCACCCCCCTCGACCGCCGTGATCGACGCTTCAAATACCCCGGCACCAGGGCTTGGCCGCAAGGCCGGACCCCCGACTTTTAGACTTTTGACATCCTGACTGACCGCCCCCTATCGACCCATACTCATACCACCCCTTCAGCCCGTCTGTCCCTTGCCGTGCGGACATTGTCAGACACGCCCGTAGACTGGGTCAGCCCTTTGACCACGCCGTAATATTGTCGCGGTTGGAAAAATACAACGAGATCAACGAGATCACCGCCATCATGCGATTCCATTCACCGTCCGCCAGGGCATCAATCTCCATCTCAGTCATCTCCATCACCCGAGGGCTCTCAGCTTTGACTCTTCTCACCTCGGTCATGGCTGAGACCTCGACGCCCAACACAGGTGATCAGCGACAAGGATACCTCTTCTCCTATGGCGACTCGTCGTCTCCTCTCGTCTTGCCAACCATCGTATCATGTCCCCAGTCCATCGTCATCCCGCCCATCACCCCGATCAGCAACGGCGGACCAGATCCAGTAGCCCCATATACCTTGCTCGCCCTCGTGCACGAACAGCTGCTCAGTGGGTCCGGGGAGCAATACGAGCGCATGTACGCTCATACGATCAACTTGGGCAACCTGAATTCCCCGGCGTCCATCTCGGCACCGTGGATGTCGGGGACGCAGTTCATCGCTTGCATGTGGTCGGTGAGTCCAATGCGGATGGATGGCTGATCGGCGGGGATTAAGGGCGCTGATCGGCAGTCCAACGGCGTGAGCGGTGGTTGTCAGGATCTCATGACTGTCGTGCCGAGTGGGGCGGACACGGATCGGGCGTACGCCGATGCCAATTCACAGTGTCGAACGCCAAGCGTCATGGGATCATGGGTAACGGATCCTAGTAAGACCTTGGATGTCGACATGTACGGCCCGGCGGGGGTGGTATCCATCAATGCGTGGCCAAGCGCATGTAAGCTTCGTTCCGCGTGTGATTCAGCTCATGCACGACCCATTGACCCCAGGCTCTGACCTCCAATTCATACCCAAAAACGGGACAGCGCCATACACCCTGCTGATCGCCCCAGCCTTCCACCCTCCAGTCAACATCTCGTCCAGCGGGGATAATTATGCCATGAACTACACTATCCGTCTCACTCACGGTCAAGCATTCATGGCTGCCGTGTTCGACTCGGCCGGAAACTCGTGGGCCGTCGGACCATTGCATTCGGGCGACTCGGAGGACCTGGAATGCCTGGCGGTGGCTACGGGAACGACGCCGAAAAAGTCGACTACTACATTCAGCGTCGCAGTGCTTGCGGGTAGTGCGGTCGGCGCGTTTGTCGTCGGCGCACTTGGGGCGATCTTGCTGGCTTGGCTGCTTGGGAAACGGAAAAGGCATCATACGAGAGTGAGACAGACCCTTTTTGAGTATGTGCGAACACACTGACGACTAGAGCGAGTCACGCGAGCTTCTCACCGACCCGTATGGTGATCAGCGACCTGCCTCCTATCGCGTCGACTCGGGCAGCTCCTCGGTCTATCACAAACCTCGTCAAAGCCCTTCAGGACCATACTCCGACTTGTCCCCGCCAATCGGTTACGAGACTCCTACAGCGCTGTACGACCCGTTATTGTCCTCGCAGACTGGATCCTATCCCGCTGTACCCGGCGCGCACAACGATGTCCGTCCCTTCCCGCGACCGCCAGACCAGCAGGCTTACCCCTACCCATTCGATCCGAGACAGTCGAGGCGGTCGTTGCCGGAAGACTTTCAACCGCAAGGACGAGACGAGGGTGCAACGCCCCGGACACTCAGCCCTGAGAATAACAGGGCAAGTAGTGGGCATGCGGAAGGACCTCAAGGCGGAGGTAGTGGTGGTCCGAGAGGACGGGGAAAGCTCGTCAGGTTGCAAGCCGCCGGCGGTCCTGCCGCAAGTGTCCGAACCAGGAGCATACACGAAGACGACGAGGATGAAGAGTACGACTCGCAGAGCAGGAGACGGCGAAACGTCTATGTGGTGCATGCGGACGGCGGAGGAGATGTGCACATTCGCCTGCCAGAGGCCGATGCTAATGTGGGTCATGGACGGGTCCTGTAGAGTGTGAGTCTGACAGTCAGGTGATCGAGCTCCCCCCTACGTACAGGAACGATCCACGGGTATCCGATGGGGCGACGTCTCAGCAGCCTCTGATCCCTTTGTCGCCTCCACCAGCGAGCATTCACTCGACCCGGTCGCTGCAGGAGCCGGTGGACGCGCGATCGCCTCCGGTGAACGATCTGCGACAGAGCGTCAGTAGGGGTTCAGGCTTGAGCGACATGACGGCGGACGAGATACGTGCTCGAGCCGAGGCTGCCCTTGCGGAAAAGGGCAGGCCGGTGAGTACGGGCCCGATGGGGCCGAGGGTACCAAATACGAAGCCTTGAGTGTTGGTCAGTGGACTGGGTGGCTCGGGAAATCAGGATGCGCAGTGTGAACAAAAACATTATTATGTCGAATCTTTGGGATAGAGGCGGACAGTGGATAGGGTATATGTGTCTCACCGCTGGGGTCGACATTTCGGTCTTTTGATGCATCGCAAGTGTGAGGTACTGGTACAGGGGGCGATGGTACATTTCGGTGACTACGACTCGAGCTAGAACGTTTCGTCGTAAGGGCGAATGTCGAGTTCTTGGGTCCAGACGCTCTTGTGCTGGTTGACCAATGAAACGTAGGTCTCTGCGATCTCTTTGGGGTTGAGGTGCTGCTGTCAGTGGGGATCTATTTGGGCTGAGTGAGAAGGCAGAATGATGAGACGGTTGGAGAGTTGAGCAACCTCTCTAATCCACAGCAGATGGGCGGATCGATGGATCGACAGATGGGATGAAGACAGACACCTCCCCACTCACCCCTTCTTCGCCGGCCTCGGTACCGATTCGTCCGTCCACGACAACATGGGCGACATGCACCCCCTTCGGCCCAAACTCCCTCGCGAGACTCTGCGTCAACGCCCGCCTCGCAAACATCGTCGGGGCCATGGCGCTAAACGCCGCGCCGCCTCGCACGGCCATCGTCGCGCCCGTGTAGATCAACGTCCCCTTGCCGCCATTCTCCCCCGGCGCGTTGTCCAAGAAGACGGGGATCAACGCCTGACCAAAGTTCCATGCTGCAATGACGTTCTTCTCGAAATTGAACCGGAGCGTCTCTTCTTTCTGCTCGAGGAACGGGCCGGGTGTGAACCCCCCGCCGGTGTTGAAGATGCCGACGTCGATCGTCCCCTGAGGCCATTTCTTCTTGGCCTCGCTGATGGCCGTGTCGAGGGAAGGGCGGGATCCGTCGGATGGCAAGGCGAGGTAAGAGGAGGGAGGAAGGTCGAGGTTCAGTCTGGGAAACGAATCGGGCATGGACCGAGAGAGGAGGACGAGGTTGTGCGTTGCGGTCAGCTTGCGCGCGATCGAGGCTGACAAGCCCGGTCCGACGCCGAGGATCACTGCGATACGAGGCATTGGTGTGTTTAGATCGGTTGTTTCAGTGCGAAAGGAGACTAAGTAGATTCTGAGCCCAACCAACGTCGCGATCGGTTTATGTACGGTGCAGAATCCCGCCGGCGGACATTCATTTTGGATCAGTCATCGTGCATGACCAACCTTACCGCCGTTCCCCGGTGCCCGAATGCGGGGGAGCGCGTCACCGCCAAGCTCAAGACTTGGTGCGACTCGTTTGATGAATGCAAAAGCGACCACTGACGTGGACACATGTCCAATCATCGCGGAAAGATGATTATTACTCAGCGCTGTACACTGTGCCTTGCGGGGCGTATATCACAAGCACCTACTCGTATGCAGCTCATTTTACCGTCGGAACGACCTGCTCCTCCCCGCCACGCCATGCGACTTCAGACCGCACGTGTCTCACACCACGTGCACTCGCCGAGATTAGCTGAGCGGCTTCTCACCCATCCATCCGGCAGACTTGCCGTGCATGGCAATCCGTGAGCGGGACGAGAAGGACGGCGCGGCGGAAAAGTATCCAAAAAAGCGAAAAAATATATAAGACAACGCAGAGACTTGAACTCTGGCGGCTGACGCCAACAGATCTAAACAATAAAGCGTTCTAATCTGTCCCCTTAACCACTCGGGCACGTTGTCATTGGACAACCGATGTTTTGACTCAGACGGGCCCAAATATATACACGCAGCAGTCCCCAATACAACCCCAAAAGGAAAGGAAGCAATAAGACAACGCAGAGACTTGAACTCTGGCGGCTGACGCCAACAGATCTAAACAATAAAACGTTCTAATCTGTCCCCTTAACCACTCGGGCACGTTGTCCTGAGAGTCGTGAATTACAACTCTTAGTTTCGAAGACCGCATGCTGCTTATATTCCTCCAGCAGCTACCTGTGCACGCGCGATGAGTGTTTGCTTCCCCTGCGCCAAGTTCGTCCACGACCATGCATACGCACCCCAGATGCCATGTATTGGAGCTCACCCTTCTCGTCCACACACTGGTCGGTGCGAAAAAAAAAAAAAAAAAAACACGAAAGCAAGCCCTTTGAGTAAGAACAATCTGGAGTCCTATACAACAAGCGGCATCGGCGTCAGCGTCTTTAGCTCGGGGAGCCCCGGCGTGTTTCATGTCCACTCGAGCTTCTCGACTTCGACTCTTCCCAAATCCCACACATCGTTCTTATATAGGCATCTAGTCTCCATGTCGGCCCCTTCCCTGCTCACTCCATACGGCTACTCTTCCTCTTCTTGCGGGTATTGCTCGCCTTCAGGGAGCCGAAGCGCCGGCGCCGGGTCGAAGAAGTACGGATGTGAGTGGTGGTCCTTCTTTCGGCTTGTACAAAGGGTCTCCGCTGATAGCCAGTGGTCGCACCTCAGATGACCTGCGAGGTGGGCTTCCATCCCTTCACTGACTTCCGCATAGACTGATAGGTCAGTTCTACCAAAAGCTGATTGACCGGGGTTGGAGACGGTCAGGGGATTATGTCTACCAGTACGCACATCTCTCTCTTCTCCTTCGTGCTTGTTGCCCCATCTCACCGTCCAGACCGGACATGGCTCGGACTTGCTGTCCACAGTATACAATTCGCCTGGACGCGCTTGCCTACAAGCCTACCAAGAAACAACGTCAGGTGATCAACCGCTTCAACCGGTACCTCGGCGAGGGGGTCAAGTCCGGCGGTGAACCCTCGACCCACCACGAGCCAAGCGGCACCTCTGCGGGAGTCTCGGCTAAATCATCCGCCAAGGCGAAAGCTCGAGAATGGGAGTTTATGGCTGAATTGAAAAAATATGAGGGTGATGTTGAGCCGAGAGGAAAGCATCGGTATTGGGTAATGCAGATGGTCTCCCACTCTTGACACTTTGCTGACAGCAGACCGAGCTCGTGCCTGCAAAGGCTACGGCGGAGACGTTCGCGCTGTATAGAAAGTATCAAGTAGCGGTGCACAAGGATCCCCCGAGCAAGGTCTCGATGAGCGGTTATCGGCGATTTCTCTGCGACAGCCCTTTGGCGGTGAGTTCTTGATGAGGACATATGTCCCCTTTCCTCTCCCTAGCTGCAAGCCGGAGGAGCTGTACTGAGACCAGGACGCGGTGATCGAGTACCGCGACGATGCCGACACGACGCATTTGCCGCAGAAATACGGCTCATACCATCTCCGTAAGCCTCGAAGCCAGAAGACCGCTGACGAAAAGTTTACCGTGTCGACGGCGAGCTGATCGGAATATCTGTCATCGACATTCTGCCTCTCTGCGTGTCGTCAGTCTACTTCATATGGGACCCTGGTTACGCGTGGGCGAGTCTGGGCAAGGTTTCGGCGATGAGGGAAATCGCGCTTGTTCGGGATATGCGGGCGGCTGGTGCAATGGACATGGGCTGGGTGTATATGGGTGAGCAGGGAATGCGCCAACAGGAATGGTCGCTGAGACGCAGGTTATTGGATCCCGGGGTGTGGGAAAATGCTGTATAAGTCGGAATACAGCCCTTCGTACCTCCTGGAACCGGTATGGCTTGGGCGGCTCTCTATGACCCTCTACTGACCGGGCAGGATACTCACCGCTTCCATCTCCTCGGCCCTAAGCTAGACGGGTTCTTACGCTCTCACACCCACGGCTACTACCCCTTTATGGACATAGAGAACGACAAGATCCAGGCTGAAGCGACAATCGCGCAAAATGACCAGGGCGGCGAAGTCGGGGACGCCGATATAGACATGGAAGAGATGGACGAGTTCCCCTCGGGTCACACGCCTGGCTGGAGCGATCCTGAAGGATATGCCAATGATCAGATCGAGCAGTTACTCGTATTGATGAAAGGCCGAGGGATCCTCCGGAAGTCTGTCTTGGTCACTGTCGGGGTACGCAGGGTGTGTGTGATCAAAGCTGATGGTAGGATCTGATGTTCGGGGATTCAGACATGGTGTACAAGCAAATCAGGGAAATGGCGGCTGCAGTTGGAATGGAGCTGCTGGGGCAGAAAGGTCTGAGTCGTGGGGAGCTCGAGACCCAAGGGGTGCTGTTCTTTGGCTGAAGTGGGAGATTGTTCAGGTGCATGTGATGATGCTCGTCTTAATTCTTCGCAAAATTGCCGCTTGGAGCAGTTCACTACCAGTTACAAGTTACAACCAATCGTTCGGTTCTGATGCTCGCGGCTTGGGTAGCCAGCCGGTCCGCCACGCCAGGAGGTTGAAGAACCAACCGCTCAAACCCCACACTTCCAAGGGGTCTTTCATCGGGGGCACGACCAGATCTTCTGCCCTGATCTTCCAGTATGGCTTGTGCCGTTCCAAGCGGAAAAAGCGCAGATGCTGACGTGCGGGATCCTGTGCCGCAGAGAGGGGGAGGGGGAGTATTGCATCGACCTCGTCCGGGGAATGCACAAAGGTGGAAATGTCCGTCGACGCGAGGGGCGAGTCGAGTGGATGCTTGATGTTCTCAAAGTCAGGAGCAGCATGCACGAACCCCTGGGATCAGTGTCCACCTGGGCAGTGGAGGGGTAGATGTCGAGTGTGGGTGCTAAGACTCACGACGACTGGCCAGACTCTTGACCGGTTGCCCAAGCTGTATTCAGGTGGCAGACTGCCCAGAAGCTCGACTGATCTCGGGTCCAGTGCCAATTCCTCGTTAGCCTCTCTCAACGCGGTATCCACGAGCGTGACGTCTTCCTTCCATCAGCGCTGTGCTCAACGAATGGAGAGAGACGAGAATGTACAGGATCCGCCTTGCCCCCGGGGAATCTGCCATCAGCTGGTGGTGCAGGGGTGGACCGGCTCGAATGGGCCCACTTACCCGGCTTCTCCGGCGTGTACGCGCATCGTCGTCGACCTGATCTGGAACAAGACATGCGCCTCGTCGTTGATATTGATCAGGGGGATCAAGACGGCCGAGTCGGAGGGAGGTCGACCTCGGGGGTTGGTATGTGTGTGCGCCGGGGCGGCGGTGAGTGGAAAAGCGGGCAATGGGTCGAGCACCTTTTGGACGGCCGCGAGGTCCGTCCGGGTGAACGAGTGTAGAGCTCTATGCGATCTATACAAGCATCGTCGACGTAGACAGGTCGATACGGAGAGACGAGGTGGCATCTTTGTGATGCATGTCGTCTGCTACCGCTGGTCGTTGTTGTCAAAGAGGACTATGGTGTAGAAACGTGTATATACGCATGTCACTCTGGAACGACCCCCTCGGTCGTCGGATCCCATCTCCCACCTCTGGGCCCCTCGGCGGCGAACGCCATTCGACCAGCCAGTGACCCCAGTCATGGCTGGCCACAGTATCCACTAGGTAGCAACCTTTGTTTCCTTCATACCTTCATTACTCTCCATACCGACCTAAACACAATGTATACCCCAGCTGGACCGTCAGGGGCTCTGCCACCGCGGCCAGGCTCCGCCGCCGAAGACGACCGAATCGCGGCGTTCAAGCAGAGCACAAACTTCCGATCAGTGACGAGAAACGACCCCAGTGTAGTCGAGATCCTCGATACGAGCGTGTATTCCGTCATCTACCTATACGACGAAGCGGCCGGAGCATGGGAGAAGCAAAAGCAAGAAGGACCTCTGTTCATTGTCCGAAGGTGAGTCGCTATCGTCATCCCCGCTAGGGTACGCGAAAGGCGCGACGCTCAAAGCAGGGATAAAGCGCCAGAGTACGCGCTGTACATGCTCAACCGCCAAGCTGTCAAGAACGTCACGATGCCATTGATACCTGGGGAGATGAAGGCGACGATAGTCGACCCCACGACGCTCCAAGTCGCGCGGAGGGGCGAGAGTCAGTCGAGATATATGTCGATAGTTGCACGTCCAGGCTGATCAGGCAGAAGTGAAGAGGGGTATATGGTTCTCGGATGGCGCGGAGGATGTCGAGCGGTTTAGACAGACCATTCTGCGGTGTGTCCATTGATGAAATCCGTGTCGAAAAAACGGCTGATGGGGAGGATATGCGGTGAACCAGTCAAGAAACCCGGTGGAACAGGCTCGCCGGCTGTCCTGCCACCCGCGGCGCCCGTCATCTCGTCTCTGACTGCTCCTCCTACTCAACAACCCAGCGACGGGCTTTCGAGACTGTTTGCTGGTCTGACTACAGTGAGTCACTAGCCCCTCTTGTCCGTTTCGCTGATGTCAGGCGTCCGGATCAAGCACGCCAACGAAGAACGCTCCACCACCGGGACCTGCGTACTACCCTTCACCTGTCACTCAGCCTCCTCCACCACCGCAATCCACCCAATCCCCATACCCTCCACCGTCGACTTCACCAGCAGCTGGACTCTCAAACCATCACTCGCAAGGTCAACTCGCAGACTCGTCGTCCCAGCAAGGCACTCTGCCTGATCTCGAACCGCCCTCTCAACCCCAATCACAACCTGTCTCTGCAATCTCCCCTCAGCCCGCTCAGCCCACACTGAACCCCAACATGTCGCCTCATCCACCTGGCCAGACGGTCGATGACTTGCTCATGTCCATTCTCGGAGTCGCTTCCCCTCCCCCTGCTCCGGCTCAATCTCCTCAAGTCGCTGGCCCCTCAAACCCGAACGCCTTCACCTCATTCCAGGGCCAGCCGGCCCAAGGCAGCATGGCACCTCCCCCTCCCCCAGTCGCCCATCCTAAGACCACGACTCGAGTCGGCGAAGCCTCGTTCGCCCAGGCCACCATGGTCACTTCGCCCGTTCTCTCTCCGCCACAAACCAACCCCATGCCCAAGGCCGGATCGCAAAGGTACCAGTACCGTTCCGGTGCTCCATCGCCTGTCCCGCCCCCCACCTCCGCGCCCATGCCGAACGTCCCACAAACCCACCCGGCCGCGCAGCAGCAAATCCCTTCCCAATCTCAGCCGATGTTCCCTCCTTCCGCAGCGCCCTTCAATGCTCCAACTGGGCAAGGAAATGTGCTCCAATCTGGGCCTCTTCGTCAGACCACGGCGGATAGCGTTGTAGACGCATTGAGAACGCTCGACGTGAAGCAATCAGGAGGCGGTATGCGCCCTGCCGGGCAGGTCGACGAGGCAGGAAAGAGAGCGTTTATTCAAGATCTGTTACATCTTATTCATGTGAGCTACTCGAGAGCTCATTGCTCGTCACGCGTAGTTCTTGGAGACATCACTGACTTGTAGACGGATCGCGCGTTTGTTGATCAAGTCTGGAGCGGCTTTTTATCGCGGACACAATCAGGACCCAGGAGGGACTGAGGTGCACTCAGCGACACACGGCAATTTCTTGGGAATTGACGAGAGGGTGTTGCGACTGCATCTCAAGATGTATCCGCCTCGGTACAGAATCTGACGATCGGAGTCGAGGGGGATGAAATGGATCTGGGATTGAGCTTGGAACTGAGGGGGGAACCGCTGTTATCGCTGTATGTTGGAAACGTGGAGTAGAAGAGGATCGGAAAGGCAGGGTGGACACCGAAAGGGGAAACTCATGCTGCGAAGAGACATGAAGAGGACAGCTATGGAGGAGGTCAGTGCGGGGGAACGGGCAGGGAGACATCGCCTGGGTATCGACCTCGTATCGCAAGAATTCTCTCCGCGATGCATCGGCCGGTTCTCATTACATTGTGCTACTGTCTGTCCCGACCGTGTCACACACATGCAGAGCCCCCGCGTGCGGCATAGGCCACCCCATTGATGAACCAAGATAAGCTGCCACTGAGCCGGCGGTCGCCGTTCCGCTGTGTAGTGTTGGCGTCACCCGCACACTCTGCACAGTCGCGCTCTCTCCGTCTCCCAGATCTACCCGTTCACAGTGACCCGTCCAAACACCTCTGATCTCTCGCAAAAGTATCATACACGAACAAGCCCTCCGCCTAGCATGTCGCTTCCGATGCACTTGCGGAGTTACCGCGAGAAGTCGAAAGATGAGCTCAGTCGAGACTTCTTCAATGTCCCGCTCCAGGAAGCGCTGCCCTTGCCGACTGATCCGCCGAATATCGTCAATGTACGACACAAGGAAGGGTCGGGAATGGGCGCTGGGATGCAAGGGGCAGAGATTAATGCTGTGTTGAGCGTGGAAGGGAAGGAGGAGGTATATGTAGGTGGAACGTCGTTGTCTCGATGCGTCTCCGCGTGGCTTGGCACGGCGAGGCAGGCGGGTGATGACTGGATGGAAGGGCTAATATCAGGCTGGACGGCTCTCACTCCTACCGCCGTTTCTATGCTTCATCTCCTTGGACAGGCGGTCGTGTCGGTGTACACTACCGTTGTACACTATACGCCGGGTCGAGCGGTGAGTCCGGCCCGCTTCGTTGATAGGGAGGATACGTATTGATCATAGGTTGAACTCGCGAGCTGGAGTCTTTGCATTGTCACTGGCAACATGGCACGGCATGAGGATTGTGAGTGGACCGTTGCGCTCGTCCAGACAAGACGCAGTCTGACGCGAATTGCAGATCCTGCAATTGACGTCGCTACTCCCCACTGCTGAGCACTTCTCCATTCTCCTTCGCGATGCTCTCAAGTCCCAGGTGAGCTTCCTCCCCAGTCTGGAGGGTGTAATTCTCATCCACAGCTATCCTCGATGAAATCTCTGAAGGGTTTCCTACCATCTCTATACTCCGAATACCTCTTGACTGCACCTGCGACAGCGACCGGCCACGCGCCGGACCACCTCCTGCTAGGCACGGAGCTCGGCGACAAGGGTGCTGGAGGGGAGAGCGAGGGTGATTTAAGAGGACCAGGTGGGGTTGGCAAAGGGAACTATGAAAGGGGTCTGGGTGAGACTTTCGGGTTCCCAGGTGACGCGAGGAAGATGAGGGAGCGAAGCAAGATGAAACTGTGGAGGGAGTACTTCCTCGGTGAGCCGCGGCCAGAGGTCCCTTCGAGATGACAGGATGCTGATGATAGTGCATGGTCGGAATCTGACTCGTGAGCAGTGACCTCTGGGCTTGAGAAGGGAAGAGATGGCTCACATAACAGTCCTACGATACCCGCCCTTCCAGCGGCTTCTGCAAGTCGGCCTGCCATCGAGATTACGAGGGGAGCTGTGGGAAGTCATGTCGGGTTCAGTCTACCTCCGATTCGCCAATCCTCAGACGTATCAGCTACTCTTGTCCACCAACGAGGGTAAATCGTCGCAATCGACCGATGAGATTGAGAAGGATCTCAATCGATCCTTGCCGGAATACAAGGCTTATCAGACCGAGGAAGGGTTGGCTAAACTGCGTAGAGTGCTGGTCGCATACAGCTTTAGAAATCCAGAGCTCGGGTGAGTATAGACCATGGCTTGAGGCTTTCTCGCTTACAGGCAGATACTGCCAGGCCTTGAATATTGTACGTCCACGCAATGTCTAAGTATACAGAGCTGATGTTCAGGTCGTAGCTGGGTTTGTCCTTGTCCCGATCTCAAATATGCTTCTGCTGACGTCTCTCCCCCTTCAAACAGTCTACTCATGTGAGCTTCCAGAACTTCCAAGGCAAAGCTCATATCAGTTACATGTCTGAAGAACAAGCTTTCTGGCTGCTCGAGGTCTTGTGTGATCGAATACTTCCAGGATACTATAGTCCCTCGATGGAGGGCACTCTGCTCGATCAACGGGTGTTTGAATCACTTGTACAGCGATGCCTGCCCATGATCAAAGAGCACTTTGCGTCTGTCGACGTGCAGCTCTCTGTTGCTTCCCTCCCGTGAGTCGATCCTGACGATCAACACTAATACCAGGTGGTTCTTGAGTTTGTACATCAACTCCATGCCTCTCATCTTCGCTTTCAGGATTGTCGACTGCGTCCTCGCCATGGGCGTCAAGGTGTTGTTTCAGATCGGCCTCGGTACGTCATTCCGACGAGTGCGATATGATGCAACTCACAGTAGCGGTCCTCAAGATCAACGGCGAGGCGTTGCTGGAAGTGACCGATGACGGAATGTTCATCAGTCTCATGCGCAACTACTTTGCCAAGATTGGCGATTCAGCACACCCCAACCACCCGGATCCCCGAGTCCGCGCCATCACAAACTTCCAAGAACTCTTGGTCGTCGCGTTCAGAGAGTTCAACGTGATCACGGACGAGACGATCCAAGCGGAACGGAAGCGTCTACGAGCGATCATCTCGGATGAGATCGAAAAGTTCTCCAAACGAGCCGCGGTGCGGAACTTGAAGGCTGTTGGGTCATTCGACAAGGAGCAGATTGGAATCATCTACGACCACTATTTCGCTGCTGTGTGCTCCCCCGAAGCCGGCAGCGGGCATACCAGCGGGTCTGCAAGTCCGAAACCGGGCGATCAATTTGACCCCCCTCGGATCCAGGTCGATGCGCACGGCAGGGTCGAAACGAGGATTGACCTCAAGACGTTCAGAGTGTTCTTGGCGGACATCGCGACTTGGGCTAGAGAAGAGACTGTCACGACGAACGCGTTCATACAGCGCACGGATAGGAAGATTGCGGATCACGAACTGATTGACCGGTGGGTCCTGTCAACTGAAGAGGAGGGATTGCGCTCATCGAAGACTGTTCTATAGCTGGGACACTCAGCAGCAAGGCACGCTGTCTTTGCAAGACGTCGTGATCGGGCTGGATCGGGTGATGAGTGCTGGTCTTATGGAGTCGATAGAGTGGTTCTTCAATCTGGTCAGTAGATCACCGTCACGCGACGACGACGGCTGATGCCCAGCACGACAAGGACAAGGATGGGTACTTGACTAAAGACGAAGTAATCAGGCTGTCGGAGAGTTTGCTGGTCAGTCTGCCATGTCGCACAAACACGGGCAACCTCTGATTCGCAGTTCATATTCCGGAACGAACCTGGAGATATATACCTCGCCGCCGTGTCCCGATTCATCCTCAATGCGTACGAGTTCGGCGACGCGACCGCGCCCGAAGCTCCGCCACCTCCCATCAATGGCGATGGTGACTCTGCTACTGTCGCTCGAGAACGATCCAACTCGGTCGCGGGTCCACACAACCAGCCATACCTTAGTGAGCAAAGCCATACGCTCAAGCTTCATTGAGCGGGAAAGTAACAATTGCAGATTTGGCGACGTTCCGAATGGTCATTCTCGCCGATGAACTCTTGGAGGGCTTCTTCGGCCATGACCTCGCCGCGTCATTCCAACTCGAGAAGACAGAGGACGAGGATTACCACCAGGCCCATCAGAAGTCTGAGGGACTCTTGGGCGGACTGATGAACCTGGTGGTGACGAATGAGTATGTCTGGCTGCTTGCAACCACCAGCCTCAGAGGCTAATGACAGAAACAAGAACCGTTTCAACCGTCTCGCCGATGGATTCGGCGCTGCCCTTGGGAAGCATGCCGAATGGCGCAAGCCGGCTCTTGCGAAGACCCTTCCGACCCAGCAGACTCAAGTGTCCGAGCTTGGTCCGAGAGAATCTCTCCTCACCCCTTCGACGACCCGACATCGATCTCAATCGGCCGCCTCGCACTCGTCTGTCAAGTCGACGGCGTCGTCTACTGGAACTCCGGAATCTAGAACGCTGGCCGAGGTGGAGGCGAGGTACAGGGAAGAGAGCGAGATGGTGAAACAAGCGCAAGCGGCGATCATGGACCGACCGAACTTTGCGATTGACGCTATTGGGGACAGCGACGACGAGGGCGATGAAGGGGAGGAAGGCGGGGATGTGATGGACGAGGTCGAGGCGTTTTTGAAGGCGCACGGGGATGACGATGGGGGGTTGAAGGGGGAGCAGAAGAAAGTTGCCGAGGGTGAGTTCGGTGAAGGGATATCTATACAGGATGTGTGAGCTGATGTCAGATTTACTCAAAGCCGAGCCGGTCGGCCAGCCCGGCAGAAAGGCCAGTGGAGATCTTGTGGATATATAGAGTCCGTGGTGAGGGGGATGGCTACGGAATACCCCGGGTACCTTGCTGAGAGGTGTTTGGACTGGACGAATACAATCAACTACACAGAGATGAATGACGAATGCATCCGTTGTACTGTACTGCACTTGTGCTGTTGTGCCGATCTCAGCCACGGTGACCTGGGCAGCATAGCCCTGAGCGCTTAGCTTTGTGGTCGTCTGGGGGTGGGGGGCGGGGGGCGATGGTGCAGGGGTGGCAGGGATCAACGGAGCAAGAAGGGCTTACGGCAAGCAGCGGGGGAAGGGGGGCAACACGTCTCGTGTCTGTACACCCCGCATCCTGAAGTGAGCAAGGTGAAAGTTGGGTAGGGCGATCCACTCACGGATACATGAGCCCGGGGGGACGATCTGGCACGTGTCGGATGAGAGGGTTCCGGGGGCAGGGGGAGGGGCGAACATGGGCTGGTAAGGTGGTTTGCCGAGGGATGGGATTGGGGCGGTACGCGCTACATTAGCGAGGTGGACGAGGAGTATCAGGGTGAGGCGGAGGGAGGGTAGTAGGTGGAAGAGGCATGGGGTCATAGTGGGGAAGGGTGCGTGCAGTAGTACGAGGGGGGGGGGGGGGGGGGGGGAGAGACAAACTGGGGTCAAGGATAAGAGGGTAATGAGGATGGGGAGAGTTGGAAGAGAGCAAGAGGTCAAGGAAGATTGGATTGTGGGAGTATAAGCCTCACGGAGGGTCGGCGTATTCATCCTCCCTCTTGGGGTGTTCTCACTCGTCCTTTGATGTTGTGAAACTGTGAGGGAGGGGAAAGGAGCTGGCCAAAGGGGTAACGATTGGAGGTGGGCGAGGCGAGGGAGCTCCGGGAGTGGGTGGATGGGGCGCCCCTGGTGAGGGAGCATGAGCAGAGACACCCTCGTCGAGGCAGACTGGGTGACTGTGGGTGTGATAGAGGCGGAACGGACAGACTCAGGACGGAAAGCACGGCTTCCCGAGTGGGGAACGACCAAAGTCGGCGTCACGATGCAATCGCTGTATCGCGAAAAACAGACACATGCGAACACGGAAGTACTCGATACATGTAAGGCGAGTGGACCGAGTGGATCCTGTACCTCACCTGTATAGAGACCCCTACAAGACGTAACGAAACCACCCTTCATCTCTCCCGGTCCCGCTATTGACCCCAGCCAGTTCCCCCCATGAAGCACGGAGCTCTGAGATGGGTCAACCCCGCCTCTCTTGGTGATCAGGGCAACAGAGCACTACAGTCAGTCGTGAACCTGAGCAGTCTCTACAGGACACATGGGACTCGATGGAAGAACCCCCGCCCCCCCCCCCCCCCCCCTCTTTCGCGGGCGCGGAATACACCTCTCTACACAGAACCAACACCCACCGCATGACTCACCACACGTGCCCCCCGGCATGGAAGGGGGACAACACTCTTGATGCCCGTCGTCCTCGCACACTGCGTCGTCAGGCGGGCTCGTCCGAAGGCATGGTACTGGACAAACCTAAACACCACCCGGGGGCTAGGGTCACGTATCCCGTGGCGTGGAAAAACGCGTCCGAGTGGGGTACGACCACGGCTTGTTGGGTCTCGTCGCTGTAGACGGGGGGCGGGTGGGTTGATGTCATCCGGTTCCACGCGTAAGGCGGATGGAAGGTGCCAACCCCATTGACCGCGTGGCTCGTGTTGACCTTGTCGAGCGGAGGGAGGGGGTCCACGAGAGCGGCGTGGACGCGGTAGATAAGCGAGCAGAGAATGTGGATGTAAGGGAGAGAAGTGAGGCGCATGGTGAGGTTTGTGGTCTTGAGTGTGTATGTGTGTGCGTGTGCGCTTGTAAGCTGCTGGCAAGGGTGTGTGTCGGATAGGGGTTGCGCGGACTGTGGGAAGTTGTGGTCGAAGTCGCGAGTGGGAATGCGAGGGTGTGAGGTTGGATTTGCGATAAGGATAGCTGGATGGGAAGAGAGGGAGGGAGGGGGGGAAGGCAGAACGAGTCGACATAATTCATTCCATACCCTCCTACAGGTTGACCCCCTCCCTCCTCGTCTGAGGAGATAGGAGGACACAGTCAAGGGGTTGGGCATAAAGGACACGACGATACACCTCTTTTCGCCACTCCACTCAACTTGTCCACCCTCACTGTTACAGTCTGTGCCACAAACATGGCATCACGAGGCGAAGACTAACTCGCCGCACTGTCAAGCACATCCATGCCCACCACGCCCACCACGCCCACGCCCGCTCACGCAATGCAACCCACGCCAGCTCACAGCCTATGCATAGCCTTCCGGTCCTGCCGAGACCAAAACATGTACAGAGACACAAGAACCACAGCTCCTCCAACCCACATGCCAAGCGGACCAAACCCCAGCCGAGACTCGATAACGCAGAGAGATCAGAGATAGAAACGGAGCAGAACAGAAAAAAAGTACGAGATAAGATACAAAAGGTTCGACAAGACATGCCGACGTCCATTAATGCGTTGAGAGAGGGGGGAATCCTTGGAATCGATGAGGGGGAAACCCTTGGAATCGATGAGAGGGATATCGAGATCGGATCGTCATATCGTTAAAAGTCGTAGAATATCGTTATATCGTATCGTAGTAGGTGTATTATAATCATTGCCCAGTCGACTGCGCCATGCCGCCCATGCCGGCCAAATATGTTTGTATGCTCTTCGATGATGGGAGATCGCGCGCGGGCCGATCACAATCGATCGTCCGCAATCACACGCAACACCCCTTCGTCGTGGTCTTTGAGTCTTTGGCGCGTGTCGCTTCGTCCGTAAGCATAACGCTGTCTTTGTGCCGTAACGTTCGTTCACGTTCAATCTTCTCTCTCTTCTCGACCAAGAGCGCCGAGATACTCTTGAACAGCGCCTCGACCCCTGATGTCAGCGAAAATGAGCCATATCGGGTCAAGTCTATCTCCCCCACACACACCTTCTCCAGTGGCCGCGCTGACCTCGCCCACGCGCATGCCCTCGACTTCAAATCCCCAGCCGGCATCATTGGCCGGCCCATCAACCCCGCTCGTCCCATACAATCTCGAGTCTCGTCCCAGACTCCCTCCCCTCGCCCGGCCTTTGTTCGCCGGCCCAACAATCGTCGGCACCGTGGCGTTCCTCGCCTGGCCATCCAGAATCTCGCCCGACTGCTTCTTTCTGACCCCTGCACCGAATTCGCCAAGCGCTTCCGCGGCACCAGGCCCTTCTCCCATCCGCCACGGTCGGGTCGACCAATCCTCGCTCTTCCGCCTGTTGTCCAACATCGGGCTCGACTCGGTCCGGGTCCGTGGAGTGGGTGTTTCCGCGCCAAACGAGTGCGCCCGTCCTGACGCAGGTTGAGTAGACTGAAGAGCCCGTTGTGGGGAGGCGGGGTAATCTTCTGCCAGCCGAGCGAGGTTCACCGCAGCACCACCCATACTGGGTCCACGGCTGTATCCCAGCACGCCAGAGATGGAGAACCGACCACCCGAGACACCGTGCCTCGACGGAGGAGACGAAGGCGCCGGAGAGGGCTTGATCGGCTCGGTAAAAGTGACCGAGGTGGGCAGAGTAGGAGACTGCAACGCAGGGAACGATATCTTGCGAGAGCGTGGAGAAGTCGTCAGCTCTGGATCAGACTTTACAGAGGTGATCTGCAGAGCAGACTTCTTCGCCCCTTGCGTGACCGAGGACGCTTTCGTGTTTGAGCCCGACTCGGTAGCATCACTGGAATGTCGAGGGGGAGGGATCGTCGCGGTGGTCGCATTGAGCGAGGCGAGAGCCGTGTGCGACTGTGACCTGGTGGGAACGACACTCGACAAGATCGAGGCAGTGCCTGCCTGCGAATCTGTGCGCGACGCAAGAGAGGAGGACCGTAGCAGGTTTCGTGTGTTGGGAGGAGAGAGAGTAGATTCCGATTGCGGTGGCGCAGGCTTGATCCAGGAACGGATCGCTCGAATGGCTTCGTCCAGGCTGAGGGTCAGTGTACTTTCGCCGCAAACAGTCGAGGTGACGAACGATATCTTCCTCTCGGTCTCCATATCAATCTTGCTCCCGACCACATAAATGACGGTCTCCTTTGGCACGGTCCGACCGAGCTCTTCGAGCCAAGACCTGACGTCCTCAAAGCTGCTCCGATCCGTCACGTCGTAAACCAGCACGCAGACATGCGCTCCGCGATAGTAGATCGGCGCCATTGACCTGAACCTCTCCTGACCCGCCGTGTCCCATATCTGCAGCTTGACCCGGACGCCATCATGGATGAGCTTGCGAGCGTGCAGTGACGATCCGATGGTAGCCGCTGCGGGAGAGGCGGAAAACGTCCGGGTGGTGTAACGCAGGATCAAGCTAGTTTTGCCGGCGTTTTGCGACCCGAGAAGCACGACTTTTGCTTCCAAGCCATCTGTATTACCCATTTCCGGCGTGCCCGATCCGGTGCCGGACGACCGAGGAGACATGTAAGGGGAGTCTGGCATCGGCGAAGTGAGCGCTCTATGTAGACCCGGGGACGATGACCGGGTGGTGTAGTTCGAAGACTGACGTCCCAGCGCTTTAGGCGAGAGGACGGCGGACCGTAACCTGTTGCTTGAGTCTGCACTGTGCGACTCGGCGGATCGGACGGAATGCACAGCCGTTTGACTCCGCCTCATCGGTCTGCCGGTAGGTCCCCGAGATTTCATCGACGAGCTCCGTTCGCCCAACAACGCTCCGGCATGTACCGTCAGCCGTTTACGTGGTTTAGCCTCTGGCGATGTCGGAGCGCTGGCGAGCTGATCCACCGATATCAACGGCAACCTCCGTGGAACCTCTGTGGCGCTGTCCGCAAGGTTCTCCATGATTCCCTCCACTTCGAGGCGGGGTATAACGTCCAAGTCGTCCGAGGGCGGTGCGAGCTGAATCATCGCGTCTGGGAAGAGCATCTTGGTTTCCGGGGGGGAAGGGTCAGGGGTTGGAGGTAGAATGATTGGACTATAGAGGTCCGCCCCATCACCCGACGCACCCGGCAAGGCCATGTGAGGAGGTTTCGGGGCCGAGGGGAGAGGGATCGTGCCCAGCACGACGGGGGGTTTGAGCGACGACACTCCAGGAGGCCCCAGCGCGGAGAACGACTGGGTCGAAGGGAACGGTGAGGAGTGTCGTTGCTGGAAGACTGGGAACGGGACGAGGGTCCGTTCGACGGTCGGTGGAGTGGTGACGAGTGGGCTAGAGGGCGAGCCGGAGGACGAGGAGGAGGAGGCAGGCGAGGTGGAGTAGAGATCGGCTTCGGAGAAGGGCTGATGAGTGAGAGGGGGAGCAATCACGCTCATGTCGAGCGGACAAGCTTCCAACGGCCGCTGTAGGGAAAAAACTTTGCGAGTGGGGGAGGGCAAGGAAGAGATGGTATAGGCAATAGGGGCGCTCTCCCGAAAGGTTGATTGAAGATCTAGTCTCCCTCGGTCGGCTCGCGGGTTGTGATGGCGAGAGGGCTAGTTACGGCGTCCAGGGGCGGGTCGGGTCCCAAGGTCAAGCCGTGCGAGAGGGTATTCGGAGCAGAGTTTCAGGGCTGAAGCAGCGAGAAAACCCTTCCGCGTTCGGTTGAGGTTGGACAAGCCTCCCCGAGCGTGGTGGTTGAACGATCCGCAAAGGGCTCCAGGCGAGTGCGCTCTTGGGACGGGCGCCAAGGTGCGAGAGGAAAGATGGGGGAAGGCGGGGGGGGGGGGGGATGTTGTGGCAAAATGCGACCCGTCGTCGAGGGTTAGTGAGTGATCGTTGATGCTAAACTTGTTGATCGATTCGGGGATTCGAATAACCGATGGTTAGATCAAGGTATGTCGAAAAGTCGTGGGACCGAGGGGCTTCTAAACAAAGGATAAGATCAGCGACGGGTCGTCCAGCGACCGAGGCAATCACAACCGATAATCGTACAACAAAGGTAGAGGCAGGAGGCAAAAGCCGAGCGAGCGAGGTGACAAGGGTGTCGAAAAGGGTGAGAGTGGGTCGGGGGTGAAAGAGGATAGGACAAGGGGAGATGTAGCACATGGGATATGATGTGACTCACAATTGGAGATGTCCAACGCACAGCTATGTGTAACAGAGTGAACCCTGACGTCGCTTTGGTTCCTGACAAAGACGTCTCGAGCGTATCAAGTATCCGTCCACCGTGTGAACAGGGACGTCTAAGGGGGTGGGTAGGTGAAGTTCGAGTGAGATGTTTCGTTTCGATGCGGAGCGGAAAGGGCGTAGAGCAGGGGATGTTTTGATTGAATCAACAACAACACTTGATGAGGAATCGAGCGATGGGGTCAAACACTTGGCCGTTCTACCGAATACCCTAATCGTCGAGCGTTCACGCGTCGTGTCGACCTCTCTACGTCTGTCCACACATGAAGGAGATATGCACAGCCTCTATGCGAATCAATCACGTCCGAAAGAGAAGCGACAGGGTGATGAGAAGCGAATTGGGATGGAGGAGGGGAACGAGGGGCGATGAATGCGATGGAGACGGGATGGTAGGGGGGTCGACAACTTGTGGTCGGCCTTGTTGCCGATCTTTGTTCTTTCCCCGCGGGAGCCGAGTGGGGGGGAATTGGGATGGGGGAGGTCGACGTGGTTTGAAAGGACGAGTCGAGGAGTCGGAATCGCGTGATCAAGCGGTTCCCCCCTTGGATAGATGAGGAGGTGAGGGGGGGGGGGGGGGGTGAAAGGAGTGCGAGGGGCGGAAGGCGGGGGGGGTGGGAGGAGGGGACGGTGAGCGAGGTCAAGGGATAGATATGTTATTGTGACTGGCGTGTGTGTGCGTGAACAACAACAGGCTTGAACTTTGTCACCGCGCCGCGTCGCAATTGTCTCTCGGTGTATTTACTCGCCCCTCTTGTTTGGCCAATTATGTGTGGATGGGATAGATGCTACGACGGATGGAATGAGACAATGCATTCGAACAATGCTATCTATCCACCTGGCGCTCGTCCTCAAATGCACAAGATGTGCAACGTGTGCGAGGCGACAGACATTCGAAACGGCAAGAGGCACGGGGGTGAGCGTTGGTCAGGTTGGTCAGGGCAAGAGGCGAAGAGGCAGGGGGACGTCAAGGGGTGCGTGGTCAAAACCGAGCAAAGAGACGGGGAATTGACCTAACAACACCCTTTTTGCTGCCCCGCTCCCGGGTTCCTGGGAATTCCATGCATCTAGCTGCTTGTTTGGGATCCCACCGTTGGGTCATTGACGTAAGCATACTCATCCCATCCTGTTGACACTGCACCTCTCCGTCGTGGGCGCAGACCACAGCGCTACAAGGCCTCAGTAGTCGCGGTGGCAGGACCGAGCAGATGCTGTCCGACGGTCTAACCTAATGGGGGGATTGGACGGTGTATCACATCAGTCGTGTTGCACTTGGCACTCGGCGCGAAGAGGCACATCCGCATGACTCTCCATGCTGCATGATACCGCGTCCCACTGCTTGGCAAATCTATCATCGACCCTCGTCCTCGTTCCCGCGGTATTCCCCAGGCTTACCACGGCCGCCCGAAATACAACTCCAAAGCATGGCGCGCGACGTTGAAGCCCAGCAAGCTCAACAGCCATCTGCAGTAATCAGCGGGACCGTAGAGGCAGCAGGTCGGGACATGGACTGACCCAACGATGATAGGCAAGATCGGCGCGATGAGGATCTCTGATCGTGCGACAAACGGCAAAGCCGCGTACCCGAGGTACATGACGTACCAATACTGGATCCCAGCTATCAAGAACAACGTGCTGCGTGTCAGCGGGTTTCCTTGTGAGATGCTTTTGAAGCACCAATCCATACGCACTTTCCGACCAGCAGACAGACCCAATTGTTGCGGACGACCACCGGCGCGAGGGGGAGCAGCGCGGCGTACAGGGTCAAGACGAGTGGGAAGAACGAGTTGACGGCGACGTCGAACGCGTAGGCGAATTCGACCCGGTTGTCAATGGCCGACGAGGAGGATGGGGCGAGGAGGAGACGGTTGGAGATGATGTACAACAGCCCGGCGACGACCAGCGAGGAGAGGAGAAAGTCGCCTGAGAGGGGTCAATGGGTGACAACGAATGGTGAGGGTGAGCAAAGAGACGTACGGAAGATCATTCGCAGGATGATGTAGATGGCGGCGGACGCGCTTTGCTTGTACACCAACGACCACGCGAGGCCGGCGACTGTGGATCAATATTAGGAGCTGGACATTGTGTGGAAAAGGTCTCACCAGCCAGACACCCCGCGATGAGGACGATCATTGCCGGGCTGAAGGGTCAGTCACACGCACGTTGAACTCCAGGCTGTTGAAGAATATGGCAACCTACTCGTCCCGAGCCCATACGTTTTTTGTTTGTTTGCTGGAGGGTCAGTTGAGCTGCGTGTCGGATGCATGGCGACTCACTGATGGTACGTCTGCTTGTACACTCTGCGGGGAGCCACGACGAGGTAAGTGAGCTGCCAGAATGCCAGCTCAAAGTCCTGTCTGTCAGCTATGCGACGCGCGGGTTACACGTCGAGAGCCTCGCGTGTAGCAGCCTCTCCCAGTCTACAGGTGTGCGGGGCAAGTACCCGCCGAGGACGCCCGAGACTACGTCGCAAGACCATTCCCACTCACCATGGACCTGAATTTCGTCAACCGCCGCAACATCACCGGCACACCCCTTCCGCTCCTCGGCGTCATGCCCGTATCGTAGGAGTACCTCCCCAGGCCGTTCGGGTACGCCGGCGCGCCGCCGACGACCGACGAGCCCGCGACGCTAGAGCTGGAAGAGATGGGGAGGAGGGGGTTGGCCATGGCTCTAGGACGGAGGCGGATGGAGGGGAGCGACAGTTTGCGAGGGATGTGGGTGAGAACGTCGACAGGGTCGTCGTTCCGTGTGTGCGTTTTGAGTATTCGTCGGGGAGCTGGACAACGTCGCTGTGTTTGTAGGGCGGTTCGACAACCCGATGCGTCTTGGGACAAGTCACGGTAGTGGTGGTGGGGGTGGTGGTAGTGGTAGTGGTCGTGGTGGTAGAGGAGGAGGGAGAAACAAGGGGAGTTTGATTCCGGCATCTCGATCCGTTATCCGTGGCAGGCCTTTGTCTCTCGACACGTCTGAAGGGGGTGCCATGACGGTGCCCATGCATACCACATCGCTCTACCGGCTGAAGAGGATCGCTGTCAGCCTATAGATCTCGCCGTAGCCTCTCGTCCTCGCTGCTGTGAGAACCTCTCGTCCCATATGTCTCACCGCCCCCCCCCCCCTCTCGCAGCGAGTTGCGTCCCGTCTCGACCGCCGCCGACTTTACCCTTTCCGAGCCGCCACGCGCACCAGGCGTCCGTCGTCGTTCCCGTTTCACGCGGTCACAATAGTTTGCTTTTCCTCAAACTCGACATCAAAACACATCCCATCCAATCTTGCAATACACATACACCCTCGTCCACCCACATGCAAGGTCCATACATCGCAGTGTAACCTGTACAATCCCCCCCTCCTTCCCTTTCCCCCCAGACCTTATACCCAACCCATCGTGTCTGCCGGTCTCACGCCCGACTCGCCAAAATGGACATCGACTCCCCCCCGTCCCTCCCCGACCCCCAGGACCCGCACGCCTCGCACTCCCACCTCAACCTCCCCACATTCTCCTCCTCCTTCCCTCTACCCTTCCGCGTCTTGTTCCTCGTCGGGCTCGCTCAATTACTATGGGCGATCAATCTACACGTCCTCCATCTCCTAGGGCTCGACACGGCGTGGATCCTCGACTTTAGAGATAAACCTTCGGGGCCCGATGATATAGAGCTGTTGGACGGTCCGGACTCTGCCCGCAATCGACTCTCAGTGCCTGGGGATCGACCGGCTGGCAGGCCGCATAGCGGGAACCTCTATGTCCCCGTGTACAAGCTCTTCATGCTGTACTCGGCCTGGGTCGGGGCTGGGTGGATACTGTTCCTCGCTTTCACCGGCGGAGAGAGGGACAGCATGGAAAGGTCGAGATGGTTCGTCGCGTTTGTTGCGCTGGGCGCGGCTGTCGGGGCGATCACCCCGTGGAAGGGCGTTGGAGAGCGCGAGCGTGTCGCACTGAGACGGTACGTGATGATGTTTTCTTGATGGTCCTGAAGCACGCGTTTGCCCGCGTGCTCATTGCCCAATGTGATCTGCTCAGAGCTCATCGCTAACGTGCAGAGCGTTGAAACGGATTCTCCTTCCGTCGCTGGACGCTCCGATATTCTTCTCCGACGTCATCCTCGCCGATATACTCACATCTTTTGCCAAAGTCCTGGGTGACCTGTGGATATCAACCTGCCAGATATGGAGTGGCGGGATCACCCAAGGACGCGTCGGACAAACCGGATGGGCAAATTACATCACCCTGGCCATGGTGTGGTATGTCTCTATCCGCTATGTTCAATGGTGCACGCTAAATCCCCCAGCCTCCCCTACATGGTCCGGTTCCGACAATGCATCTACGAGTACCACCAGTCGTCGTATCAAAATCCTCGGCCGCTCGCCAACTCGTTGAAATACTTCTCCGCCTTCCCCGTCATTCTCCTCTCTGCGCTGCAGAAAACCGTCGTGACCGACCTCGCGTTGGAAAAGGGCGTCACGGTGCAGGAGATAGCAGAATCAGGGGACAGGTGGTTTGGCGAGCACCGACTGTTCCGTCTCTGGCTCTTAGCCGTGGTCGTCAACTCAATGTTCTCATTCTGGTGGGATATCGAGATGGACTGGGGCTTGGCGCTGTGCGAGCCGGATACTTGGTTTGGCAAGGGAGGGTCTTCCGACACGTCTAATGGGCGACGAAGGAGTTCAGCGACAGATCTCACGCTGATCGGACGTATCAAGCGATTGGTCCGACGCTCTTCCATCAACCATCATCGATCTCCGTGCCCAACGCCTTCACCATCGTTTGGCGATATCCCGGGCGCGAGCTCCCCGCCTCCGGCCGCGAATGGCTTTTTCGCCTTTGGTCTCCGACCGATTTTACTGCTCCCGGACCCTTTGGTCTACCACTTGTTCGCGGCAATCGACCTGATTCTGCGCTTTACGTGGTCCTTGAAATTATCCTCACACTTGCATACGATCTCGGAGATCGAGTCGGGCGTGTTCATGATGGAGGCGCTGGAGCTTATGCGGCGGTGGATGTGGGTGTTTTGTGCGGGTAGAGTGGGAGGCTGTGAAGATGAGCGAGGCCAGAGGGTGGAGGACGACGAGAGGGTCAGAGGGTACGTTGCTGTGGCCAGCGGAGGAGGAAAAGGTTGGGATCTGATGTCACGAGCCGGGGTTGACGTCTTTCATGCGAGAATATATACAACGATAGAAGTGTCCGGTCAAACGGGCGCGAATGGATGATAATGGGCTGTTCTACATGTACTGCGGGGTCGGTGTGCGCGCGGATCGAGCTGCGAGGGTTGGGTATGAGGGGTAAGTTACCATCGACGGCCGAGAGCTTTCTGCTGGTCAGCTGGGGAATGTCTCGCGATTGCCCTGTGATACGCACCTGGACGCATCCCTTGAACGCTTGAAATTCGGCTTGACACATGTCCTTGGAGACTTCCTGGTACGACTTGCCGATACACTTGCCGTATGCGATCGACTGATTTGAGGGTGAGCTAAGGAGAACGGATTGAGAGGGTGGAGGTGGGTGGGGCTTACCTGAGCTGAGCAGGACTGAGACGCTTTGGCTAGAGTCTTGAGAGGTTGGAGGTCTTTGAACTTGGTTGCGGACGACATGGCGGTGTGTGGGTTGCGGAGGGTGTGACCGGTACGTGGTGGATACGACGGTGGTTCTTGTGCTGGTTACTATGATGCTCGTGCAGTAAGATCGATGGAGAAACGAGTATAGTACTCGTACCTAAGAGCTTATCACTTTTTACACGTCACTCGATCCCTATGCAACCCTTAAGCACCGTGCCACGTGGCTTACGTATCACCTCACCGCACCCCCTCCGTCCCTCGCCCCCCGTCTTCGCCTCGCCGCTTCTCTTTCGATTCACTCGCAATAACAAAACCAACTCACCCTACCATCACCTCCGACATCACCCCTGCCCGGCTCACCAAACATGCCGCGTCCAGGGCCAATCGTCACCCCTTTCCTCTCCAGTCTCATCTCATCCACGACCTACTCCCCTCTACCCACCGCCGACGAGCTCGAGTCGATCCGAGGTATCCTCGTCGCCAAGCAGACGAGCGTGGGCGACGAACTCGAACGGGCTATCAAACGACAGAAGAAACGGAAAGAAGCGCAGGCGTCGTATGAAGAGGAGAACGCTTCGTCGAGGTTGGTGACACCCGCGCCGGCTGTCGTCGTCCCCCGGCCCGAGGCGGTTGAGCGCGCACGAGCAGACAGCGTCGCGAGGAAAGCGAGTCCCGGAAAGGTCAAGCGGGAGCGTAATAGTGGTGAGTGGTGATCCCTTTTTATTCAGATTTGCGCCTCGGCCGGCGCACGCGTGCTCAAGCTCACACCTCCAGCGTCACCGGCACCGAGCAATGCCTCGTCGATCGGGTTCCGACCTCCCCCAGCACCGGCCAATATCGTCACGTATGGCCAGAGCCAACAACTGAAGAAGAAGAAGAAACACCGTTTACAGGATAGCGACGATGAGCGATGTCAGTCGACCTCCCTCCTTTCCATCGATGGCCCAAGGCGCGCCCGCTGACTTTACAGCTCGAGATCGGTCATCAACCCTCGCGGCGTCCCCTCCTCACGCCCACCCGCAAGCATCATCGCTCAAGCTCAAACTCCCGACTCAAGCCAAACAACGCCCAGACCCTTCACCTGCGCCTTCCTCCTCTGGCATCGACTTTTCCCTCCCCAGTCAAGCATCACGGCCGCTGATCCCCGCCCGTCCCGGCGTCCAAAAGCCCATGAAGCCCGGACCGAAGCGGCAGGCCGACGTGGACGAGGATTACAGCAATACCAAGGCCCCAAACCAAGTCCTCTTTACCACTTTCTGGACATCGGTCGAGCCGTACCTCCGAGAAATACGCGAAGACGATCTCGCCATGCTGGGGTTCAAGGCAGACGCCCCAGAGTCGTACGAGATCCCGCCCCGAGGACGACATTACACCGAGGTGTGGGACGAGGAAGACGGCGCGTTGCCAGGTACCACGCCGCGCGTCAGCGTCCCCAATATGCGTCTGCCACCTGCTGCCTCGGGCAAGAACCCAGCGGCGCCGGCGGCGCACTTTGTGCCAGCCACGGAATTGAAGGACGAGAATCTGGTGGAGGAGTTTAAAGGCCTGGGGAATATCACGGAACGAGTCGTCGCGGCGGTGGTTCCTGACCCGGATACGGCTAGGGCCAAGGCGGAAGCTGTCAAGGGCAAGGCAGCAGAGGAAGGATCAGGAGGCAGAGAAGCTGCTCGTGTCGACGTGGCCGATTTGGAGGACCGCATGAAGCGAGAACTGCGCTCGGTCATGCTTTTGGGAGAACACGAAGAGGTCGGTTGGCTTTTGGTGTTTTCCGCCAGCAAATCGCTCGACGTGGACATACGTGCTGACCCTCAGTTTGACCCGTCGAAGAGGGACGACGACGAGATTACATCTGCACTGCGGACCTGTCAGCGCCAGCTGCTGCATCAGACGACTCTGAACGACGCTCGCAAGTCGCGCCTCGCCGAGATTGCCAAACACCGTCTGGCGTTCACCGAATACTCGTCTGCATTGGAAGGGATCGAAAAGTCGATTGAAGCTGGGTGGGCTAAACGGATCAAGAAGTACGGTCTCACGCCGAAGAAGACCAACGCGGGTTCGGGGGAAAGGCCGGCAAGACCGCCGGTGCCGGAGGAGCTCAAGCGGTTGGTCGCGACGAGGCAAAAGTGGTTGGACACGGTGGGGCTGGTCATGAAGGAGCGCAAGGGGGAGGTGTTTGGGCTGCCTAGTCGGAGTATCTATGACGGGATCGAAGGGGAGATTGAGGAGAGAGATGAGCGGACTGTGGACGATGCGGTGGAAGTGGACGATGGAGATGATGAGTAGGGGTGGCGGGGTTGACGAGGGAGTCATCAGTGAAGGACGGGAGATTGAATTGTACGTGTAGTTGATATTCCTTGTTCTTGTAGAGCACAGTGTGTATTGTTTGTATTGTTATGGACATTGTGTTGGCTCCTGCTGGCGTGTATGATGCCCATGGTGCATGGTACAGTGCAGCAGTACTCGTAGTGTTGATAAGGTGGCTAGAGCGGGATCAAAAAAATGGGGTGAGTGGCGACCGAGTGAATCGTGAATATAGTGACGTAGCCAATTGCGGCAGTAGCAAAGCACTCACCCACCCCCAATAAATTCACATTTCCACAACCCCGACTCCAATCGCTCCATCCCCCTCCCCTACATCCCATACCCTATCCAAAACCCCCCCCCCCCCTCTCCCTACACTCATCTATAATCCAACTGCACCCAAAACAAAAACAGCTCAGAACCACCATGTCCGCCACGGAAGAATCCCCCATCCCCATCGCAAAAGACCTCGAGGGCGTCGACGAGGCCTTTTCAAGTATCCCGAAGCCGAAAGGCGACAGGCAGAAGAAGATTGCCGTCTTGACGTCGGGAGGTGACTCGGCGGGTATGAACGCTGCAGGTGAGTGATGAACAGGGGGTGGTAGGAGGGCTGTACATGGCCCTGTCCCTCCCTTCTCACCCCTATCCCCCGTCCCGCTTGGCGCAGTCAAGCTACTGGGAGATACCGCCAAGAAACACGACACTGACCTTCTAGTCCGAGCTGTCGTGCGTCAAGGTATCGCCCGAGGCTGCCAGACCTACATTATCAGAGAAGGATGGGAAGGTCTCGTCCGTGGAAACTCGACCGAGCCCACCCCAGCAGCCTCCGCCTTGACCTCCCCGACCCTCGCTCCCAAACGATCCGTCTCGTTCTCCGCTCTCCCTCCCTCCCAACAACTCGCCCTCGACCCGACTTTCGGTTCCGACGCCGAGCCCAAGTCCCACGGAGTCAACTACGCCGACCCGAACGCTGTCGCCCCGCTCTCTGACGCCCCGCTTGGGTTCGGCTACGGAGAGCTCCTGAAGGACGGAGCGGGAGAAGGTGACGCGGATGAGTATGGAAACCTCGTCGTCGCCGATAAGAAGGATGAGCTGGGTCGAAGCTTGAGAGGCAGGTATATCGTCCGCGTCGGATGGGACGATGTCCGAGGTTGGCTCGGAGAGGGAGGAACCTTGATCGGATCCTCGAGATGCCCTTCGTGTAAGTGCTTGTTCCCAAGTATTCTTTGCCTGGATACGCGGCACCACATTGCACGTGTCAAGAACCGCCTCGAACCTCGCTAATCCCAGTCCGAGAGCGAGAAGGCAGACTGAAAGCCGCCCAAAACCTCATCAAGTTCGGTATCGACTGTCTCGCCGTTTGCGGTGGTGACGGTTCCCTCACCGGTGCCGACAAGCTCCGAGGCGAATGGCCCAGTCTTATCGAGGAGCTCCACAACACTGGTATGTCCTCTATTGTCCTTGCAGATGCCCACTTGCCTAACGACTAGGACGGATCACAACGGAAGAGGTCGAGGCGTACAGACACCTCAACATTGTCGGTCTCGTCGGCTCTATCGAGTACGTATGACCCGCTCACCCCCCTGACCCGCTCGCTCATCGCAGCAACGACATGTCCATGACCGATTTGACCATTGGTGCGCTCACTGCCCTTCACCGAATATGCGAGTCGATCGACTCGATCTCCTCGACCGCCTCGTCCCACTCCCGGGCCTTCGTCATCGAAGTCATGGGCCGACACTGCGGTTGGCTCGCCCTCCTTGCCGGTATCGCGACCGGAGCCGACTTCATCTTCATCCCCGAGAGCCCTCCCAAGACTGACGACTGGGAGAGCGAGATGTGTGACCTCCTTCGATCGGTGAGCTGATTCCTGCTCGTTACCATAGGACTAGGCTCACTCGCAGCACCGAGCGGTTGGAAAGAGAAAGTCGATTGTCATTGTCGCCGAGGGTGCTATTGACCGAAACCTCGAGCCTATCAAGCCCGACTATGTCAAGAGCATCTTGGTGGACCGACTCGGACTCGACACTCGAGTCACCACGCTCGGTCACACCCAGCGTGGTGGTCGACCTTGCGCTTACGACCGAATCTTGGTGGGTTGCTGCGGCATGTCTCGGCGCACCCAGCTGACCCGCAGCCCACGTTGCAAGGTGTCCAGGCCGTCCAAGCGCTTCTTGACGCTACTCCCGAAACCCCTTCTTACATGATCGGTACTCAGGAGAACAAGATCACCATGGTCCCTCTTCTCGAGGCCGTCGCCCAGACCCAAGCCGTTGCGGCCGCTATCGAGAGCAAGGACTTTGCCAAGGCCATGTCTTACCGAGACTCCGAGTTCCAGGAGATGCTCCAAGCTTTCCAAATCAGCTCATCGCTCTCACCGGATGCTCACGTCCCGGAGTCAAAGCGACTCCGAATCGGTATCATTCACGTTGGAGCTCCTGCCGGTGGTATGAACGCTGCTACTCGACAAGCCGTCCGATTCTGTCACAACCGAGGCCACACACCCGTTGCGATCTACAACGGTTTCGAAGGTCTCCTCGATGACAATGTCTCCGAGCTCTCCTGGCTCCGAGTCGACACGTGGACCACTCGGGGAGGCTCCGAGCTCGGTACCAACCGAACCTTGCCTGATATCGACATTGGACAAGTTGCGGCCGCCTTCCAACGGCACTCTATCGACGCCTTGCTCGTTATCGGTGGATTCGAGGCGTTCCACTCTGTTCTGCTCTTGGAGCAAAACAGGACCAACTACCCTTCGTTCCAAATCCCCATTGTCCACTTGCCCGCCACTCTCTCCAACAACGTCCCGCTCACCGACTTTTCCTTGGGATCCGACACGTCGCTCAATGCGCTGGTCGAGGCTTGCGACGCTATTCGACAGAGTGCCTCGGCCTCGAGGAACCGAGTCTTCGTGGTCGAGACCCAAGGTGGCATGTCGGGATACATTGCCACGCTCGGTGCGCTGGCCGTCGGTGCGGTGTTGGTCTACACCCCAGAGGTCGGCATCAACCTGCACTTGTTGTCTGACGACGTCGAGTTTTTGAGGAAGCGATACGAGCTCGACACCAAGGGCAAGAGCGAGGGTCGATTGGTCATCAAGTGAGTGCTGGCCGGGGTTGCCATGTGCTTGGCGCGACAAGAGTCTGTTGCAGGGCTGACTCTTTCAGGTCCGAGAAGGCCAGTTCGATCTACACGACCGAGACTCTGACCAAGATCTTCAAGGAGGAGGGCAAAGACCTGTTCGACGCCCGATCCGCCAGCCTCGGTCACACTCTGCAAGGAGGTACCCCGTCGCCGCTGGACCGAACGCGGGCTGCCCGTCTCTCGTTGCGGTGCATGCAGTTCCTCGAGAAACACGGTGTCCCGCGCGCGCAGGAGCAAAAGGGCAAGAGACATTACAGCAAGGAGACGGCGTGCATGATTGCCATCCGAGGATCTAACGTCGAGTTTGCGACGATGGACGAGGTGGTCGCGCACGGGGATATGAAGTTGCGACGGGGCAAGGATGTCTGGTGGCGGGATATCAAGGAGCTGGCCGAGGTGATGGGTGGACGGGCGGGACTCAAGGCGAGCATGGAGAAGCAGAAGAACGCGGAGAGGGCCGCGAGGGTTTAGGTAGGGATAATGTTGGCAGAATAAAGAAATGCAAGAGAAGTCAAGAGTTGAGATTTGGGCTGTAGACTTGGCTTTCAGCGCCTTTGCGACGCAGTGCGACGGTGCGAGATTGAGATTTGAGTGTGAGTGTGTGGGTGTGGGTGTGGGTGTGGGTGTGGGTGTGAATATGGGTGTGTTTATGGGTGTGTTTATGGGTGCGGGGTCACGGCCGCTACGTCGGGAGTTCAACAAGCCTAAGGCTAGTCCAGGTGTGGGTGGGCAGATGGACGGTGCAGGCAAAGTTAGGATACGGCGAAATGCAATGACCTAGGCAAATTGTCCATCCACCGAGACGATTGCCACTGCACGAGGTGCTGAAGCCAAAACTGCAGATGCACGATGCATAGAAAAGGGGACAAGAGATAATACACCGGAGAGACAGATTCTCCAACTCGAACTCTTCACGCCTCCCGGGGGGGGAGAACTCAACCACCACCCTACTTGACCTCCAAGTTCCCAACCATCGGCTTGATGACCGGTCTCCCATCCTTATCCCTCCCGCGCTTCATATCCTCAAACGCCTCGTGCGCCCGTTCCAGCGGGTAGCGCTGCGAGACCATCTGTCCGACGTCGCCGAGAGATCCCGAGCCCAATAGGGCGATGGCTTCCGGGTAGGTGTTGCAGTATCGGAACACGCCGATGAGGTCGACTTCGCGGAGGAGGGAGACGCCAGTGGGGAGGACGAGGTTGGCCGTGCCCATGCCGACAAAGAGGACTTTGGTGCCGGGTGCGGCGGCCTGGGGTCAGTGGTGTGCGGGGTGGGGTGGGGTAGGGTGGGGTGAGGCGGATTTCGGTGCGAGGAAGAGGAGAGGGGCTGAGTTGGGTAAGGAGGGAGAGTGACGAAGAGAAGAGGCAGAGCAAGGGGAAGGAGCCGAGGGGTGGGAGAAGAGCGACAAGTAGGGGACGGGAGCGAGGCAAGAGGGAGCAGCGCAAGGGAGAGGGAGCAGCGCAAGGGAGAGGGAGCAGCGCAAGAAAAGTCGCAGCACAAACAGAGGGGAAAGCAGAACCCACCATAGGAGCAAGCTGCATGCAGCTCTCGACGCCAGTACACTCAAACACGGCGTCAAAGCCGTCCTGGAGCCCTTCGACCCGTGTCACCGCGGTACTCGCCTTCAACCCTTCCCACCCTTGCTTGGCGACTTCGAGCGCCTCGAGGCCAGACACCCTAGGTCCCTTGGGAAGGGCATATGTCCCCGTCGTCCAGCCCATTCTCTCCGCAAAGTCCAATTTGGCCTGCTCAATGTCAACCGCGACGACTGTCGTCGCGCCCGAGGCGCGGGCGAGGGCGCAGGCGAGCAGACCGACGGCTCCGGCGCCGAGGATCAGGACCCGGCATCCGGGCTTCAAGTTGGCTTTGCGCCATGCGTGGAGGACGACGGAGAGAGGCTCAGCAAGGGCCGCGACGTCCATGGAGACTGTATCGGGGAGTCTGGGATCAGCGCCCGAGTCACCATCCACCCCGCCAACCACCCGGAGCGCCCCTCGGAGAGAGAAAACACTCTCCTCG
Organism: Papiliotrema laurentii; assembly: GCA_031326905.1. Lineage (NCBI taxonomy): Eukaryota > Fungi > Basidiomycota > Tremellomycetes > Tremellales > Rhynchogastremaceae > Papiliotrema > Papiliotrema laurentii. The sequence continues at coordinate 303,722 of JAODAN010000010.1, forward strand.
GCAAACTCACTTGTAGCACAACCTCGCGTCGTTGGTCATGTACTCGCGCATCGTCCCGTCCAAGTGCGGAAACGTCTTGGCGCTGCTCCTGAACCGCATCTTGGGGCACAGGTTGTATCGGCCCGTCTTGCACCACTTGCACTCGCCGCACATGACTCCGACTTCCATGGCAACTCGATCGCCCACTTTCAACGTGCTCCCGGCGGGTTGGTTGGGTCCCAAGGCGGTGATCACCCCGCCGGCCTCGTGGCCCAGCACGAGCGGTTCTCGGATCTTGAAGATTCCATTCGCTCCGTGGTTGTAGTAATGCGCTGGGCGTCAGCCTCATACGCACTGCGAGGTGTAGACTGAAGGAGGGGTGACAGGCTGAGACACCCCCGTTGTTCTCTGGCGGGCGAGAGGAGGGCAGGGGGAATGTCAATCTGGCCGAGTGCTTCAAGGCACGGGCAGGGCAGAAACGCAACACCACTCACCATCCGAGCCGCAGAGACCAGACACGCCGACTTGGATCTGCACCTCGCCATCTTGCGGGACGGGAATCTCCCTCTCCTCCTACCCTATCAGCGTACCGCAACCGATGGACACGGCCACACCCAAGCGTCCCAACCACGCCGCACTACACCGCCTACCATCCCGCGCCAATCACAAAGTCACTCACCACTCGGAGGTCCAGTCCTCCGTGGCAGACGATCGCCGTCTGCGTAGTCTTTCCGTTCGCACTGGTCATGGTGATAGATGTGTATGCTATAAAGAACAATCAAGGACAGGATACCACTACCAAAGAGTAAGGATTCACGGGGGAGGGACTCGAGTGATAGAGCGAAAAGACAAAACGTCCCGATGAGAGAGATATCTTAAACCCCCTCCCCCTTCGCTCGTCGCCTGCCTGCCTCGTCCGGGCTGTACGGCTCTTCCGGTCCGATGGCCGGACATCGGCACTCCACGGCCACTCGCGGATCTTTTCTCCCCGACCTACGTTCCATGCATCGACCATCCTATATCCCTGCTGCACCGACAGGCTGACACGCCTCCTGCACCGCATGCCATGCAAACCGGATCACTTCAGCAACCGGTGCATACATGTATCCTGTACCATCTCCAGCTCTACATACGCAAACAACCAGACACCATGACCGGAGGACACTTGCTCCGCTTGGCATCACACCTACATAAAAGTCCGCTTCTCTCCCTCAAGAAATCGCGGCTTTAATACCGTCCGACCGATTCACCAAGCGGGGACACGCTCCAACTGAAACCCGCGCTATCTATCAGCCCACACGTCTCTTGATCTCCCTCAGATGACAAGCCGAAACAATCCACTCACAACTGCTGCTGGACCGTTTGCGACAGGTGCGAGTCGTCCACGACCGAGTCCAACGGCACTTCCGAGGTAAACTCCTCGTCAAAGTTCGACGTGTCGATCGCACTCGCAACGGCCGGCTTGAAAGGCGGCTGGATCTTCTTCGCCCAAAGCTTCTTAAAGTCGATATGTCGGCTAAAGAACGGGTGGTTCTTGATCTCCTGAGCCCCCTTGACGCCCAGTCGTCTCGATGGGTCTCGGTCAAGCAGAGCGGTCAGGAGTGAGCGGGCCTCTGAGCCGACCTCGTCGGGGAAACGAAGCGGGTCTGAGAGGATCTTTCGGTACATTTCGTTCGTGTTCTCATCGTAGAACGGCGGGAGACCCGTGAGCTGAGGTGAGCAACCAGGCCGCGGCTTTACATTCCGACGAAGCCGGTAGTAGACGTACCATCTCGTACAGAAGCACACCCAGAGTCCACCAGTCGACACATTTCGTGTACCCGTGCCCGGACAGAAGTTCAGGGGCGAGGCTGGCAAGGTCAGCATCACGAAAACACCGACAGATCCCGCTGCCAACTCACTACTCTGGTGTTCCACAGAAGGCTGCTGGTCAGCATTCTGTCATTGGGGTAACTCTGGTCGACTCACTGTTCGTGGTGTCCGAAGCCGACATGTTAAGCTTGCACAGCCCGAAATCACACAGCGCAATGTGTCCCGTGTAGTCCAGCAAGATGTTCTCAGGCTTCAGGTCCCGGTAGATCACGTTGAACCCGTGCAGGTGCTCCAATGCCAACAACAGCTCGGCCGCGTAGAATCTACTCCTCGTCTCGTTGAATTTCCCCTCTCTCTGCAAGTGGTGGAACAGCTCTCCGCCGTTGACAAAGGCCAAAACGAGGTATAGCTTCTCTTTCGACTGGAACGAGAATTTGAGGGGGACGATAAAGGGGCAGTTGACTTGGGCGAGCACCGTCCGTTCTGCCAACGTGTGCGTGACTTCGGATCGGGAGACGATATGCGCTTTGCGGATCGTTTTGAGAGCGTAGATTCGGAGCGTGTCCCGTTTTCGAACCTGCATCACCTGGGGGTTGAGCTATGATTCACGGCGAGGAAAATTGCGCATCTGCTCACCTTGCCGAAACTGCCTTTCCCAATCACCTTGAGCAACTCGAAGCTGTCGATAGTCAAGGGTGCCTGACGTTAACATGAATCGTTCATCAAGACAAAATGATTCCTCACCTGAGCGGGCTTGAAGGAGACTTGAATGTTGATCGCTCCAGATCCCCCTTGCACCGGCACCCACTCGTCCATCAACCGCTACACGTTAGCGCCCATTTCCACCGGAAAAATGAGTCGGCCCCATCAGTGGGTCATCATGGCATTCGACTCACCGCACTCTCCAAATCCGGGGTGAATCGGATCCCTCCCAGACATAAATCGCTGTTCCCCATGTCCTTCCCTTCGCCTCCAGCTCCTCCCCCACCTCCAGGAGGGGCGGTTCGGAGGTAAGTCGTCACTGCGATATCTGAGATACGACTGACATCGAACGTCGCCGAGTACATCCATACAGGGCTGCTGAGGTCTCCTCCGAGGGCGTCGACCAGGACCTCGTTCTTGTCGAATTCAAGGACGACGTAGGGAAGCCACCAGAGTTGTTTGCGTTGGAGCGAGTCGCGGTTTCGGGTGGGGAGGGTGCCGAGGTTGACGCGAGGGGAGGAGGAGAGGGATGATGAGAGGGACGAGGTGGGGTGGGCCTGGAGGGCTCGCTGGATAGGTTCCGGGACGGGGACTGGCGGGTCAATTGGTGTCGAGCAAAGGGTAGGAAAAGAGAAGTCATCATAGGTGACGCAGAGTAGTCCTCGCCAAATTCGCTGGAGAAGGCATGGGGTGAATCAAACGCCCACTCACCACCCTGGGGCAGGCTGAAGCCCTTTCCAGCTGTCACCCGGATCTTGAGCATGCCCGACCGAACGACCGGCGGGGCGGCCTTGACCACATCTTCAGGATTGGGATTGCCGGGCGTAGGCGTCGTAGATCTTGATCCGTTGCCTGAGCCGGACGGAGTTGGGTTGTTGGAATGTCTCGAGGAGAGGAGGGACGAGGAGGATTCCTTGAGCTCTGGTTTGTCAGCTGTGCGTTTCCTCCACATCGGGCGAGGTGGGGTGTAAGTCGAGATGATGGAGGAAGGACCAAGTGGGAGATGGAGCTGGGGGGACGATATCCATACTCTTGCCTAGTTTCCAAGACATGCCGGGCAGATTGATCGTCGGGACGGACCGTGTCGGTTCCAAGAGACGGCGATGAAACGCGTTTTAACTGAGGATGGTGGATTGATAGTCTGTACGTCTGTCTCGAAAAAGTCCTGTCTGCTGTTCCGATGCCAATGTCCTGCAGGGGGGTGGTAAATGGGTTGGATCGAGTGCTCTACGAGTGATAATATTGGTCGAGTGAGATGGACAGGTGTATAGATAGGGTGGTGAGAAGTGAGATAGCTGTCTGTCTGTCTGTCCATGGTCATCCCCTCGTCCCCCCGATCTCGACGGGATCAATTTACCACTGCGACTGGCAATCATCGTCATCTCTACACCATTCCCCGCCAATGTGGCACCGGCAGAGAACACATATATGGACATGGCAGAGGCAGAAAGAACGAGGGAATCAAAGTGGATAGGGAAGGGAACCACCCAGATCGCTCAGTGTATCCAGCAACAATGTTGCATCGAGATCTTCTAGCTAACAACTAAAGCCCGTCCTCCACACCACCTCATCTTCTCGACCAGCTGGTCCTTCGCTCCCTCGGCGGACTCCTGTCTCGCCCACCGAACCCACCCTCACCTCCTCTTCCTCCCTCACCATTCCGATCTCTCGGTCCAGGACTAACACTCCTCCTTCCTCCTCCAGGTCCACCGCGAGACCCAAAGTGTCCTCCTCCGCGCCAGTTGCCTCCTCCAGCTACCTCATCCCTTCCCAAGGCTCGATCTTGAGGTGGGAGAGGCCCACCCCGTCCCCATCCATCACGACCAGCCGCGCCTCCACCACGTCCACCAAACCCGCCTCGCGGCGCATCCCTTCCTCCTCGACCCTCTCGATCCCTCCCTCCCCATCCAAAGCTCGTCTCGCCATTCGCGCCCGGTCCCAGCCCTGCACCGCCCACTCGACCTCCACCACCGGGCACACCGACTTCAGCGCCCGGAACCGGCAGACGGGCCTTCGGCTCCGGAGTCCACACGCTGACCGAGAGTAAATCGCCAATGACAAATCCATAATCGTCCAGCGTCTTCTCCTCAATCTTCCGGCCGACCTTGCGTCCTTGTTCCCGGTCGTCCGGCGTGTCATCCAGCTCCATGTCCATCTTGTCCGCGGTCGACTTGCCCGGTAACTCTTCGGCGGTTGCTGGGGCGGAATCGCCCACGGGAAGAGCGTGAAGCAAGTCGCGGACCGTGAACGAAACGAGATCGGTAGCGCGATACAGGCCTCTTGGAGACGCGTCGACGTAGATGTGCTTGAAGGAGAATCGCGCGCCTGGATGACGGTACGCCGGAGGAAAGGAAGGGAAGAGCAGCGCGATGATCTGCGAGGGCGTGGTGTGTTTCCTAAATGTCAGTGTGGAGTCGCACGTTGAGGTTCGGGATGCGCGATAGCCGTAATCTTGTAAAGCGCATCATGAAACCAATAATCCAAATGGGTAGATATGGGACGTCGTCGACTCACCAGCCATACGCGGAAAACTCATCACGAAGGGGAAAGTTGCCCTTGTCAAACTCGGATATGTGCGTGTGTTTGCCCTTGGTGACAAAGACGCGAATGAGGAATGGGCATTGCTGCATGGTCAGCTTCCATGCTCCTTCTTCCGGTGTAGCTATAGGCGCGTGACGTTGCTCAAACCGAGATATCGCATCGCGCAGACGTCCTCGCGCCCATCGCGTTGATGGAAGGACAAGGAAAGAAGCCGGGCTTACGCTTTCGCCCGTTGGGCTAGCGGACCGGTCCCGCTTGGCAGGCGACTTGGACCGTTCCATCGAGACTGATCGTGCGCGAGAAGGGGAACGTGTTCTTGACCTGCTTCGGGACATTGTGCTGAGGTTGAGTTGTGGTACTACCAACAGCAATGCGATTGTGTCAAGTGGTAGATGGATGAGAGCGGGATCAAAATTACAGGTCCATAGGCGATCACCGCGTAGAGCCCAGCCTAAGAGAACCACTAGTCAACGCAGGGGGTTGCAGGTAGGCATCGTTAGGTACCAAAGCACAACCTCAAGCATACCGACCAAGGGGTCGAGGGTAATCAAGAGTCGGTCCAGACGACGTTTCTCTCGCTATAGGTCCAAGAGGGGGGACTGTTTCACTAGATCGCCAAAATGTCCGCACTCAAGACGTCCACTCAATCTCTTGCTCGTGTGAGCTACCCAAGGGTCATTGCAGCAAGTCACCCAGACCATCTCGTAGCGCCTACTCACAACAGACACCCAAAACATGTTCTCCACGACACGCCAGCCCGTCCGTGTGCTCTCAACGACGGGAATTCTCACGCATGACACTGTCAGACGTCCGGGTACAGACATCCATCGCGACTTTACGAATCTCATTCCGCTACAACTCGTCTGTCCAGCTCAAGACCCCCCCGTCTGCCTCGAAGCAGGCATACGATCGGTTACGTCCTATCCTCGATGACCTCCCGCCACGTATCGACTGGGCGGTGGCATACGGCAGCGGAGTCATCCACCAAGCGAACGCCTCGTCCTCCGAGGTGAGTACCCATCGACCTGCAAGATGACCACCTAGTGACACCCCACTGACAGCCAGGCTCCACCTATGACCGACTTTCTCGTCTCCACCTCTGACGCCGTTTCATTTCATGCAGAGAATCTCAAAACAAACCCCTCGCACTACCCACTGTGGGCGCGAATCGCAGGTCCCAGAACGGTGGCTTCGGTGCAGGAGACCATGGGCGCGGAGATATGGTATGTCGCCATGGTCAATATCAAGGGTCTTGTGAGTGTTATACATCTCATAGGTCAGAGAACCCGCTGGCATGACCAATCGTGCGAACCGATTCGAGCTCGTGTTGATGGCAGGAAGTCAAGTACGGGGTGATCAGCACCGACCGCTTGGTGCGGGACTTGCAAGCCTGGACGACGCTGTACGTTGCGGGAAGGCTGCATAAACCAGTGAGTGGATCCTCAATCTCCTCTTTACGAAGGCGCCACTGGTCCCATAGATCTCACGAATGTGCCAAGCTAACCATCCTTTCTAGGTCCTCACCCTCATGTCCACCCCCGAGATCGACCAGGCGCAGCGCACCAACCTCCGAGCCGCACTGTCCACAGCCTTACTGCAGCTGCCTCGTCAGTTCACAGAACTCCAGCTATGGGAGCAAATAGCCGGGATCAGTTACTCGGGCGACCCGAGAATGTCCGTCCCAGGCGCCGAGAACCCCGAGAAAGTCAAGAACATCGTGCGAGGTCCTGGCAATCTGGCCGGGTTCAGAGATCTCTACCGGCCGATCTTGGAGGAGATGGGCGGATTGCAGTGGGTCAATGGCGGAGCGATCACCCACTGGGAGGGTGCGGGAGAGGGAATGGTCGTAGTGCGTCACAGACTTGCGGTTGTGCTCCGGTCCTGACCTTCAGCGAACGGCTGCGCTAAGCGACGAGCGGCTCATGTCAAACTTGCCCGAGAAGGTCAAGAAGGCCATTGCCAGGCCATACCTCCGATCCCCATCGACCTCTGGGACGTTCTCCTCATCGTCTGCTGAGGCGGAAAAAGCCCTTGATCCGACGTTTCAAGCTGTTCTGGCTGGAGGTGCGCACCGTGCCAACCAGGGTCAAACGACGAGCGAGCTGACGCAGCAGCGCTCAAACGTATCATCCATCGCGCTGCGCTTGTGCAGTCGATCAAAGGGTTGCTCACTGCCGGGCTGACCAAGTCGGTCATTTACAGCCTGGCAAAGTTTCGCAAATGGCTCAAGGCGAGAAACGCGAAGAAGCAGAAGTAGGAGGGAGTGGATATGAACAGACAGCAAGGCGTTAGATACCAAGCACAACGATACCCCAGCATACCAGACGAAGGAGCGAACAGAGGGCCATGGCGCATCGACGGGCGATGAACGTCGTGTGGGCGGCGGAGCATGGAGGATGTAGTAAACGGATCTGGACGAGGTGGTAGATCATATTCATCGTCTATCAGGTAACATACAAATCGTCATGCCAGTTGCGCGGCCATACGCGGCCTTATTCCTCAGACACCTTGATCCAACTCGATGACTTGGGCTGTGCATCGTTCAAATCAGCACCTTGTCAAACGATTCGCCCCGGACGGATCCGCCCCGCATCGAGGTGTGAACGTTTGCAATGAAGCCTTGGCGGTTCTTTCTCAGGTCTTCAGCCGCCTCTGCGCGTCAGCGATACGTTCGGGTGAGACAAGCAGGTCGGTCGGACAGTGCCCACTAACCCTTGTTCAACGGGTCGTCGGGGTTTCTGCGGATCAGCTAGGGAAGTTGGGAAAAACAGCGGAAGGACCCACGGCTCGAGGAAGAGGTACTGCAGTCCGACCATCACGCTCGAGAGGTTGAGCACCGGCTTCCAATCTTCTCTCAGGATATTCCTGCAATTCAGCATGCAGCTTGCGGTTCTGAAGGGGCTCAGAGCAACTCACAAGCAGACATTCCCCTCGAGGTCAAGGTTCGGGTGGTAGATCTTCTGCGTGCAACGGACCTTGGGCGGCTCGTGGGGGTAATTCGGGTTGATGGCAAAGGTAAAGTGGAATTGTCCGCCCTTGTAAATTCCTGTGAGTCAGCGGGGCGGACAGATGGGGATGGGATCAACCCACCCTCGTCGGGAGTAATGGTCAGGTTGAAGTTGAGCACGTCGGTGGGGTCGGGGAACGTCGTCTTCATCGTGTCTGGGAGCTCTAGTTCTGTCAAGTCTGGCTGTCAATAGTGTCCCAGGCTCGGCTAGTGCTACCGATATAGCGAGGAAATGGATGAGGCTCCGCGCAAGCGAAATCGAAACCACCACGAAGGCAGACCACGACATGAGAGTCGAGGGCGAGCACGATCCAACGCGAGATTGTCAGACTAACAAACCTTTCTGGACACGAAGTTGCGCGGCCGACATCTTAGGCTTCTTCTTCGCCGCCGCCTCTTCATTCTTTTTGACCGACCAGAGCTGTCGCGCAGACGCAAAGGACCGAGCGGCAAGACAGGCGAGTAAGGGAGGGGTGTGAATCGGTCGACGAGTGCGGTCGAGTTAGGATCGAGTAGGACAAGGAGAGTCCAGTAAATGAGAGGTCACAAGACGTGTGGACATATTGATAGAGGTAGACAACAAGGTGTCGTGCGAGTCGTCGAGCGTACGTCGAGTTGTGGAGAGAACGAACAGGGGGATAGAGTAAGCGGCATTAAGAGGAAAGGCGGTCAGCTCGGTCAACGGCCAAAAAGCATTGAAGACGACACACCTTGATCATCTTGAGCCTTCTATCACCTGCGGGACCTCCTTGAGAATTATCAGAGATGCGACGAATAAAGAGAAACAACGATGAGCGTCGAGATGCGATATACAACACCAAGAGTCATCCGCCCACCTCTGCGACGGCTCTACCTCCACTCTTGACAATCTTCCATCCGATAACCTCACCCTTTCGCTTTCTTTCCACTCTCCTCGCTTTGACCCACTTTATACCCATATACACAACAATGTCGGACGCAGGACCCTCCGAGAACAAGAATGACTGGCATTCGGTGTAAGCATCCACAAACACACAACTCTCCACTCGGCCCGTTTGGCCTCGGTCGACGGGTCGTTTGCGTTACTCTCTAGCTCACCTCTCAGGACGATGAAAGTCCCTTTCAAATCGCATGAATACGCTGCGATCGCCAAACGAGCATTGGAAGTCGACCGCGAGCAGAATGCACAGTTCGTGGATAGAAGTATAGAGGTAGAGGAGGAGAGTTTGATCGTGTACGTCTGCAACCTCCCTCATCAACAGTACCATACGTCTTAGGACGCGCCCTCCCACGTTGCGTCCTGTTCCTCCTGCTCCTAAACCCAACTTCACCAATGCACAACCTAATTGCCCAGGGTCTACCGCGCCACGACCGTTCGGATCCTCCGTCTGTGCACCAATGCCTTCCTCTCCTCCCTCGACCTCGTCCAACAGACCATCGCGACTTTCGACCCCGCCCTCCCCCAGCTATCCGACGAGGAGCTCGCAGAGCAAGCGAGAATAGCCAACAGCGGGAATGTCAAAGGCATCGAGCTGCGTGGGGATGGTAAAGGCGCTGGATCGGGAGAAGAGATCAAGGCATAGAGGTCGGCGAAGCGGTGGAGCATGGCTCCCGATTGTTGTACAATATTTCGTCAATGCATGATCACGCCGAACTCTCTCGACCCGTACCTCAACCGTCACACCTCATCTAGCCATCGTCACTTTGTCTAACTGAAGAGCTTGTTGACACTCGTGTTGCCCTCGGCGTTCTTCTTGAGCACCTTTGCGACGGCCATCTCAAAGTCCTCCTGTCCGACATACTGACGTCGTTCTCGCAACGCGTACATTCCTTGATGATCAGTTGGGAACGTTGGAACATTCCACGTCGACGCACCCGCTTCGGTACAGATACCCCGGACTTCAGCTCCCGAACAGTGACCCATCTTCTCGGCAAGTGATCGGAAGTTGATACCTCGTTGCAGCGACATCTGCCCATCAGTGACCGCTCTGGAAGCATCCAGTATGCTCAGACTGACCTTTCTCGAGTGAATTTTCAGAATGGTGATTCGTGCCTCAGGGTTGGGAGGAGGGAACTCGATTTTTCGGTCGATACGTCCTGGACGCAGCAGAGCAGAGTCGAGAATGTCTATTCGGTTTGTGGCCATGATAACCTAGAGTTACATCAGCATCCCATCGCGCTCCATAAGAACCCAGCCTACCTTGATGTTCTTGGTCGGCTCGAATCCATCCAGCTGGTTCAACAGCTCCATCATTGTTCTCTGCACCTCCGAGTCACCTCCTCCACCTCCCTCTCCGCCTCTGGACGATCCGATCGAATCGATCTCATCCATAAAGATGATACTAGGCGCGTGTTCTCTCGCCATAACAAACAGCTCTCGGACCATCCGACTTCCCTCTCCGATATACTTCTGAACCAGCTCGCTTCCCGACACTCGGATGAATCGACAGTCGGTGTGATGCGCCACCGCCCGCGCCAGCAGCGTCTTTCCGGTACCGGGGGGACCGTAAAGCAAGACACCCTTGGGCTGGGCGATACCTAATGATTCGAAGAGCTCGGGGTGCTTGACCGGCAGCTCGATGACTTCTTTGATCTCCTTGATCTGCTTGTCGAGCCCTCCGACCATCTCGTATGTCGAGTCGGGGACTTTTTCCACCATCATGAGCGAGACTAACGGGTCGATCTTGTTGGGCAGGATCGAGTGGAGCAGGTACGAGTCCGATCGGAGCGAGACTCGCAGATTGGGGGTGAGAGACGAGACGGGGATGTCCGAGGAGAAATCGACGACTGTAAGTGAGTTAGGTGTTGTAACGATGAGGTGAGGCTTGAGCCAGTGCAAAGGCAAGCCAGGTCGGAACCCTTCGCAGACATACCGTATTTGCCCTCTGGTTGGACCTTGACCAGGACCTTCTTCTTCCCCATGACCTTGACGACCTCTCCCACGTAGCTCCCTGGTTCCTGAAGGACCTGCAGCTCCTCCCGCAGCAATCTCACTGTTCCGTCAGCGTTTATACCAAGACCATCTGGCAAGGGTTGCTTACCTCGAGTGTTCAACGCATTTCGCTGAGCCTCCAACCGTCTCAAGTTTTGGGTCTTCTTTGTGATTTCCAGCTCAGCCGCCTCAATCTTGTTCTGGTAATATGTCTGCACAAGTCAGATCGACATCCGGCCATCGGCAGTCGATGCCGCTACGACATACCTTGATGGTGCTGGCTGGGGCTTTAGGAGCCGGCGCCTTGACCGGCTGTTGAGTAGACACCGCGGCCATGTTGAAAGGGATGAGAGGATTGTTTCACTAGAGTATGTCCGCGGGGCTGTTCTTGGATCTTTGTGTGCTGCCGAGCTGATACTGCAGTAGATGGATGAGGATACGACTAGTGATAACTCGACGACGCGGTGGATCTCGAGACGCTGACGCTGACGAAGGGTGACCCAGAACGGACGGTGGCGATAAATTTGATTCCGCCTGGCAGGTATCATGACGTGTCATATCAAGCCCACCCCCCTCTTCGACTTCGCGTCTCAGCAAGTGTCCTCACACAATGATCATTTAGAGATATCTAACCATCCTCTCACCTCTCCCTCCCGTATAAGGTCATCCGAAGCCATGGCCTTCTCATTCGGTAGGTATTGTGACGCAGACAAAGCTACCGGGCTGACAGACAGGCAACACGGCAGCTCAACCAGCTCAGCCTTCCACCTCTCTCTTCGGATCAACCTGTGAGTTGATCCTCATCTACTTGTGATGCAAGCTTACACAAAGCCAATACCGCCGCTCCCGCTCAACCGTCTTTCAGCTTTGGCGCGCCAGCCAACACCGCGGCTCAGCCATCGACGTCTCTTTTCGGCAACACCACCGCTTCCAACCCCGCTCAACCTGCCGCGGGCTCAACTGGCGGTTTGTTCGGCTCGACGACCGCTCAGCCTGCCCAAGGCCAGACCAGCCTCTTCGGATCGACAACACAACCAGCTGGACAGACAGGTCAGACGGGTGGATTGTTCGGCAGCACGAGCACAACGCAGCAGCCCGCACAGTCAGGTGGATTGTTCGGTTCAACGGCGGCTAAACCCGCTACAGGAGGTCTGTTTGGAAACTTGGGACAAAACAACACTGCGCAGCCCGGCCAAACAGGACAGACTGCTCCTACCGGCACGAGCAGCTTGTTCGGTGGTGGAGGGCTTTTCGGACAGAGCAACCAGCAACAACAGCAACAGCAGCAAAATCAGCAGCCCGCTGGGGGCCTCTTCGGCTCCACTGCCCAACCTCAGCAACCCGCCGGTGGCCTCTTTGGCTCGACGGCTCAGCAGCCCCAGCAGCCACAAGTAAGCTTTTCTGGCCGTCCGATGTCATGATAAAGTATGCCGCTTACACTGCGCAGCAGCAGCCCAACGCCCTCAACCAGTCTACCTTGTTCTCGGACGTTACGCATGGCGGCTTGTTCGAGCGAAAGCCAACGCAGAGTATAGAGGAGAGAGTGATGAACGTCAAGAATGCCTGGGACCCTGCTCACCCGGATTGCAAGCTGAAGGTATGTGGGTCTGCCCCTCCGGCTCTTGGACTTGCCGCGGACTCGAGAATTCCCACATCACAGGCGCTGATCGCCAGTTCTTCTTCTACAATGTCGTTGCAGAAGGCACCGTCGGGCAATACGGACGACCGCCCAATGCGCCGGAGGATAAATGGAACATTGCTTTGCGGGATAACCCGGATAGAAACAGGTGAGTCCGCAGCCCAGCCCTCTGGGATCACGGAGTGCTCATCCCTCAGAATGGTGCCTGTGCTTGCGACTGGATGGGATGATGTGAAGAAACGTATGGACGTTCAAGAGCAGGTCGCCGGCGTGCACCAGGCCAAGATGAAGGTAAGGGAGCATCCGTCTCGATGGTGCACATGCTAAATTGCAGGAAATATCGCAAGCGATCACTTCACTGTCCCAGGCATCCTCGTTAAAATCGACTCGACGACTCGGAGAGCTGCAGCGGCGTCTGACGGAACTGCAACATCGCTTGATCCGCCTTAGCGCCCACACCTTACCATACAACCCCTCGCTCTCGTCGTCTGCCTGGAAGCCTGAGGAAGCCCGCATGAAATCTCAGCTCGACAACGTCAAAGCGGAGCTGGAGGGCAGAGGAGGAAACAAGATTATCAAGCAACCTGGAACTTACAACCTGGAAGCTAGTGGTTACGGCACGCCTAAGAGGAAGGACAAAGGGGAAGGCAGGATGAGCGGGCAGGTGAATGAGCTGTGGGGTTTGGTCGAGGAAATCAGGAAGCGTCGGCGACAAGCTGGAGGTGGAGCGGTCGGCAGCGAGGGCTGGTTGGCGGACGAGAGAGTCTTGGAGGAGATTGCCAAGGTAAGAGGAGGCGTGTTCACATTTGATCGTGGGCGGCGTGGGACTTAGCACTGACGTACAGGTCCTGGGGCAGCAACAAGAAGCGCTGACAAAGTTGAGCCAGCTGGTCAAGTCGAACGAGTTTGACGTCAAAGTGATAGATAACGGTTTGAAAGAGATCGGACGGTGATGGCTGGTGACGAACATGTATAATCGTAGACTTGGCGAGGGAAGTTCTGTGGTATGCGAGAGACTGCACCATTGTTGTCTGCTGCGTTATGCGGCTGGATGGCTGGAGGCTCTCGACCGCTGGCTTGGGTTGCCCAAGGGACGCAGTCTTCGTCAAGATGTCTCTTCCTCGCGTCGTCCAATACACTGCGACAGGGAGATCACCGGAAGTTCAGCTCATCTTCCCTGTCAGCATGGCACCCGGTTTTCCTGTACTGACAACGACATAGTGGTCACTCCCCATGTGAATCCGACTTGACAAGCAAGAGGCAATGGAAGACTTGGCATTCACGCTACACGATACTCGATCGCTTCATAATGCTTGCCATGGTCCAATTGGTTGACCCACACGACGGAATGTGAGCGGGAGCGACATTGATCTAGGCATCGAATCACCATCCCACCCGTGTCATCCATAAGTGTGGACCGACAGGGAAGTGGCAGCTGACGCGCTCCGTTGATCCCCCGAGTGCATGACTGATGCTGAGAAGACGCAAATCAGGATGCCAAAAGACCCTCGTCAATCAACCTCGGTGCGGCGTGCATACTATCTCCTCCTACCCTGTTCCCGGCGTGTTTGGGCAGCGATCCTTGGTCTACTCCGGGTTCGCCGAACACTGTACCCCTGTCAAGGTGTTAATCACAGTTTGGGAAGACCCCTCCGACATAGAGGAGGTCGTAAGCGAGGCGATTGAGCACGCAAATAAAGAGGGGGTGTGACCCATTTGGGGTTGATCGGATCGTGACAACCGCCTATGTATGGAGTATGCGAAGCGGCAGTGGTACGAGAAGGGCTGGGCGAAGGCATATCCCGTCCCATCGAACGTGAACCGCCCACCTCCACTTGTTTGTATCGCCTATCGCGATACGGATATGAACCTCCCCTGCCGAGAGGGATAGAGGTTTGTTGGCGTACTATCAGCCACACTTGCACCTAGGCCTGGGTGACTTGCCAGTGCCATTGCCGAAACCGTCTCCCGCCATCATTGCAGCTGATACATCTGAAGTCGTCGTCGACGAGGGCGATCACCTCAGAAGAAGTGGGGGAAAGAGTCTAAGGAACCCCCAAAGACGATTAGGGTGGAAGTGGCTGGCTTATTAAGCCAGAATAGAGCTTGTACCTCGCCGATCATGTGGGCTCAAATCACATGAGATCAAAATCGATTGGGAAGCTGGACGGTCAACCTGCCAAATCGTCTGTGACCGCGTGGCAAGGGTGCCACACGACTCGAGACGCACCTTTCTGACCACTCGCAGAGGTATCACAGGGAGGTATGACGCTCTGGGAAGAAAGGATGACAGAACGTCGCGGCCTCAAAGGATAGCGCCCACCCTTTGATACGGACCTCCTTTCAACACAGTCGCCACCCCTCTTCCTCAACAGGTATATAAGGCGACTAGCTTTAAGAGAGGGGTTTATCACTCGACCTTTCCTCCACTTGAACCAGACTTACACAACTACGACATGAGTTCGAACTCGTCTTCTCCATCCATGCCTTCGGGACTCAAGTCTGAATCCCCAGAAATCTTTTGGCGTTTGGTGTGTGAGAGGTCCTCTGCGACGTGTGAGGGCAGTCACTTTTTGGGGTATGTGTACCACGGAGGCACGCATAACGATGTGGAACAATTCAGAAAACGCCTCCACTCCAAATGGAACGAAGAACTCGGAAAAAAATCTTTCATGACCTTCACTGAACTCCACCAAGGTGCTCAAAGCTTGATGACGGCTGTCAGCAAAAGGGGAAGGCAACTTGCCCCCCTTTCACTGATCTCACTGCACCCTGTCTCTCTGGCCCGGCTGCCGCCCCTCAAGAGCGTGATTTTTGGGACAAGCTGTGAGTGCTAGGAGCCCGCCTCCGATCACAGCTCTGACTGGATGCTGACCGGAGTCTTCGGCGCCCCAGGTCTAGACCTTACTGTGCGAAGGGGATTATGTGTTTGAAACCCCAAGCCGGTTCCAACGCAGAGGTGAGATCCTTTGTGGAAGGAATTTCCTTCGTGTCCCAAAACCCTTCGTTACAAATAAGTCCCACAGAACTGGGTGATACTTCGCGCGTTGAAGCGTCTGGTGGGCACATCGGCCACGAGTTGGGCGGCACACCTTTGAGCGAGCTGCCTGCCGAAAATAATGTTCCAGAGCTGCCGGCACCACACGGAAGATCTGAGCTCCACAGCGGAGCGGGCACAGGATCTACCCGCGCTGGAGGCGCGCCTCCAACTGGACCGTTCGGCTCATCATGCTGACCTGATCTCTGGTCGAGCAAGAGCTCCTATGCCCAGCATTCCAAACCGGAGCTCATCCAGGGATTTCCTCCTAGCAGCCATCATTCATCACCGAAGATTCACCTCTTACCCTGTGGGGAAACAACCTACCCAAGATGACAGACCATGTATGTGCCATAAACCGATGACGTGACTCCCCTATCACAACTCCTATACCTCACTACGCGTTTTCAATAATACCATTTTCCTATTGTGTTCCTCGTACCCGAGGCTCAACAGCTCCTGTATGTATACCCACACCGTACTTCAAAGCTTCTAAAGATGCACCTGCTTGTCCTGTTTATCCAATCGACCGTCCAGCAGAGTCTTCCCGCCCATGACCGCACTCCCTGACACTATGTATCGGATCGGCCTCACCAGGTCCAATCAGACATCGCTCTATTGTCACACAACAGTATCCGCTTGATGACGCCTCCTTGGCCATCCTGAGACTACCAGCTTCGAGACACGAGACTACTTTCGAGAACCCTGCAGGCTACCGCTCCTGTTTATTCCTCTCCTCGCAGCCATCCTGCGTTCGTTCATCATGCGAGGGTGGAGCGGCGAAGTCACCTACTCAGCATACCAGGCGAAAAAGTCGGGTGCAGTTGTCATGGATGGGGGACTTCTCAGCAACTTGGAAGCAGGTGCCGGTGGCGAGTTTTGCCCCAGGACCTTTCACGTGGTAGCTAGCTTCCACCATCAGCGCAGAATGCCAGAAGCCTATGGTGAGAGTCCACTATGACCTCGGGGGAGACCACATTCGTCTTCGGTATCCCACTTGAGATCGGCGTGTCATTGCTCTCACCTCGTGTCTCATCAGATAGGCAGGACTGACAAATCCTTTGAGCCCGGTCTCCTGTTCACAGGGAGGAAGGGGTAAGGTAGGAAGGAGCGCCATGCAGGAGAGGTAGAGCGAAAATGTGTGAGATCGGAGGACAGTCCGCCTTGAAATGAGGGGAAGATGACGAGGGTATTCCGCAACGCGTCCCATGGATTAAAAGGAGGACAACAATCTGCCGAGTTCCCAACTACATAGGTGGCGATTTCTGAAAAAATTCTGTTCAACTGCTATTGTAACAAACACTCATGAACACGTTATCGACGGTATCGCAAATACTGGGCAGTCTTACAAGACGTGCCTCCAACTTGGCCCCCTGGGCAGAGAAGCCGGTGATCAAATGGTCCCTCGAGTGCGACAACCCAGAGGGAGACTGCGCTGAGCACATTTTTCACTGTTTCATACCTCGTAGCGTAGACCCTGATGGGCGGACAGAAGCTACACTGAGGCGGAATGTATCAGACTCTGTTGCTGATACTTTTGCAGGGAAGCATCATGACAAGATTGCAGAGCGGATGGAAAGTGCTATCAAGGATAGCTTGTCCCAAGACGTCAGGATCGAGCGCGATGAGGGTGACTGGGAGGGTACTCGGGCATATTTCTCGCTTCATGGCGAAACGTACCACATCCGCACCACCATCCCGTTCTGGGCGGAATTATGGGCGCAATTGCCGAAGAACGAAAGGTTGCAAGGATGGCTGGAAGCACTTCAGCCATGTGCTCCATGCGAGGTGCCGCCAACAGCAAGCTCAGAGCATCTGCCATTAGAACCGGAAGAGCAGGATCCATCGGGACCCGCAGCGTCAGACCCAAAAGGATCTCAATCAAACGGGATCCAATTTGAGTGGCCCGCCATATCGCCAGAGGGCGGTATTTCGAAAGACTCGCAAAACCTTTTTCGCTCTTCGCTGCGCTCAGAGAAGGTAAGGGGCCCGTCCGATGATGACAGTTCGTCACGGAATCCCTCCTTGACCAGCGTTGCCGTTCGGTCTGCGGACGCTTCTGATAACCCCGGAGAGATTCGGCGATCTGTGCGAATCAAGAATTGTTCTTCCGCGAGCAGAACCCTCTCTATATCATCAGATGGCTTTCCTGGAGAGGAGGGAACCTGAATCGGGGATTTTCGCGGAAGGACGTATTCTTTACAGAAAGATGCAAGAACAGGTTTTATGCCCATGGTAACTGAGCAAGGGTTTGGGATATCAGGGGAGGGGTGGAAGGCGCCTACTCCTGGTTAGGCGAGGAAGACGATGAGACGTCATGATCTACGGGTGTGTGCGGTGTGTATAGAGGTTCCTTGTACAGACTGTATATCACTGGTCGATGCAGTGGGTAATGGACCGTCGATGTATCCCTCATCCAGCCAGATACGGTCCAAACATCAAGCTGGCAACGCCCTCACAGCGCACGCGATGCGTCGGGGTGACTCCCTATTCCCCTGCTTACCACCTCAAAACCCATGCCAAGGTGGCTAGCTAGCTGATACAATCTGCATGTAGAATAAATACCCTATACTAGTAGCAAGGATGAAGGGTAAGTTTTGAGAACAGGTAGACAAAAACGCCCTACGAAGGCTGTATTGCCTCGTGGACCACCACGTCCATGCCTTGTAATATACAGACCTCGTACGCGACCATCAAGATGAGTTGCCCGAGGAAATCGACCATGGCGGACTGCAAGGGGAGGGTATATGAGCTTGGCTATTAGTGCGTCTCCTTGCCTGAGATCAGGTGTCGTCGACTCACTCTGGGTCGAGGTCTTTGGACCAGAAGAAGAGAGTGAGGTAATGAGCGAGCAGGAGGGAGATCAAGGTCTGACATCAGCGGAGGCGCTTTGCCTTGCGTCGAGGGGTGTTTTCGCAAATGTTTCCAGCACGACACTCACGGTCGAAGCAAAGCACAGCCATCCCGCCCATCCGAGCGATAGATCGATCCACCCGGCCCACTTGACAAACACCATAAAGCAAGCTTGACAAGGAAAAGCCATGATGTACAACGTGATCGCGCTGTGCAAAGAGCTCAACCCGGTGGGTCGGGACTGATGGGGCGATTGCAACGCGGCGTGCAGTCTTGTCGACAGACGGTTGGCGTGTATACCGCCGATAGCACCGGTCAGACCCGTCATGGAAATCGCTAGCAAGGCGAAACCGCGGTACTTGCCCACCCCCTTGTCAAGGGCCATGCCCGTCCCACTCGAGATGAGCATAGCGCCGATCTTTCCGTCAGCTTCCAGCATTGTCAGGCACGTCGCTATATCACTCACAAGCGGGGCCCAACCGCCCTTGGCGACCTTTTTCACCCATTGATTCCGCATCACTCGTTTGGTGAACCAACCAGCAGCTAGCGACATGAGGATGACGCAGATGAGAGGCAGAGGCGTGTCCATCGCGCCGACCAGGGCTGTTCCGAGCAAAGCGAGGATGAACAGGGTCAAGAGGTCGCCGAGGCATGCGGCGACGGGCGGGGTGATGTTGTCTACGATGAGCAATGTTAATACCTCGCCAGGAATCAGATACACGCACCTGGATCGATGTTGAACCACCGGCTGAGCACAATGAGCGAGCTCATAAAGCTGCCCAGGACTGCACTAGACAAACCCGCAGCTCCCATGCCCGTCGCGAGGACCATGACGAGCTGTTTCCATCCCGGTCGGGTATACCCCTCGTGCCATTCCTGCTCGCCCACCGCCAGACCGGGATCTACAGGCGTCGCCCCGGTCATTGTCGAATTTGTACCTGACCCTAAACCCGTCGTATCTGGGATATCTCCGAGCCGATGGACCGTGAAGAGTCCAAGCGCAAAGCTCAGTACAGCCGCGAGGCAACTGATCAAGAGTGCCTGGAGGCCCAGTAATGTCATGTTCGCAACGAGCAGGGCGCGGCGGGTATGTCGATGATCCAGCTCGCCAATGTTGGCCGAGGTTCCTAGACGAGCCGACAGGCACATTTCGAGGTTGCCTTTCAGGTTGCCGATCATTGGCACGAGGATGAACAGCTCGTCGACTCGGCGAAAGACGCGCCACCGCGCGAGATGCTCGAGCAGCTCGCCTGTGAAGACGAGGCCGACGAGGGAGAGGAGGAGGGATGGAGTGGACTGGGTGTCAGCGCTATACGCGATGAACCGGACATCAGGATCAGTATAGTCCATAACTCACCTCGAAGAGCAGGTTCTTCAGATCTTGCATCTGCCCTTGACGTCCCGAGGCAACAGGCACATCCACCTCTTCATACTCCATCCCACCTACTCGTCCGACATCTCCTTCGCCCAACATCCTCTCCGTCTCCGTCTCACCCTCCCCGGCTTCTTGCTCCCGCGTCCACCCTCCCTCCCACCGTCGACCCTCGACACTTCCCCGCGCAATACCCTCGTCGACATTTTTGCGCTCAACAGACCCTTCCGTATGTACGCTTGGGATCCAGCCCACATCACCATTCTCAACCCCTATACCCTGCCTCCGATCCGCCCCACTCCCATACGAGCCGTGCTCCTCCAAGTCGTCGGGACGGCGCCATGACCCACCGGCCCCTCTCCCGTTGTCCGCGTCCTTATATGACTTATCGTGCTCGCCATCCGGATCAGGCCTTCCGCCAGCCGCTATGGTCGCTAACCGACGTGCTTGACGTATCGTCTCTGCAACGTCGCGCTTCAGAATCGGTGACATTGCCTCACGGGCAGGGAGCTGACGGAGCGTGCGATGGATAGGAGTGTAACAGTAGGACTGATCCTGCGTTGTATGACCCTTGTATGACCTTGAAAAGACGAGTTGATGGTCGCGAAACAAAGCTGAGAGTGTCCCCGGAACGAGATGGACCTTTACGGTAAGCTTGGGCGCTTGACTCTGGAGTAGCATCTCTGGCTCGGAGGTTGACGCGACATCCCACTCTTGTTCCGTCGGATTTCATCGGTTTACTATCACGTCGACTCCACAGTCATACCCACTTTCCAAGCCGCTATCGTATGCATACAAACGCACATCCTCCCTCTTTGCATATACACGGAGCGCCATAGGATCCCCTCGCTAATCATAATCGAATGTATACATTGGTCATCGATACAGGCTCATCACGTCGATTGCCAAGGCGCTAGGAAAGATCGAATCCAGCTCCCGAATTGATCGCTTGCAGCAGCTTACTGCGGAGCGAAGCTTCATCCTAAAAATCAGCGATAGCCCCGATTCCTGCCGAGACAGCCTCACCGCATAGCCAGGTCTGACGGGTCAGCTTGAGTTCATGTCGCCCAAGAACGCAACTCACAACTTCAAGAGGTTGAAACAAGCCGACGCAGAGGGCAAGCGCGACGTATCAGACCCAGACCACCTCACCCCGAACTTCGGGTTAAGATAGGCGAAACCGAGTCTACGACGGTCAGCAAGGGCACTAGTCGGAATCAAAGTACGTACAGAGGAGGACGAGAGCAACTCGTAACAAACCGCAGCAACGCTTTGCGCTCTTCCTGATTGAATCCTTTGACGACTCTCCAGAACATCCTCATGGTGTTGTCATCAGGGAAACCGGAGACCTCGCAGTTTGCCTTGAGGTCGTCGATATCAATCATTGTCTCCTCACCGCCAATCAGCTGACGCAGCTCTCTCTGATCAAACATTCGAAGCCATTTGGGATCGATGATATCGGAAAGGCCGGAGAAGAAGGCTCGGGATTGTGCAGCAATCTGTCGATCGAGCTTGTGCCGGCACACCAGCTGGATGTCTGGGAGTCAGCGCCACCGTTACGATCCCCGATCACATACATTCGTGGCGGTTCTCCGCGGTGACTGGCACTTCTGCACCACCTGGAATGAGATCTATCGTGTTGGTCGTTCCGAACTCTACCATAAGCTTCAATCCGTGCAAGCCCAACCAATTACTGACCCTCTTCAGTGATGGTGAAGTTGAGAGCGAGCTCTTCAGGTTTTGGGTAGTTTTTCAGGACTGACCATCAGCTGACATCAATGACAAAGAGTTGTACTCACTGATGAGCCCTTTGTACAGCTCTTTATCAAGCGAGTTTAAATCATCAAGGTACGACTGTCTCCCGAGCCACTTGGCCACTGGCGGTGAGCACCGCTCCAGCTTGAAACGCATATAGCTTACAGAAGAAGTCGGCGAACGACACATCGACGAGGATACCCTCATAGAGCGCCTTGCCCAACACACGACCAATGAAGCCGTACCATTGTAGCTGATGCGCTATAGGTCAGCTCAAAATTCGTCAACTAGCCTCACGTTCCGTAGCGTAAGAATGTGGGTTCGGATACAACTGCCTCTCCTCGGTGAAAAGCCATAAGCCTCTATTCGTGTCAAACACCTCTTTCGACAAGCTTCCGTCAGCGGCAACTCTCACTGCGGGCGATCAAGACACGCACCTCGTCAAGAACTCCTTGAACAAGCCTCCACCATCGATACCAGCTTCCCTGTCTCCGAATCTGAGATGTCAGCGTCGCCTCCGGTCACCGAACTCCAGGACGAACTGGTCATAAAACTTGATGTAAATATCTC
This sequence comes from Papiliotrema laurentii, assembly GCA_031326905.1. Taxonomy (NCBI): domain Eukaryota; kingdom Fungi; phylum Basidiomycota; class Tremellomycetes; order Tremellales; family Rhynchogastremaceae; genus Papiliotrema; species Papiliotrema laurentii. The sequence continues at coordinate 325,900 of JAODAN010000010.1, forward strand.
CTTTCAACGCCGGGCCATAGTCGTTCAAAGCATCAAAGCCGTCTTGAGCCAGATTCGATCGTCTAATCTTCGCCTTGATCCGTCGTTGATCGTAATTGCGGCTCTCAAACAAGAGGTTCCGGTCTTTCCGTATGAAATTCCGGAAGATCTCCAATCGTGTCATAAAGGGCACCGTCATCGGAAGGTTGTTCAGCAGACCCAGCCGAGGCGAGATGTACGCCATCTGCCTCTTCGAGAACTTTTGTCTCGCTCGTGCCCATCGAGGCAGCTCGTACATCGACGATTCCTCCTCCTCACCCATCATTCCGGTGAGCTCCGCGTCTTCCACGACGGCGACGTCGATGAAACTGCGCAGATCGGAGTGGACCATCACCCAAAAGTCTTCGTCGGCAAACTTCCGTCTAGCACTGTAGAGTCAACGGAAGCTACGGGGATGTCAGACGCAAGCGTACTTTCTCTCTGAGACTCGAGTCACCCCTCGGGTCAACAAAGCGCGGTCCTCCTCAGTCCCAACTCCCTTGGATGGCCGGGTACCTGCGGGAGCCACGCCGTTCGTGTAAGCCCAGTATGATAGATCTCTCCATATACCCGCAATCTCCAACACCTCGTCCAGCGAGAATGGGTTGCTTTCGGCCGAATCGAAGAATTCGTCGTCAGGGGTGATGAGCAGATAGTGGTTGTACAAGTGGGTGAGGAACAAGAGACACGGCGTCGAGGGGTCTGGAGTGTCAGGCAACAGCTCTCACAAATGTAGAAGCATGCTTACTCTCTGCGAAGTGATCCCACCCAGATCTATCGCCGCTGTTGGACCATTTTCCTCGCACACATTCCCTCCAGAGTCGCTTCTCGAGCGCCTTGCCCTTCGCACCAGTCATGAGTGATTCGAGGATGCCCTCCCATCTGGGAGAGCCCCTGAAAGCGCTCAACAACGGCAGAGCGAACCCCGCAAAGTCCACCAACGCTGAACTCGGCGTGGAAGGGGACAGAAGCGTGTCGGCAAGGAGACCGAGGTGGGCGGCCGAAGCGAGCAGGACGACCTTCTTCTGCACTGCAGGCTGTAGAAGTGGTCGGGCCGGCCTCGAACGCGATGCCGAGGACGTCGATGGACCCGATTTCGGCTCGTCTTCCCCCTCGTCATCGGATTCCTCCGTCGCAAGAGGCATCGCCTCTTCCACTTCTTCCGGCTGCCCATCCACCCACCTGCCCCATCCTTCTTGGACGCCCTGGAGGACCATGCCAATGACCTTGATCCAGGTCTGGGCGCCTTGAAAGCCATACCGCGCGAGCATGCCTCCGGTCAGACCAAAGGTGACCAAGTTGGCCAGGAAATACGTTTTCCCCAGTTCGGAAGACAGCCTGCCAGAGTTCAGCAGTCCAGGTCGTTGGGCCGCAAGAGGGAGCAAGATGTTGAATAGTGGGAGTTGCGAGGAAAGGTGCGTGAGAGATGGGATGGGGAGAGAAGAGGGCAAAGCCGGGACCGCAAGGAGGGTGTGGAGGAGCTGCTCCAGCAAGGCCTCCGGGGGAGTCGAGACAAGGCCCAAAGGTGCTGTGAAGAGTCGAGCGAGAGGCTGGAGAAGAGGGTGTTTCTTCTTAGGAGCCTATAGGATTGATCAGTATCCGTCCAGTCAGGGTGTGGATTACAACTCACACTGGCTGCAACGAGCTTCTCGAGAACGAGCACGAGGCGCTCGACCCATCGATTTTCCGCTAGACATTCGACGAAGTCCGCTCTTTGCGTCTCTTCCTCTGCTGATACTTGGTGTGACCAGGTCTGGGAGCTCGTAAGCGCTTCGAGAGACGTAAAGAGGGTGCTGGCATCGGACGACCTGCTTTGTCAGCCGAGGCTGGTGGTGATGCAGATGTCACACGCCGGAACAGAAACCAATGCGACGTACAACGGATCTTGCACCAGCGCGCTGAGTATGCGGATACTCAATATGCCCAAGACAAGACTCCAGCCTTCTCTCCCACGACCTGCCTCGACGAAACCGTCTGGGCGTTCTGCAACATCAGTATACCGGCGTATACTGCTCGCGATCATGGCTTGAAAGATCACTCACGCAGACCTCGTTCGCACCATCGGACCAAAACCTGACGTTTCCTCTTGACATCTTCTATCGGTCCATCGACCCACCCGCGCGGGACCACAACCACTAACCCCGCTGCGTCCTTCTGCCAATCCATCAAACCCTCTTCCAGCCGCTTCAACAGCTGCTCCCGGACTTCCTGAGCCTCTCGCCTGCCCCTCCATACCCGCTGTATAGTCATCGCAGCGACTTCATGCCTTCTTCTATCTTCACGAGCCTTCCGCTCAGCCCGAACGGACGAGAGGAGGGCGGTCGAGGATGTGCTGGCCGAGGTGGATAGGTTGACATTTGCCCGCCGCTCGTTGCCATCAAATTGGTGGTCGAAGAAGCCGGACATGGTTCGCGAGAAGAACACGATACGAAACACGAACGGTACAGCTCCAAAGACGATGATTAATTCGAGGTGGACAGTATTCCAACTCGAGTCTATCCAGCTGAAACCCCCGGTCAGAGTGACTCTGGCTCGCACGGTGACGATAGCATCAAGAAGGAACCGATCGGCGATCACCGAGAATTGTTACGTAATGACTCCATTGCGCGCCCCTTTTTGCCACCTCGAGGTGTCGCGGTGCGATTCGCTCCAGTGCAGTTGAATGCAGTTGTTCACCGATAATGCATGTTTTCGCTCCTTTCAGTCAGACGAGTTTCTGTATTTCTCTACGGACGTAAAAGACGGGAATGGTGTTATAAAAAAGAATGTGTGCGTGCGCGTATGGATGCGTGGATTGTATATGACACAAATGAGAACGTTAGAAAGCCGCAAACCCCAACCCCTTCAGACTCATAAACTTCAGACTCTATTGCTTCGCTCCGATCAAAGTGTCCACCTCGCCGTTCGCATCAGCCTGCGACTCGCCCTCGGGTCGAGCTGTTCGAATTCTTCGCAGGATCCCAGGTCGGATCTCGGGGACAGTCGTGGTGATGCGGAATCGCTCAGAGGGAGGGACAGACAAGGTCCACTTGTCGGCAACCTGTGCTTGAGGTTGGTAGATCGGGACCTTGGACTTGGGTCCTTGCGAGTTGAGTTGAGTCTGCTCGAGTCGCTGAGCAGCGTCGGGAGCGTCGGCCAGAGACGACAAGTCGTCGGACGAGGATCCAGCAGAAGAGCCGGCAGAAGAAAGAAGGGATGGGGTAGAGGCGTTGGAGGAGATGGACTCGGCACGTCGCTTGAGGTGCTCGACCTCCATACCGCCGTCGAGGACACCGACACGCATCATGGCGAGCATGTTGTGCGCGGCGTTCGAGTGGTCATAGACACCACCGAAGAAGGCGGTGGTAGCGTCGGTACCGATGGCTCGCTTGATCAAGTGGGCTCCTCCCGGGTGGTCTTCGGCGAAAGAAGAGCAGTCGTGGATGAATCCGTGGATAGCAATGAGAGATCGCTCCTTGGCCTCAGCCTGGAAGTCCTCCCACGAGATGACCGGGAGCTCGTTGCTAGACTTGGGCCACTGGATCTTCTCGGATTGCTCCTGGAGGGTCTGCAGCTTCATGGTGTACTGTCCCTTCTTGATCTCGTTGTCGGGGAATCGCTTGAGGTGCGAAGCGAGACCAAGCGACGACATGGTCCAGATGAACCACTTGGTGGGGTCGTACTGGAACCACTTGATGGCGTTTCGGAAGTCCATGGGGAACTGGTGGTGGAAGTTGTGGTAGCCCTCACCGATGGTGCAGAGGGCGGTGATAAAGTGGTCACAAGGGGTGTGCTTGTTGTCGAAGGGCTTGTCTCCGAGCCAGTGAGCAAGCGAGTTGACGCAGAAGGTCGAGTGGTGCACAAAGCACAATCGAGCGGCACCGGCGAAGAAGAATCCTCCCCACCAGTCTCCCCATCCGAGTCCGGCAACGAGAGTAGGGAAGGCGAATCCCATGAAGAGGAGCAAGGCGAGGTAGTTCTTGTGCTGCCACTTGACGACCTTGTTTCGGGTCAAATCGGAGACATCGGCGACACCGATCTTTCCTCTAGGCTTGACGATCATCCATCCGACGTGGGCCCACCAGAAACCCTCGTGGGCAGAGTAAGGGTCGAGCTTGGTGTCGGTGTATCTGTGGTGGGCTCGGTGTCCTCGGGACCACCATTTGATGGATCCTTGAACGGCACCAGCACCAGCGATCGAGAGGGCGTATTGGAGAGGGACCGAGGCGTTGTAAGCTCGGTGAGCCCACAGTCGGTGGTAACCGGCGGTGATACCGAGACCGGTGATGTAGTAGTAGATGACACTGGGGAGGATCAGTTTTTTTGCGCCACATTCCCCAATACTCAAGCGAGCTCACCTCCAGATGGCCGTCTTGCGGTTGTAAGGGGTGGTCATCATTCCGTAAATGGCAATGGTCGGGGTGATGGTGATGGCGAGGAAGGAGATCCACTGGATGTTCCAGATCAAGTTCTTCCAGGTGACGGGGGGAAGGTACTTTTGCTTCTGGATGGTGGCGGTAACGTAGTTGTCCGGGATATCCGCGTCGCTAGGCATGAACGACGGCTTGATCGGCTGGATACCAGCAAGGGCGTTGATGCCTGTCAGTGTCAGTGACAAGTCTAAACGCAGTCTGGCAAGCTCAAACTTACCCGTAGGCTCAGCCTTGGCATCGGGCGTGGAGGCCTCGAAAGCCGGGTCGTTTCGGTCCGCGACGGTGGCGGTATCGAAAATCTCCTCTCGCTCGAGAGTGGGGGTCTTGGGTCCACCGGTCATGTTGTGGATGGATCTTTCGATCAGAGGTTTAAGTGACAGGAGGGAGCGAGACAGCTATCGGTGCTGTTGCGTAGGAAAGAGCGAGTGGCGTGGAGCCAAAAAGTCGGGGGTTCAGTGAAAGACTCTGGTGATGACGAGGTGCGAGGTGGTCAAAGTGCCACACGTGTAACCTTGTCAGAGGTCTTCCTTGTGAGTGAGTGAGTGTGTCGATCGACCGTTCGAGACAAAGAGGTCGAAGAAAGAAAAAAGGCGGAGGTGAAGGTGAGAAAGAGAGAAGGGTGAGGATGAGAAGGGTGGAGCTGTATGTATATAATTGATAGTCATGGCCCTAGCTACCGGGTTTCTTTGGCTCACCGACTTTCCATGCTCCTTCCACGATCAACTTTTGGGGCAAATGACTAACCCTGAATCCAATATCCCACCCACTCTGCCCATCATCCCGGCGTACTCCGATGACCCCCTACCAAAGGCTTCTCTTCGTCGTTTTACCCCACACTCTTACCCCACACCCACCCAACCTCCACCCACCGGGTCCATGAAACGGGGGGTGAGTGGGGGCCAGCGATCGGGTTGCTCGACGGGTGCCGTGGATATCACCTGGAATCCATTCTTCGGTTATAACAAAACTAATCCTCCGTCCACTTCATGCTTGTACTTGCCTCCACGACCACCATCGATGTTATCCCCAACCCCACTGTCCATCTTAGATCAGCAGATGCATACAGGGCTCCAACATCGCTCCATGACGCTCTCGGCCCCTTGGCCACATGTCATCCAGCATCGGCAGTAAAGCGGCGTTTTCCGTCTGATGTCTGATCCACGGTTCAGCCGGCGGTGGACGTTTGCCACCCCCTCAAGGTACACCCGCATCGCGTGTCCGGAAGACCGCGGCTCACCTGTTTAATCCTTATCACTCCTGTCTTATGCATCAGAAGTAGCTGAACAACTCATCATCTTCGGAAGATGGTCCCTCGATCGTACCGAGTCTCGGCCCGCACTTGCCCTTAGCATGTCACCACGCACCAAGCCAGAACAGACAGCACCCTCGTAAAAAACTGTTCAGGAACGAAGGTGCACGATTGATTCTCGGGTCTTCGCGTAAAACGGTGCAAAGCTGCAAGTGCGCTACTCACCTCCCTCCTTCTCGGTGTCGACTTCGGGGTGGACATGGGTAGCTCCAAGCAGCAGTTTTTTGTGTCCTTTGCATCTCGACTTTGCTCTTCTACGCTATCCATTGGTCATTGCACGACGGGTCCCTTTTCCTCGGTATAAGATCGACAGAGTCGTATCTCCCCGCGCGTCAAGGTTGTGTCACATACGGTTTTGAAGCAATAGACCCTTAAAAATCCGCTACCCTTTCCCACTCTGAAACACCTAAACAAGCTCGAAAGCACCACGTCTCACACGACGCTTGATTAGCCTGTACCTCCTCGACCGTGTTTGCAGCATCATACCTTCATCCTAGATCACCGACAGAGCTGCTGGCAGTTCTGTGTGGACCAATTCATAAGACCCCTCAAGTGAGTGAGACTTCCATCGTGGCAGTCACGGGACCCGGGTGACTGACCATTCATAGTTACACTGCCTCGGACCGACCAAAACATCGTCCTCGACGACCCCTCTTGCCCAACATCCTGGCATCATACGTTCATTTCAACCACTCTAGCATCCAATCTGCCGTCTCTCCCTCTCACCTCGGTTGCCCATATTCATCCGTCTGGCGACGACAGTAGCAAGCAACATAACTATGCGGGCGTCTTCCTCCTTCCCCTTATTCGTTGTATTATGGGCCACGACGCTCTGGACACATGCCTTTGCGCAACTCTCCTCGGCCAAGCCTAGCGCGACTTCCTCCACAACGACGCTTCCCTCTCCCACCGCGAGTCTGACCTTTGCAACCCTCCCTACCGTGACGGCCTGCTCATCGACCCCGTACGTTCTACTACCTCCTTGCAGACCTCCGCCCCTGACAATGCAGTATACGATGGGTGTTATCAGGAAACGACGTCTCGCAGTACAACATCACGGTTCAAGCTATCGGCACCACCGGCAACTCTTCTTCCAGTCAAGCAACTCAGCCAATCTATCAGCAGGTTGCCACTCAACCGGCCGTCTCGATGCAGACAGACTATCTCGTTAAATTGCCTCCCGGGCGATACTACCTCCATGGCCGGGTCAGCGACCCCTCGGGCACCTCTGCCAACTCGGCCCTATTCTGGGTTGTCCAAGGCAAAGACTCATCGTGCCTGAATGAGGATGCCGTGTCCGCGTCCTCCTCGTCTACCGCGAGTGGCACTTCGACACCGCATTCCGCCGTCGCGTCGCATCCCGCCTCTTCCAGTGCATCGAGTGGCGCGGCTGCAGGAGCTGCCGTGGGCTCATCAAGCGGCAGTAAATCGGGGATCTCCACAGGAGCTATCGTTGGCATAGCGATTGGAGCTGTGGCCGGCATCGTGGGTCTCATACTCGCCATCCTCTTCTGCATTCGACGCCGAAAGCACCGCGATGTGGAGGCATCAAATCCCGATATGGCTTCCCGCGCAAGCTCTGGCTTTGGTGATCAATTCCCGACTGGAAGCGGGGCGTTCGCTGGCGATAGGGGTAGCCGAGAATCCCGACACGGAGGTCATCACGGTCGCAATGACGGCCACAACGAGGGACACTTTGTTCTCAGCTCGATGGGTGATAGCGCGGAAGGGGGCGAGAAGGACGAAGGACCGTTCGTGGGGAGTTACGGGTCAGAAGCCAGCACCACCCTCTACCTCGCTCATGGACCGAACCCGGTGACTACGGCGACGCGGCCATCCACACCGCCCCAAGGAAACCCGTTCGCCTCTGTACCTACTACTCCTCGCACCGACGACCCGACCGCTGCCGTTGTAGGCGTCAGCCCTGTGCCCGGCGTCCCGCCTTCTGTCAAGGAGAACCGGAGGCAATCGCAGCCATCGCCGAAATCGCCTCATTCCTTGTCCGATCGCTCCCGTTCCAACTCGCAGCCCTCCAATGGTCCATCAGGTCAGGTAGGGGTCATGAGAACTCCAAGTGCCCGACGAAAACCTGTTCCGTCGTTGGGGGCTGAATTGCGGGAGGAGCTCCGGAATGAGACGTCTCAGCGACAGCTCCGAGAGACGGCAAGGAGACAAGGTGGTGCAGGGACGAAAGAGGAGTTGGAGGGGCCGTCGCAGAAGGAAACATTGAGATCGAGCTACCAACTTATGCCTGACCCGCCTCGGCCCATCAACGAGTAGATTCTCGGGGGTAGGGTGACATGGACCATATTTTACGCTGTAACGCTTTTTCACGACCATCTGGTAGATTATTGTACCGGATAGACACAGGCAGTATGGATACATTCTGTCGATTCATGTCACGGAGCATCGTCCCGGGTCCTCGGTCTACTTCTTCTCAGCCTTCTCCCCCGCGTCGATGGCTTTTAGACGCTCCACGAGGTGAGTGTCAAGGCCTCTTGGTAGGACCAGCGGTCCATTGCTAGTGAGCAAGCGGTAAGCCGGGAACGGCTCGTATGTGGATGCAACGACCTGGACGTCAGGACGACGTTGAGGAGTAGCGCTCAAGATGGAGGCCGGGAGAAGGGTTTGAACGAGCGTTTACGCACCTTGCCCTCTTGGACGAACACACTCCCAATGAGATCCTCAGTCTCGCCGATCCGCCCAGCTGGGGGCACAGCCCGCTCGTCGGTGATATGTATATACCCATCTCCAGGCCTCGTCGACGCCTCAAACGCAACAGTCTCCGCCTTGCCCTGCTCCAAACCCGACTTGATCGCCTCGTGCACGATCCCTCTGGACGATTAGGAGAAGATGACGGAGGGAAGGGGGGAAGGCTCACAAGAATCGATGCTCTTCTTTGAAGTCGCTCAGTCCGGTAGGTTGGGTAGCCGGGAGGTAGCCGAGGATGGTTCTGGACCCAAAGACAGGGGGGTCAGGGAGGAAGGACAAAGCGATGCGGGGTGGGACAGAGTCGGCCAAAGGGTGATACCAGAGGTGAGGGTGGTTTGGGTCTTTGGTCGAGCTGGATTCGAACGCCCGGAGCGAGGATGAGAACTGCCGCGTGGGATAGGCAGAGGAACGGCGCAGAGCTGTCGTGACAGTGCGTAATCGAGGAGCGACAGCAGTCATTGTAGAAGAAACGTGAGTGAGATTAGAATGTAGAAGAACCAAGATCTCTAGAGGTGTCCCTCCACTTTTGGTGGTCCTTGAAACAACTCATGACGATCAACAGATCCAACTCCCGCCATTCGACCATCAACCATGATATTAAGATATCCCCAATCCGCCGCGTTGTGAGTTGACAAAGTGACCACCAAGACGATAGGCTGACTCTGCAGGCGGATAGGCATGTTGATCTGGTTATTCCTCTCGCCAGTAATCGCAACCAACACCTCGACCATCCACGTCCTCTCCCTTTCCTCTCGACAGACTCGACCCGAATACGTACCCCATCTCGCTGCCGACCTCGTATGCAGGCCGTTCGGTGAATGCGAACCATGCCCAAGTGATGAGGTATGTCGCCGAAACAAGCCTTGTGTCGTAAGAGACCAATAGTCATAGCACATCTGACCGAATTAGCTCGACCAGCCTTTCTGCCTTCCGTTTGGGAACCGACGTCTCCTCCATTGTCTGCCTGCATCGAAGTTGCCTCAAGCGGGGGAAGAGGGGAGCACAAAGCAACCAACGGGGGAGGTACCCGCTTGGGAGAGCTGCGGTAGGGTTATTCGTCAGGAAAGGGAGGATTTCTGGGAATTCGTCGTGAGTACCCACCATTCACCTGGCTCGTCGCGTTTGGTGCAGAGCACGAAAAGTCTGGCACCAGAGCAATCACAGTGCAAGGGTCCGCGGCTGAAGACAGACCGCCAACTTGTTGTTCCTCATCGTTGCGCTGACGATCCTCTGGGCGCGGTCTTCTGCTTTGGCAGCCGCGCAATACCGGCAACTAGCAGCGAGAATAGGGATACCCGGCGGCAGCTGGCGCGTGTAGTCGGCATGGAACATGATGTAAACTTGGAACTCATTGTGTGGAGCGTGACTAACAGACCTGACTGATCGTCAGGGGTGGTATCCAAGACGCTCATTGCGCTAACCATTCTAGCTCGCTCGCTCTGCTGCGTGACTGACTGTTTTGTGAGCTGACCCTGGCCGTCTACAAGGAACGCAGACGATGCTGAAGTTTCGGAGTCATCGCAACACGATACCTTCCGCGAGCCAGCGTTCAAGTTCTCCTGGCTTACGCACAAGCTTTTCGAGCATCGCGAGCCAGCGAATATAGCGAGGCGCTCAAGCAGGTCCAACACGTACATCGGGTCAAGCTAGCAAGCAGCTCTTTGACATTTAACCGTACCGTAATACTATAACCCACTGTACCACGCTGGTCGGAAGCAAAGTCAAAGCTGTGAAAGAGTTCCAGATGTGCAGTAATCGGTAAAACACGACGAAGGAGACAAACATGCCACTGCGTACTTCGTATCTCTATAACCGCTTACTTATCAACATCTGCCCCCGCTCAACCTCTTCTCGGAGACACTCGGCCTTCCCGTCCTATCTACTGTGCCAGATCCAACGCTATAACGTCGTCGTCCTCTGCCTTCGCGCCAAAACCCCCTTCGATCCTCGTCTGCGCGGCTGCCTCGCCTTCGACTAGGTACAGGTCAGGGACCCCCAGGAAGTTGAAAACAAGTCGAAAGGGGACATTGGGAATGATACGTCCCCGATTGTTGTTCCATTGCTCGAGAAACCATCTCTGCGCCTCTTCAATCCTCTTGGAGCCCTCCTTGTGTGCTCCTTCCCGGTCAATCCCATCATCCCCGTCCTCCCCGTCCTCCCCCTTCCCAGTTCCCCCTTCCCTATCCCCACCTTCCCTCTCCTCTCCTTCCCTCTCCTCTCCCTCCCTCTCCTCTCCCTGCCTCTCTTCTCCCTTCCTCTCTTCTCCCTTCCTCTCTTCTCCGTTCCTCTCTTCTCCCTCCACACTCTCGACCTCCCCATCCGAACCATCAGAGCCTGACATGTAATCATCCCAATCATCGCCGGGCGACTCCCCTTGACCCGGAATGTCCATCACCTCGATCCGTTCACTGACGCACCCCAGATCACGGAGACTCTTGACGATCCCCGCAGTGACTTCCGCTTTGAACACCTCATGGATGTGGGTGTGATCAAAGTCCTCCGGCACTGCCCGACTATCTTCCAGGTAGTCACGTACCATCCGGTCGAACTTGTCCACATCGATGTGGCGTCCCGGTACCAAGCTCATGACGTATTCGAGAGTATGGCCTTGATCTGACAAGCCTCCCAGAGCGCATTGGCATGACACTCGGTAGACAATTCGGATGTCTGCTGGACTTTGTGCCATCGCAGCGGACTGGCCACCAACCTCAGCCTGCTGCTCCACCTGCTGCCCCTCTCCGTGGCCCTGGGGGTTCTTCTTGTATCGATTGTCGCTGGACATGACGTGACGAGTGGACGAATCGGGATAGCTCGGTAGGTGATAGCTGATACTCGCGCTTGAAGGAGTGGCGATGTGGAGACCGTGGGTCTCATCTGGGCAAGACATACATGGCCTGTTTAGGTGGGCAGAGAGATAGCAGGTAAAAGGAGCTCTATCAATCCCTTGATGATGCCCCGCCTGAGACCTCCCTTTCTCCCCCTCGCCAAAGACTTGACTGCATCAACTTGTCGGCGTCCTCGAAATCCCCTGTGCGTACGGAGTACAAAAGATAGACAAACTGATCGAACCGCATCCCATCACTTCCTCGTTAAGACCAACCTCGATGAGTGCCTCACCACACATCCCCCTGGAGTGACAACGCCACCGAGATCAGAGGGAAGATTGTTGTTCCTTCAATCCGCTGGTAGTGAAAATTGTCAGTTTTGAGATATCACAGAATTGAGGTTATTCAATTCAACCGTCAGCGTTTGGCCAAAAGATTGAAAGAGTCGGTCAAACTCCTGGTGGTCAAACCCGGTTGGCCTCGTCCTCCTCGAGACCGCTTCGCTAGCAGGGTCCTCGGTCCCCTCTGGAGGCTTAGAGGGAGGGATGTGCCCCTCTCGGATGACAGTCCCGGTAGTCAGTGTGCGCGTTGGGATTCGCCGCTTTCCTAGCGTAGGCCATTCCTTTTTCCAGCTTCTATCCAAAGCGGAGGACAACGCAGACTCACATGTCTTTTGCAGAACCTCTGCCGTGGCAGGATTGCTGCTCAGTCCACCAGAGAGGGATACCTGAGAGGCCTGGAGACTATCCACCAGGGCTGGAACAAAATTTGCGACGAAAGCCTCCGTGTTGACAAACCGGAGGAGCTTCTCGCCAAAAGTGTACTTTATGGTAAATGACTTCGGCACCGTTGGTTTATCGTCAGACGGCAGGGTCAAAACATAAAAGACAGGGTGAGCCTCGCAGGACCTCTCGCTCACTGTGATAGGTGACGAGTTACAACGAGACATCTTGAGTGGTCTTGATTGGTTAGGAGTAAGAAGGGACTCTGGGCTGTGATAGTGCGAGGGCGGGGAGGAAGGAACCTGCGCATGATCCTGGTTCTTATATAACCCTGCACGTCGGGCCTCTGTCATCGAGACTGGTCATATACCCCGAGCAAGGGGTCAGCTCTCCCCTGACCTCCTCTGACACAAAAATTCGATCACCCATCGACAAGGGGTCGAGACGCTTCTGTCCCCTTTGTAATATGCGACGTGTCGCCACACCCTCCGCTCTCCCCTGTATCGGTGATTCGCGGCCCTTTGATATATCTGACACGTTTCACCTTTCCAGGGATAGATTGCCCCATTCAAACTGCCCGAGCAGCACAGCATGACATAATCCCCCGAGCTGTCGCCCGATAAGGAGAGAAGGGGGTCGTAGGGGGGTACGAAGGGGTCGACGGGTGAAAGGGTTGCGATCGACCGACGAGAACATCCAATGTGGTCATGCCCTATAGGCCGCGGCGAGATGAATCTCTTATCTATCGTTTCAGTGACATTTTGCTACATACAAGGCATGTTACATCATCCCTTAGATGATCCACTACGTCCCACTTCCTTATACCCCTCTAATCCTCCTCAAGGGGCTCGGGGCTCATGACCTCCTGCCCCTTCCTTTCTTCCAGGATATGACGGTCGTCGACCTGCGTCTCCTCCATCCCCTCGTCCCCGTCCGCTTCACCCTCGGTCTCCGTAGACACCATGCTGTCCTGATGTTGAGGCTTGGCGGGCGGTAGAGTCTTCTTGACGCCGAACAAGGTCGTCTGCTTAGGTCCAGTCGGGAACCCCTTGTCCTTCTTGGCTCGTTTCGCTTTGATTCCACTCGACTCTATATCATCCACTCGGTCGAAGAACGAGGTGGACTTGATTGCGTCGAGCGGCTTGGCTACGGCCGGTTTAGCAAACGGGTTTGACGCTTGGGCCTTTTTGGCGAACGGGTTCTTGGCCGCGCCTAGTAGTCAGTATCCGGTTCATACGAGTGTAGCCGCCCGCCCAGCGATCTCGAGATAGCAATAAGGATGAAACACCTACCATTCGATGCCGGGAAATCCTCGACGCGCTTGCGAGGCGCGACAAACTCCTCCACCGGTGTCTCCACATCTCGTCGCCTTTTGCCCTCCGGCGACACAGGTCGGTCGTTCTCTGGCGCAGGCGTTTCCATGATTCTTCCCCCAGCTTCCGGCGTCTCGGGGATGAACGTCTCCATTGATCGTCCACTCAGAGCAGGAGTCGTATCCCTCAGACCCGCACCGCTACCTGTACCAGGCGGGACACCTCCAAAGCTCCTTCTCGCTGTCTTGGGGGCAAAGTCCGTGAAGCCTTTGGAAGAGACTTGCTCTCGTCCATCCGGTGTTGATCCGTGATACGCGGCCATAGCGCGTCTCGCCCTTCGCTCTTTGATCCGCTTGTACTCTATCTCGTGCTTCACGTCGGCGATCCGCTCTTGCAGACCCGGGAGGTGGTAGAAAGCAGCGACCTTGGCGGCGGCGTCGACCGTCGCCGAGTTGTGCATGAGCCGAGTGATGTCCAATGCCCGTTGCAAGTTGTCCGCTTTGCATGCCCCTTGGACCAATTGCAACAGCTCTTTGTCGAGAGCGACTTGACGAGTCCGAATCAAGTGCTCGAGATCACCCGTGTCGTCATCGGCAAGTGCAAGGGACTCGGACATGACAGAAAGCGCCAGCTCGCCGCGCATGACACTGTCTGTAAGTACGACTCTGAGACGATCGGACATCTCTACTTACCTCTCTTCCAGCTTTCCTTGCTGGTTGTCCAGGTTCAGCAGCGGCATCTGCATGTCCAGCTCCTGGATGAGAGGTCTGGGGAACCAAGGCTCCTTCTCATTGCCCTGTCTGTGAGCTTGGAACTGAAGACACAAGTTCAACTTACCTTGAGAATAACGCATGTGAAATGGGTGTTGGTCACACCCACCGGCCAGTAGCTCTCTGTACGCCCTTGCTTTCTTGATAACAAGTTGGAATCCAATACAGGGACCCATCTCGCCTGCCCAGGACGCCTGAATCGGTCAAGCACCGACAACAATCCGGTCGAGTCATAAATCGCAGGCGATCCCTCCGCCGTGAAGCCAACCCATGAAAGGGTCGTCTTACGAGGAAGAGGCACCCGACCCTCTTGGACGAGCTCGAAGGAGTCTAAGTCCAGGATTGAGTAGCGCAAATTTTGGCAGCCTGAAACATCAGACCAACTCGATCAGTCATGACAGTCAACGTACCATCCAGACTCGTTCCGCCCTCTCGATGAACGATAAACACCATCTCCTTGCCCGCGACCATCGTCACAGCGTCCTCGCCTATTCTCCACAGGTACCGCTGGATTCCGCTGCTACTGAAGAATCGGACGTATCCTTTGCTGGTAGCCACGATGACGCTGCCCATGCCGTCGCCGACTGCTCCACCTGCAGCGACACACAACGCGTCTTCGCCTTGTAGCAACTGCCTTGTCCAGTCTGCTTGAGACGCCCACGAGTCGTACGGTCGATAGTACACGGTCGAAGGTTGGCCGTCTTGCGAAGGAGCTGCGTATACAATTCCTTGTTCACCTAGTGATGCCATGCTGTACTTGTTGTGATCCTGGAAATGGTATCCTCGTCTTGCGGCTTTGTCGTGAAATTCAACATTGACGACGTAATGAGTTTCTTGGTCCGTTACATCGACCACGCCGATCATGTTGAAAGCTGAGCATGAGCAAGTGATTCCAGTTGGACAGGCGTAGAACACTCACCAAGATATCTCTTCTTGTTCTTCATCGCCGTGCTACCAGGAGCGAATGCCGCCTGCGCCTTCGTGACATTCACTGAAGACTTAGTGGTCGCAAAGGATGTCCCGTCCGGAGAACCACTTACCAACTTCCGTTCGACCACCTCTAGTCCGCTCCCCATCCTCGGCCGCATACAGCCCATCGTCGTCCACGATCCAGTCATCCGCTTCTCCAATCATATCATCCACATCCTCCCCCTTATCCTCCATGTCTTCATCCAAGTCGTCTCCGAAATCATCGTCCAGCAGTCTGTCGAGAGCTTTGGCGCTGGCCTCCTCGGTCTTGACTGGATCAGGGTGACCGGCAGGAATAGGCGATGTCCACCGCGTGAAAGATCCGTCAAGGGAGGTGAAGGCGATCATGTTGGACGTGGGGGAGAAAGCGAGGTCGGAAACATCACCCTCTTTGATGGTTTTCCTGTCGTGAGCTGGTTGGACCGCCAACATGACCTACTTTGCGATGACAGCTCGACTCTCCGTGGACCAGATAGTTATATTCGGCCCGGTGGATCCAACGAGATACTTGCCGTTTGGTGACCAAGCGATTTCACTGAACGGCTGGTGGTTGAGCTTCGGAAGTTCCGCGATCCCACAAACTCACAGCTTTGGGTCCATCCGGGATGTAGGTGTGCCCTTTAGACCATCCGTCACGGTTGATGATTCCGATCTCTACTAGTTAGTCCGTCCCTATACCGACAGAACTTTACGTACCATTTGTTCGTGTTGGAATCGCAAAATACTCTCCCTTGGGGTGCCATACCGCATAGCATGATACGGTGGACCTAAGATATCAACAGGCGGGTCCAAGTATGAATCGTGGAGACTTACTCCGGATCGGAAGGAGCAATGACGCCCTCCATGATTTTCAGCAGGATTGGAGTTGAGGATTTCATATCGTAGATCCGCAACTTTCCATCACACGATGCGGTGACCAGATACGTCCCGGTAGGGTCCCATGAGGCTGAACGAACAGGTCTCGTACTGTCCGACAGCAGTGAGACGCGGTCAGTGGCATCCACATGAACAATCTTGACCAGCAAGTCGCTGCTGTCAATTTCCAGTTCTGACGCGCTAATGGCGACCCTCTATGACGTACTCGGCACAAACTGCTACTCTCTCACCAGAGGGGTCGATGGATACCCATCGGATAGCAACGCCTGGTGATCGGGTGATGAAGCCTCGAAACTCGTTCTGCGGGTATGAGAATACCCTCGCGATGTTATCCGTTGACGCCGTGACGAGGCTAGTGGCCTACTGATCAGTGCATGATTAACGGTCACAAACACCTCAGCAGCTCACCGAGCAAGACAACGAGGTAACAGCATCTGTGTGATTGTCGTGGAATCCAGGCTCTGAATCGGGGTCGTCGGCCTTGTGTATCCTGACGAGGCAGTCTGTCCCTCCCGTGAAGATTGTGCTAGATGTCAGTTGTGAATGGGTCAAGGGGATTGCCTGCGTGCTCACGCTCCATCAGGCGAAAAGCAGAGCTTTGTGGGTCCGCTCAGGTGGACTGGCAACGAGCGCAGGTTGTCCTCGAGCGATTCTGCCATGTTGGAATGTAGAGTAGCTTGGAGACTGCAAAGTCGGACATGAGATTCAAACGCGCACCAAGAGACGCGTCGAGTCCAGGCACGGGATGACCATGTGACACGTCATACAAGGCTTGGATGGTGATAATACTGTTGCCGCTCGTCCGAGATTTCGAGGATCACCTCGGACGTTAGTCAAGCAATGTCGATGAAGGCATTGAATGACACTCACTTCTTCTTGCATCCTATCATGTCCTTCTCTTGTGCTTTGATACGGCCGGCTCTTCGACAGACGTCGCGGATCGCTCGAACAACATGTATCGGTCGAGCGGGCTTTGCATCCTCTTCCCGTGTCGCTGAGGAGTCTACGCTGTCTAAGAAGCAAAGTGAGTCGCCGCGTTTCCAGATACGTACCGAACCTCTCAGTGGCGCCTCGGAGCGCGCGAAGGAGACGTATATCGCGGAAGAATTGCTCTTTGAGCTGTACTCACTCTCAGCTATATCATCATGCGCGCCGGGGACGGTCCTGCACGGCTTGAACGTCCTGAAAGACTCTTCCGACCCTGTCGCGAAGCCCGATGAGGAGTACCCAGCGTGGCTGTGGAACCTCATACCGACGGGCAAGAACTCGGATCTCGCGGAACAACCCAAGCAAGTAGTCAAGAAAGGAGAGACGTTTGATTACGCTGCGGAGAAACGACGATTAAAGGCGATGTAAGTGCAGCGCGACGCAGAGGAGAATCGGTCTAACGGTGCAGAAATAAAGCAAAGATCAAGGCTGCAAACTTCCTTCGGGGAGCTTAGGATGTATACTGTATTTTCTGGCTTATGCCGCCCTCTCCCCGAATGCTGCTTGGGATTGCGTTCGCCAACCGACACCGATCGCTTGAGCGGACAATGGGCATACATGCTGTTTTGACGATACTAAAGCTTGAATTTGGAGATACAAGCCTTGATCCCACATAAGACCGCTAGCCAACCGGAATTTCAAACTTGCCGGGATGTCCTGCCCTAACGAGTCACAAAGCGATACCGCACCTCTCGGGCCAAGTTGATGAAGGATCCGCTGATTTTCCCATCTGATGTTAGCACGAGTTCCGGGCAGATCGATCTTCATGAACCAGTCTCGCGGCGACTTACGACATATTCCTGCTGGACGCGTTCTGCTCGAGACAATCCGTCGCTCCCAAAGACGTCTTCATCGTCACCGTCAAATGCCTGCGGTCAGCTCGACATGCTCCGGTGTTATAAGCATTCGATGGGTGACTTACATTGACGATGCCGATCCACGAGTTCATCGAGGACATGAAGCTAGCAGTGATCGTATTTGAGTCGTCGTCGTCTTCCTCGCCGCCTGGCCATTCCTCGGATAGATTCGACGACGCAGATGGGGACAGCGCGGGCAAGGAGGCGACCTCATCGGGGACGTCAGGTATTGGCCGTGCGGCATTCCGTGGCGGAGGGCACTGATAGGGAAGGTGTTCGGGTGGGAGGGGGAAGCTGTCAAGGGTGATTTGATCTACCTCTTCCTTTGACTCTCCTTGTCTGCGGGCAGAGTGCCGCTGCGGAGGCGTTGAAAGAAATAGCGGGTCCAAAGAGAAGGGCTCAAAGCCAAAGTCGTCGATGCTCCATATAGGAGATATAGGAGCACCCGATGTGTCATTCGAATCGGGCGGAGGGGTCACGACGAATACAGGCAGACCAGCGCACGAGGGCTGAGGTACGCAAGACGACGTCATACTCGACCCAGGAGTCGAAGGTGGGTGGGAGCTCTTGGGCGTGAGGAGAGTCTCCAAGCTCGCCGTGGATCCGGTCGAGGTTCTTCGGTGTGTTTTGGAACGCGTGCCAGATGACCCGGATCGCGAATTGGGGGGCAGAGGGAAGTCGCAATGATATTTAGCGAGGAAAAAAGCGTGTCGCAGTTGCGACGGCGTCTGTCTCGGGTTAGTCGGGTTAGTTCTCGTGGACGAAGAGACGAGAAGGGGACAGAAGGTGATCCACTTACGGAGGATTGGATCTCATCCAGCCTGCGCATGATGTTCGACTCGGATCGTCCTTTACTCTTCTTGCCGACTATGTAGTCGCAGAGCATGTCGGTAGCTTCATCGATGGCCCTCGGGGAATACGCCAAGGATCGTAATGCCTCGGCGACCTGACGATCAGTGCCTTCCTGCTTGAATGTGCAGGGAACGAGACACTTACAGACGCTCTTGACGAGCTTCCCCGGTCCTGCTGCTGGATAAGGCTTGGCGTCGGTCCAGCCCATGTTGTAGACTTTGCGTCACTCATACTGGGATGATGGGCGAGAGTGCTCTTCTCCAGAAAGCTGTCCAATGAAGGACTATGTCAAGTCGCACAAAGCAGAGTTGCGGCGCAGAAATTCTCTATGCAGGTGACAAAGGCAGATCATCAAAGCGACTGCTCGAGACGCATTTCTACAATCGATCCCCCTTTGCAAGATCCTCATGACGGTCGTGATCCCGTTCGAACACGCCTCTTCCGCGCGCAGAAACCGAAGAGCACGCACAACGCCCAGACACGGCCCAGTGAGACGCGACGTAAGAAGCCTTTGAGCCTTTGCGTCCCTCGCACACTGAGTCTTTGGATGTCGATCGTTGAGGGCGTACACTAAGGACCCTCCTTTTATTTAATTTAGCGCCGATCCATGGGCATGCTTTGGGTATCTAGCTGGTGCTGCCTGTAGACTGTTGAAGAAAGAGTGGGACAAGTGATGTGTGGATGCACTGCAAAGACGGGGTTGAGTGCGAAGACACTGTCCTTTCAAGGATCATCCGCGATCGACGTGATGGTCATAGAGTCTGGACCTCCTTCCACCTCGAATCTGATGTCGTCAAGGCGACTGTGGACCGAAGGTATCCCACCAGGATCGACCGTTATCGATTATATGCATCTGGACGATCATTCGCATCGCCATCAAGATTAAGCCTTCTTCTGACTCGCCAATGCCAACCCTTGCCAAAACTCCCTCTCGGCATCAGAGATGCCCTCCTCCTCATCGATAATCTCTTCCACCCATCGTTGATAATCACCAGCCGAGATCCTTCTATCCCCACCAAGCCCCTCCAGCCGTTTGATGAGTCCCCGTCCAGACACTTCCAGCTGCTTCTTCGTTTGCTCGGTCACGGGCATGTCGTTCTGCGCGACGAAATCAATCCGGATGAGCTGAAGAAGGACCGTTCTCGCAAGCCATTCCATGTCCCAACCACCCTGATACGGAGCCGCGGGCGCGCCGATCCCGGGCTTCACGAACGATCCCCAAGCGAGCGATTCGGCCGCTCGGATCGCGTATGTCAAAGAATTGTCGATCAGCTGCGCCGCGTTCTTTTTGGCCGTCTCGTTGACATCTTTAAGTTTCGCGCGGGACAAGCTCGCCTTGCTGAGCTCCAGCAGCACGCTAGGTTTGAACGTCTTGGGCGTATCTGCGCTGGAAGGGAGGTCCAGCGCTTTGCCCCAATGCGTAACGGCTTGTGACAAATTGAACCATGCCGCCTGAGCCAAGGGGCTCGGGTCGGGAGGCAATTGAGGCGCGAGGAAGAGTAAGCGATAAGCTGTGGTTGAATGCGTCTCGGCCAATGTCGTGAGTATTTCGGCGCGCAACGTCGGCTGTTCCGGTGGTTGCACATCTAAGCTCTCAAGAAGAGTCGTCAGAGCGCTCACGGCACCTTCCAGCGATTTCTCCACGCCTGTCCCGGCCTTTGCGTCGGCCTTGTAAGCCTCCCATACCACTTCGTCCATCGCCAGCAAGACCTTGATCTCGGCGAGGTCGACCTCGGCCTGTCGACCTGGGGGTACAATCTTGCCTGCCCGGTCAAGGACTGATCGAACGGCAATTTGCTGGGCTTCATTAGGCGGACTGGACGGCTGAAGGGATTTCCACAAGGTGAGGTGGGTGTCCACAAGAAGCAAAGCAGTATCGACGAGCGATCCAGGTGTCGGGACATGCGTTTCGTAAGTCGAGGTTTCTTGGTCACCCTCGCCATCCGTCGCCGCAGGGGCGTCTACATCCATCCCCTCCCCTTCTACAGGCACCTCCTCTCCGGGACCAGCAGCTTCTGCTTGTCCCAGCATCTCTGACGCCTGGTCCATTTCGAGGTCTTCCGCATTGGCCGCGATATACTCCTCTTGACCCAGCATGACTTGCTCTAGCATCTCCCTCGCTTCGTTCCGGATCGACCGGATCTGATCCACCCGCTCTGAGTGTAGATCCTCAATCACCTCGGCAAGCTCCAACAGCGCTTGGGCGAGGTTGTACCCCGCGTCGAGCTGGAGGAGGGTGTTCTCGGTCAAGGTGACTGCGTGCCGATACAACTCGATCGAGGTGGTGAGGTAGGACACAGACGTCGGGGGGAGGAAGAAGGACGTGGCGAGGGTGAACAACACTCGAGCTCTGGAGGTGAGTGCTGAGGAAGGTCGTGGCAGGTGTCACTGACTGATTGTACGCGGCGTCATAGGTGGGTTCAAAGTCGTACGCTTTCTTGTACAGGTCTAAAGCCTTTTCGTAGAACCGCTGGGCCTGACAGTCAGATCGGTTCTGCGGAAAGTATACTATCTTACCTTGTCCCCATCTCTGTACCTCTCCCCTTTCTCTTCCATGTCTACTCCACCTGTTGCGTCAGCCTACGGCGAGCGAGGTGGAGCGAACAGACACACCATCCATAGCTTCATCGTAGGTATCATAGGTGAGCTCTCGCTTGTTCTTGCCCCCTTTCTTAGGGAGCCTCGAAGACGTTCCATCGTCGTCCTGTCTTCTCTTGTTGGGTCTTTTCGGTGCCATGGCGGCTCTGTGGTATTATGAGTAATGAGTGCCGTCGAATAATCTTGGGAGCTACGCATAGATTGGGATTTATTTCCGTTGGAACGGGTTGGGATCAATCCCAGCTGTACGTGTACCGATTTCTCCGGCGTTGTCCGATTAAAGTCGGTTAATCGATGCACCCGGTCTCGGTCGTCTCAGACTGACCAACGCAGCCGAGGACACACTGGCAACCCCATAGACTCACCTTTCTCTCACTCTTGGTATCACACTTTCACACCACGCACAGGAATATGTCTGAACAACACGCTGTACTTCGATATATCTCCCCCGGAACCTGGGCTTTGGTGAGTCAAACTGACTGATCGCTTAATATGTCGACTCCCTGACACCCAGGTCGAGCCTCTCTTCTCGGACAAGGGCAAAAAGGTCCTCGCGACCCTGATCGATTTCGTCGAGGTGAGCGATAGCAGTCATGGTTCCATCTTGTCGAAAAAAAGACTGACCTCAAGAACGATGTGATCCCGAATGAGGAGCTGTACCACTCTCAGATCCCCACGGACCCTTCCAAGAGGTGGAAATCGACCCCACCGGTACTCGAGACGCTGAAAAGCCGGGCCAAGCAATTAGGTTTGTGGAACCTGTGGCTGAGCGGAGGCGAGTTCCAGTACCTCGCCGGAGGTCAAGGTGGTGGACTCACCAACTTGGAGGTCAGTACTCGCGCCGTCACACATTGTCAGATGTCCTAACGCCTCAGTACGCTGTCATGGCTGAGATCATGGGCCATTCGTCCATCATCGCTGCCCAGGCGACCAATTGTTCGGCTCCGGACACGGGTAACATGGGTGAGTCACCATATTGCTCTCTGATCATACCATCATGCGCTGACCGTCAGAGGTCCTTGCCAGATTCGGGACCCAACAGCAGAAGGACAAGTATCTCTTCTCCCTGCTCAACGGGGAGACCCGAAGTAGTTTCTCGATGACAGAGTTCGGCAGTGAGTCTCAATTTACGATGTGGATGTTCACTCACGATCAGTCGCTTCCTCTGACGCTACCAACCTCAAGAACACCACCGCCACCATCTCTGGCGACAAAGTCACGCTTTCCGGTCACAAATGGGTGAGTCACCCCTCTCGCGTCTGTCATCACCCTGACCTTCAGTGGATCTCGGGCGCGGGAGACCCCCGTAACGCCGTACACATCGTCCTGGCCATTACCGACCCTTCCAACCCATCTCCTCACAAGCGATACTCGCTCGTCCTCGTCGAGCCCAAGCAACAAGGCGTGGAGATTGTCCGTCCAATGATGGTCATGGGCTACGATGACGCCCCTGAAGGTCACTGCGAGGTCAAGTACAACAACGTCAAGGTAGATGTTGAGACTGGTATCGTTGGTGGCCGAGCCGGTCTCGGACGAGGGTTCGAGATTATTCAAGCTCGACTTGGGTAAGTAAAAGCTTGTCAAGGTGTTCATGCGCCAATGACAGTCCCGGACGATTGCACCATTGTATGCGATCCATCGGAGTCGCCAACCGAGCTCTGGACCTCCTCCTCTTGCGAGTCACGGACCCTGTCAGGAAAACCTTCGGCAAGCGACTCCATGAACATGGTTGGTTTGATCCACCTCCTCACCGCTGCAACCGTCTGATATGATAGGTACCGTCGTTGCCGATATTGCGCACTCTCGAGCAGAGATTGATCAAGCTCGATTGCTCGTTCTGGCAGCCGCTAGACAGATAGACAAGCACGGCGCCAAGGGCGCTCTCAAGGAGATTGGCCTTGCCAAGGTGAGTTGTTGTCGCGGTCAAGGGGAGCACCCAGCTCACTCACAGTTCACTGTTCCGACCGTGGCGCTCAAAGTCGTCGACCGTGCTATGCAAGTGCACGGAGCGGAAGGAATCAGTCAAGACCAGCCGCTGGCGTACATGTACGGCAGCTTGAGGACCCTGCGATACGCTGACGTGAGTCGAGGGGTTTGAGTCTGGCGAAAACTGACAATAAGGGTCCCGACGAAGTGCACATTCAGCAGATTGGGAAAAAGGAGCTCAAGCGGGCTGAGGAACTGAGGACCAGGGCGGGGTACAAGCCGAATGCCGGGGCGAAGGCGAAGTTGTAGATCTAGTGTAAGCCGAAGTGCACGAAGCACAAAAGTGTGTTGAGAAGAATAGAAGGAATGCAAAGAGTGTCCAAGCTAGATTCCCATGGTGGCTCGCATCTACGTTGATAATCACAAATGCCATCTACGCGGTCTTGATCTTTTTCCCAGAGATTCTAAACATCTCCAACCACTGTTCCCGCCGATTACCCAAGTGGTACACAGCCTTTCCTGCGAAAACGATCCACACAAACGCTGTACAAAGGACGAGCGCTTCCTCCTCGGACCATCCCCAACCAAAGCTCCAACCCTCCACGGGACCGATCAGGCTGAGCAGCAGGACGGGCACCACGACAGGTAGCCATGTATCAGCATACGCCCAGCCGTACTCGCGCAGCTCGAGAGGGGTCTGGAATTTGGGCTCTGGCGAGAACAGGTTGAAGGTCGAGAATGCGATGCTGGCGAAAGGAACGGCGACGATGAAAGGGGTGAGGAGGAGGGTTGTCGGCGTTTTAGGGAGGACGGACGAAGAGGCGTGTAAGAGAGGGAGCACGGAGAATTTTGTAAGCAGGAGAGTTCTGCCTATGGCGTCTGGAAGGGAAAGGAGGAGTTCGAGTCCGAGCGTCGGTTTTGATGGCAGCAGTCGTCGGATCGGGGTGCGCGTCTGAAGAACGTCTGGGATAAGCGGCAGGAGCGGAGGAGAGGGGGTCGACTCACGGATGCCACCGAAAAGGAGTGCGACGTTGGGGTTGACGAGCCATGAAGGGGTCTGACCGGTGCAAAGGCCTGATGTCAGTATCGACTTTACAGGTGTCTTATCCCGGTAAACGCACAGAGAAACGTCTCTCCGCCAAACAACACGACCATCAGCCCAAAGAGCTCCTGCAGCAATGTCGCTCTAGACCTCGTTTTTGTCGCGATCTTCTTCTTCTTGGTCTTTGACCGGACCTCATGTTCCGGCGCCGGGGGATCAAAGACGCCAGAGGCTATCCAATCGATGATGAGGGACAGTCTCGCGGCTCCGAACAGGTCGATGAGGCCGAAGGGGAGGTAAGGGTGAATTGGAGCGAGGAGGTGTGGGAGGTAGGTGTGTATGTGCGAGAGGCCCGGCATGGCGAGGGAGCGCAAGAAGGTGTAGAGAGATGACGGTTCGGTACGAAGAGAGCGTGATCGGTTTTGTTGGCGGGTCGTGTGTTGATAATGTGTGATAGACGCGATAGCCGCCGGTAGACCGGAGGGCCGGGTCGGGTTGGGAGGTGGCGAGGAAAGGCCACGGTTGTAATGGCGTTGTTGCCGTGTGTAATGACAGGTGTAATGAGATCCATTGCCGATTAGGTTTCGAAACCTACGGGTGTAGACTACTTTCCCTTGCAGCGACATGACGTCGCTCATCTCCGAAAAGCCACCCGGGAGGGAGGCGTGACGGACAGATATTTCTCGCCAAAAGGTATTCGGCATTGCTCGACGGGTTCCTCGCCATCTCTCTCCATTTTACACCTTTCTGGTACATATATACCATCTCGACATTCTCGGCAAGGGGCTTCAAAAAGTCAACAAGCACGCGTCTAGACACTTGTTGAGGATACCGACTAACACGCCATAGCCCACCATGGCTCCTACGCAGAACAAGCAATATCCTTTCTGGTGAGTTTATCAGTGACGTCGAAAAATTAGCCCGAGAGATGATAGCTAACACCCCAGGCTCGGCGGTGAGTGACCCACAACAGTCCGCCATGCATGAAAGCACACACTGACCGCGTCTTCCGCTTTGCTCCCTATGCTCCTCCTCCATATTGTCACAAAACACTCCTCACCACCCCCTTTCGACGTTTTGCGCAAATTCGCTCGCCGAACCTGTTGATTTCGAACTCTGCCTGGTGAATTTCGAATCCAGGTGCCGCTGCCTCCAGTGAGCCCCTCATTGCCCGTCGCTTAGTGCTGGTGACTGACCCATCCCAGTGGCCGCCTGCTGTACACATCCGCTCGACTATATGCGAGTGTGAGTGCATAAGACGCGCTTGCACGCTGTACACCGCGACGCGAGCAGTGCGAGGCCAGATCAAAGGGAACGAGCGCTGACAAACAGGCGAATGCAGACTAGCACCGCCAAGGTCGGCTTCACCAGCTCCGTCTCGGCGGTAGTCAGAGAGGGAGGTCAGTCGCGTGCACCTTCCTAGTTTGAGAGGTAAAACTGACGCCTCGTAGGTTTTAGAGCGCTGTACACTGGACTCTCCGCCTCTATCTTCCGACAAATGACCTATTCGGTCGTCAGATTAGGTGCTTATGACGCGCTGAAACAGACCCTCTCAAAGCAAGGTGCGTTGGATCTCCCCGCGTTGAATCGCGGAATGGTTCCTGATCTTGCAGGGAAGAAGAAATTGGGCATGGGCGAGATGCTGGTCTGTGCCAGTGGAGCGGGAGCGCTTGGAGGACTGGCTGGTAACCCGGCAGGTGAGTCACCGAAAAATACAGCAGGGGGGATTGTCAGCAAGAGCTGACGCGACATTAGATGTCATTCTCGTCCGGTATGTAAACGAACCCCCTTCCCCCCCCCCCCCCCCCCCCCGCCCCCCCCCCTTCTCCGAAACAGGACACTGCTGACTCCAGCATGATCACCGACCCGGTCAAGCCGCCAGAGCAACGAGTGCATTACAGGAATGCTGCTCACGGTGTTTACAAGCTTAGCACCACCGATGGCCCCGCTGCCCTCTTCCGAGGTCTCCTCCCCAACACTGTGAGTTTTATGCCTGTGCCAACGATGGTGACGAGACCTAACCGCAGATCCGAGCGGTGATCATGAACTCTGGACAGCTCGTCTCGTACGATGTTTTCAAATCGATCCTGCTCGGCACCATTGGTTTGACCGACGGAATGCCGGTCCACATGCTCTCATCGGCCTTAGCGGGTACTGTCGCTACCACCATCTCGGCCCCCGCGGATGTCGTCAGAAGTCGAGTCATGAACATGGCCAAGGGCAACGAGCAGAGCGTGGTGGGCATGATCACGGAGAGTCTCAGAAAAGAAGGGCCGAGGTTCTTGTTCAAAGGCTGGCTGCCCGCTTGGAGTGAGTATTATATGCCGCTCAAAGACCGCTCACTCCGATTCATGCACATGGGAATTATAGAAAAGATCAATGCTAATAAACAGTCCGTCTGACCCCCAACACCATCTTCATGTTTGTCTTCCTGGAACAGCTCCGAGGTGTCGTGGATTTCGTCCGCGCCAAGCGCGACCTTCAGCCGGGCAAGTTGGCTTGAGTGCCAGATCCGACGCTTTCTTCCCTGCACCAGCCTGGTCAGACAACATTCCACGCATCCTCGATATAGACTTTTAGACTCTTCACAATCCAAGAGGACCATCTCCGCCTCGTCTCGTTTCACCTGTACCACCATCTCCCTGCCACGGTAATGCATATAGCCAAACACGACTCAGACTCTCGCCTTCGGCGAAAAACCGTATCTCCTTCGTCTTCCTTCGTTGCGAGCCTTTTCGTCGCAATATTGAGAGTACAGGTGGAACACTCCTCCGGCAGCTGCCAGAGCGGCAGCGAGACCAAGCTGGTTCCCAATTCCCCAGCCTGATCCCTCCTCAGTCTCAACTCCAACCTCCCGAGTCGGGCTTTTTCTCAACAGCCCCAAGCCCGGGACCATGCTTCCCAATCCTGAGCCTAAGCGGCTGATCAATCCGCTCTTGGACGTTGTCGGCTTTGACAGGTCCAGATCGGCCGTCGCGGGCACGGCAGTGCTGCTTCGCGAAAAATCTCCGCTGGCTACCCCTTGAGTGGACTTTCCCCAGGGTACTGAAACTCTTGGGAAGCGTTTGGGGAGGAAAGCGCTGATATTGGACCAGTAGCTCTTGGCAGTATTTCTTGCGTCCTTGCCCTCCCCCGCGACCGCCAATCCCATTGCTGCTGTCGATGTCAATCCCTTTACGTCAACGTCGTTCGTGGCAGGAGCCAAGGGGTCGGCGATACTCGTCGCACCAAGGTCATCCCCTGTGTCTCCAGTGTTTGAGATGTGGTTCGAATGTGATTTGCCTGTGAATCCGGGGAACCACCCGCCCGCCCTATCCATCACTGCTCCCAAGCGCGATTTGGTCGCAGCGGCAGCTGCGTTGGTGGTGTTGGCAACGCCATGTCCAAGGTCGCGGGCACCGCTCATGCCTTTGTTGTATAGCGACGTCACACCGCCCCCAACGTGCCTGGTGCCTGCCGCCACGGACTCGCCCACCCTCTCGAGGTCAAGACCATGCGGTCGGGTCTTCTCGTTCACCGTAGACACCGCCCCAGACATCCAACCACGGAACTTCCCCCAATGACTGAGACTGGCCGAAGCTGACTCTGTATCGCTCCAATGCGATTTGAGCTCCTCCGTGACAGGCGGTACCACACTGGAAGTGGGCAGGGTGGTCATTGCTGCTGTCTCGTCTGCGTAGGGTGACGTCAACGGACTGGTCAGGCTGGACTCAGAAACTTGAGGTGTACCGCCATGTACAGCATCAGGGGTTTGCGCTGTCGTATCGACAGCGGGGGGAGCAGCTTTGGGCGAGAACAAAGGAGCAGGTATCGCACTTTGCACTGTCATGGGAGGCAGATCTGCAAACGTATTTAAAGGGGAAGCTCCTCTCATCGGAAAGGGAGTGGACGACGCGGGGGTATCGTCAGGTGCAGAATGGATGATCGATGGAATCGAGGGCTTGGTGATGGGGTCGAGATCGGCAGTGACATCGGAGGAGGCAATCTGGGACTCTTTGAAAGCACTGGTGGCGTCCGGGGAGCTCAAACGTGACACTTCAGCCTCGAAGCTTCGAGGGATAGCCGCTTCGGACTGAGTTTGAGGAGTCGACACGGACGTCTGGGGGGTAGCATACGATGAGGCTGACAGGTAGCTTGTGTCGTCTTGATCCTCATTCGCGGGAGGGACTGAGAACGCGCTTTCGGTGGGAGCGGGGCTTTGCGGGGCATCGTGGTAAACAGGGTCGGGCGTGTCCGGGCGGGACGCACTTGCGATGTTCGACGCGGGCCCAGTTGCGTCAGTTGTGGACGGCTGGATGGCAGTTGTTGAAGGCGGAGAAGGAAGACCACTCGAGGGTTGAGTGTTTTGATTCATGAGTTGCTGATTGTACGCCGTGAGAATGTCGTCGGTTGTATGGGGCAGGACTGAGACGGGATTGCCCGTGTTCATCGTCACATACGGAGACCACGAAGTGGGCGGGCGCGCCGCGGAGTAGGCGGTGAAGCTTGGGTCCAAACGCCTGAAATCATACCCTTGCATGCCGCCCGGGTAGGAAGGGGCGGCCCCAAAGGTCAAACCAGAGAGTTGGGGGTCCCATACTGGTCTAAGAACTGATCCTCCAGGTCCCAAAGACGGTTGTTGGCCCAGGTGGGAGAAGTTCAGGGGGGGAGGATTTGGATATAAGTGAGACGCGGCGATTGAAGGAACATACGAGCTCATTGTAACTTGGCTTCGCGTCACCGGAAAGAGGGCGTGAGAATGCTAGAGGTGGCAATTCAGGTGCAAAATGACGATCACAAGAGACAGAAGATGTGGGAAACGTGTTGTGGATGTTGCTGTAATGGTGGTAGTTGTGGTGATTGTGGTGGTCTGGTGGTGGGAGGGGACTGCGAAGGATGTGGGAGTGAAGGTGTAAAGCGGAGATCTGTGAGGGAGGGGAAGAGGACGACAAATGAGGGGGGCGAGTGGCGACAGGGAGGAGTATGAGGGGATATCCACAAGTGTCTGGCATATTCTCCCAGGGATCCGCGGTAAAAGGTGAGAGGTTTTTGACGGGGGTCACGGTATAAAGGACATCATGGTCTGAAGCACGTCGAGGGTGAGGACAAGCTGCGGTGGAATGATCTGGCATGTTCCTCGTCTATCCATGAGGGACGATGATGCGCTGATAGTCCGTATGGGCTCCCTTCTGAGCTCTGGCACGAAAAGGGGTCAGGGGTCGGCGACACGACGCTCTCGCCCGGGACCCAAGAGCCTGCTACACGTAAGGTATCACCGCCCCCCTTGCTTAGTCTTACATACTCCTACCTGCCCCTGTCAGTGGATGCAGAGTGTCACCTATTGACGAACAGGGGTTGAGATCATCCTTTGTCGACCCCGCCGCATTAGTGACGCCTCGGATTGGCTTCGTAGAGTGGATGAGGCGGTGCCACTACATGAGCAGGAAGGATAAGAGAGGTGGACCTGGTTTCCGCCTAGCGCACATGGGTGTGATGTCGACTTTCTGAGCGCGCGAGCATGTTCCATGAAGCTATGGTAAGAGTTTTGACGCGCGAGAGCAGGAGAGCGAGGGGATGGATTTCACTGTGGCAGTCAATACCACCTTTGCATTCAAGTTGGTCGATTGAAACACTCTATACAGACTCGTTCATCATGTCTGCTATATCGACGTTTGAGATCCATCGGGGCAAGCTCCGGGTCGATGTAACATTAGGAGTGAGTAGCCCGCCAGAGATGAGCACAGTCACATTCGGGTTATGATGGTGCATGTTGTGGGATAAAGCACGTTGTATGTAGAATGTAATGCAGTTGAAACAGTGAAAGCGAGAATAGTATCGGAAATAAGTCTGAGAAAGTGTGATGGGCGAAACATGGAGGGGAGAAAGAGGGGGACAGGGGGACAGGGGGACAGGGGGACAGGGGGACAGGGGGACAGGGGGACAGGGGGACAGGGGGACAGGGGGACAGGGGGACAGGGGGACAGGGGGACAGGGGGACAGGGGGACAGGTGGAGGAGGGGAGAGGGGGAGAGGGGGGAATGGGAAGAGGGTGGGGGGAAGGGGCAGTGTACAATGGAGGAGAGAAAGCTGGCAGGGCGAGGGGACGAGGGGACTGTGGGACGAGGAGACGAGGAGACGAGTTAAATGATTGACGAATGCGAAGGTTGACCCGTTGTAAGGTACAGGATTTGACAAGGTGGGAGAAGGGTTTGAGCGCATGCTGACAGTTAAGGCGCAGTACCATCATACCGTATGTCTGAAGCGGTAGGAGATGTGTTCGAGGGTAGGAAGTTCAAGCGTAACGCGTCAGTGAGACTTCAGGATACGTCGGGGACGACTGGTAAGGATTCGGCTTGGAGCGAAGATGCTGTTTGAGGTTCCCCAAGCGAGATCTCAAATGAAAACCGCTCCGGGTGGCCTGATGGCCAGACTGAAAGCCAGCTGTGGATGATACGCCGCTCCTGTCATCCGTATCATGCGCCTCGGTATCTTTTCTTTTTTCACCAAACCGGGACATTGGAGTCGAGGCTTTTCGACGCCATGCGCCCGATCCCTTGCTTTGTAGAGATGTCGGGGATTGCTCCAAATCCGTTGGATGTCTCGTGGTGGACTGGGGCTGTGCAGACCAGCTCGAGCGTTGGCTCGGGATCGGCGCTGCAGGTGTCAGGAGAACCACAAGGCCAACAGCCAGTGGGAAACCTACCTTGCTCAGTGTCCTCACCGGAATAGCCACGGAGATCATCGTACTTGTCTGTGACCTTGGGGGCTTGGGGAATACTTGCGGACTCTTGGCTGTATCGCGTTGACTTTCGAGCGGACCGAGCTTTGGACATGGCCTTCGCAGTCTCTTGGTATGCGCTTTGGCCACTTACACCAGCAACATGGTCGGCTCCAGACAGGTGATTGATTACATCAGAAGTGCCGTCAGATTTAGTCCTGACTCCGCTCCAGCAATCTTTACGGAGGTCTAATTCATGGCTGACAAGAGGCTCAAAGTGGAGTTGCGGCAAACAGGGCCGCTGCTCTGGGTCATCGGCTCCAGTCCTCCTGTCCGTCCTGGCAGGCGAGGTTTTACAGATACTTGCCCCTTGGAATTTAGTTATACCACTATTGGCAGGGGAAGAGGGAATAGCAGGGACCGTTTCGTAGTATTTGTCAAATTCAAACGTCATCCACTTGCAGTCGTATTCCCCTTTGTTCGCGTCTGATTGCGAGCACAATGAATCATTCTTCCCCAAGCCAGAACGGAACAGACGGGGTACTCTCAGCTGTTGGCCGGATAACAGTTCTGACACTTTGTGCTTGGCGGAACGGAACAGACCTGCGATGGACGTGCGGACACCGGAAGCCGTTGAAAGGCGACTTGAAGCCATACCCTCTATTGCGGTGCAACAACCGCTGGCCCCGCCCGAACTTTGTCGCTGGGGGTTATGGATGTGCCCAGTCTGAGAGGAAGCACCCTCCTCTGCTCTAGCAGCTGATGATGACCCAAAAATCTCCGACACGTCAAAAATTGGCCGGACTCTGGAGAGCGTTGTTGTTTCTACCCCAGATTGGCTGTCTGATGTGGAAGGGTGCCAGTTCGCGGGCTTGTCGTCAGTGGGGCCTGTGCCCTTGTGTGTTGCTGAGCTGGCTTGGACTACCTCCCCATCACTCTCCCTGTCGTTCCCAATCACTGAATCAGAAAACGACTGTTGAGATGGCACTGGAGACAATGTCATCTTCGAGTCGAAGGTACAGGGTGTGTGAGGATACGAAGTTCTGCGAGATTGTCCGTTTGAGGGGCCCGCTTGGAAGACACCTGAGCTGGGTGCTTGTGACTGGCTGCATTCAGAGCCAGTGCCGTCAAAGTCGCTCATTGCTGAGTCATACTCAAGCAGGTCCTGGAACACAACGTTCCTGTGGCATAAGCCGAGACTAAGTTTGGCACATTCGTCGCTCACCCTGGACCTTGTGGTGTAGGCAGAGGGCTCCAGACCTCAGGGGTCGTGTTCATTCCTCGCGCGCTCTGGTTATCATTCGTGACGTCTGATAGGGACGCTCGAGATGACATCCAGCTGCTATTGGAATTGTAAGCTTCGTTAAGGTCAGCGAATCAGACACTTACCCACAGTTCGGCTGTGATTCACCGCTGGAGAACGCCTGGTGGGCTAGCTGCCCGAGCGGAGGAGTGCCCACATTCGTGGTCATAAGTTGCTCAGACGAGGCTTGTTCATTAGCGACTTCAGAGCCGTCGCGGGCAACTCACCCGTTCCGTCTTGATCAGTGTTCGAGTCCTCTGGATTCCGGTTGAACTGCGCCAGCCACTTCCACACCGGTAGGCTCTGTGAGGCAGAAGGAGAAAAGACGGGTCGATGATCAAGGGTTTCCCCAGCAGATTCAGCAGCGGGGCCACTACGATTGCTGTTGGAATGTAACGAGGTCACCGGCCTCATTCTATGAGTTGCTGTGTGAGAACCAGGATTCGAATCACCGTCTTCGTCTTCTTCTGGCAAAACACCGAGGTATGTTGGAGGATGACCTCTCCAGGTGCCAGAATTACACCAACCTTGATCTGCTGAGTACCCATCGCTTGTATTGCTTGTGTTCCTGCCTTTGCGGGCTGGTACACAGGGTTTCAACGAGTCGGCAGTCTCGTACCCTGTCGGGTTTGACCCGCCGTCACTATTTGTGAACATTCTAATGCGTGGCGAAGATCACTGTGTGAGAGTGGCCAACAGGCGAACAGCTTGAAGAGGAACACCTTGCAAGGGCGGTGCCGAAGGGTCTTGAGCGTTGGAGAGACACTGTCAATGTCCAGGAAATAAGTGTGCAGCTTTGGTAGCCCGCAGACACACTACGTACTTGTACGAGCGCTGCCAATTATGCTCACAAGTATTGGAGGCTGTTATCCGATCGTCTGCGGTACTGGTGTGTCAAGGGGAGTGTATGGCGTAGTGTCAGGATGGTATTTGGGCTAATGAAAGTGGTGGGTAAGGCAAATTTGTGGAGGTGGTGTGAGTGGTGTGTGTGCTGTGAGTGGTGTGAGTGGTGTGAGTGGCGTGAGTGATGTGAGTGGTGGCAGTGGTGGGAGTGGTCCAGGGAACGGAATGTGAGAATGGCAAAATTGGAAAGGGTTGGGATAGAATGCCCCGGCAGACCTATCCTCCCCATTTCCCCCACCAAGATAAAGCCACATCCCTCACATAGAAAGGATCATCATCTCAAATGTAAGAGCTCCTGTCCGCGATAAAGGACGGGATACCCCTTCGAACATGGGATCGTGGTGCAACGGGCTTTCCATCACGATGTGGCACTGAATGTAAGTGGCGAATGCCACGCAGGGGCGATATCGCCGAACAACCTGGTTGGTCATGAGTGATCCTTGCATACAGCCACAGATATCTATAAACTAATGTCCGCGCGACCTATAATACCTCGTGTACGAGGTGTTAGAAGTATGTGATTTCTGCAAGCCGGAACATGCTCTCTTCTTTCACGTTGAGTAGGTCCTGCCCCAAATCTGCCTTGGCGCCCCTCTTAAACTTGAATAAAAGCGTAGTTCTGGCACCTCCCTTCCAACTGAGGGATCGCTCCCTGGGACCAATGCCTCCCTCTTGCATTGGTGACCTGCTGATGTTCAAGCTTCGGGAGCATGTCCGCAGTCCGTGAGGCCTCGCTTGTAGGTTAACGGCATACGCTCGCTTGCCCATCATGAAGGTTCTATCACAAAACTCAGCGTGTTGCTATGCTGGTCGGGAATTGTGAAGGGAACGCAGGATTCAGCTGGGAAAAGGAGGTCATACTCGGAAAGCCACCAACGGAAGGTTGGAAGGAGGGATTTGCGATCCCGGCGGATGGGGAGAATGCAGACGGGACGTTGAAGGGCTGTTGGCCGATGGTAAAGTGTGCGGAGGTTGGTTGTGGAAGGAACGCAGAAGGCAGCGATGCCACAGTTCCAGCTCCAAAGGGTGCGAAAGTACTGGGTGTTGCGGTGCCGAATTGGCTGCCGGGAAGAGCAGAGTGCACGCTATGAAGAGCGGAAGGCAAGGTCGGCAGGCCTGATTGCTGTCCAGGCAGGCCAGACTGCAGGAAGGACGGAGCAGTCGGCGCGCCATTCGCCGACTGCTGCCCAGCCCAACCAGGGTGCAATCCAGGCAGCGCAGATTGGTGTCCGGACGGGAATCCTGGCTGTCCATACACAGTTGGAGGGACGGACAGAGCGGATGGCAGTACTGACGGACCAGATAGCTGTTGAAAGCCAGAGGGCAGGGTGCTAGCAGGGGCGCTGGGCGGTGCTGACGCGGACGGGATGGATCCCTGCGCTTGTAGTCTGGCCAGCTTGGAAGGATGAAGTCCTTCAACCATCTTCCGCGCCCGAAGGGCCGGTTCTTCGGACTGTCTCTCCGTGCCTGGAGCGCTTGCGAGAATACCAGTAGATGGCCCCGTCCCGAAAAGCGCCCCCGTGCCATAAGCTGTTCCCGGGTGAAAGCCTCCTCCCGTTGCTGTGCCGAAACCGGAGAGAAATCCGGTCTGTTGCTCTCTCCTCATCGCCTCTTGCTGCTGCTTGTACATTGCCTTGAATGCTATCATCTGCAACCGCCAAGCCAGAGGGGTGGTGCTGTCATCGTCCGAACCCTTATTCCGCGAGACAGGCACTCCGGGGGCAATGTCTTCGTCATCGAACGGCTTGGTCTTGTCATTGAAGCTCCGCAGGTTCTGCAGTTCCCATAAACGGCGACCCCAGGGGAAAGGAGCGTAGTGGCTGGGGGACAATCCGAGTGTGTCCGTCGGGGGGTTGAGCATAAATGAGAGGTCCCGCTTCGGACCACCGACCGAAGTCGGCAGGAATTCTCTGGGACCGTAAGGATAGTTGAGGGCTTCGGGACGCCAAAAGTGCGAATGGTATGGTCTGGACGGGATCACAGTGACTCTGCTTGGGAAAGGTGCTGAAACAGCCCTGCCATGATGGGATGTCGTCGAGTGAGGTACGAGTATGAGAGGGGGGTGGGTTGGAGTGTTTTTCGGAGTGCGTGGTACACAGGTGCAGATGCGAAGGGAGCTGGACGACTGAGCATGAGGGGGACGAGAGAGTAGGGGATGGGGTGCAGTGCTGAGCCTTGAAACGCCCAGGGTGTCCGTCCGAGAGAAAGGAGTGCCTCTTTTGTGGGAGGCATGGAACAAACGGGAAAACGAACATCACTTTCCATCTGCTCCGACTCTTTTTGTGTTGCGCGGTGAGACTGTGCTCACAATACACAGCTGTCCATGACCTGGACGGGGTCAATACTGTCCATACTGCATGGGCGAGCGATGAAGCGACAGCTCAGGGAGATGAGGAAAAGAGAGTCAGCGGTCAAGTGTCCATCTTAATTCCTCCTCCCATTTACACGCCCCGTCCGTTGTTACCCCTCGAAGTTGCTCTCTTGCTCTCATTGCTCATCTTTCCCGATCCATCCCTCTTTCTCTCTCCCCCTCTCATCTCGCGTCGCCTTCCACAATGTCCGAAGACCGTAAAAGCCGATGGGACGCTCCCTCAGACGCTCCAGCGGCGTCTACATCGTCCTCGACACCCGCCCAAAAGCCCGATGAAGCCGCCGCCGCCGCCGCTGCCATTGCCGCCAAAATCACCGCCAGCATGCGAGGTCCTTCCGGCGCGATGGGCAACGAGTTGATCAGGCTCATGCCGGGCGAGGAGGGTTATACCAAAGACATCCCGATCAACGACTTGAAGAACCGTTATGTGTTGACAAAGGGTTCTACTCAGAAGCAGGTGAATTTGTGTTCTTCTCCACTCGTGTCTCAGCCATCTCCGCGTTACTGGGCCGCTCTTGGCCGACTGATACCTTTTTGAGGGTATCTGCGGCGACTGCGGGCGCCGACAAGTGGACCGGGAGAGGCAAATCCAATTCGCGACAGCATACTGACAACAGATCTCTGAGGAAACCGGAACGTCCGTCACGACCAAAGGTGTCTGGGTGCCCGATGCTTCCCGTCTCGGCCCCGGCGAAGTGCCGTTGTACATCCACATCGTCGCCAAGACCCAGGCGGCTCTCGATGCCGCGTCGGCCAAAGTCCAAGAACTGATCGACCAAGAGCTTGGACCGTTGATCGACACTCGAACGCTTATCGCGAGGAACAGGGCGTTGGGTCTGCCCATGCCCGCTGGTGTGGATGCGCAGGGCCGAGTCAAGTGGCCAGAGGCCAAGCTGCCTATCGGACTGGACAGTTTGAGAAATTTCAACGTTCGAGCGAAGACTGTTGGTCCAGGTGTGAGTCGAGTCGTGAGCGCGCACGGCTGTCGGTGCTGATCTCAGGGTATGTTTGTCAAGTACATTCAGGCGGAGACGGGAGCCCGAGTCCAGATCAAAGGCTTGGGATCTGGATTCATGGAGGCGGACACTGGAAGAGAATCCGAGGAGCCCATGCACATCAACGTCGCGTGAGTCTGTTGTTTTCGACTTCAATGAGCACCCATCTGACAATCAGCGCCCCCACGCAAGATCAGGTGGAGCGAGCAAAAGCGCTAGCAGAGGACTTGTTACAAGTGCTGCGAATAGAATATGAGAAGGCACGAAATGGCGGAAATGCCGGAGGTCAAGCGGGTGTCTACCAGGCGGGTTACGGGACATACGCGCCTGCCGCTGGCGGAGCGGATCCATACGCGGCATACTATGTGAGTGATCCACCCTCCCCGTTGTGTGTCACTACTCACACGCAGGGCAATGGCACACCGGGTCAACAAGGCAGCGCTACCCCTGATGCAGGTGCGGCTGCGGGTGCGAGTGCTGGTGGCGCTCCTCCAGCGGGACAGATCCCGCAACAGGGTACCGAGGCGTGGCAGCAATACGCTGCGTACTGGGCCGCGTACGGATACGATGTCAATGACCCTCAATGTACGTTGTTCTCCTGTCACTCGACAGCTACTCGCAGAGCTGACACTGCAGTCCAAGCGTGGCAACAGTCGCAACTGCAGCAGGGCGGTCAAGCTTCTGCAGCTTAGAAAGCTTGGTATGGGAATCGAGGTGGCAGTGTCGTCAAGGCCCAGTCAAGGTCGAGGAGACGACAGCGTGTACATTTTCTTACTGTATTTACAACTCGTATGCATCGCATCAGGGTTTAGCTACGTATGACAGCTATGAAAATCCGGACGGGAAAGCATGTGCAGTCTTGTCGGGACTCCTCTTTCGTAGCCAAAGGGAAAAGGAGTGGGGGTTTCCAACCCGCCGAAGCGGATTGGAAGAGAAGAGCGCGAACAGAGTTCCTCAATATAGCATCCGTTCCTATCGCCGAACCCGTGAGATTGGGGGGAACGGCGTACACATGGATGCTGGTGGGTGTGGGGTGTGGGGGGAGGAGAGGAAGGGTAGCCGTTGCGGCCGAGTTAGCTTTAGTCAATCTCGTCCTATCACGGGGTCAGTCGTTGAGCGCCGTGCTGTCGGTTTGCGATACAATAACGACACATCACGCGTATATCGTAGTTATGCACAGTGTGATGAAGTAAAGTAGAAGAAGGAAGAATAGAGCGAGGAGAACGCCCGGTGAGTTTGGTTTGGTGTCAGACTCCCTGACGTGTCAAAAATGCCACGTGTTGATAACTTCATGACGCTTCCCCCGTCGACGTGTTACCGCTGTCCACTCGATCCACCCACATTGGCATCTTCCAGAGGTATCAGCATTCGTCGCGGATCCATCCCCTTCGTGACTCAAAAGATGCGGTCGACAATAATACCGCTCTCATTTTTGTCTGTCGCTCTAGCAGCGGCACTGCCACCGCAGAACTTTGTCAACACGGCTATAGCTCGGACCGTCGAGCTCGGAGGGTCCGTCACCCACGTCACGACGCAGTACAATGTCAAGGCGCTAGTGGACGGTCCGGGAGAGTATCACCTGGCGCTCGGAGGCGATGGCGATCCCGAACCAGCATGGTGGGAGGTTTTGATCGCTGGCAAACCGGCCGAGGAGCTAGAAGCTGTTTCGGATGGGTGAGTCGCGCCTTTCCCCTTTCCATGCTGTTGTCGTATCAGAGGCTGATGGCAGCGCGCCGACGGTCAAAGTCCCGTTGGGCGATTTGAAGAAAGGGGATAGTGTGACCGTCTCGTTGAACGCTTTGCAAGGGCATGCGAGCGTGCCCTTGCCGAATGAGATTGCGCAGCGTGACCCGCAGTACCTCGTCTGGACCTCCAACTCGACCTATGTCGACAGCTGGTACCCGGCCGACGTGGAGCGGATCAAAGTGAGGTGAGTAACAGTCGTCCTTGGCAATACTTCGAGCTCATACCAAGATCCCCTACCCCCAACATCCTGTCGCACTCGGAGGTCCCCTCGACGTATACTCGCGACAACACGGTCACGAAAGCCTCGTCCACCATCACCCTCGGCCCGTTCCATGCCCTCCCGGCGACTCTGGGCGATGGTGTCGAGCGACAAAGCTTCAACGTCCACTTTGAGACGAAAGAACCCGTCATGGGGGTCAGGAGCTTGAGACGGTCTGCCGAGGTCTCGCACTGGGGCGCCAACTTGAACATCCAAGACGAAGTGCATCTCGTCAACAATGGACCGAAGTATGTGTTGACAACCTCGTCTTGTCTTCGGAATTCTTTACTGATATAATGCAGGCTCAAAGGCCATTTCTCACGATTGGAGCACCAGCAATCCCGGTTCCACGCCTCCAAACCCGCCCAGATCCTCACTGATCTGACGTTGCGAATGCCGCCTTCAGCTCACTCGGCCTATTACTACGATACGATTGGCAATGTCTCCACCTCGCATTTCAGACAAGGCTCCACCCCGGCTCAACAAGCCAAGTCGTCCAAGGTGCGAACGAGCTCGCGCGCCGTCGAGGGTGCCTTGGAGCTTCGACCTCGGTACCCATTACTCGGCGGATGGAACTACACCTTCACGGTCGGTTGGGACATGCCGCTTGGGGATGTGCTCAAGGTCGACGGCGAGAAGCAAGTCCTCGGTGTGCCGTTCTTGACTGGCTGGAAGGATATTTTGGTCGATGACGCCGAGCTCAAGATTATTCTGCCCGAAGGCGCTCGGTTAGTAGTTGGAGAGAAAAGTATGATTCGTATGCTAATGGTAGCGATGTCGAGGTCTTCACCCCCTTCCCCGTTGACAGCATCACCCATTCGACTCACAAGACGTACCTCGACACGACGGGACGACACGCTGTGACGATCAAAAAGTCCCTGGCGACGGAGAACCACGCGCAGACCATCTTTGTCACATACTCCTACCCTCTGTCGGCGCACCTTCAAAAGCCCTTGGCCGTCTGCGCGGTCGTCGCTGGGTTGTTTATCCTCGGTGCGGGTCTCAGAAGAGTAGACATGGGGATTGAGAAGAAGTAGACATGCACCCCGCTTGACACGATGCTTGAACCCCTTCACCCCCCTCCACCCTCCCCCTCGGAGAGAATCGTATCTTGGCTCGGGTCTCCAAAGCTGTCCCTGTGAGGCCCCATGCGGGTTGATCGGCTTTGACTGTGGTAGCTTGGGAAAACGAGATCTTGTTCACGGTCAACTCCGAGGCTCATTCGAAAATGCAAGAGCTCCGGGACGATGCGAGTTTTTCGAATATCGCGGCCGTAACCCTTGAGAGATGGGGGGACAGACAGGGACGAGGACGAGGTACCGATCGTTCGGAAGGTTGCGGTGTGATGATATTCGAAAAAGAGCAACAGGTCCAGGAGAGTGTGCTTATCTCTCCACATTTAATTTACCGGGACCTTTTTCACGTCTACCTTACTCGTGGGCTCGCCAGGGGGACGAGGGTGAGTGCTATTGGGAATGTCGGTGTTGACAGCCGTCGAAATCCGTGTCTGGGCGATGACTGTGTAGGGTGACAATGTGGGGCCGGCAACGTCGGCATCGGTGAAGGGCGCCCCCGCAAATCGGGGCAGTTTAAAAATAGATGCCGCTAGTCCACTTTGAGCTGACACTCTGCTGCTAATAATCCCACACCGGGGCATGGTCGCCTCGTTGCCCTGCGAGAGCTGCTCACATTGTAAACTCTATGCCTGACCTATGAGATGACAGCTGACTCACCGCCGGGGTCATTTACCGATGTGGAGGTGAAGCCATACCGCTCCGAATTCCCGAGGGGCGGCATTGAGGGCGGGGCAAGGGGACAATGGGGGCAAAGGGGAGACCCCTGTTGGGTCAAGGTGACCGCTCTGTGCCGATGTATATAAAGTTGAGAGATGAGCGTGGAGAAAGACGACATCACGCCCCCCGTCCCTCGTTCTGCTGATCATCCTCCATACAGCCATCCTTACGCTTGAAAACGAAACCTTTGCAGCAAGACCCTCCGCGCCCAGCCATGTCCCACGCCCCCCGCGACTCGGTTTACGCCGACACGGTGATCGAAGGGCAGCACCATGGTTCTGCCTCGATCAAAGCTCAGCTGGCCTCATGGCACGCGAACCGGGGCAACCGATCTTTCTTGTCGGCCATGATCCCTCGATGGTACACCCCGCCTCAAGGCGAGGAGCAGACGACCAAGAACCCCATCAAGCTTCTCCGCATGGTTGGTCCCATGGGGTGAGTGTTCTCGGCCGTACCTCGTCTGTCAGGGATGTGGGGGCGTAGTGCGTGCTTGGCGGCTGACATGTAGCTGGCTGATGTTCTTCTCCGGATGGTTCGCGTGGACCTGCGATGGATATGATTTCTTCGCCGTCTCGCTCACCGTCTCCCGATTGGCCAAGCAGTTTGAGGTCAACACAAAGGTGAGTGTACAAGGGGGGTTTGATCGCGTGCCCTGGAAACCACCGTCGGTAGCTTGGTCTGACGAGTTTCTAG
Source organism: Papiliotrema laurentii (assembly GCA_031326905.1). Taxonomy (NCBI): domain Eukaryota; kingdom Fungi; phylum Basidiomycota; class Tremellomycetes; order Tremellales; family Rhynchogastremaceae; genus Papiliotrema; species Papiliotrema laurentii. The sequence continues at coordinate 366,848 of JAODAN010000010.1, forward strand.
CACATCACCACGGCCATCACCCTTACGCTACTGTTCCGATCGCTCGGCGCTCTATTGTTCGGTGTGCTCGCCGACCGATTCGGCCGTAAATGGACATTGGTCTCCAACTTGCTCCTCATCGCCGTCTTTGAGCTCGCCTCGGGTTTCTGCAACACCTACTCGCAATTCCTCGCTGTCCGCTCGCTTTTCGGTATCGCCATGGGCGGTATCTGGGGGCAGGCAGCCGCCACGGCCCTGGAAAACGTCCCCGTCGCTGCGAGAGGTCTTTGCTCGGGTATTATGCAACAAGGGTATTCGGTCGGATACCTCTTGGCCGCGGTGATCAACCTCGGCGTAGTCCCTAAATCCAAATACACTTGGCGCTCGCTCTACTTCATCGGTGCTGGATTCTCTGTGGCCGCAGCGATCGTCCGGGCTTGTCTGCCTGAGAGTCAGCAGTTCCTGCTCGCGAGGGAAGAGGCCAAAGCGAGTGGAAGGACCACCAAGCAGGCGACGAGGGCTTTCTTCCGTGAGGTCAGGGTGATGCTGAAGACCAATTGTAAGTGGCGGTCTGATCTAGACACCGTTCAGCACGCGCTGACATCTAGGGCTTCGATGGATCTGGGCTGTCTGCATGATGAGTGAGTGGTCCTGAAACTCCCTATAAGGAACATGAACCCACACCCATTTGCAGACAGGCGCTAACCCTCAGCCGGGTTCAATTTCTTCTCTCACGGTTCGCAGGATCTCTTCCCCACGTACATGAAATCCAAGGGTCTCTCTGATTCTCTCGCCTCGAAAGCCACTATTATCGGTAACTGCGGCGCGATAGATAAGTCTGTCTCTTCGCAGTGAGGTCACATGCTGACGAACACTGGGAGGTACCATCTTCGGCTACTGCTCGCAATACATGGGTCGACGACTTGCGTGAGCCACGACCGCCTTGATGCTTCCAGCGTTGATGCTAATTCTCAGCATCCTGTTCTGTCTTTGCTACACCGCCGCTTGGATCCCACTCTGGATCCTCCCGTCCTCCTTCAGCGGTCTCTCTGCAGGAGCCTTCATGGTCCAGTCTGGTGTCCGTAAGTGACTTTCTTCATCCCCGTGTGCTCACGTAGCTCACGTCCCAGAGGGCGCTTGGGGTGTCGTCCCGATCTACCTTGGAGAAGTCGCGCCTCCCGCCTTCCGAGCCACTTTCGCCGGTTTGGCGTACCAGCTCGGTAACATGGCCTCGTCCGCTGCCGCCCAGATCGAGGCCGATGCTGGAGACTCGATCAAACTGCCCAACGGAACGCCCGACTACGCGACCATCCTCGGTATCCTCATTGGCGCGGTCATCGCGTGGATGATCGTTTGTGTCTTCCTCGGACCCGAGGCGGATGGAGCGCACTTTGAGCAGGCTCACGTGGCTTACCAGGACGGTGCTGGCGAAGTGACTCACAAGGAGCTTGTGGACCCGATGAGAGTGACCAAGCCTGGAGAGGTCGGCACGATCGAGCACAAAGAGACGGTGGAGAAGGGTCACACGATGGCGTAGAGTGAATCAGCAGGGTGGATCACGGGGGTGGGTGGGGGGTGCGGGGTGCACGGTGGGATGTAAGAACAGTACGCGGGGAAAGGGGGATTGACCTTTGTACAATCGTCATAGGGTTCCAAGTTCATGCACTTACAGGTACAAGTGAGAATTTCGTGAAGAGTCGGCGGAGTGGCGGTGGCCTAGCTGTCGCGCCCGTAGGGTGACCGAGTGGATGGCTTGAGCGAACTTCGAATGAGTCTGGGTCGGGAGGAAGAAGTATACAATACAGCACTGGCCAATGTTGTGTGGGGAAACAATACCTGTTGGTCGGTCCGACTCTGGTCTCCCTCACTACCAGGCCGCAGTGAGACATGTGGCTCGGAAACGATGCCACTCTGGAGACATTCTTCAGTGGCTCATCCGGATAGGTTAGTTATGCTTTGACAGGGTTGCATAAGCTCGACTTCTTTCCGGTCTCAATCATCTACCGCCCAGGGCTGAGCAGATCTCTTTGCATCTCACTGCACTGACCACCTGCTGGAACGCCGTACAGCGAGAGGCCCCCCGCCAGTCACATCGCTGCGGCTGGTGAGTATGAGGGAACAGGGGTAAGATAGGCACATGAGACGAGAACATGCCTAATTGGGGGTCCAAGGAATAGGCTTCTTCGTGAAAACCCCTTCTAGCTCTTCCGGCGGAACCTACCACCTCTACACGGGCTCAGCGCAAATATTGTGAGCACAGTAACACCGCCAACCCTTCTACCCCGGTACACTTCTTCTCTCTCTCCACCCGACCAATAAAGCTATTCCCGCAATGGACGACGGGATCGAGCTCAACTTTGCTGCTCCTAGCGCTGGGGCCAAAGCGGCTATTGTCAGACGACAGACCGTGCAGAAGGGAGGGAGATGGACCGAGAGGTGAGTTCCCTCTGCCTCATTGGGTTCATCCCATCCTTGTTGTGTGTCTAATGCGATCAGGGCCAAGGCGAGAAAGGACGTGAGAAAAGTAGTCAAGAAGCTCGATCGGGTCGCTGCTACTGCTCCCGCCGCACCTGCTGCTCCTGCTGCTCCTGCACCGCAAGCGCCTGTCGCCAAACCTGCTCCTCCCCCCACCTCTGCGCCCACTCCCCATCCCCGGCCTGTCGCGTCTGCACCGGCCGCTCAAAAGAAAATCGAGACAGCTCGACCACCTGTCTCCCGGCCCAACCCGCAGCCCCGCTCCCCGACTGTACGAACAGAGCCGCAACCGAAAGAAAAGTACAAGCGCGTTCAGGAAACCTCTTTCGACGTGGACGATACGCCCATCGCCGGTCCTTCACGCCAAACCCCTCAGACTTCGAAACCGACTCAACCTAAAGCGCCGCAATTCATCTCCTCCCTTTTCTCTTCCAACGCCCTGCCCTCCGTACCTACCTCTACCGCTGAACCGACCATCGGCGCCCCCTCCAACGCCCCCTTGACTGGCGATACCAACACGTTCCCCGGAATCGGTCTCGATCCCCTGCTGGTGCATCACTTGACGACGAAGATGTCCATGAAAGCGCCGACGGCGATCCAAAGGAGCGCTTTGCCGTTCCTCTTGTCCGAGCCGCTGGACATTGCGCCCATTGACGATGAAGACCGGTACAAGGAGGCCAAGCTGCGCGACGTGTTCATTCAGAGTCAGACGGGTTCGGGAAAGACCCTGACTTATCTCCTCCCCATCATCCAGACCCTCTTGCCTCTCTCGAAACTCTCGTACATTGACCGATCGATCGGCACGCTCGCCATCATCCTCGCCCCTACTCGGGAACTGGCGCAACAGATTGAAAAAGTCTTGGAACAGATCTTGTCCATGGCGCTCTCTCTTCCCGGCAGTGAATCCGAGGAGACTTACACCCGATGGCTTGTGTCTGGACTGCTCACGGGTGGATCGACCAGGACGCATGAAAAGGCTCGACTGAGGAAAGGTGTCCCGATCTTGGTCTCGACGCCGGGACGACTGCTCGATCACTTGCAAAACACGAGCTCGTTCCAATGCGCCAAGACCTTGTTCTTGGTGCTGGACGAGGCAGATCGATTGATGGACCTCGGATTCGAGGAGACTATCCAAGGAATCATCAAAGCTCTCGACGGACGACGGAGGTTGGAGATTGCGGGAGAGAAAGAGATGGACGAGATTGGAGGAGGAACCATGCGATGGCCTTTCTGGGGCCGAGGACGAAGAACGGTGTTGTGTTCCGCTACTGTCGATGCCAAGGTCGAACGGCTTGCTGGAGCGGCGTTGCACGACCCGATTGTCTTCCGGGCCGCTCGAGAGTCGTCCCCCGACGCCAGTGGAAAGGGTAAAGAGAAGGCTTCGGTCACTTACGACCCGAACGCGATCGAGCTCCCCGCGGCGAGTCTGGAGAAATTTACACCGCCATCTCAACTGTCGCAGAAATACGTCGTTGTGCCGACAAAACTCCGCTTGGTCGCGCTGATCGCGCTGCTTCGAACGGTCATTGCCGGGGCGAACGAGGGTGGGAACAAGGTAATTGTGTTTTTGAGCTCGACCGACGCGGTTGATTTCCACTGGCGATTGCTCGGAAGCGCTCGGATGGACGATACGGCCGCTCCCATCGGCCCTGATGTCGTTTCGCTCACCTCGCCGTTGTTCAAAAACGCCACGATCCAGAGATTGCACGGTTCCTTGCCGCTTGCTACCCGTCGGTCGTCCTTGGCTGCATTCGCAGAGCCTTCCCCGAAACCTGCGATCCTCCTTGCTACGTCTGTCGCGTCGCGTGGTTTGGATCTGCCCCTCGTTCGTTCGGTCATTCAGTACGACCTGCCCACGGAAGGCGGGGCGAACGAGTATGTCCACCGAGTTGGTCGTACTGCCCGAGCGGGTAAAGGGGGTGAGGCATGGGCGCTGGTTGGCCCCGCTGAGACTGGTTGGGTAGAGTGGGTGGAAGCGAAGATGGGGGCTGTGGGAGAAAAGGAGGCCAAGTTGGGTCAGGTGGGCGTCGAGGACGTGTTGAAGAAAGGTTTCGGAGGGAAAGGATTCGAATACGAGAGTCGAGCGACCGAAGTGCAATTGACGTTTGAGCGATGGGTGCTTGCCGACGACCAGGTGAGTCGGTACTCAGCATGCCGAGGGATTAACACTGACCCGCAGCATGCTTCTGCCGCCCGCAAAGCTTTCGCTTCGTTTGTCCGGGCCTACTCTACCCACCCGCTCGAGGAGAAGGCGTTCTTCCACCCCAAGTCGTTGCACCTGGGACATTTGGCCAAGGCGTTTGCCCTGAGAGAAGCGCCCTCCACGTTGGCCGGCACCACTGCCAAAGCCACCAAGGCCAAGTCGAAGATGCCCGGTATGAACGGCAAGCGCAAGCGCGAGGATGAGCAGGAGGAGGGAGAGGGAGAAGGGGAGGAGGTGAAGGGTGGTAAGGAGCGTTTGGCGAGAAACGAGACTGAGCGACGGATGTACGAAGCGGTCAGGAAAGCTGGACGGGCTATCAAGTCTGGAGGTGCTCTGGGAGAGTTCTCTGGCAAGGCGGGCAGGAGGGCTATGGGCGCTGGAGGGGCTGGGGATGAGTTCCAGGTCATGGGTACGGGAGATCTGGAACGGATGGTCAAGAGGCGGTAAACGGTGTGAGCTCTGTATGTTGGGCTGTATGCATGTGTGCTTGGCAGAGCATCTGGGGGGTGAAACAGGTGGTGGTCTATGCTGATATGCTGGTTCTCGGTTTGTAACCCCCACCGTTGACTAGTGTATGAATCATGGAAGAAAGGTCTAAACCCTCCGATCAGGCACCCTACGGGCCACGTGTGCCGTAATCCCATGAGATCGGCCGATCCAGATACCAACCGACCTCATCGGATAACTTGGAACGAGGGGGGACAGGCATCTACGGTCATTTACTTCTATCCTGTCCTATCACACCCAGCTCGACCCATCATCACCCCCCAAATGTTCAATCTCTTCGGGAAGAAGAAAGCCACTGTGCAGCTGAAGAGTGATCCGACTGTGCGCAGGTCGCACATCTCTCCGGATGGGCTCGTCTCGGTGCCAGACGACGAGGGGGTCAAGACCATGGCGGATATATTCTCATATACCGTAAGTGCATCACTTCTCATCCAGCCGCTGTGCACCAAATAGACGTCATTCACCAGGATAGTTGAGAATACTGCTAAAGCTCAGGCCATGAAGTATGGCGATAAAGTCGCATGTAGCTATCGAGATATCACGGATGTCATCGAGGAAACCGTCCAGGTGCCCAAACACGATGGCTCGGGGACAGAGTCCAAGAATTGGAAGTAGTAGGTAGCTTCCTGGCTGGCATACCGCCTTCCGGACTGAACCCACCCCTGACCCTAGCTTCACGCTCTCTCCTCCTAAACCAGTGACGCATAACCAACTCGACGCGTATACATCCCAAATCGCCTCGGCGCTTATCCACCTCGGGGTCGTCTCGCCCTCCACGCCCGTCACCGGGCGACCCCGAGCGAGCATCTACGCCGACACGAGCATGTACTGGCAGTTGTGCTCGCAGGCCTTTGCGCGGCTCGGGATGGTCATCACTACGGCGTACACGACGCTGGGGGAGGATGGGCTGTTGACGAGTCTCTTGGAACCGGATGTCGAAGTGGTGTTCTGCGGAGAGGCACAGCTCGGCATGATGGGGAAGGTCGTGGGCAAGGCGGCGAAAGTCAAATGGGTCATCTATGATGGAGAACAGCGTGCCGATCAGGTACGTCTTGTCACATCGCCTTTGGGTATCAGTGTGCGTGTGGCTGATCCCAGGACAAAGTCGGGGAGATTGGCAAGATCTTGGAGACGAGGAAAGGCCGGATCTTGGCGCTCTCAGAGGTCATGGCTCTCGGAGAGGAGAAGCTGTTGTCTCGCGAGCAAATGGGTCCGGGACCGACTCCTGACGACTTGTTCTGCATCATGTACACCTCTGGATCGACTGGCCCACCTAAGGGCGTTTTACTCACCCACGCCAACATGGTGGCTTCGTGTAAGTCGCCTCTTCTGACCGGGAGTCAAACTGACGCTCAGTGGCCGGAGCGGTCAAGTTGTGGGGAGGCAATTTCGACATCAAAACAGACCTCTTGTTGGCGTATCTGCCCCTCGCGCATATCCTCGAACAGGTACGTCGGAGCGGCGGCGACAAGGTGTCGAGGTTACAAGCTCACCCTTAGTTCTTGGAATACACCTTTTACCTCCTCGGCGTACAGTTGGGCTATGCGACCGTCAAGACGCTCTTGGACGACAGTGTGCGGAATTGCAAAGGGGACTTTGCGGCGTATAGACCGACGTTGATCGCGGGCGTGCCGGCGATATACGAGATGATCAGGTGGGTTAGCCACTCCCTGAACGGGTTACAGGGCTTAACGATCGCAGGAAAGGGATGATGAAGAAGATTGCGGATGCTGGGCCAGTCGTAGGAACGGTCTTCTCCCTTGCTGTCAAGGGGAAGCAAACCCTGCCATGGCCGTTTGGTGCGGTGATTGACAAGGTGCTGTTCGCCAAAGTCAAGCAGGCTACAGGTGGTCGATTGCGCTTGGCAGTTTGCGGAGGTGCGTCGGACAGTCGATATCCCTGACGTATGGCGCAAGAGGCTAAACCCAGGGGGCGCGCTTAGCAACGAGACTCAGCATTTTCTCGGGACCGTGCTGGCGCCGATGATGCAGGGTGCGCAATGGACTGTGAAGGAGATGTGAAGGTACTAATCCCTCGCAGGCTATGGACTGACCGAGACTTGTGGTATGGCGACGATCACTACCCCAGACTTTTGGCTACCTGGAAGTGTGGGCACGCTCGGTCCTTCATGCGAGTTGAAGCTTCATGGTAAGTATCGTCACACCTGAGAGATCGCGGGGAGACAGCTGAGACATAGATCAACCGGAGCTTGGATACGTGTCCACCAATGTCCGACCTCAGGGAGAGATCTGGTTGCGAGGACCAAATGTATTCAAGGGGTACTTTAAGCGACCGGAACTGGATGCTGCTGCTTTTACGCCGGACGGGTGGTTTAAGACCGGGGACATAGGCCAGGTGAGGGGGGTGGTTCCTGATGGCGGGGGATATCAGCTGATGGGGCAGATCGAGGAGAACGGTACCTTGACCATCATTGATCGGGTCAAGAATCTGGTAGGTTGGATGAAAATCCCCACCCAGAACCGATGGCTCATCACTCAGATCAAATTGCAAAACGGCGAGTACCTAGCGTTGGACAAGACCGAGTCGGTGTATAAAGCGTGTGGTAAGCTAGATGCGGTCTGTCAATTTCACATGACTGATCGCAGACGTCACCATGATGCTCTGCCTCGTCGCACCGCCTTATGCCGATCGTCCGGTTGCCGTCGTCTATCCTGTATGTTCCAGATGGTAAACACCGCTGACCCAAGCACGAAGGGAACCTCCGACATCACTTGAATGCAGCTGGGATCGACGCCGAAGGTACCCCGGCGACATGGGCAAAGTCGGAGGAAATCAAGAATTATGTTCTCGGAGCGATGCGGGAGACGGCGAAGATTGGCAAGCTGTCCAAAGCGGAGACCATACGGGATGTGATCATGACCACGGAGGAGTGGTGAGTCTCGCTGGGGCGGACGGAGGATCACATGCTGATGGGCAGGAGCCCCGATAACAAGCTGTTGACGCCGACTATGAAGCTGAACCGGGCGGAGATTGCGTCGCGCTATGCGAGAGAAATTGCTGTGAGCAGCTGATACCGTACGGGGTGTTGTGACTGACTATAGGCTGCTTATGGGAGATGAGTTTTGAGGGATGAGTTTTGGGCTAATTGTCCCCGGTGTCACGCGAGGTGATGGGAATATGGCCGGGGCAGCCATACCCCGGTATACATGTAACATTTATGCATTTTTCGCCATGTATCATCACGGTCGATGTCTTCTGTCCATCTCACTTGCCTATCCATGCGTGGGACTGGGCGAGACTGCGGTGTAAGCATAACATGTGGGTGGTTGGGTTAAGCGAAGAATATCTGGGGGTGCCACATTATTTATATCTTGGCGCCTGGGACGACGGGAGACGCGACACGCAGCCCAGCAGGCAGCAACACCACACTAATCCGTTTCCACCCCTTTCATACTCAACCATCCCTCCCTTGACCCACCCTCCGTTGGACACTACGCAGCCACAGCGACCAAGGTGGCATACGAGCATCACTCGACGATACTACAAACACCATAGACAGCGACACGGGCCATGGTCGAGGACAAGTACATTGGCTTGGGGCTCGCCTTGGGCGGGACATTCTTGATTGGGTTCGTTGGGGTTCTGCTTGTCTTGCGAGGGGGGGGGGGGGGGGGCGGGCTAGAAGCGGTCACTCACGTCCAGGTCGAGTTTCATCATCACGAAAAAGGTGTGCAAGCGTGTGCTGAACCCCTCGTATGCCTAGAGCGGAGGGGCATGGGGAAAGGCGGGGTGGAGAGTGCCGGCTGACGCCAAGGGATTGAACGATGCGGCAAAGCAAGAACAGTGGAACGCTCGACAAGGTGGCGGAGGGCCGAAGAATGCTTGTGAGTAGCTTTTAAGAGGTTTTTCGCTCGGGACGATGGACCGAACTGCGAGAGTTGCATGGAACGAGGTGTGGAGCACATGCTGACTGGTCTAGCCGAGGACTTGTTGTACCTCCGTAATCCCATCTGGTGGGCCGGGATGATCACGAGTGAGTGGGAATGCATGGTTTTGGGCAGCTTTCACCGGGCATAGCTGATTGGACAGTGGTAGTGGGAGAAGGTGAGTTATTGGGGTTCCGCGTGACGTTTCCCCCCGCCCGAGTCTCCTTGGTGACTGCGGAAAAGGCGAGATGGGATGACGAGGGAGGGGCGGGGCGAAGCTGGATGGGGAGACGGTGATTGACGATAGTGGCCAACTTTGCGGCGTATACCTTTGCACCGGCCATCCTGGTGACTCCCCTGGGAGCCATGTCTGTGATCATCGGGTGAGTTGGGGCAAATAGTTATGTGGTGTTGGGGGAGACGACGATTCGCTTGGCGACTGTTGCGAGGGGTTGGAGGTGTTGGGACTAACGCGTAGGGCTATTCTCGCTTCGTTCTTGCTCGACGAGAAACTCGGCAGACTAGGCGTTTGCGGCTGCGCTTCTTGCATTGTTCGTCTTCCTCTCCCGTCTTTCAACATTTCCTCCTATACCCCCCCTCTTCTCCTTCCCGCCTCCCCGGCCACCCCACCAACCCTCATGGCCGCGACCTATTCGCTGACCCGCGCAGATCGGATCGATTGTCATTGTCCTCCACGCGCCATCAGACAAGGAAGTCGAGACGGTCGACGAGATCCTCGACTATGCCGCCAGGTTCCCCTTCCTCTGCTACATTGGCTTTGTCGCCGTCTTCTCCACCTACATGATCTACAAGGTCGTCCCCACCCATGGGACCAAAACGCCGCTCGTGTACCTCAGCATCTGCTCTCTGGTCGGGAGCGTCTCGGTCATGGCGATCAAGGTGTGTTCGTGGGGGATGATTGCCAGGGAATATCAAAGGGCTCATTGACAGGGCTTTGGCGTGGCGCTCAAGTTGACGTTTGCGGGAAACAACCAGTTGACCCATATGAGCACGTATGTCTTTGCGGTTGTTGTCGTCGGTTGCATCTTGGTCCAGATGGTGAGTTTGGCATTCCGCCCTGTACCCTTTGGTTTCTGTCACTGTGCTGGGAAGCGTTTGTGTTGACACTTTTGCAGAACTACTTTAATAAAGCGCTGGATACTTTCTCCACCAACGTGTAAGTCGTGATGGTCTTTCTCCCCCTCCCCCTCCCCCCTTCTTTTGCTTCTGGAACCCCGCCAACGCCAGTGTCAACCCGATCTACTACGTCGGATTCACCACTTGCACGATCGTCGCCTCGGCCATCTTGTTCCAAGGGTTCAACACGACCGGAGGCGTCAACACCGTCTCCCTGCTCTGCGGCTTCCTTATCATCTTCATGGGTGTCTACCTCTTGAACATCTCGCGACAGCCCGAACCGCCTCACCACCAATCCTCGCTTGAAGCGGGTCTGATGAGTGAGTCGAATCTGTCCAGGTCTCCCTCCTGTCGGATTCCGTTCCTCAAGATGACCCAACTCTAACGCCCAGACCCGCGGATGAGCATGTCGGGGCGACTGTCCCTCGACTCGAACGGTCCGCAGACGTGGAACTACGCTTCCGTACCCTCGGGCGCGAACTACGCCCCTGACGGATCGTTGCATTCCGCCGGACACGGACGCCGATCGTCCATCTATCGAGCGCAAAACTCGACCCTCTTCTCCGCGTTCGAAGAAGACGGGGCGGTCCCACTGAGCGACCTGCCCGAGGAGGACGAGAGCGACGACGACAGAGATGGTCGCCGTGGTCAGGGGAGGAGCCTGGTGGGTAAGAGTTCCCGGTGAACAGGATGAGCGGAGGTTGTTGGCGCAAGGGGCGGGTTTTTGCACGCGTCGTTTTACCTGGCTTGGATTGGTTCGCGAGACCCCGAACCTAGAGGCTGGGGGCTTGCGCTAGGGAACGTGTAGGTGTAAGGGCGGTAGATAGATCTGTGTGGATAGTTGCATGGCGCCGCGAGAGCGGTTCATCGCGCATCATCGTGTAGGCATGTACTTTATACCCTGGCACGCTGGTTGGACCAGTAGGGCATGGCATAATGGCGGAGTGAGGGGGGGGGGGGGGGGGGGGGGGAAACGAGGGAAGTGGTTCGATCGGTTACTGGCATCTGCGCGCATCGGTCATCCTCGGTGTGCGCACTGCCCTCTGCAGTTGGCCTCGCCCCACGCAAGATTCCTCAGCGTTCTGTTCGTGCGTACTGCATTGCTCTGCTTCCGTAAGAAAGCAGGTGACTCTGGGTGTAAACCGCCGTCAACCCAACGTTCCGGGCTTTTTGCAGCCCAAACAGCTCGACACCCCTTAATATCCCTCACCATCTCTCGACAACCCACTGAACACCACACGACGGGAGCGCTTGCCCCTTGATCCTTACCACCTCGCAAACCTCGAGCGTAATGCATATCATGTCCAGACTTCATGCGTAATCGTCAAGTTCTCAAACCATTATGTCTCCACACAGCCCTCACCCTACCACCACCACCACCACCCCTCCTTCCCCACCCGCCTACAACATCTCAATCTTCCTCCTCGCCTGTCGAGCCTTTTCCTCCCACATCGCAATCATCCCTTCCCCCTGGCTCTTCATCATCTCGTGCTGCTTGCGATACTCGCTCCGAACGAGCTCTTCCAACGTCATCTTCTTCTGTTCCTCGGTCAACTTTCCCGACTGATGACCTTCCCCTTCTCCACCACCGCCACCGCCGATATTCGCCACGAGCTCATGCATCACTCTGCGCGCCTCGATCGCGCCTTGCGCCACAGACTTGTCGAGTTGCTCCCGAGGCAGAGCGGCGTGGGGCGATGGACGGGCCGGTTTGGCCGAAACGAGGGGAGGTTTCGCGCGCGGCGTCTCGTGGTCGACCGTCTCCTCGGCGATGTGCATGGGCGAGGAGGGAGGGACGTTGGCGAACCGCTCAAGCTGGGACAGTACGCGTGGTTGGGCAGGCGGACTGGGAGGAGCGACCACATCTTGCTTGGTCTTGGCAGGTTTCCGTGTCGCCTTTTTGACGGTTGCAGGCGCCTCCAGTTGTTCCGCCTCGCTAGCCGTGTCCGTTTGTAGTCGGCTCGGCGCGGACTTTGTCTTGCTGGCTTTCGCCTTTGCCGTCGCAGTCTGCGCGCGGCTGGAGCTCGACTTGATCCTCGATGGCGCCGGCGCACTCTCCGCTTCACTCGGCGCTACGCTTTCCGCCACACTCTCACTCTCCGTCTCTTCCACTTGCGGCTGCGCGACCTTTTTCGCCTTGGTAGACTTTGCTCGACTCGAGATCGATTTCGCCAGAGGCGCAGGAGCAGCAGACACAAGTTCGATTTCACTGGCCGGCACCTCGCTCTCTGTCTCTTCCGCCTGGCCGCGCGTCTTGCCCGACTTCATCGTCCGACCGCGAGGGCGTTTTGCCGTGCTTTGCGATTTCGGCGCTGGCCCTTCCTCGTCATTCGTCGTACCGCCGACATCCGTCCCGCTCGGCTGAGCGTCGTCGTCCCGCATGTCGTCCAATGATGTGATGGTCTTCCTGCTCGACTTTGATCGAGACGACGCGGCTTTCTGCGTCTGCGTCTGTCTGCGCGATCGTGTCGAGGTGGATTTGGTGGCTGTCTTCGATCCTTCCGCCTCACTCTCGGGCAAAAGCACGATCGCGTCGGTATACTCCATCTCCGCTTCGCTCGCTGATGGTACATCCGACGGCGCGGCGGCGGCAGGTTTCGACCGAGACTTGGATGTGATCGTCTTTCGTCCGCCCTTCTTGACCGTCTTCTTGGCCTCGACTGCTTCCGCTGGTGACTCTGCTGCACTGTCCAGCGCGGTTATCACTGCGCCTTCCGCCTGACTCTCGTTGTCGACATCGTCCGTCGCCTTCGCTTTTCCTCGCCCTTTGCCCTTTCCCCTTGTCTGCTTCTCCGCTGGGACAGTCTGCGGCTCCATCTCCACGTCTGAAGCTTCCGTCTCTGTGATGTCCTCCCCCGCGGCGCTCTGAGATTCAAGGTCCGTCCCCTTTCCGGCCTTGTTCCTCCCTCGAGATTTGGCCCGAGCCCTGCGGGCCTTGGGTTGGGAAGTGGACGGCTCCGGATCCTCGTGATCCACCTCGGATTCCTCGAGCGCTTCCGCCAGGGTCGTCGCCTCGGTCTTTCGCTGTGTCCTGGGCTATAAGCATGGAGTGTGCTGTCATGGTTGGATGTGAAGATTGTGCTCACCGCTTCGCTTTTGGCTTTGACGCCTTGCCAGCCTGGTTTATCAGTGCTGCTCGCTTAGACCTTTCTTTACACATACCGATTTGGCCTGAGTCGCAAGTTGAGCTGTGAAGAAACGACAACCCGGCGATTTATTCATGTGTATTGACCTGCGCGTTAAGTATAGGCGTTTACACCTGTCGGGCGGCTCACCAAGGGTCGTCGGTAGCCTCCCACCCTTCCACCGAGTACTCGCATAACGGACAGACGACCGCGTCTTTCGACATTATCGAGGCGTTGAGCACGAAACCCGCTTGAGCGAGCTACCATCAGTATCGGATTTTGTTATGCGTCACAATCGACCTACCCGTTTCACCGTAGGCAACCATCCAGCCTTCGACTTGTGCGGCCATGCTTTCATGAACGTCGACTCTCTCCACGCCGAGCTCTCTGCGGAAGAGGGAAGGCTCTCGGGAGTATCCCAGGTGAATCTGATATCAGCATTGTTTGACGCCGAATCACAACCGGATGCAAAGATGCAAACCCACTCTGTCCCCTTGGCTCGATGCAATCGAGGCAGACAGACAAACTCTGCCCAGGCGCATGACCCCCGCTTGACGTGCTCCTCGAACGGGTCGTCTGTCTCGTCCCACCCGCCTAACTTCAAGCCGCATAAGAAGCATTTGCACGTGTCCCAGCTCTCCTCGTCTTCCCCTGGGTCGTGGAAGAACCCGGCGGTGGCGAGGTTGGCCGGGGTGAGGTTTGGGTAAGAGGTAGGGGAGAGTGGGAACGGTGGTTTTGCTTTTGACTTCGGTTTTGTGATCTCGTTGAATGACTGTAGTCTGGTCTCGTAGGTGACCATGGATGGGGTGGACGCCATCTCGGCGGGAGAGTGAGCGAGGACGGGGGTTGGTCTGACGATGATAGTGTTTGCTACGACTACTATGTTGTTGTTGTTGCTCCACCCGCAACAAGTCAAACGCGTCTACCAGGGATTCCCGGTTAAATGGGGGTATTGATTAAGTAATTATGTTGAATATCCCAAAAAAGTGCCACATTCACCCGACCCTCTGGATGAAATTCCACCTTCCCTCATCCACCTCTCCTCTCGACTTCTCGATAGCACCCGACAAGGTGACTTCTACCCTCTTGAGCTCTATACAAAACACCATTCCTACGCGACTGGGACAGACATCCCAGCTCTCTCATCATGCGTAGAGTCCTCCCAAGAACACTGTTACGACCCGCTCAACCATCCCTTCGACCCGTTCAACCCACCTTGCGCCGATACGAATCATCCACCCCATCCTCCTCGTCCACCGCCTCCTCCTCCACTCCCAATGACTCGCGGCCGCGGCTGCTGACCCCCTCGGAGACCCCGGCCGAGATGCCAGCGTCGATGCAGTCGATGGCACGCACACGACCTCAGAGAGTAGTCTACCGTCGCGACAAGTTCTTCCCGGACCACCCGCATTTCGCCCAGGACCTGCACACCGACCCCGAGCTGTTCAACCTCGACCGACCGGTCGAGAAGCGCATGCCGTTTGTCAACGAGAAGTGGTTCGACGCCTGGCGGGACAAGGGGTTCTTTGCGGGCGACCCCAAGGTGACGCGAACGCATTACATCGAGTTTGAGCGGGCGTGGAGGAGCAGGATCAGGGGTTTGGAGCATTCGTTGTGGAACAGAGAGAAGAAGGAGTGGGAACGACGCGATAAATCCGTCTTCCTCATCCAGCGATCGATCGAGTTGGGCTACCCCCTCACCCGGGTCAAAGCCGCTCAACCCCTCACCGCGCGAGAACTCTTCGATGCGAGACCAGAGTCGATGACGATCAACGATTCCGAACTCCACCGAGAGGTCTTGAAGACCATCAAGGGGCTGGATATCGCCGGACGGGAGATCATCTTCGAACGAGGGACTTGGCTCTCGGTCAAGAAACCGGCAAGATCCGAAGGATCCCCGGCCGCTTTGGAAGAGGCGCCCGAGGACGTCGAGGAGATTGCGCAGCAGGACGCCTTGAACAAGCGGGTAAACGAGCTGGTCCGATGGTCGGCGGTCGAGAAACGACTCGACACGCCCGAAGAGGCCGAGTTGATCGACCGACGACCGTGGAAGGAGAGCTTGGTCGGATACCGAGTCTATCTCCCGAACATTGTCGTCCGGCTCGTCCGTAACCACACCCCGAAGGACCAGCCGTACGACCCATACATTGCGACCTTCCGGATCCCCACCGGAATGACCAAGACGGATCTCCGATCATACCTCAAATCGGTGTACGACCTCGACATTACATTTATCCGCACAGACCTCTACTGGGGCAAGGTGATCCGGGACCAGAAGGGACGGAAGATTCGACAAAAGGGCATGTTGCACAACTACAAGCGCGCCGTTGTGGGTCTGTACGAGCCGTTCCACTACCCCGACGACCTGGATGAGCTGCGAGCTCTCGGCCGAGCGACGGGACGTGGGGACGAGTACGCCGCGACGAGGATGGCGACGATGGAGAGCACATTCTTCGCAAAGACAAATGCGATGATGAGGAAGCGTTTCATCCAGAAGATCCTCAAGCGTGCGTCGTACAGGTACAGAGATAAAGGAAGCAACAACAAGGTGAGTCGGAGTGATCGCAATCTCATCGTGAGCGGGCGTGTCCTGACTGTAGGGGTCGATTGCGCGCAACATCCTCATGCGCAAGCAGGAGCGGGAGAACACGATCCGGGGTGTGGCCGAGGAGCTGCGTCGCCGGGTCAACAACAGCACGCAATGAGCAGCATCAGTGGGGACATAGCATATGCATCGTGTATCACATGGCGGTCGTGGCGACGGGTACAGTTCCGCAAACGATACATCGGCGAGATTCACATGGAAATATAATAATCTTCGTGTCCTGGAATCTGACCGGTGAGAGTTGTGTCGTGACCGTGAACAAACCCCTCTCTCCTCTCCCCTGATATATACAATTGAGCGGTCAATCCAACGCCCGGTATCCCCTCGCTCCTCCAACTCTTCAACTTCCTCCTCGTTGCGCAGCTAAAACGCGCGACCGCGCTTAAACTCCTCCTGCGCCTCCTTCGGGGTGAGGTGTTCCGTGCTCGCCGTCTCCACGTCATAAGGATCCCCGACCTTGGTCGTCGCAGTCGTAGGCGTCTCAATCACATCCTCCTCCTCTTCCACCTCTTCTCCCTCGCTCACCCGCCTCGTCTTGCCCAAAGACAGACCAGAGGCGGATCCCCCAGGGGACTGCTGTACGCTCATCTCGATCTCCTCCGCTGTCATCCGGTTGGTGAACCCATGAGGCCGGCTCACCGAGATCCGTTCCCCACCGCTCCACATGCTCGCACCTGCTACAGGCGCGGCGTGGCCGAGGGTGAAGGACGAGCCGGTCGGGTCGAAGTGGTCAGCCGAGCGAGCGACGGTACCTTGGGAGAACAACTGCGACCTGCCCCCGTGCCCTCCTCCGCCTTTGGTCTCGGCGTACGTTGCGACCCCGCTCCACGTGCTATGTCTTAGCCACCGATCATGGCTTTTCGGGTATCGCGGCGCTTCACTCACCTCTTCTCCGCCGCTTCCCTCTCGGCACGGATGCGTGCGCGACACGAGACAATGCCAAGGACGAGTGCGACGAGCAACACTGCCGCGCAGATCGAGCTCATCTGTCGTCAGTCCTCAATAGACCCAATAGACCGATACGCCAAAGCCCAACGACGACCACTCACGATCGCTTGGACATTGACAAACGCCGATTGGTAGATATGCGGCGTCCCGTCCATAGGTGGCAGCGAGGTAATCTCGCTCGCGGGCACCCTGGTGTCAGCGCATATATCGAGTAGCCCTCTCCCCATGACCAAGATGATCTCACCCCGATGGCACGGTCGAGTTGGCGTTGGACCCGGCGGATGGTCCAGTGTAACTCGCGCAGATCGACCCGGTGTACCGCATCCCAGTGGTGATTTCGTCGGAATTACATTTCCCAATCCAGCAGAGCTACCATTAGCCCATGACCACCCCGTTTCCTCCTGGACATGTGAGTTTGAAACTCACCGCGACGCTGTTCGAGTACGAAGAGGAAAGGCATAGACAATCATAATCCTCGGGTCCCGCACATCCCGTCGTGTCTCCTAGAGCCATACTGCTTTCAGCGCCATCAACGACAGAAGTGCCAGAGTACCCACCACCCAGTCACGCAGCCTGGAGGGGTGATCCCCGCGACTTCTTGTCGCGCGTAAAGGTCAAAAGTGGTGGTAGATGGGGCCATTATCGTTCAGCGTTAATTGGAATTGGGAGCTACAGGTAAGAGGTGGGAGAAGATGGAAAAACCATGGGAACGCGAGATGACCCTTCTCTTATGTGTCGCCTTGCGGGATGAGCAGCTTGTTCATGAACAATAGACCCCTCGTGCAGTGTCCCGAATGCATCATGCCGAGGACAATAAGGCAGTAGAGGGATGCAAGAGGGGGCCAAAGGAAGCGCGCCACAAGACAATAGAACAGTTGGGACCGGTGCCTGAGGGAGATCTCTGCCACGTGGCACGATCACAAGCTGAATCACGGCGATCCCCGCCTCGCCTCCAGCCTCCGCCTTCAAGTCACCCATGATGATCAGAACTGTAATAAGGTATGCATAAGACTCCACCTGTATTCCATCTTCAATGCGATGCGAGGTACACTTGTTATACAACACGACACCCCATGTGTCTATCTCTATTCCCATCGTCCATCAGCCCTCTCCCACGGCGCATCGACCCACGCCCATCGCTCTTTCATCCACTCCGCAAACCGCTCCTGAACGCCCCCGAACCCCTCGTCCGGCTGATCATCGTTGAAACACGCCAATGCCACTTGTCCATCGCTATCAATCCCCCGTAGAGTGCTCTCAAGGTCAGGAAGGTTATGGATCAGAGAAAAGCGCCAAGACGTGTCGCCTGCTTGATCAGTGTTCTCCCTCTTGCCCATTAGTGGCAGCTGGACTTACCGACAACATACGCGTACCGAGACAGTAGCTTGACGACCCACTGTCGCAGATTGACCGACCCGGCGGCGGAAGGCTTTGTCCCAAGCCACTGATCCTGCCCGGGACGAACCACACTGTGTATGCTGAAATTGGCCCCCTGCCACGTATCCGTTAACGGCAACATGGGCTCCTCGCGTTCCCATCGGCTCTGGGGCCGATCCTCTGGGAGAACAGTCTGATCAGGGTGTGGCAGTATTGCCTCAAGCCCTCGCTCTCCCGAGGCGGTGATCAACGCTTTCACCAGGCAGTCTCCGCACTCTGGGTAGGCGAACGCGAGGCGCGTGAACATGCTTGCCGCGAGGTATGGTCGAGAAGGCTTGGTGAAAAAGTCGTTTGGTAGACAGGTCTTGAGAGAGAATAAGCATGTGTCGCCAACGTGACTCGGCTTGTCTAGGAGGATACCGTCCATCGACGCTGAAATCAGCACTGCGTAGGATAGATGCGCTCAACAAGTCGCTTACAGAATGTATACACCGTTCGGTGGGGACTCTCCCACCCCATCTGGGTGTTGATCTCCCACACATCTTCAAGCGTTTTCCTCGGGCCTTGAGTTATCAAAACACTGTCCACTTCGAGCGACGACACCTCGAGCACCCTAGTGACTTCTTCCCTCGCCGACTCATCCCACGTGCCGCTCTCCCCTCCGAGACGAGCCACGGCCCAGCTCCACAGCAGAGCTTCTCTCCACCGCTCCACACGCAGAAACCCGACCAGCCAGCTCATCTCGATATCCCCTATCCCGCGTTCGCTGCGCCGAAACCCACGCGTCGCAGCTTCGGTCAACTCATCCTCCCACATGACGCTCGCCTCGTGCGTGAGCGACAGGGTGAGCGCTTTGGGGATATGATACATGTACCCGCGGGATAACGATGGGAAGCGTCTCGAGATCATCTGCGAAGCGTGCTGCAAGCCACCCCATTCGCCAGCGGTCGAGACGAGATCCGGCGTCATTTCTGGCTTGACCAGCAAGCCGGTATCCGCCCGGATCACATCGCCCAACAGTGGGTGGTTGAAGTCTGCTGTCGACAGCTCATTCTGCCATCAGTTATGATCCAGCACAGCATAGATCCGGGCTCACAAGCATGAACATGTCGTCGTTGGCGAGGATGCTGCCGGTCAGTAAACTGCGGTATCCGGATGAGAGCGAACGGACAAATTCTCGGCGATGCCTTCAATCCACCCGACCCTGCTCTCGATCGCAAACGAGTTGAAGCTTGGGGTACTGAAATCTCTCCACTCCTTCTCAAAGTCGGCGTCCCAGGCGAGGTCCTCCGGAGTGTCATTCTCGTCGACGGGGATCCGGAAGACGTTGGAATGGAAATGCCACTTGACCCCGGCCGAGCCATTATGGACTGCCTCCCAGTCCAGCCACGCGGGTATTTGCCCCACTGTCCATGAGTCCCCCGGCGCCGAGGTATTCCCCCCGGCTGCGGAGAGCATCAAGTCGTCTTCTGTGCAGGCGTAATCGCCAGAGAGGACGTGTATCGTGTCGAGTCCTCTGAGTGCCGACTTGGCGGACCTCATGGATCCGCGCAACTCGCCGTTATCTCTATACCGCTTACGATCCCCGTCTTCGACATGCAGGCCTTCTTGTTCTGCTCGTCGTAGCATGCTGCTGTGCAAGCATGGATCAGTCGCATTGACCCAGAGATAGACGACATCGACGGAGGGTTTGACGAGTGGGTAGGTGGTCGTGTCGTGGTTGGGTCGACCTGTAGCATAGTAGCTCTCGAGAAGGCCAAGAGGCGGTCGTGTCTGCAACGGCCGGAGCAGTTTGGGCGAAGTGTTGAGCTCGCGGGGTACGAGGATATGGTTTGGGTCCGTCGCGATGCGTACAGCCTTATCGAGGTAGCTCTTGGTGATGGGAGCTTTCCCCTCTTCTTTGCCTGCCCTCCAGGGCATTTGCGCATCCAGCCCGAGGACTTCTGTCCAAGCAATAGGCGAAGAGGGCAAGAGCCAGTCGACCACGAGGTACCCGATGACCATGCAGGACACAGTCATAGTGATCAACGCCATTGTCCGGCGCCTACGCTCCGGCTGCCAACCTGGTCCCCCCTGACCAGACGCATACCCGACCATCCTCCTCCTCTCTGGAGGGTGATACTCCGCGTACTCCAAGCTGTTCGTGCAAAAGGGGACTCGCGACGCAGAGTCGTCCCCGTCCCCAGCGCCGAGCCCGTTCTCCTGGTCCAGAGAATTCTTGGCGTCGCGGTGCGAGTCACCCAAATAGTCGAGGAACGCGGGATCAGGCACCGAGGACTTTCGCCGACTCCGCAGACCCGAAGACGACGTCGAAGGGGTCAACTCGGCTGGGTCCGGGGTATATTCGCCGATATGATATCGGAACAGCGTCGTGGACGGGTCTCGCACGCTGCGAAGCGCAGCGCGGTGGATGTGGAGTGAAGCGGGTGGAAGGGAGAAGTGAGGGGGAGTCGTGGTCGTCGCGGGTGTCGCGTCGGAGGGTTTGTCACGAAATGTTATGATCGCGAAAGCATGACCCGTCCGGTCGGTCTGTGGTGGGTTTGATAATATGGGGAGTCCCTGTCGATCCAGAGGTCGATGGCGTGGGGTATAAAAGTAAGTGCCTTTGGTACCTGTCAAGGATTGGTCGGATAGGATGCGCGGCAAGCAAAAGCGAGGCGTGGTCGGGGAGGGGATGGAGGAACCGGGGGGGGGGGTTAGACTAAAACCCCCTTATGCCTCTTTTATTCTCCCGGAAGATCGTAGACTTCGACTAATCACTAACTCGAACCAGCCCGCGGTGAGACAACGGTCTTCCAGTCCGAGCAGCAGCGGTAGACGATGAATGAGTCGAATCGGTGTGGGTCGGGCAACACACGGGATATGGCGAGCCCAGCCACCTGGTTGGGTGAGCTAGCTGGGGTCCTATAGATAGATCTGTCCCGCCGTATCCTTCTCTCCCTGGCGTAAATCGGGATCTCCGGCTTGGTCACTTTGTCCAAGAGCGTATGGGATGCAAACGCAGAGAGGGTATCCTAATCTACCATGCAAGAACAAGGACAATAGAGCTACCTTTGTGAGACACGATCCATACGCCTCTGGGCCTCGACAGGGGGTTTCATTGTGACGGGTGTGGAAGACTCTGGTTGAGACTTTGTCTGGCGCGCCTCTTGTCTCATAAGGTTAGAGTTGGTCCAGGACCGTCCCGTCCCGTTTCTCTCTCCTCTCGTCGCCTGTATATGTCTCTCTCTCTCTCTGCCCTCTCAGCTCCCGTACCTTCACCGCGATCTGCCCATTTTATCCGGAACAGCCGTAGCATGCGCATCTCGTAAAACTCTGCAATACGCCCTGGAACGCTCAATTACCACCTTGGTCCATGACAAGGTGGCATTCACGTGGAAGTGGCATTCACGTGTTTGCCCATAGGGTCGATGAGCAGACTTCACTAGGTATCATGCATACAACAAGATTTGCTATAAACGAAAAACGAAAAGATAAGAAGAAGAATAGCACTACCCAAACAGTACTACATCTACGTTCAACCATACCCTCACAACCCAACCCCACTTCCGTCCCCTCCCCCCCCTACTCGTTCGACTGACTCACCCGCGTCATCCACTGGCGGAGGGTATCGCTCAACACGCCCGGCAACGCCTCGACGTCTCGCAACACGACGAAGAACTCAAAGGGGAAAGTATCGAGGTACCGCGTCATCTCCAGGTTCATCTCCCCATTCACATTCTTATACTCGACCGTCTGCATCGAGAGGATGCTCGGTCGAGCCCCACCCGCACTGCCTGATCCGGCCGCGGCGGTCGTCGTCGACGACGGACTGGTGTGCAGCGAGTCAATGATGATAAACACAATCATCACCCGCTCTTCCATCGCTTTCCGGAGCAACGTCCGCAGTCGCCCGTGGTCCTGACACACCCCGT
This sequence comes from Papiliotrema laurentii, assembly GCA_031326905.1. NCBI lineage: Eukaryota > Fungi > Basidiomycota > Tremellomycetes > Tremellales > Rhynchogastremaceae > Papiliotrema > Papiliotrema laurentii. Next base: position 389,005 of record JAODAN010000010.1, read on the forward strand.
CCGAGATGATGATCTGGAGTTGCCAAAGATCCGGCGCGGTCGAGCTCGCGCTCTGCGTCTGCCTCGCCTCGCCCATGTATCCGAGTGTCCGCTCGACGAGCTTCACGACGTCTGTTCGATGCTGATCAAACTTGAACGACGACATGACCTTGGCCCCGTCCGCGTCGTTGAAGGCCGTTCCGAATGGATGGAGAATGTCGACGCCCTCGCCAAACTTGCAGATACCGATTTGACCCACTTCGAGCTTGTTGAGCGCTTGCGAGACCAGCGCGAGAGTCTGATGTGCCAGGTGGACTGAATGAGAATCGGCCATCGACCGCGAATCGTCGAGCGACAATAACACCTGGTACTCTCGTCGAGACGGTTTGGTCCTTCGGAGCCAGATCTTGTCCTTGGTGTACTCGCTCGCAATGTATGGGATGATCTTTCGCATGTTGAGCCGTTTGCCCGTTCGGAAGTCACCCTGAAGTCGTGTCGCAAGCGTTGGCTCGAGAATCAGGCGGAGCTGCTCGCAAAGAGCATACGAGAGATCGCTCGTCAACGCGGCATACTGTCGCCACATCTCCTCTCCATCCGTCGCGGCCGGGTCGACCTTGGTGATTTCATTCAACTCGATCTCCACGGTGTCGTCCTCGACATCCGGCTTCTCATCCTTGACTTCGACGCCTTCCTCCTTCTCGTCGAGGTCCATCTGCTCGTCCGGTCGATCGGTCGGGGCGTTCCCGCCAATGTCCATACCGGTCAAAGCCTTCTCGGCGTTGCTAGTCTCCTCGGTCTCCGCCTTGACAGTCCGGTCCGCTTGACGTCGTTCTCCGCCAGTGTCCGCTCCCTCCTCGTCTTCCTCATCATCCTCCATAGAGGGCCGAGCGTCCTCCAAGGCAGGCTGTTCAGCCTCATCGTCGACAATGTTCAAGTCTGCCAGCTTCTGCCGCTCTTCCTCGCCGGCAGCACCTAGCGCCTGGTCATCGCCTTCGTCCTCCTCACCGAGGTATTCAACTTGACCAGGGGCTTCCTGGGGTGCGGTTGGCTGATCTGAATTCTCGTCCCGAGTCTGTTGGTTGAGAATCTCATCGCGACGTCGGCGAATCTCTTTCATGATATCGCCTAGAGATCGTTGTGGCTGAGCTTGACCCGCGGCATCGGACGGGACAGGCGCGCCGGACGCGTCCACAGGTCCATCGGCCGTGGGGTCCTGGTCGTTCGAAGGTCCGCCGGCATTCTTGGGCGCGGCGCTGTCCATTAGCCCTCGTCCAAACAAAACTGAGTTCGGTCCACTTACCCTTGTCCCGCCGGATCCGCTTCATTCTCATCATCTGCCATCTCCACATCCTCTCCCTCTCCCTCCTCCTTCTCTTCCTGCTCCTTTTGCTCGCCGGTACCACCCGCTCCTCCGGCGATATCGTTGTCCTGCGCCGAAATGTCATTGGACCCAGAGACGTCGAGGTTCTGCTCCATTTGCGCCTCTTCCTCCTTACTCTCCTCCTCCGTCGGTTCCATCGCAGGTGGGGCGTCATCCCCTACCTCGCCGTCATCCTGCGACGCCATGTCCATATCATCATTCTCCCTCTCGACCTCACCCTCGTCGTCCTCGGGCAACGCAGCGTCATCAGGCAAGTCGTCATTCAGCCCGCCATTGTCGTTTTCCTCTTCAAAGTCGAGGTTCTCGGGCAAATCGAGTCTATCGCCCTCGTCCATCGCGACCTCGTCTTGGAGCGGCGGCGGTTGAGTCTCGTCTTGTCCTTCCTGCTCGTCGGGCATATCCCTCTCGTCTTCTCCGAGCTCTTCCTCGGCGCCCTCTGGCATCTCGCCTTCGGCGTCATTCTGCTCCTTCATCTCGCTGTCCTCCCCTTCGCCCTCTTTGCTCTCCTCCTTCTTCTCCTGCTTCTCTTTCTGCTCTCCCTCCTTCTCTTTCGCACTCAACTCGGCTTCCCCCTGTTCCTCTTGTCCTTGCTCCATGAGATCCTCGCGACCTCCATTGTCCTTCTCCTCCTGTTTATCCTCGTCACCCCAGAACTTCTCGTCGACCGCGCCCGGATCGAGCGGGTCGACATCTCCGACCTGCTCGTCGTGATCCTCATCTTCACTTCCTTCGTCATCGTCGTCCTCCCCAGGCTCCTTCTCTTTTCCTTCACCCATCTGACCATCAAAGTCATCATCCATCGACACCGCATCGTCTTCATCCTTCATGTCGTCTCCGCCTTCTTCCTCTTCCTCCCCCTGCAGCCCTTCCACCTGCGACTCCTCGGTGATCTCGTTTGACACATTCTTGTCACCCGAGCCAGTGCCCATTCCGGTCCCTTCGACGGTCCCTTCCCCACCTTTATCGTCCTTAGAGTCATCCGCCTCGGACGGCTTACAATAGCCCTTTTGCGCCAGGTCGAGCATGACTCGGCCGACGACATAAGTGAGCTTGTACGTCGATTTGACGTCGTAGACGGTGCGATTGAGAGCCGACGAGTAGGCGGATACGAGGACTTGAACAAATGGAAGGAGACGAGCGAGGAGCAAGTTGGCCGAGGTGGATTTTCCAGACGACAACGAGTCAGACAAAGAGTTGATCAAGACATTGAGGTCGTTCATGATCGTCTCGATGTGGAGCGAAGCAATCGTCGCTTGTCGATGCTTTGTCTCGGACGGAACGTGCACCCGCTCGTCCTCCTTGACTTCCGGTGCGTCGAGCTTGAGCTGCTGTGCAACGACGAGAAGGCGCTGGATGAGATCGTCGCTCGACTTCCAAAGGGCATCCGGAATATCAGCGAGAGCTGGCGTGACGACCTCGATGGTCATAGAAGCTGCTATCTCGACAATCGGGTTGTAAAGGTGAGCGAGTTCCGGACTTCGGTCGGACTGAGCAGACAAGTCAGTTTGTACACGTTCCCTGGTTGATGACACTCGAGACAACAATTGCAACTCGTCTAGCAAATCAGCATCATATCGCAACAGTCAGTCGAGCAGCTCACCTGGCGTGTACATTGGCGACTCCAAAGCCCTCGCAGCAGCGTTGACGCGGCTCAGCTCGGACGCAATGAATTCGATGTCTCGCTTCAGCGAATGAACGACGTCCAGATCAGCTGCAGACACGGCTTTCCGCTCGAGCGCTCTGAACGACCGGACTCCATCCTCGACTTCTCCCATGCCATCTCGGAGTCGGAGAAGGTCAAGCTCTGCAGAGACCAATCTCGAGGCGAAGTCCTTGCCGCTTCCAAGGTCAGAAGTGTCGGCAAGCTGTTGCACTCGGTGGACAAGCGCCGTGAAGCGGCCAAGTTGGTTAACCTGCCCAGTCAAGCTGTTTGTCAGCCACAGGCCAGACGGCTACTCATATATAACTCACGCTGCTCGCTGGCTGATGCTGCTAGAGTAGATCGACTCGACGAAACCGATACCTCGTTCCAGATCCTGCGAATTGACATCATCGTTGTGACCGTTGAAAGCCTCCCGCAAGGCCAGAACGAGGACACCCGTCTTGGCATGGTATCCCTCGACTCGCCTCGCCACATCGACGTCTACACCGCTTCCTTCCTCAGGCTCGAGATGTGGTCGGCCCGCCAGCCACGTGGCATCCTTCTGCTGAGCCAGAGCGTCCGCGCGGACATTGTTGGAGAACCCAAGTGCTCGAAGCGCTTTGAGTAGGTCTGCGAATGCTTTGCGCTTACGAGAGGCAAGGTTGTTGACAATCTTCTTGTTCTCCTCTGTCAATGTTGACGGAGTGGCCTTGGCGAGCTCCTGGACCGTTTCAATGATATCGACAGCCAACCCATCGAGGTCAGAAGCGATCGAGGCGCGCTCCCCTGCCTTTTGGTTCGCCTGGGCGAATACCGAAGCATATCGCTCAAAGGTCTTCTCCAATCGGACAAGGTGCTCAGGCAGATCATCGGCAGTCCTGGCATGCACGGCATCGCCGCTCGGCGCCGCCACCTCGGTCTCAAAGACCGCAGGGACGGCAGAGATCTGCGCGGGTTCTTGTGGGCAGAGCGAGTTGAGATCGGACAGGATGGGAGATACAGGCTGTTGAAGAACATCCCTGAATTTCCGGATAGATCGGTGAAGTTGTCGATGCGACTTGACCGCAGAAGCCTTGAGGGCGTAAACGTTCACGTCTTTCCAGCTGGCGAGCTTGACGAAGTCTTTGATGGATTTGTCCAAAGCGCCTCGCTGTGTCGCAAGCGAGTCGGCGATACGAGGAGCAAAGAGGGAGAAGTTGGTGATGGTGTTGTAGAGCATAGTGGCGATGCTTTGCAAGGCGACCTTCTGACCGGGCTCAGAGACAAGCGCCGCTAACTCGGCCGCCATTTTCTCGAAGGACCGCAAGACGGCCAGTCGAGGTGCAAAGTGACCAAACGTCGAAGCTGAGAGGTAGTCTCGCAAAAGAGGGAGGACAGTCTTGATGTGGTCTTGAGCGTTCGTCGCCGAGAGGGAGCCGTGGATCAGAGCGCCGTACAATCGCAAGCTCCACTCGGCGTCCTTGTCGACATAACTCGACAATTGGTCGTCGAGCAATCGCATCCAAGAGGCCAGCTCGAGTCTTCGCCATTCGATGATCAAGTCTGAAATAGCGTTTTGATACTCTTTCAGCGTGTTTTCTCGGTTCGCATACGCTTCCCAATCGTCGGTGTGGACCAACAGCCCTTCGAGAGCGGAGAGGACCAACGCGACGGAGGATCGAATGTCCAGCGCAAGTACACGCTCGACTCGTTCCAGGATATGCTGCAAGACCATCTGGTCAGGCCATTCCTCGATCAACGCGCCCAGACGTGCGGCCAATCGGACAAGAATCTTGTGCGCTTTTCTGACTTCCGGCTCGTTGGCCGAGGTGTAGAAGTTGGGATGCGAGCTTGCCGCTCCAGTCTCGTTCTGTCGACGGTCCAGTTGAGACACCTGGAAGGCGAGAGAAGTGTGGTCAAGATGTTCGGTATAAGCCAGGACGTTGAGGGAGTGGAGAAGCTCGTCGATGGACTGAACGTAGGTCGAGTCGATGGATCCGGACGAGAATGCAGTCGAGATGAGTCGGTGGAAGGCGACGATCCTTTCGTGGGCAAACTTCCCGCTGCCTTCTTCCTGCTCATCGTCCTTATGCTCCTCTGATTCAGTCGCTTGATCGGGCTCATCACCAACACCCTCAAATGAGGGGAACAGCTCCTTGAATTCCTTCTCTTCCTGCTCCTCGTCGGACAAGACCTCGACTTCAGTCTTCTTGACTCGATACAGACTATCCGCTTCTTGAGCCTCTCGCTGCTCTCGCAGTCGGATGGCACTCCAAGTAGCGTAAAGGTCATCCAGCCTGGTCACAAACTCCTTGAGATGTACTTGTCGTCGGACAGGAACATCAAGGTGTCGAGCCAGCGAGGCCGCCGAGAGGATCTGGGCGAGGACGTCGCTCGAACGGGATCCAGTAGACGAGAGGCCAATCGAGGGGAACGCCATTGCGGAGACGACAATGTCGCGTGGCGAAGCTTGGCGTAATTGCAGATCTCGAGCGAGACATCGGAATCCAAATTTGGCAAACAAGACAGCCGAAATGATGGGCCGGGTGAGGTCTTGCATCTCGCCGTAGTTCGTCTCGAGGCGATAGATGAAAGCCCCAGAGATCGCTTGGAGCCCTTCCTCGCGTTGGGCAGCTTGTTTGTCGCCTTTCTTGATAGAAGCCGCAAGTCCAGCCACCTTGGTGACGTCCATTGCATCAGACACAAAGGAGTGGACCTCGTTGAACAAGACGTTCAATCGGGCGGCATCGGTAGATCGCGAAGTCGAACTGCCAAGAGCAGCATACTCGTGTTGGACCAACGAGAGTCGATGTTGAGTGTCGTCCAGGCGTCGGGAAGCGGAAGTTCCCTTTGCACGTATTTCGCTTGCGCCGATCGCATCTCGCTCTTCCTCGAGCTGGGCGATACGCAGTGCCAGCACCTCGCCTTGCAGAATCCGTCGGACGGCTGGGTCGATGGGGATATTGGTGACATAGACTGCGAAGACGAATTGCGACAATCCGATCCACAAGTCTCCGATCGTGTTCAACGCAGAGGCATCGTGCTGGACGGCAACGAGGGCCTGGGAAAGCGTGCTGTGGAAGGCGTCGGACAGCCATGCGGGTGTGGAAGCTGACTGAATAGTCGATGAGATCTGCTGAGCGAGATCGGCCGGCTCTTGTCGGATATCGAAGGAGAAGCCAAAGGCAGAGAGGATCTACACGATCAGCTGCTTTCACCACCACCAGCGGCAAAGCGACGTACCAATGCCAAAGAGGTGATTGCCATTCGCACTGCCTCTGATCTTGGCTCGGGCTTCACTTTTGCCTTCCACAAGACTGAATCGATCGTGAATCGCAGAGCTTCCTCCTGCTGAGGGATCTCCTTCATGCTCATCCGTCCTTGCGCGCTGCATGGTTAGGATGTACGAGACTTGGATCGAAGAATGAATATACCTGAAGCGCAACACGGAGGCCAACCAAGAAGGAGAGAACAGCTCACCCGGACCGGGGTTCTGATGGTGAGCCTAGCACAGAGAGTAGGATGTTCACTTACCTCAGGGCTGAGAGTATGGGTCCATGATTTGCTGAGCCAAGCTGTCAAAGCGGAGAAGACGGCGCTAGGCGGGAAGCGCGACGATCCCAGTGATCCGAGATCGACCAAAGACTGAATATCATTGTTCGGCTCGCCGACCAGCAGCTCGTTCGCTTGCTGAGCGGAGGTCTGCCAGTCAGATAGATCCAACCCGATCCTCACTCCTTGGATGCTCTTCGCGATGGCGTTCAGCTCGACGCTCGAGAGAACCGGCCAATCGGTCCATCGCTGGTTCTGCTCCTCCTTCACGTTCGGCATATCCCGCAAAAGATCTTTGAGCTGCTCGAGAGCATCCGCGTTACTTGTCTGCCCTGCCACCAGCGCGCGGAACACAGCCTGACGCATCGCTGGGATGAGCACATTATCAATGGGCCGTATATATGAGCTTACTGATGTCTCGCAAGGCATGGAGCGATTCGGAAAGCTCGGCGTCGAGCGCGATCCGACCGTCCTGTCTGAACATTCCCCAGATCTCACTCTGACCGTGTCCGCTGGTGATCTCTACGCTCTGAGCCAAGCCCCGAACGCCGGCAATTACAGACTCCATCCCTTGCAGACCCGCAATCGCGTCGTTCAGCCACTCGGCAAGAAGCTGAGTGGCGGAGTAGTCGAAAGTCGCGCCTTTCGCTCTCTCTTCCAAGGTTGTCAAGAGCACGAGCACCTGCTCAAGATGGCCAGTGACGTCCTGGCTATCAGCACGGCCGGTATTATCACTTTTCTTCACTGTCACTCACAGTCTCGGTGGATGTTGCCTGAATCACCGTCAGGCTGTCCGCCAAATGAGTTCGGAAAGCAGAAATGAAAGGCCAGAGCTCGCTGCCGGCTGCCGCCTTTTTCCGCGAAGGGCCACGCCTGGATGCGATAGCCGAGAGTGACAATACCGATTTGCTGTTCTGCGGCAATGTAATGAATGTCTCGATCGACTCTTTCTGGAGTACGTTTCGGAGGTACAGCTGCAAGAGGCGGAACAGAGCATTGACCTTGTCGGTCGGGATGTTGGGGTTGACCGACACATCGATTGGCTAAGGGTCAGCCTTATTCCACGAGTCCAGTCAGTGTGGAAAACTCACCAAGCCAGCACAGAAATCGGCCGGAAGGCCTTGCGACGATCCGACGCCTTGAGCCCGAGCATGAACGGCTTGATCGACCACGCCATCTGCCAAGAACGTTTTAATCGCTTGGGATACGGTAGTACCGTCCAGAAGTCGGTGAAGATGAGCTTTGGCGAGAGCGCTCTGTGCCGACACCTCATTCGCAAGGTCTGAGACGCTCAGGCTAGGGTCCATCCTTTGAAGTCGGCGCAGAATCGAGTTGTCGACCAGTGCGTAATCCCCGACCTGGGCGCAAGTGTTGACCGCGGCCCGAGGGTCTTCCACGTACAGCTCCGCTCCTCTGTTTCGCATAGCCCTTGACAGCTCTCCGAAACGAGGGTCGAAACTCATGAACAGACGAAAGTCTGGGTGAGGCTTGATGACTTCTGGGTTTCCCGTCTCACTGCCCTTTTCGGAGAGCACTAGGACTCCGTCGTTCTCGCACAGACTGTTGAGTCGGTCAAGCACGCTCGCCGAGCAGAGATTGGCATTCGAGATATGATACCACCCCCCTTGTCGAATGGCCTTCAGGAGGTGACCGTCGATCCAGGCGAAGCCAGTGGAGTGCGGGCCGGCCTTTGCGAGCGCCTGGAGAGCCGCTTGGGCGGGAACAAAGTCGAGAGGGAGAGTGGAAAGCGTTTCGATGATTGACTGAGAAGAAGCGACAACGCGAGAGATAGTCTCGTCGTCGGGCGTTTTGAGACAGGCGTTGTGGACACCCCGGAGCTGCTCAAGCTGAGTACCGAGGGACATGCCCAAGTCAGTGGCCGGATCAATCAAGCTGATAACCGAGGCGTAGGCGACATTCAGCAGCCTACCGAAGTCTTGCTGCTCGAAGCTTCCTAGAATCTCCGAGGTGTCGACTCCGGGGTGCATGGCAAACTCGCCAAGATCCCGTCCCGCAGCGGCAGCGATGTGTTTGATCAACCTTCGCTTGCCAATGCCCGAAGAACCAGCAAGGATGACCAGCCAACCCATTTCGACCGACTTGAGGACAGACTCGGCAATGTCGAGATGCTCAGACGGGAGGATGACATCCACGGATCCGGTCCCAGTCGCCGATCGCGCCAGGAGAGAGTGTCCTATCTGGACGTGCGATGGGGTGATGAATTCGGTGGGCCTGATCGACGGCGACTCGACCTGGAAAATCTGGTTGAATAGTTGGTTCACAGCGAGTCGATCTCGGGGATTCCGGAATCGATGGGTATAGACGAGTCGAAGGTATTCGACAGGATCGTGCGATACCTCCAACCCGTTTCGTCGAGACATCAAACCGAACCAACGGAACAGGTCTCGCAAGTTGAACTCCCATGGACTTCCCTCTGTGCCGATACTCCGCGTGACCATCGTGGCCAGTCGGATCGCCTCGTTAAAGTCGATCATGCGCCGAACAATCTGTTCGGGCACAGAATGCAGGCTCTTGCAGATGATCCACAAGTCGTCCATCGTGTGCTCCTGCAGATACACCTTGGTGAATCGATTGAGGAACGATTTGGGCAATCCTTTTCGTCCACCTCCCTGCTGCAATGGGTTTTGCGCCGCAAACACTCGGAAGTCCGCATGGCGGGTGAACGAGCGGCCGAGCTCGGGGATGTAAACCGTTCCACGATGGTCTAAAACGGCGTTCAGACCTTCGAGAACAGTTTGAGACGCAAGGTTCATTTCGTCCAAAAGGACCCAATTGCCCTTTTGCATCGCGTCGAGGAAAGCGGCATCTCGCCACTGGAATTCGCCAGCTGAGCCGCCTTCGACGGGCAGGTCGGAACCGAACAAGTCGATCAGATCGGTCTGGTCGGACAAGTTGATCCTCTGTAGCGTATGTCCCGTCAAAGCAGACAGAGCAGAAACGAGGGAAGTCTTGCCGACACCGGGAGACCCTTCAAGCAGGATGGCTTTGGGCAACTGACATCCTCGAAGAACCCGCATAGCGTTGAGTGCAGTCGTGGGAGCTTCGAGTCGGAAAGACGCGGCTTCAGAAGGTGCCGATCCCTTCTGCACGCCGAATCCCCCAACAGTGACCTTGTCAGACGTAATCTCGACCTGAGGGATGGTCGAGGACGAGCGATGTCCAGGCGCGACAGTCAAAGACAACTCCTGCAATCTATCGAGGCAATCTTGTCGAAGGACGGCAACTGAAGCGGTAGACATGCCTGCGACTTGAGGCAGAGACTCCAAACCATCTACGAGGACCATCTCCCCTCCGTGCTCGAACGCTTGAGCAACGTCCAAAACACCTCGCGCAACGATCATGTCCATGAACCTGACCCAGGCGAGAATATCTCGAAGACCAAGCCCAGCGGCGTCCCCGACCCTTTGGCCGAACCAGCTGAAAAAGTCGAGGATGAGCGGGCCGTATTCCACGCACTCTTTGACCTTCCACGACTGTCCAATGATTTGCAACAGGTCGTTACGGTCGTCAAGAGGCGGGACCCAAATTTCAGTAAATCGGTTACGCAACGCCGGCGACAGCTCTTTCTTTCCAAAATCGCCGCCGGGATTCATGGTGGCGACCACGTGGAGCCGGTCGTCCGCAACGAGTGTCGCGGCATCGATGTCGTTACCTCCCTTCTCAGCCAGGACGAGAGTCCTACCGGGCTCCAGCACCGAGTTCAGTCGCTCGAGGACAGAATCATCGGCCAACGATACTTCGTCGAGCAGGAGTAGATCACCGGCGTGCATTGCGTGCACTAGCGGACCATCGGACCACTCGAACAAGGCAGAGAAAGCCTTGATCTCCTGTTGCAATGCCTTTACCGCGGCCGAATCGACATCGGGTGTCTTGAGAAGATCCTGGCAGATTGCCAAGAGGTCATCGTCCGTCGCGTCGTTCGGTACGGGAGTCAGGGCTTTGAGAGCGGCGAAGACCTTCGCGCGCCGCTCAAGCCGATTTCGGACCGGACGTTGACTTCCGAGCAAGTCTGCCGTCTCCATGTTCTGATGACAGTTGACCCCTACCATCGTCTGCCCAAAAGCTTGCGCGACAACCTCACAAATCGAGGTCTTACCGCAACCAGTCTCACCGACAAGCAAGACCGGCTCCTTGTGCGCAAGCGCAGCCGCCACGAGAATGAAGAGCCGCTGCATCGCGTTCGTCCACACCATGGTGGTCGTTTCCGGTACATTCGCAAAAGGCAATCGAGCGAGAGCAGAGGAACTCGATTCGAAGAGGCGGTACATGGATCGCGAGTCGATCGATACCTTCATGATATCCTCGATGACCTGCTTGATGACCACCTTGTCGTCGTCCTGTCGCGCTCGCTCAGCGAGTAGCATGTACCCGTCGTCTGCCAATTGCTGGTAGCCCACCGCGCCTCTCTCGGCCCATCGGAACAGGTCTCGAAGGGTGGCGAACGACGACTTTGACTCGAACACTCGGCTGGCTTGTCGGCGATGTCGCAGCTCCTCGAAGACTTGAACGATTTTTTTCGCGTAAGAAGGAGCAATCTGACACCGTTGACACAAGATCGTCTCCAACTCGTCCTTCGGGACGTCATCAAAGTGAACTTCCAGGAATCGGTTCCTGAAAGCCCTCGACAAGACCTTCCGACCGGCGTACAACCCAGGAGGGTTCTGCGTGGCGAAAAGGATAAAGTTGGGGTGCGGTTTGATCACCTCTTGCGTCTCGGGGATCACGAGTTCTCGATTATCATCCAAAAGTCGGTTCAAAGCCTCGAGAACATCTGTCGGCGCCAAGTTGAGCTCGTCGAGCACAATCCAATGACCTTGCCGGACGGCAGTCACGAGCAGTCCCTCTTGGAAGACCAGGTTGCCAGATTGCGGGTCGGTCACGTAAGTTCCGAGGTACTCCTGGATGTCCGTGTGCTCGTGGTTGTTGATACGTACGAAACGGTGCCCCGTCTGGCGGGCCAGGAACTCGACAGCACTGGTCTTTCCGGCAGACGTGGGTCCTTGAATAAGAACAGGGTATCGATGCGTCAATATGACTCGCGCGAGATCCGACAGCTTCGCCTGAACCGATGGCGTGATAACGTAACGACTCTCCGGAGTCGGTGGCAGTGGACCTCGCTTCAGCCAGAATGGGCCGAATCGAACATAGTCATCGGAGTCGGCAGAAGCGGGCAGACTCGGGATTTGCGACAAGACTGCCCGAGCGTTCTTCATCGGTGCAAGCAGGTACTTTTCGCAAACTTCGTGCGCCTTTCGTACGCTATCCGCCTCGAGGGACATGGTGAAGGCCATTAGACAACCCTCCCAGAGCCCTCGCCTGAGGCCGAACAGCGGCGCAGTCTCGACCGCGAACATCAGTGCTCGGGCAAGTGTTCGCATGCTAAAGTGCGGAGCGACGTTTGACCCATCGACGATCTCTTTCGTCGCGGACAATCGTTTGAGCGTACTGTACATCTCCACAACGTCCAAAATGGCGGCCCGGTCACCAGCGGTAGCGTCCCCGAGGTATTGAGCGACAATGGCCGTCAGAGCTTCCCGATCATCGTCTGGAGGCGGGACGTAAAGTTCGGTGAACCTGGCACGGAGGTTTGGCGGCAGGTCCTTCTTTCCCACGTCCGTGGCGGGATTCATGCAAGCGAACAGGCGGAAGTCGGGGTGTCGAGGGACAGGCTCGACATCTCCACGTTCTGTCAACACGAGTGACGCGGCCGAGCCCTCCAACAGAGTCGAGATAGCCTCGAGAGTCTCTTGGGATGCCAAGTTGACCTCGTCCAACAACAGCCTGGAGCTGAGCAGAACATTTGAATCGCTGAGTCAAGAAACGCACCATTCACCCTCCCGTAAGGCCTTGACCAAGGGTCCTTCGACAAACGAGAACACGAGCTTGCTCTTCATCTTGACGTGGTGCAAATCAAAGTCCGCGATATCGACCAACAGGCTCTGCCATTGAAGCCCAGCTTTGGTGACTTTGGTGTTGACCTTGCGCTTCTTCCGTGGTGAGGACACTGCGCCGTCTTCGCCCCGTGGTTGTTCACTGGGGTCAGCAGGGATAACAAGACTACGGACTGCAAACCTACCTCTCGTCCTTTTTCATCAGCTTGTCGATCGCTCTTCTCGCTGACGAGCTCCAAAGCTCGGCCAATCGACCCCATTTCCTGCCATTGAGAGCCTTTGACGCAGCTTCCAAGTAAGTCCCGTTTGCCGGTTTAGCCATGCTGAATGTCTCGCTGAACAGCTTTTGCCATCGAGCATGCAAGACCCTCGCAGCGACGCCCGCATCAATAGGCTTGAATCCACCGAGCAAATCGCTGCTCTCCGTCTGAGTGGACAGGTTCAGAACCGTGAGCGGCTTGCGACAGATCGAAGCTATGTGCTGGACGGCGGTCGTTTTACCCGTTCCGGTCTCTCCTACCAACAAAGTCGGCTCGCTCATGGAGGCCGTGGCCGCGATACGCTCCAACAGTACCAATGAGGGCTTGGTCAGAGCAAACGGCCTGGAATCGGCATTCTGCTGGCGGCGGGAAGCAGGGTAAATCGGCATGGTCGTTCTGCCGCATCTCAACTGCTTTGTCGCGGTCGAAATCTCCAGTTGCGGTCGACGAGTGTCAAGTAAGGAGAATGCCCGTTCTTCGTCCATACCAATGCGCTGAGCCACGACACGGATCATGGCGGCACGCTTCTCGACCGAAGACGACCGAGCGTCGAACCATGCCATGAAACAATCCGCAGCTTCGAGAAGGATTTCATCCTGCAAGACGGGGTTTGCGAATGGACCGGCAGGGTTGGATTCCAAGGCAGCGAGCGAAGCACTCGAAGGGAGATTTCTCTCCACACGAGCACACCACTTTTCGAGATCCCGAAGACCGATATCCCGGCCCTTCACCGGTCCGCCAATGTTGGACAGAGGGCGAAGAAGCTGCCAGATCTCGACGAGGGCGGTCGTGACAGAGCCCGGAATGCGGGGGAATCGGGCGGACAAGATGGCCAAGATGTCCTGATCGGTCGGGGCATCGAGGATCACCTCGTGCAGATTGTGCGCGCCGAAAAAGGCCGGAGGCACGATCGAATCTTGTCGAGTAGTGCGCGTGGCAAAGAGAGCGAACCCCTCGCCCGCTTTGATGTCCTCGCGCCCAGGGATGTCGAGCCGGGCTCGACGACCAGGTCGGCCAGTTTGCAGACTTCTTGCCAGACCGGATATCGTCACGAGCATCTCAGTACTCGCGCGGTCGATATCATCAAACACGACCCATCGTCCGGCTCGCACGGCCTTGGCAAGGGCACCCTCCATCCACTCGAAAGTTCCCGGCTTGGTCGGTGAAGACACATAGGTCCCGATCAAGCTTTTGACATCAATCGTGGTATCGGCAAGCGGGATCGTCAAAATGCGGTTGGTAGGTTGAGATTCGGGGAAGATGCGGGAGGACAGATAGTGTAGGATGTGTGTTTTGCCTGACGATGGTGCAGAAGTGATTAATTGGGGCACGCCAAGGATGAGAGAAGGGACGAGGCGTTGAAGAGCCGAGTTTGTGGCAGCAGTCTCCACATGCTGGAAAGCGGGTGAGGTCGGTCGGGGGATTGTGTCACGGAGTAATAACGAGTCCGCGACGATGGCAAGCCGGGGCGAGAAATCCTGCGCCGAAAGGGTCAAGGGCAACCGCGCAGACGCCTGCTCCAGAGTCTCGAACTTTCGCGCTGGATATGAGCATGGATCGAACATGTCGTTCACGCGACGTACCTTGCTCTATACGCTTCGCTTCGGTCAGAGCCAACAGCCAACCATCAACCAACAGCTCTCGGATATCCGTTCCGCCATTCTCGCTCTTGACAATCTCCCAACCGAAAGAGATCGGCACGTCGACTTTATCGACAGCTCCCACGTTCTCTTCCTCCATTTTCATCCGCTTGATTTCGCTCCATTTCCGTTGCTTGCTCAAAGCTTGGATAGCGAGGAGTCGGACTCCCAGGTTGGCATGTTGCGTTCGCAAGGTGTGCAGGGGTTCTAAAGACCAGTCATTCCGCGAAGCGATCTCGGGGTCGGCTGTCAAGAGACGGATGTAGCTTAGCAAGAGATGGTGTAGGCGAGTCGACTCGACGGTGAGCAACTGGGAAGAGATGGGAGCAAGGGGTGATTTCTTGAACGGTGATAGGCTGATGAAGCGGCTGATAAAACTGCCGGGTCAGCTGTTGTACCTGGTCAATCGACGAGGCTTGACGCACCTCCACAAGTCAGGACGGAGTTCAGCAATGCTAGCTAGAACATAGAGACGGCTCTCCCAAGTCTCCTGACTCCAAAACTGAGCATCATCTTCCCACCGGGCTAGCAAGTCGAGGAGAAGAGGCGAGAAGTGTCGAGAGATGGAAGGGGCGACAGCGGGGCGAGACAGCAGTTCAGACAGTGCAGAAACGACTTGCACTGGCGATACAGCCGATGGATCGTCGTGGAACGCCGCGTCGAGCACTGCTTGGGGCAATCCTGATTGCGTTCCACTCTGAGCAGTGTCCACGCCGAGATCTGAGCAGAATCGAGCTGATGCCGAGGCAATGTCGAAGGAGAGGGGCGAGGCGGTGGGGTGAGAGGCGGAGGGGAATGAAGGTCCCGCTTGGGCCTCCATGACGATGTCGGTACCAGACATCTTGTGGAAGAGTCTGATGTACTTCTCCTCTTCCAACTGTTCTAGGTGTGTTTACAAGGCCTCACGGCCGATAAAGTAAGAGATGGTGAGTGTAACGATGCTGGGCTCACAAATTTCAGTCATACAGTCCCACTAACCGGCAGAAATGCTCAATCAACGGAGATCGCCGAAAACTCCATTGTTATGGGATCAAAACTGGGCGACAGCTTTCGGATCCGAAATATCACAGAACCCGCCGAACGCGTCGCGTGAGGAACCGCCATTATATGGAGCGAGTAACATTCAGGTCTCTGACACAAGCACTGGTCAGGTAGGACATCTGAGACGAGGAAGGATGGAGGACGATTATTACAGCTTGCAGTCGATATTGGCGGATAACCATGTTAGCTTTCGGATCGCAGACCGTACGAGCTGACGAGCAGAAACTGTCCTGTACCTTCACGATGGATGTGCCAGGATTGGGCTATCTCGAAGGCGGTTCCGAGGCCAACGTGAATCGAAGCGTCTGCGCGAGTGGCTCCATGCTGATCTTCAGATACAACAAAACGCAAAAGTAGAGCTGCCGTTCTGGCTAGCTCAAACGCTCTCCCTCAAGTGGGTCACGACTGCTCCTTGTCGTCGACAGGAGAGATCTTCCTCCCTCCCCCATCGAGGAAAACGCAAGCCAGGTCATTCTGACTCGCAGCGAGTTTACCACATTCCCCCTTCCCCCGCCATACTCCTCGCGCGTTAAATCAGCTCTTAACGCTTCTGCACCGGCCGTCAAACTGTCCCACCTGGTCGGCAGCGGGGGGTGGTGGTACAGATGGGGTTGGAGAATCGCTGAAGTGTAGGCTGCTGCTATGAAATTCACAGTGCGGGATGACTGATTGCAGATTGGATAATGCTCCACAGGCGGAGCTGCTTGACATGCTGCTCAAGGTGACGACGGCCTCCCGGTTTTTAGCGTAGGTATGGCACTGACAACAGGCTTTCACCGGGCGGCTCCCTTCTCTCCAGGACCTTTCCGCGCACCACGCCTCGTCGGACCGATCGATCCCAGAGGGCGGGGCCGGGACGGGAGAAGCGTTCAGAGAAGGGATGGAGGGTGAAGAGCGAGAATGTTGGTGAACAGGGTTGCATACAGAGACGTGCGCTGATCAGCAGTATTTGCGATTGGTCAAGAAAGCGCTCGCCAAATCAAAGCCTGGTATGATGCAGACGGGACTAGGCGTGCGGTTGTGCGATGAGGCACGTGTGGTGTCGATAGAGATCTTCATACCGACGCATAGGCGACGTGACGATCCTCTAGCCCATGCGCCTGTAGTAGCATTGTATCATACCTCAGAGATTGCCTGTACCATGCATAATATCCTCCACCTCCTTGCCTGTTGCTGATGCATCAACCAACCCACTCAGCGCCTACCTCTGAGTACTCGTACTACGTGCACAGGCACCTATTCATCGAGCCGCGCTTAGCGGCCAGGTCCGATGCTGCGTTTGGATCAGCCTCCACCTTGAACGACCACTTTGCTGATACATCCCGCACGACTCGTACACCTCTGTCACGGGGTATATATAAGCCTTTCGCCGAGGTCACGACCTCTATCCGCTAGTTTCAATCCCGATCATCAAGACTTACACCGACTCAAGATCGACGAGAATCCACCATGAAAGTACTCATCTTTGGCGCAACCGGGTTCATCGGCTCGTCCGTCGCCCGCGCGTTTACCCGAGCCGGACACATCACCTATGGCCAGACACGATCTCAATCGAGCGCGAAAGGCCTCGCTATGCAAGAGATCATCCCGGTAGTGTGTGACCCTCTCACACCTGAAGGGAGGGCGGTCTGGGGTCCTATTGCCGCCGTTGCCGATGCAGGTGAGCCCCTCCTCTGCCTTTATCATTCCCGCAGTGCTAAACATAGTCATCGACTGTTCCGCCATCGACACCGCCGACAAGGCCCTGTCTCTTGTCAGTCACTTCAAGTCACTCATCTCTGGGAGACCCGCCGCCGCGCCCAAACCCACCTACATCTATACCGGGGGGTTATGGTCATGGGCCCGAAGCGGGAGTGGCCTTGACTCGTGGACGGACGAACGTCAGCCTCGCACTGACATCAACACCAACGTGTCCTGGCGCAAAGACGTCGAAGACCCAGTTCTGCTAGGTCAGTCGTCCAGCTGAATGCATCCACGCCCTGCGCTAACAGTTCTCAGAGGACAAGTTCAACGGCGTGGTCATCCGACCCCCTATGCTCTACGGCAAGTCCGGGTCGTTCGTGGCGTACTTTCACCTCGACGCGGCGTATGAAGCCGCCAAGAAGGGCAAAGTCTTCGAAGCGCTTGTCACGGAAGACACGCGATGGCAGACGATCCACCAGGACGACGTTGGCGAGGCGTACAGACTCGTAGCGGAAGTTGTGAGTGCCCCTGCTGGATCTTCGAGGACCCCCAGAGCATAGCTCATCGCGCAGGGCCACCTCGCCAAAGGTCAGACATTCATGCCGGCCAACCCGCAGAGTGAGCGTCTCACCGACATCCTCGATGCGATAGCCAGAGTCTCCGGTGCCAAAGGCTGGAAACCGATACAGGCAAAGACCCCGCTTGAAAAGGCTTGGGTCTCGACCGTCAACGCCCATCCGTCCCTGTTGACCGCCTTGACAGGTTGGAAGCCCACCAAGCTCAGTCTGGTCGACGGGATGGACGTCTATTGGCAGTCGTACGTTGCGAGCAGAGAAGAAGAAAAATCGGCCAAGCTGTGAAGCAGCATTGTACGATACGTATGGTCATGAATGTGCGCTCTAGGTATCTGCCTACTCCTCATCCGAGACATCCTCATCTTCATCGGCGATACCCACAACCCCTCCTCCCTTTTTGATCTCTCCGAGCTCTCGGCCATGTCTCCTGAGTCTCTCTCCGAAGGCTTTCCTAGCTCCCGCGTTTGACGCAATGTCCCATACTTGGACAGTAGCCTTCGAACCCGCAGCGGCGACAGTAAGCGGCGACTCCGGGTCGGGCGAGAATCGAGCGGTAAAGACTTTACCCTGTATTGTGAGCGTGACCAATCGGGCGCTGTGCGAGCAAAACTTACAACACCGAGATCTCGGCTAGTGACCAAGCTAATCTCTCGCTTTCGCCCTTGAACTCCCTCGCTCTCCTCGTCAAGGACATTCCAGACCTTGACGTTTTTGTCCATTCCTCCGGTGACAATGCAGCCTCGGATGTGCGGGTTGATGTCCAGAGCCGAGGCGGGTCCGTCGTGGGCGGACAGGGTGTATTTCGGTTGAGCGGTGGACAAGGAACCTTGGCCATTCTTGAGGGGTGTAGCGCCGGTAGGGAGCGTTCTCGAGTCGTAAGCCAGTATCAAACCGTTCTCCAGAGAGACCTGGAGGTTAGCTACACACTTGAGCCATCTGGGAATGTGACAACATACAAAGAACGAAGTCGGCTCCCAAGGGTCCCAGCGGACACACTCGACGTCGCTGCCGACCTTGATTCCAATACCCTCGTTGACGGCTCTGGAATCCCAGACCTTGACCATTCGGTCGTAACCAGCACTCAGGACCGCCTTGTCCAGACCCGCACCCGCTTGACTCTTGTTCCACTCGACCGCTTGAATCTTCTCTCCGCCGTGAACATTATCCCAGCTGGTCACAGCCGCCATGGGGCTCTCCCTCGTCAAGTCCCACAATTTGATCGTTGCGTCCGCGCTTCCAGACAACAGCAAATGTCGGTGATTGGGCGTCCACGAGAGCGACAACACTGGTTGGACATGGTAGTTCGGATCGGCGACCACTTGACGTCTCTTCTTCTTTCCAGTGCCTTTCGGCTTGAGCTCTGGCTTCTCCAAGCTCGGCGCGGGGCCGAGGATGGAGTGAGGGTAGAGTCCGTCGACCAAGTCGGCGTCCCAGATCTCAATAGTCGGGTCAAAGGATCCCACGGCGATGTAGTTTCCGGGGGTGGACGGGGAAGCAGGGTTAAAGTCGAGCCACTCGACGCAGAGGGGGAAGGAAGGGAGCATGAGGTCGTGGTGAACGTAGAGGTTCTCCTCGGGTTCGTCGTAGACATGAAAGTCGAGCGCCGAGAGGTCGGAAGTCGTTCGTGCGGTGATCAGCATGTTGTCGGTGGGTCGAAGTTCCAACTCCTCTCTCTCGTCATCCTCGTCGTCCTGCCCATCAGATACGTCCTCGCTTCATGCAAGATGCAGTCTCACCTCCTTGAGCGTGATGTATGGGTCCTCGTTGTTGTCTCGGTAAAATTGCAGTCCCTTGACATTGGCGAACGCTCCCATGGCTGACCCATTAGCTCTGCCAGGGGCAGTACTCGAGAATTGATGACTCACCAACTCCTTTCGACTCTTCCTGGTCGTACTCGTCCATCTTGAACGCCGAGAGGTCGTTCGGATCAGACGAGGCTTTAGGCTTCTCCGCCTCCTCGTCCATCTTGACATCCTCGTCTCCGCTGCCCTCGGCGTCATCACCATCTTCCTCATCCTCGGCATCGTCGCCCTCCTCGTTGACACTGTCTCATGAGTGCATTGTTTGACGTTGGAGCGAGGCACACGCACTCTTCCCATTCACCGCCCTCCATGTCCAATCCGGCCATTTCCTCCCTCAGCTTCTCCAGCACACCGGGCCCGCCGAGCTTTCCGACTCGCTCCAACTCGGCATCGTCCAGCTGATACCTTTTCGGATGCAAAGCGGCCTTTCCTCTGGGTACCCAGACCAAAGATGATATGAGTGTGCCCGACATGGTTTGTGTCTGTGGTTGGTAAAAGTAGAAAGTGTGAAAGGTGAAAGCTACCAGTGCTTGTCCATTGCGATCAACTGAAATCTTTGGACCTCTCGCGTAATAGCCACGTGGTGGCAAAATACAATCTCAACGGTTCGGATCCGAACAGTCGACCCCCCTCCCAGCTCTCTGAACTCGAACTACATCATTACCCTCCATCTACTCATCTCTTATAAGCATATAGACACTGCGTACCCAAACCAGGTATGCAGTCAGGGATCCGAGATCCGCCATGGCCATGATAACAGATCCCGAGTAAGAAAGGCATACCATACCCCATGTTCACCCCTAACGACCCCAGCTATATCCTCCAAGCGATCAGGTTATCCACTTTGCGCGCCTCGGACGACTCTTTGACACCTCGCATCGTCTCACTTGATCCTTCATTTGCGCTCAACCCATATATCAACGCCTCGGGTCTATCGGATGTCGACAGATGGCCGGAGATCAAGAGAGCTCTCGATTCACCCCCGTTGGACCCAGTCGATCGACCTCGCAGGCGTGTTTCTGATGAGAACCGGGCAGGAGGAGGGGGTTTGAATTACACCCAGACGATCATGGGAGGGAGGAGTGGAGCTCTGGGCATGAGAGTTTCCGGTAGAGCGGGCGGAAGAGCCGAGAGGAAGGAAGGCAGGGCAAACTCATCCTCCGCCGTTGATCCCCCTTCGCCCATCGCCGAGATGCCCTCACGCAGTGGTCTGCCGACTACCGATGGTTTCTTCTCACCGTCCGGTCGACCGCGCTCCGACTCGGCACCTGTACCGAAAGTCCTTCACAATCCGATGTCCGGTATGAGCGTGATCACTACAGGCAGAGGCATGGGTGGTGGACTGGGCGGCACGGGGCTGTTGGGCCGGACTTTGTCCGCGAGCGAAACGTCCGAAGCGGTCGAGGCAGAAGAAGAGGACCACGGAAGTGCGATAGGCGCCGCGTTCATGGAGGAGACACCCGCAAGTGGGGCAGCCATGAGCGCTCGTCCGCATAACCTAAACATCGAATCGGCCGATGGCGGGGGCATGCTCGGCACGCCCTTGGTAGATGAGGGAAGCGATATTGACGAGGACGAGATTGAGGAGGAAGGGGATCTTGATGAGGATACGCGCGAGCTCCCCGATCCGGCAAAGAGCAAGCGATCCTCTCTGCACCCCGATACCGAGGAACTCGTCTTTGAGCCTGTCCCTGTCCCGGCTCGTCGCTCCGTATCCGGTCCCTCCGCTCTCACGGCCCTGCTGAACAAACATGTCCCGCACCTTGTCTCGACATCCGCAGCTCCCGAAGACGGAGACGCGGCGGCCAGCAACCCGTTCGCTTCGCTGTATGCTTCTGTCGCGGCATTGTCA
This sequence comes from Papiliotrema laurentii, assembly GCA_031326905.1. NCBI lineage: Eukaryota > Fungi > Basidiomycota > Tremellomycetes > Tremellales > Rhynchogastremaceae > Papiliotrema > Papiliotrema laurentii. Next base: position 410,303 of record JAODAN010000010.1, read on the forward strand.
AATATCCCGTCAATCTCGCTCGAACTCTACTTTCCTCACTCCGAGTCTCCCACGACTCCGCTTATGGTCAAGGTCAGGAAAGACGCCACGGTGGAGGAAGTCACAGGGTATGGACTGTACAAGTACTGGGAAGATTCACGACACCCGTTGTTGTCAGAGCAAGAGTCAGAGACCATGTGGTCGACTGTCGGATGGGGCTTGCGAATCGTGGAGGACGACGGAGAGGTCGACGAGGACTTTCCACGTAAGTGCTCCTGTCTTGAAGATGGTCCTCCCGGTGCTGGTGCATCGAGCGTCGTAGTCCGCTTTCATTCCAGGAGCGGGATGCTTCGAGAATGGAGGGATGTCCCTTAGGGCCGGCCTGCGCATCAACGATGCCGCCGCCTCTCGATGGCGATACTTTGAATACCACATGTGACCTAACCCGCAGCGCTCGATCGAGAATCGCAGATCTCAAAATTCTCCTATGGTCAGTTTGCGATTGTCCAGGCGACAGACGCTCAAGGTATGTACAATGTGTTCCCCGCGTCGGTGACGTCGCTCAACGGCAGCCAAACAAAACGCGGCGAAGGCCCCTCATATCCAAAGACGCCCATCGAGGATCATCGCGCCTCCTATCCGTACGAGACCGTCTGTCCAAGGCAGACCGAGCTTCACTTCTCCGCAGCAACCCGCAGCGGCGGCCATGTCGAGCACATCCTTGTCTTCGGATAGCCACCTCAATCCTGGTCTGAGCTCAGCGATCAAAGGAAGCGTCGGCCTGAGCTCGGCGTTGAGCAAGACGGTGTTGCTTCGCGTGAGGGTGACTGCAAGCGCGGACGTCCATTTCACGACTACCATCAGCGTGTATGTGCTGTGTTTAGCGCTGTATACAAGCTGATCCCAGGCCGGCCGACATGTACATCGCCGATCTCACAGAAGTCTTGTGCAAGAAGAAACGGCTGCAGAGTCCTGCGTCAGACTGGGTCCTATGTTTGGCGGACTTGACACTGGCCTTGCCTCTTGATCGAACCGTGGCGAGTCTGGAGGGTCGGACTGACCTCGCGCTAGTCAGGCGACAATGGGCGGTGGAGCATGGTTTGAGAATAGGAGATCGTCGTGGCGGCGACCCGAGCGGTGCGTATCGTATTTGACAGAGGTGTGTCGTGCTGATACAGTAGCGTCCATATTTAAGCGGATTAGCGAGCCCGCTCCGCTGGCCAAGTTTGGCGCAGGCGTGACCGACATTACTCAGACTTACAAGGTCAGTCGGGCAGGACATCCACTGCTCCATCCGCTGACAACCAGAAATATCATGTTCAGAGGAAGATCGCTATCGGGCGGCATGAACGAGTGCTCGCCATCGACGGAGATTACATCCATGCAAGTGGTTCTGTGATCAATGAGCGTGAACGCAGCTAATGGCTAGATCATGCCGTCCGAGTCGAGAGCGTTCTTTGACAGTATGAAGACGACGTCGTTCCATATATCCCTCGTCGCCTCTTGCAAGCTCACTGGGAGGGCAGGGGGTTTCAAGATCAACGTTTGGCGGGAGACTGGGCAGAAGAGGTACGAGTTTGAGGCGGACAATGGGAGACAAGCTGGTGAGTCGGGCCACAGTCGGGCAGCAGTCGGGCAGCAGTCGGGCAACAGTCGGGCTTGATGGGAGCTGATACCGTCGTAGCGGAGATTATTGGATCGATAAGGCAGTTGTGGGTGTCTTCCCGGAAGCTATTCGGTGTGAGTGTGGCTGACGTGTAGAATGAAGTCGTATCAGGCCGAACGGTCGTCAAACATGCCCGCAGGACCCTCTGCGGCGAGGAAGTGAGCGGGGAGAGGTAGCGGGGGAGGGAGGGAGAGACGAGCGGGGCGCGGACATTGTCACGAAGCACGAGTTCAGGCGGCGCAAGCGCTGCGAGTGGGTAGTTTGTCCTGCAGATTTGGACAGTGTTCTGCTGAGTTAATTTCGGTAGGAGAGGAGTGACGCGGACCGCAACGATGTATCTCGACAAGTTGTATATGTCTCTAGAATTGACCATACATACATCAAGAAGAACCACAAGTACATCTGCTCATCTGCCAATCTGCCCGGTTGCCCGTGAGCGCGTCTGTCCGCGTGTCCCGCCTCAAGCCTATAAAGTCAATCTCCTCGTGTTTGATTGTTGGAAGACCCAGGTACTCACCGACATCTTCATCTCAATCTTGCCGAGCGGCTTGTAATCCACCACCTCAAAGTCATCGGTCGTAAACCCATCGATCGATCCAATCTCCTCTGCCGTCCGCTTGATGCGCAACTTTGGGAAATCCCGGGGCGTCCTCTCCAGCTGGATCTTGAGCGGCTCGACGTGGTCCTTGTAGACGTGCGCATCGCCCATCTGGAGGATAAACTCGTGGGGCTCGGTGTCTGTCACGTGGGCGATCATGTAGGTCAAGAGGGCGTACGAGGCGATGTTGAACGGCACGCCGAGACCCAAGTCGCAGGAGCGTTGGTACATGAGACAACTGAGTTTGGGTCGGTCGCCCGGGATCTCGGGGTCGGGGAGGGTGACGAAGAACTGGCAGAACATGTGGCAAGGCGGAAGAGCCATCAATGGGAGGTCTAGTCTGTCAGCGCGGTCCCACGGGTCGACCAATCTGCACTGTGCGTGACAGCGTGAAACACGCGTGCAAGACCCTCCGACGCACCTTTCGGGTTCCAAGCGCTGAGGACGATCCGTCGGTCCGTCGGGTTATGTCTGATCTTGTGAATCACCTCTTGGAGCTGATCGACCCCCTTGCCCGTATAATCGTCCTCGCACGTCCCGTACTCCGCCCCGAAATGCCTCCACTGGAACCCATACACGGGTCCCAGGTCGCCTTCGCGTCGATGGCTCAACCCGACTTTATCAAGGTACTCTCTCGACCCATTCCCCTCCCATATATTCACCCCTTTGGCCGAGAGCGCCTTGCCGTCGGTATTGCCCGAGACGAACCAGAGCAGCTCTTCGATGACGCCGCGGGTGAAGACGCGTTTCGTAGTCAAGAGGGGGAACGTCCCGTCCGCCAGGGAGAAGCGTAACGAGGGAGGGGCGAAGAGTGCGAGGGTGCCTGTGCCCGTACGGTCGGGTCGCGATTGGCCAGTCGAGATGATACGTCGGATCAAGTCAAGGTACTGGTACTCCTCTGGTCGTGAGTCATTGCAGCGGAAAGGTAATCTCTTCGCAACTCACCGTGATCTGGGTTCATCCGAGACGAAGCGTCCGAGTCTGATGTGTGCATGGTCGGGTCGAAACGATGATACAATGTCAAAAGGTGAAAGACCAATGTCGAGTAAATTCCAGTCATCTCGTCCGTGTTGACGCGTCGTCGACATGAGTCGATTGATCCAGACGCGTCGATAGGTCCACTGTCACCGGACTCATGCAGCTCACACCCAGCCATCGACTTGTACACACATGCATCAACGGCGTCTCGCCTCACAAACAATGACTCTACCTACCAATCCTACCTCGACGTAAAGATAATGCTACCGAGTAGACCACAAAGAAATAGATACTATAAGAAAATGTAGCGGGAAACTCGTCACAGATCGTCCCACCAAAACCCCACCGCCCCATCTTCAACCCAAAGCCTCCCGTCTGCCCTTCGCAGGTATCAGCCATACCCCTCCCTACACCTAGAACCCTTCCTCAACAAGCACAGTCGACAACTTCGAAACCTTCTCCCGCGCGCGTCTGATCTTCCCATCCTCTCGGTCCCACACCTTCCCAACCTCCTCCTCTGCCAACCCCTTGGCCTTGGCACCAGCGCTCAGACCCAACCCTTCCTTCACCTCGTCGTCTCGAACACAGAACTCCACCTTCTGCCCCTGAGAAGCACTCTTGCGCGTCGAGCCAGAACCGCTCCTGGACATGGACGACGACCCGCTCGACACGGAGACCAGGCCGAGGACCTCGAGGTTGGAGAGCAAGTCGCGGTAGTCCGACTCGGAGCTTGGTGGGAAGGGGCTCGAGGTGTGCGAGAGGATATGGACGTAGGTCGCGTACAAATTCGAAGTGTTCAGGTTGTCCGCTGCTTTGGTCGGAGTCGCCGTCGGAGTCGAAGAGCCCGAGCCGTGTCCAGGCGCGGGGCATCCGGGTAAACCCGCCCGCACGCGCGTGACAAAGATAAGGGCAGCAAGCAAGACCATCTTCCCTTGCAGAGGAACAGACCGGATCTTCTTGCCATTGACGCTGGCGGTCGCAGCCGAAGTCGACCCGGCAGCGGCTTTGAGTTGTTGCGTGTGAGAGTTGAACGCTTTGATCGTGTGTGCCAGGGAGATCTTGATCAGAGGCACGACAGTGTCAGTGCCATTCGCCGCGGACACTTTCTTGGCCCATTCGGCTTCGGCAAGCGAGACGGCGAGCGACAAAACCCCAAGACACATTCGCAAATCTCCGTTCTGAGCCTCCACTTTCTTGGTCAACAGCTCCACGGCCTTTGGGTCTACTTTGACGCTTTCCCCTTCCGATGGCACAGCCAAAGCAAGACGAGATGCGATAATGTTGATCATATCGGACCCGGCGTAAGCCTTGAAGGGTAGGACGATGGGCGCGGCACCATTGGGCAGGACCAATCGGGCTCGTAGCGTAAGATCAAGCGTGTTGGAGATGGCGACGAGTTTAATGCGTCCCGATGTCTCTGTAGGTAAGGAGAATAGCTTGGAGAGTAGGTGGGATGTGGCGGGCGGGGCGACAGCCGGCGGAGCGGGGAGGAGCGAGTCGACCTCATCGAGGAGGATGAACCTGGGTATGAGCGATATGTTTGTGCAACTGATGTCCTTTCACTCACGTCTTCGCACCCGACGCCACGAGATGGGCAGTCACGTCCCTCTCCGTCTTGCCACACTCCAGTTGCTCGCCGAGGCGTCTCCAGACATCCGCCACTTTCAACCCCATACAACCCAGCTCGACAAAGTGCCACCCTTGGTCGCGCATGTCCCGGCCGAGGGAAGTGACGGTAGCAGTCTTGCCCGTCCCCGGCGGCCCAGACACATACATACCGACATCGTGCGAGTTGGCGTCGACGAGGTATGACCTCAATGTGGCGATTTCTTCCTCTCGGCCAACTATCGTCTGATTGGCTGCGGTGGAAAGCCGGAGATACGCCTTGATGTGTCTGTACGGGTTGGAGTGACGGGTAAGAGAGGACTCTTCAGTCTCGGTTTCAACATCGGTGGACGAGCTCGAAGAAGTGAGATCGCTTCGTACTCTGACCAGGCCCATGCGATCGGCCGTTGCATCGACATCGACGACCTTGATCCTCGGGCTCGATGGTGGCGGAGTGGGCAGGATCGAGGTCTGCTGTTGGACTTGTGCACGGGTTTTGGGTTTCGTGGGGGTTTTGTCCACGTCCATGGGATCGGGCAGGGCGAGGTCATCGGTGGAAGAGATGGACGTGTAGGAAGGGAAGCTCTCGAGAGACGGGGTCGCGATGGAGGATACGGAGGGGGTCGGGGATGGGAGACGCGAGTTTCGTCGTGAAAAGGTGGAAGAGGTGGAAGGAGCGACTGAAGGGAGTCGGCCTGCGTGTCAGCATGGAGAATCGGGCCGCTGCTGAATCACTCACCGGAAACACCTTCGCTCCGGATAGACGAGACACTCCCACTCCTCCCTCTCGCACTGGCGGTCGTGCTCGACCTCCTCCCCACCTTGATCCTCTTTCTCGAGCTATTCTCATCTACCTCGTCGTCCTTTTTAGGCGGGACATTCTCCTTTCCCCGTCCTGGGCGTTTGACGCCTCGCGATTCAGAATCCTCGTCGTCGCCCTTACCGCGGCTCGGCCCGCCACCTCCCGCCACAGCAGCCTTCAACTGGGAAGGCGAGGCAAGCGAGGGCGTGCTCTGCGTTCTGGTCAATGTACCCGCTCGACCACTCGAGCTAGAGCTGGAAGCCGGCGAGGGGAGACCGAGCGTCATGCCGCCCAGAGTCGGGTCGTTGTTGGCGTTTCGACGCGTCGATGGGAGGAACATTGAGCTCGATCGCGTCAAGGGCGGGTTCATGGTCGGTGTAGTCGCCGACGACCGGGTGAGTATGGGTCGAGTAGGGGTTGTGAACGGCTGTGCCGAGCTGTTTGATGACGCGTTGGTCCTGCGTCGGGTGGGTGTGGCCGCAGCAGAAGGGGCTGGGGAGGGCGGGGGGTTCTCGGTGTCTTCCTGCGCCGAGGTCGCTCGAGTGCGTTTGGTCGGGGCTGCCATGGTGGTGGTCGAGGGGTGTCAGTGTCGAGCACTCGGCAGTCGCAGAAGATTGGCTCGAGCAGAAATTATCGGGAGCAAGGGTCGATCTGGTAGGGACGAGGGACGAGGGGGGCAAGCGAGGGGCAGGGGTTGACGAAGGGGTTGATGATGAAATGGCTGGGTGGTGGGCTCAGCTGTCGAGTGAGGGTGAGAGACGCATAGATGTGTACAAGCACGTCCGACCTTCGTGACGAGGATCGTGAGGATGTGAAAGCTATCGAGGACAAGATACTATGCAGTCGTCGTGGTGGGATGACATTGAACGGGATATGAAGGGCAGGGGAGGGTGACCAGGGAGGGGGGGAAGTCGGGAGCTGCTCGCAAGGTGTGTCGAGCGTTACCCTGGGTGCGTTCAGCCATGAATCTCAGTCGCGTGTCGTAGGCTGGGTGGGGTTGTAATCACATCACATGGGGCAATACAAACATCCCTTGGCATCAAATACAAACTCCCCAAGCCCCATTACAAATCCTCACGACCCTCCCCCTTGCCCCCTCGGCCCCCTCAACCCACACTATCCGCGTTTGGTGACGGCTACATTAAATTCTAAGGGTCACTTCGCGTCCCTACTCACGCGACGGGTCAGCTCCCACAGCGTCATACAACACAGCCGCCAGTGTCGTCGTCGTCGGCATCAGAGGCGTAAATGTCATCCTCCCTTCACACAGGTGGTAAGACCCCGCGCGCACGAGTGGCCCGACCAAAACTGTCTGTGACTTTGAACCGAGGAAAATCCAATGTCCGGGCACAAACCATGTCATCAGTCATCAGTATTCACCTCCCGGCCCGTCGCGTCTGTCCACTCCATCTGTATCAAAGACACTCGTCGTGTCAAGCACACAGTCAAAGCGGGGTTGTCCATGCAATCGCCACGGGGAAGCAGCAACCTCGCACGGGCACTTGTCCACTCACCGCTGCATGACCCATGTCGCGGTCCGACCAAATCGCCCTCCGGCTGGTATCGAATGCGGAGACAAGGCGGAATTCTGCAGATAGGAAACTCAGGCACGAGATGAGAATTCCAGCATTACGACCGCCGTATTCAACTACGGCACACATGCCTCCGCCTTGTGCACCTGGGCTCACTGAACAATCGCAGCACCAGATAGCCGGCCTTTTTGCCTGAGAGAAAACCGCATTCGGCGGATGCGAAAGCGACCGAGTACGGGGCAGCCCTAACCATAGGCACAACCCGCTCGTGTAGACAACAGGCATCGTCAGCCTAATGGCCTAGTCCACTCTCCTGTTTTGGAAAAGACCATGCCGGAACGTCAAGCACGCTGCCGGGACTGAAAGCCAAAATGTGCCTAGGCGCGGCCTTTCGGTATGCGTCTCGCGGAAGCAAGGTCAATCAGGTCATTCTCGGGCTGTCTGGGCAATCCACGGTACCATCTACGGTCACCGTCGTGTCGAGCCAACGGCACGCGATCACCCGGGGTCTCTAGGAGCGAGGTCGGAGCGATCATTGAGGGTGGACAATCCTCGACCGTACGCAACGCCATGCTCCTCATGATGGTACAGGCGTATTCAGATTGAGGTCTTTTGCCCGTCCCCACCCCCATGCATGCACCTTGCAACAGAACGGCTGAGAGGTGGTGGGAACTTCCATAGCTGGGAAGCTCATACCGGGCGGGTCCGACAATCACCGCCTCAACGGCAATAGCATCATTAGTCCGGCTACTGCCCACTCGGCGGGAAGCACTCATCCTTTTGTCATTGGAGAGCAGATTGAGACGATAGTCCTTGCCACGTAGCGCATCACAGCTTCGAGTGGTCATTGGAGGCAATTGTCCTCAGGAGAGTGCCGTAGTACGACCACCCTATGTCTCCGGATAAGCGATCTTCGGTGTTGTCTTTCCTATCATTCATCTCCCGGCTTCTCCGCGCCTTGCATGTTCTGACAACCGCGCTATCGAGCAGAAGAGTGCCCATGCTTCCTGGTGCGGCCGACAAGGTGCAAAGTTGTTTTCCCGAGGATGGCGGAAAAGCGGCTCATCACCTCGGTCCAGTAATTCCGGCGGTTGCTCGTTTGTTTCGGATCTCCCAGCCGCCCATTAAAGAGCCAGACGAGACGTGCAAGATGGCACCTGAACACACCGATACCAAGCAGCTTTTCGCACAGAATGTCGCTCGGCCGCACTGTCACTCTGTGAGCGTTTGCGACATTTCGCCCTCCAGTGAACCCGGCTGACCCCCAGTAACACCGGGCTTCAAGTCCCCCTCGTCGGCTTTGGGACGTGGCAAGCAGCACCGGGAGAGGTCGAGCGAGCGCAAGTCCCCCACGCTCGCGCTCGTGATGGAGCTGACATGCAGGGTAGAAGAGGCTCTCAAGGTGGGATACAGGCATCTCGACTGTGCGTTGATCTACGGGAACCAGCACGAAGTGAGCCGGAGGACAATGGCGGGTCGTCACACCGAGCAGCTCTGATATCCAGATCGCCGATGGGATCGAGAAGTCCGGTGTCCCACGTGAGGAAGTCACCATAGTGTCCAAGCTGTGGAACAACTCTCATCGCCCCGAGCTCTGTGAAGCCGACCTCGACACCACCTTGTCCCAGCTCCGCACCCCTTATATCGACATTTGGCTCATCCACTGGCCGGTCCCTTTCAAGCCCGGCCAGGACCTCGAGCCACTCGAGTCGGACGGCAAGCGTCGTGCGATCGACCACGACGCCCCTGGAATCGCCGCTACGTGGAAGGAAGTGGTCCGACTGTGGAAGGAGACGAGCAAGATCAAGGCGGTCGGCGTGTCCAACTTCAACGTCGAGCAGCTGGAGAAGATCATCGATGCGACAGGTGTCGTGCCGGTCATGAACCAGATCGAGTGTCATCCGAACCTCATTCAACCCGAGCTCTTCGAGTACTGCAAGAAGAAGGGGATCGTCATCACGGCCTACTCGCCGCTCGGCAACAATATCACGGGCAAGACGAGGGTGATCGATACGCCAGAGATCGTCGACATTGCCAAGAGATTGGGCAAGGAGCCGGCGCAGGTGTTGATCGCGTGGGTCACAAAGCAAGGGTTCTGCGTCATCCCGAAGAGCGTCACGCCGAAGCGGATCGCGGTGAGAGCGGGTCGTATACCTCACTCGAGCGATGCTGATACGCAGAGCAACTTTGACGACTTTGAGCTCAGTGACGAGGACTTTGAGGAGATCAGCGAGGTCGGGAGACGGAACACTGCTCGGGCAAACATCGCTGCCATCTACCAGCCTGCCATGTGAGTTCACAGGTTACAGCGGGCGCGCCAGCGCGCCTTTTCCCCCATCAGGCGCGCGCTCGCTGAGGCTCGGCGGATGAGACTGATGCTGATCGAATAGCTGGCCGATTAATGTTTTCAACACGCCAGAGGAACAGCAATTTGTCAAGGTCTGGTAGAGGCGCTCGTCATACGCGATGTACAAGACGTATACTACAAATGCATGCGACGTAGATCCTGGTCGTCAGCGAAATGAACAGTAGCAGAGCCCGTGTCATCCACAGACTTCTTCTCCGTCCTCCTGGCCCCATATAGCGACTGGCTAGCAGGAAGCCCAGGACAGGTCAAATCACGCACCAAACTTCCATCAGACGAGCGGATGACCAAGACGTCTTAGTATTACAGTCCGAGCGACGCTCAGGCCGATGCAGGCATTATCGTCGAGTTGCCTCGTCCTTTTCCCTAGCTCAATCGCACAGATCCTGCAAGCTCTTCTCGTACTCCATCGCCGACTCGGCCTTTTCCTTCAACTGCGCGACCTCTTCGTTTGACCTCCCCGCAGCCTTGGCGTCCTTCCAAGCTTTCCACGCTTGTTCAGAAGCCTCGGTAGCCCGTTTGAGCTCCGCCGTCTCGCTCCTGTGGTCAGCGCTTGATATGAGCGCACCACGACCGGATGTATGAGTGGATGCTCGACCGGCAACTGCGCGAGAGAGGTGCGAAACATGCGGAAGCACCCACTCGGTGTACTCTCTGAGCGGATTATCTGGCCCAGTAGTTGCTGTCTCCGACGGCATGTCGATACTGGATGGAAGGTGAAAGTCGAAAACAATAGTGCAACCCAGTCGGCTCTCGTCAAAGACGTCATACCGGCGGGAGAGGCATGTGGCTACGATGATTTTTCGCTTGTCATTGTCGACGACTGTCAAGCAACAAGACGCGTTGTGGTGCCTTGAACAACCAAGTACCCATGCATGGATGACACGACCATGTCCAGAGACGTCATACCCACAGGCTAGTGACTCGCAACACCCAACAACAACTCCTCAAACTGACCCACCCCCGGCAACCTCCCGCCCAGGCCCTCTCTCCACGCCTCGATCTTCGTGGCCATTTCATCAACGCCAAAGCCAAAAATGTCGAAGAGCGTCTGCTGCGGTGCAGACATCCCAAAGGTGTGCATGTGCAGACCGGCATGAGCATACCGCGCCCAGCCAAAGCTGCTCCAGGCCTCGATCGCGACCACCGGCGCTTGGTCCGCGGGGATGACGCTCCGTCGGTATTCGTATGGCTGAGCATCGAATCTAGCCATACAAGGCATCGAGACGACCCTGACACCGAGGTCGGAGAGCTTCTCAGCCACCTCAACAGCTCGGGCGACCTCTGCGCCCGTCGAGATCAGTACCAGGTCCGGGTTAGCCGCGTCCGGCTTGGTGTCGAGGACCGTGTAGGCACCTTTGGCAACCCCGTCTCGGGACGTGCCAGGCAGCAACGGTACCGGCTGCCGGCTCAGAGCGAATATCGAGGGGTGATCAACGTCCCTGAGTGCCAGCAGCCATGCCCCGATCGTCTCCTCTGCGTCGCATGGGCGAACCAGATTGAGGTCGGGCAGTGATCGGTAGAACGACGAAAGAGCCACCGGCTGATGCGTCGGACCGTCCTCCCCTATACCGATCGAGTCATGGGTAGCGATGCCGATGAAGCGGAGTTTCATGAGCGCCGACATGCGCGCTGCCGGCGCCGCGTACAGCCAGAACATGAAGAATGTGGACATGATTCTATGATCAGTTGCGCGCAAGCGACAGCGACAATGTAATGCCCGCGGCGCTCACGGTAAGATCGCTCCCTTTTGAAAAGCGGCCATGCCATTCCCAATGGCCACCATGGCAAACTCCCGGATACCGTATCTGATCTGTCGCCCGGTGAAGTCTCCCAAACCCCCATCTGGCCTCTGGAACTCGGTCATCTTGTCCCAGCTGACAAAAGTCGACTCGAGCAGGTCCGCACTACCGACCATGTAGCTGAGATCTTCCGGTACCAACGCCTGTACCATGATCCCGCTCGACTTGCGCGTGGGTTGCGCCGCCGTCGGAAGCTGTGACTTGGCGGGGACTTTGGCCTCCCATCCCTCCTTCAGTTCCCCACGCAGTCGCCTCGCCAGGTCTGCTTCGTCCTCCGGGTACGCTTCTTTGTACTTTGCGTACAACTTCGTCCATTCCTTCTCCAGCTCCTGTCCCCTCGACTTGCACGGCTCAAAGTACTCGTACACCTTCGAGGGGATGTGGAATTTTACCGAAGGGTCGAAACCGAGGGCAGTTTTGAGCTGAGCGATGTCGTCGTCGCCCAACGCTTGCCCGTGGACTTTCCCTTTGCCCTGGTTGATCGAGCCAATACCGATGATAGTCCTGATATTTACACAAACCGGTTTCCCCTTGTACGCCTTGGCCTCGCCGAGAGCGGCAACAACTGAGGCAAGATCGTTCGACCCGTCTTCGACATCGATAACGTGCCACCCGGTCGCGCGAAGCTTGGCCGAGGTGTCGTCGGTGAAGCAATTGTCAATGGGTCCGTCCACCGTGACGCTGTTGTTGTCGTAGATTAGCACCAGGTTATCGAGGCCCCAGTGACCAGCAAGCGAGATAGCTGAGGTAAGCATAGGCCTTTATGCGCACCACGCCATGCCGCCCATTCAACACGATCCTTGGCACGGTGTCCGCTGCTCAGCTTACTCACCTTCCTGCCCAACTCCTTCCTGGAGACAGCCATCTCCGGTGAAACACCAGATCGTCGGATCGATCACTGAGTAGCCGTCCTTGTTGTAATGCGCCCCTAGACTCTTCCCAGCGACGGCCAGACCGACGGCGTTGGCGATCCCTTGACCAAGAGGACCAGTCGTGACCTTACGGATCAGCTTTCTGCCAATCCTACCGAAGCCTCCCGTCGTCGAGCGCCAACTCACTTCGACACCGTCCACTTCGATCTCGGGATGTCCAGCAGACATGTTGCCCTTGATAGGCGCATGATACTGCTTCACCGCATCCAGCGTCCATGCTTCATACCCTGAGAAATGTAGGAAGAGGTACTGCAGCAGACAAGCGTGTCCAGCCGAAAGGACGAATCCTGCTTGTCAGTTCGCAGCCCCAGACGGGCCCTTCTCTGAATTACGGTCTCGTCCAGCCCAGTTCGGGTTGAGAGGGTTGTAGCGCATATGATATCGCCACAGCGCTACGCCGATTGCAGCGGCTCCCATGACCGTGCCCGGGTGGCCGCCCTTGAACTGGTGGTCAGTTGCGTGCGATAGGCGGACGCTGTCTGGCTCACCTGTTGGCATAGATCGGCGCCAAGGCAACGTATGGTATTGATCACGAGCTGCTCGTCCTCCTTCGATCCGGCCTTGGCAGGAACATGTGGGCGTTCGTCAAGTGCGTCGGCTGGGTGGCCATTGAGGGTCGTCGTGGTGGAGTCGGGCATATTGACAGCTAACTAAATCTAGGGTGTGTTGCGCGATCGGCGGCGAGAATGTCCTTGGCTACATATATAGCATCCCGACGCTCGTACAGCCACCTTGCATCTACGGGAGGTATGCACTCCTCGTCGGTGCATAACCGTCCAAGACTCGTACCGAGCCGGTGAAAGAACGGTCAGTCGATCATATGTAAACACCGAACACCGGATGTCGAGGAGACGATTTTCCGCTTTTCCGCTTCTCACGTGGTCGATGACTCTCGCGCCTGGCCCATGCTCTCGCATGTCTGTAGGCGAGGTGACCCATACCGGTGCACGCCATCCCTCGGTGTCACGACGTCGCATTGGAACGCCGATTGCTTCCACTAATCTGCACTATTCGCACAGCCAACGGGCCAGATCGAAGACTTGACTCGTTTCCGTCGTCACTTGCTCGCCTTCCCCGGACCGGTGCAACAGCCCGGCATCTGGTATAGATGCGATCGAGGACAACTTCTCCGTCACACTTGCCAGATCAATCTCGCCGACCGCGATCCCCCTGATACGCTGCTCGAGCGCTTCTGCCACCCAGGCCACACCTGACCAATATGTAGTCTGTTTCACTAAACCTTTGCGCAGCTTGTCAATGTTCTCCGTCGACACAGTCGCCTGTATGGACCAGAACAAATCGTTTATCTTCTCCTTGTCGTCGCGATCGCCTTCGGCAGAGCCTGCATGCGAAGTGGACGACTCGGTGCCCTCCTCGGAATCGTCCGTCGCGGCACTGAGACGCGCATCCCGTTCCTGCTCGAGCTCTAACCATTAATGTTCTTTCTACATCTCCCTTGCAAGCGCAAGAATTTACCCTTGACATAGCATGAACCGGCCACGTAGAACGCTTGATTGCAGAAAGGTAAGCCGATGTATGCGCGTGGACAGACGATATCGCTCAGAACGAGAATGTCACCGATGGTGCGGGCTGAACTCCTCCACGCGACACCGTTCGGAGTGATAGCGCCAGTTTTGGTATCGGGCATAGCCTTCTTGCGGAGCGGTGGTCGGCGGTCGAAGTCTGTGCCGGTCAGATGGCCAGAAGCCTGCCGTCAGCGCTGATGCCCCGTGCGAAGCATCACGCACAATGATCGTATGCATCCACAAATGGAGCTGCAAGTAGATCGGCGCTCTTCCCGCCTGATGGTGGAGCTGCAGGCTGCGTGTCAGTCAAGACTTACATGATCATGAGACTTCGACTGACTTTTGCACATCCCACCGCATATCGGAAGGCAGCGAGGCATACGCTTTGATGGCTTTGATCTTGCACTTCTGGGCCTCGCGCTCGATTGAGCCATCGACATCGACTCGCCTTGAATTGAGCAGCTCGATCAACCGACCATACGACAGCATCATCCGGCATGCATAAGGAAACGGATGGCGAGGCGTTCCAGGAGCCACGGGCAGGTCGTCGTCGGTGGGTAACGTCTGGGTGATCTCGGCGACGCGGAGGGTCGGCTGTCGACCGGTGCCGAATGCAAGCGCAAAGTCGAGCAGCACCACGGACCAGAATACGAGTCGATTCAGTCGACGGTCCTCGGCGGAAATGCCTTCCTCCTCGACTTCCCGGTCTATACCGAGATCTATGGCCAGACGAACTGCCATACCAGCAAACATCCATTCCTCAGCCTCAGAGTCTGGCTGTCAGCGTGGTCAAGCGTGGATATTCACCATTCGCAAAGCCAACGTGGCACAAGAGCAGCAGGGCGACAATCGTGTCTCGCAAAGGCACCGCCAGCATCGAGCCGAGCATCTCCTTTGCAGTCTCGAAGAACACATTGCCGTACTCATGGGGCTGAAGGCCTGGCAGAGCGATGGAGGGATGAGTAGAGAATCTGTTGTCAACACACTGTACTGTCGGAACGCGTACATACCTCGCCGCAGTGGCCGCAATGCAGTTGAGCAGAAACACCGATCCATTTCCAGCTTCGAGATCGGCGATGCACCCGTCGAGGTCGAGAAAGGGGTACTGGGAGCCGAAGAACTCGCTGAATAGGGCGCACAAATGCTTCATAATGGGTACGCTTGGCACTCGCCCTCCGGGATTGAATATCTGAATAGGAGGGACGCCCGTCCCGGCATCAGCGGGCGATCTCGCCATGGCTCGCTCGCTCGCCGTCTCGTCGTTGACTCTGACTTTGAGCGTCATTCGCTTGAGTCCTGGTGATCAATCGGCTAGTTTGGTCACTGTTCGCGTCTTGCTCACCAGGAGCGATCGCGGTCTGGCCATGAGGTCTCCACCACGTCACCTTTACATAGTTTTTCCCGCCATGTTCCTTATCGCGACGGGCGACACTTGCCGATCCGTTCCCGCTCGCCTTGCCCGTGCTCGTTACAGTGTCTGAACCAGGTGAGATCCCATCCTGTACACTCGTCTGCTCCACCTCCGGCATCCGGCTGGAAAACGCCATGATGAGCTCGAACGGGTCCACATCGCTGGGCCAGCCTGTGGGCAAGCTGGTGTGGAGCGGGACTTCTCTTGCGGTATCGCCTGCAGCGTGCTGGTATGTGCCGGCAGAGGGGGCGGTGAGGTTCGCCAAGGGGTTCGCTGGAGACAAGAAGCGCGCCGAGGGGGTAGGAAACGCCGCGAAATCGAATGGATTGGGTATCGACGCTGCCTCGCTGGACGATGGCTCGGGCGGAGGACCTAAAGTGAGATTGGGCGAAGCGAGTCCAGCCGCATATCACTCACCTCCTTCCTGTCCTCCCAGAGCACTGAGCCAGTCCAAATTTTCGAGACCCCAGGAATCGTGGTTGAACAGTCCTGCTTGTTCCGCCGAAACGCCGCCATGTTCCTTGACCGATTTGACTTTGTTCCGCCTCACAGCGGAAGACCGGCCGTCCTCCACGTCCCAGTTACAGCTCTCCCCCGCGGTTATGCAGTTTGGACAAGGCTCGGGCGCAACACCTCCACATTTGCGCTTTCTGGAGCGGCACTGCGGTGTCAATACCCGCCGTCCCCCGCGACGCAGAATACTCACAGATCGGCAGGCCTTGCTGGACCGCTTGATGCGCGCCCGCTTGGCAAGAGGCTCTTCGGAATCCTCCCTCAGTGGGGAGACGTCGGCTTCAGGCATGTGCGACGTGACGGCTTGCGGTAGCTGGCCGGCACTTGGATGTTGTCCGGCGAGCCGGGAAGGGCCGGCTTGAGCGTTGTTGCCTATCGCGGGACATGGTACGTGCAGTCGTTCTCGTCTTGTCTCTCGGTACATCTGCTCGACAGCACACTGCTGACACCTCCGATGATGACTTTAAGCTGATTCGCCGAGTGAACAGGTTGAGGTGTCGATGAAGGAAAGTGAGAACCCACAGTGGCCATGAGTCCCGGTCGGCCGGGGTCCCGGTTGGCATGGGAGGGTCACGTGTATGTAAGACATGGCTTCTGGATATGTACCCCCCCGTCCTCGACGAGACCCGTAAGGATGGCCTAGCTGCCAGAGATCGGTGCCAGAGTTCTCATGCATGCGTCCAGCAGCTCTACCATCTGGTCCTCAACGCCCTGCTTAAATCCCAGTTGGCGACACTGCCATGATCCACTGGTCACAATGACCAGGGACCTTACTAACGGCGATCTGCAAGCCGGGACGAGGGCTCATCGAACCATGACACTGGGCTGCGTGTACACTACAAGCTGGCTGTGGATGCATGAGCCCTGTTTGTCACGAGCTTGTTACCGAACCCAACTGCTACGAACGAAAAGAGACTCTTGCCCCGTTGGACCTCACAGCCATGTTAATGAAGCGTGAAGCGTTTGGCTGACGGTCGGACAAAGAGTGGTTAGGCGCGGGGCGGAGAGAGCGACTCGCCGGGCCGATCCAGCTCAGATAATGTTTATCCGACGCGGGCGTCGTATTCGCGCTTGTTTTTCCTCGTGCATTTCCGCATTTCCTACACGCCGACATGCATGCCCTCGCCCAACTTGCTTCAACGAGACCCGGCATAGCATATTATCCGTAGAGCCACCATGAACAGCTCGCGACGACCTGACGACAAGTCATATCTTTGGCGCTGAGCTTTGGCAAAGCACCTCAACTCTCACCCATCCAGACCCGCACAATGCCGCTTGCCGTCGAAACCACTGCCAATGGTCACACTCCCACACCGTTGAAGAGGAGCAGCGCCCAGCCAAATGGCACAGTCAAGCATATCATCGATCCGGTCCTCCTCGCCAAGCCGAACCTTGCTCTCTGGGTAACCAAAGACCACAAGTGAGTATCCGCAGGCAACCGAAGCGGCCGAACTCACGGTCAGGTTGTACCAGACCGAAGAGCCGTACCCAGAGTGCCCGCCTGACCAATGTGTCATCCATGTCGTCAGTCCAGCTCTGACTGCCTCTGCATCCAAGCGCTGACGGGACAGAAAGCCACCGGGATCTGCGGTAGCGAGATTCATTTCTGGAAGTCGGGGAGGATAGGTGACTGCTGTGTTACCCATGACCTGATCCTTGGTCATGAGAGTGCCGGCCAGATCGTCGAGGTAGGAGCCAATGTCAAGGGGTTCGCAGTGGGAGACAGGGTGTCTATCGAGCCGGGAGTGTCATGCTGGGAATGCGATTTCTGCTTGAGGGGAAGGTACAACTTGTGTCCGAAAGTCCAGTGAGTCAGACGCCAGCTACGGCCACTACAGTCCCGCCCGCGACTCCCATGCTGGTCGCCGTTTCCAGTACCGTCGCTTGTCGATTATCCTGCAATCTGTGCTCATCACAGGTTCTCTGGCACCCCTCCATCCCATGGCACCATGCGCCGATTCGTCGCTCATCCCGCTCGGTACCTGCACAAGATGCCCGACTCCATGTCGTACGAGCTCGGCGCGCTCGTCGAGCCCCTCTCCGTCGCGTACAACGCGGTAGTACGCGCGGCTCCCTACCTCGGACAGCCGGTAGTCATCGCGGGAGCCGGGCCCATCGGCCTCAGCATGGCGTTGTGCGCCAGGGCCGCCGGGTGCCACCCCATCTGCATCACCGATCTGGAAGAGAATCGTCTGCAACAAGCACGGGATTTCGGTTTCGACCGGACTCTGCGCATAGACACGAGCTGGGACAGACTGGAGACGGCGGAGAGAGTCCGAGCCGTCATGGGAGCGGGCTGCATGCCTTCGATCGTTTTCGAATGCACAGGCGCGGCCTCGAGCATCTACTCGGCGTGCTACGTGAGTCGGTGCTCAAATCATTCAGGACATTTCTCACGCCCAGGCACTCGAAAACGGCGGAACGCTCCTGCAAGTTGGGTGCGGAAAGCCAGACGTCGAGATCCCGCTCATGTCGATGGGTTTCAGAGAGATCAACATTGTCACGAGCTTCCGATACACCCAGTCATGGCCTGTCGTGCTTCGCCTCGTGGCCGATGGAGTGTTTGGTGACGTGACCAGATTGATCACGCACAGGTTTCCGCTGGAGAAGACGATCGAAGCGTTTGAGACTTGTGCCGACAGGTCAAAGCTGGCTATCAAAGTGCAGATAGTCGATGAGTAGAATGTGACTTTCGTCTCGAATCCGAAAGTGTGGAAGCTGTCCGGCACGGGCGGGGCTCACAGGCTGATCGGTGGACAGTCGCGCTAGTTGGTTGTCCTTGGGTTACCATTCATAGATTGTTGACGTCTTGCAATGGGTGTTCACAGACCACAAAATCTCCTTGGCTCTCCCGCCGGAGCCCCCGCCCAGGGTAAAGTCGGATTCCGCTTTACCCTGAAAACGAATTCCCGGTATCCGCAGTTGTTCCCCCCGAAATCAGGGTCAAACCTAAAATTGTCCTGACTAAACCTTATTTAACACGGGTCTTCCGCCTGGGGGGGGGGATTCCGGTCCGTTTGGAAAAATGATAGAAAACAGGACCACCACTTCGGCGCGCGCCGGCGTGTCTGATGAGAAAAGGCGCGCTTGCGCGCGCGCCGTGTTACCTGTCCGGGCCGATTTTTGTCCGAGTATCGTCCCGGGTTTATCAAGCACACCCACGACAGGAGAATGGGCAGTCGACGGTTAGGCAGTCGAAGGTTTATCCGAACTCGTCCAGCAGCGCGCCGGCGTTGCGGATAATGCGGGAAAACCGTGTCAGCACCCAGCGAAGGTTGTCCGCCCATCCGAGGGGGAGGGCTCGAGATCTCACTATGCAAGCCGGAGTCTCCATGGGCCCAGTTGTTTTTCCACCTTTACGCCTGTCGATCTCTGGACCCCCGCTGGACCTCCGCTTTTGCTTGACACGATTGGATCGCCGCGAGGTATATAGAGACCGGCCGGATGAGCTGTTGGTTACCACTTCCATCACCAAGCAGACATGAGCACGGCGGTAGATTACAAACCCCCCCAGGCGCCTGACGTCGAGGCGAGCCACTTCGACCTCGAGAAGAAGCAGTCCACAGTCGACCACGTCGAGGACTCGCAGCAACTGGACAAGACCGGCCACTATGCCAACCAGATTGAGCATGAAGAGACGGCTCTCAGCGCTCTACGCAACCACAAGTGGGCGAATCTTTGGATCGTATACGCCATCTGGGTTCTCGTTGCCTGTTCGTTCGACAACAACGCCTCGAGCTCCATCCTGGGTATCCCTCAATTCCGACAAGACTTCGGGTCAGCTTATGCCGGATCGTACGTCTTGCCCGCCAAGTGGCAGTCCGCCTACTCCGGAGGACCCGCGGCGGCGACAGTCATCGGTGCATTCGCTTCGGGGTGGGTGGTGGATCGAATTGGCCGAAAGTTGTTGATCGGCGGTTGTTATCTGATCGTCATGGTCGGCATCACCGTCGAGATCATTGCCAACACCACGGCGGATCCGAACGCCGTTTTCTTCGCTGGAAAGTTCATCAATGGTCTGGCCATCGGTGGCTTGATCTCGACCGTCATGAGCTATGTCGGCGAGCTCGCCCCGACGGCTCTGCGAGGCGTCTGGACCGCGATGTGTGGGTCATGATTGCGTATTCCCTCTTCTTCGCTGACGGAAACAGGTGCGCTCGCCTTTACCATTGGACCATTCATGCTGGCGTTCATCCTGAATGCGTATGGCGGTTTGCCAAACTCTTGGGCGTACAAGAGCTCCTTTGTGGCGCAGTACGGTGAGCTGCCCGACCATTTCTGACTGAACATACGTGCTCACGTGAAGGCGTCACGGGGATTGGACTTGCACTGTGGCCATTCA
The DNA here is from genome assembly GCA_031326905.1 of Papiliotrema laurentii. Classification (NCBI taxonomy): domain Eukaryota; kingdom Fungi; phylum Basidiomycota; class Tremellomycetes; order Tremellales; family Rhynchogastremaceae; genus Papiliotrema; species Papiliotrema laurentii. The sequence continues at coordinate 430,354 of JAODAN010000010.1, forward strand.
TGCCTGAATCCCCCACTTGGCTTCTAGTCAAAGGCCGGGACGAAAAAGCGGCACGAGCGCTCAAGCAACTGGGCTACGAGGGGGAACGGGCGGAACACCGGCTGGCCATGATCAAGCTTACGCTTGCTCAAGCGCGAAAGGAGACTGACGGCGCGACCTACGCTGAGTGGTATGTTCCTCGGCTCGATCACAAGGAGGCGCCTATTGACATGCAGCTTCAAAAAGTCAAACTTGCGTCGAACGATCATCGCGGTCATGCCTCTCTCCATTCAGGCCTTCTCCGGGATTTTCTGGATTGCGGGTTACGCCACCTACTACTTCCAGCTGGCAGGGTACACTACAAGCGAGTCTTTCCACCTTGGCATCATCCAGCAATGCCTCAGTGTGTTCGGCAATGTGCTTTCGGTGAGTGTTACGCTGACCCGGGGGTACCAAAGGAGTGGAAGATTGGCTTACCCGCCCAGTGGTTCATGATCGAGCGATTTGGTCGTCGATTCCTTTCCCTATGGGGTCTCGTCATCTTGACGGTCCTGCTGTTCCTCACCGGAGGCATCGCTTGCATAGGGACCATGAGCGCCAACAAGGCCGTCACGGCCTTTATCCTCTTCTACTGCTGGCTGTACAACGTCACGATCGGCGCGACCGCCTATGTCGCCATGTCCGAAATCTCGACAAGTCGACTCCGAGCAAAGACCGCTGCCCTGGCGCTGCTGTTCCAATCTGCATGGGGCACATTCTGGTCCTTCATCCTGCCTTTCATCTTCAATCCGGACAAAGCGAGTGAGTCCAATGTGCAAGATTGACTTGAAACCAGGCTACGCGAACTAAAGCCCAGATCTCGGGGCCAAGACCGCCTTCATATTCGCCGCACAGTCTATCATCTGCTGCGTCTACTTTTACTTCTACCACCCGGAGACCAAGGGCCGGACCTACGAGGAGCTGGACGAGATGTTCCGGGAGGGCGTCCCTGCTCGGAAGTTTGCGACGTACGTGACCGAGGCGCAGAAGCGAGGCGAACAGGTCCGGGAGGACGTTGCTGCCGGTCGTGCCCATTTGTAGTGGGACAAGGGCGCAGAAGGCGGTGGCTTCTGTGAGGTACGATGGGAGATCATGTAGCCAGGTTGATAGTTAGTGGGGTCACTTTTCAAGCGATGCATCGACGTGACGAATCATGGAGCTCAAGGCTTCGAGCCCTGGCGGTGGCGACATGACCGGATTTGCACCCTACGCGCTTGCTTGATCTGGAGTCTCTCTCCCCAATCCTCCCAGCTCCAGTGACAGGATGATTCACGCAGCTCACATGCCAGGGTACCCATTAAGTCTAAACGAAGAGATTGGGCACACCGTTGACCAAGGTGACGCCAAGAGGGGCTGATCAACGCTTGCGCAAAGAGCCGAAACGCATGAAAGGGAGGCGCACTCATATGCGAAGTCCAACTCGCTGCGACCTGCCGTTAATCCTTCCTTGCATTACTTTTGCAGCACGAGAAGGGATTTGGATGGACCCAAGACCAGCCTCAGTTTTGGACCCTCGCTACGAGCTTCTTGCAAGGTTGCAACTGCATTCGATAAGTTCGCAATGCTCACACTGAATATGTCTCAAGTAGCAATATCCAGTCTTTCTCTAGATCTCCCCGTGTCGGGCTCGTGAACAATCTCGAGCCCTTGACCGCCGTCTTGGCCCCATTGTCAAGCACCTCCCGACCTCCACTTGCTGGCGAAACCCACCACGCGCGGTATGTACCTCCCGTTGAAGCTTTTTCCAGATCCACCTCCACTTCCCCGCCATAGGGCAGATGAACCAGTGCCCAGCTGTCCGATCTCAAGCCTTGCACAAGCCGATCCAAGGCGGACGTCCCGTCTTTCGGTTCGAACGTGTCTGAGAGGATGAAGGAGGAGTCGGGCCGACGAGAGAAGAAGTCGGGGAGAGAAAGGAAGAAGCGACGCATGGCCGAGACGTAGAAGGCGCCTTGAAGGTCTAGCTCGAGGTACCAGTTCGTGTACGCCGTGGTCTGAGGTTAGCTGAGCCTTGCCGCGGAGCGCGGTCACTCACGGGCGGGGCAATAGGAGGGTGCGTCTTGGACGCGTCGTTGTGCATTTGCCCTGAGCGTCAGCGTGGTCTGTTGGCTGCCGGGCGACCCACATATACTATTACACCCGTAGGTGTAACCAGCCGCGCCAGCGAAGACCTAGGCGATCAGTACAAACCCACGCCACAACTTTGCGCCCACGCACCCCTTGCCAAGCCCCGCTGCGGATCTCTTCCGGCCTCCAGAACGGCTGCTTCCAGTCCCACCTGTAGGTCAGCGATGCGCACTGTCACTCATAGGCGCGAACGAGCGGACCAGTGGTGCGTGTGACCATCGTAATGAGGCTCCAGGTCAATACAAGGGCGGGGCTTGCCGTCCGGTCGCGGGGTGTTGTACATCTTCCGGATCGGCTCGTACGACGCTCCCCCTTTCCACAACTCGAGGGCGTCTCCTATGTCGCCCGACTGACTTGCGTTCCCATTATCCTCCAGCTTCGGAGGTGCTCCATTGTAATGGCCCGACTGCACGCAGTCCATACTGAGCCACTCGGCGTCAGGAAACTGGGCTGAGGCTGTCGCTTCCGGGCACCGCTTGTACCAGCCTACTGATTAGCACAGTTGAGCTCTTATGACATAGAGTGAAGATACACCGAGGCTCCTCGGCGCTGACTCATTGGACTCACACTGCGAGGAGTGGTACGTGATGAACGTTTGATATCCCTCGGCGCCCGCTACACCCTGTAGAGACTCCTTCTCCCCCTCTATCAAACCTTGCGCCATCGCTTCCCAGACTGGTCCATAGTCGATGATCTCTATCGTGCGCTTATCAGCCGTAGGGTCCATGGTCTTTGGGTTCCAGTACCGTACCGAATCACCCCCAAGGACGAACGGATGCGATGGGTAACGACTGCCGAGAAACCTGCCGTACGCTCTAGCATTGCTCTCATTGAACAAGATGGGCTTCTCATAGAATCCACCGTTCACATATCGACCCCAAGTGGGTACGAGCGTGAGGGTGATGCCCAGGGTCGCAGCCAGCCGGACGACACGGTCGATAAAGGCAAAGTAATCGGGGTTTGGGCGGGACAGATCGGGTAGATATTTACCCTCCTCTGCGTTTGCGGCGGGGAAGAACGGCCAGTGCCCCTCGCGATTCGGATAGTCGAGGCCCCTGCGCCTCAGCGACATCTTCAGATGAGGAAAAGGCGTGCTTGCGCGCGCCCGGTGTTACCTGTCACCAGACTTGTACTCACCCATGCTCGGCTAGCACCACAGCCATCACGCTGGTGAAGCCCTTGGCGGCCCGATTCCGAAGATACATCTCCGCCTCTGCATCGTCCAGCCGGTGAAACAGCTCCCAGGCGGTATCACCGAGATAAAAGTACGGTTCGTCTCGGGCGGCATGGCGGACGAGGTGCCTGCCACAGGCGGAAGGCTGGACAGCGACCGAGAGAGACAGCTCGATGTCGGATGATGGACGGGGGGTGAAGCTCATAATGCCTGTTTGGATGGTGTTCGCATGGCTCACTCGGTCAACGTCCAGATGTTATGTACCGAGGTGAGCTCGGCTGAACGAGGCCCCGGCGGATATCTGGCGGAGAAAGCTCGACACTGTCGAGGCGCAGGAGTTAGTTCCCTGAGCGAATTGTTGTGCCGAGGATAATCCGGTCTGCCCCTATGGTTTATCGTTTATCCGTCATGGACCTGCAATTGCCCTCCGGTCACTCGCCCCTAATCAATCAGTGCCATGGCACCCGCAACAGCTCGCGGTCGGGGTCCGGAGCGGATTTGGGCATTACATCGGCTTGCAGCTGTCTACGCTTGACTCTATGACACGTCATGCATCACAATTTGTACAATGATACCACCACCTGGTCACAAATCCACTTCATGCCGTGACACTTACTTATACCATTCTGAACCTAACCCGAGACGCACATTCGCGCGCCCTTCTTATCAACCGTATTGACAGCCTTGTATTGACAGCCTTTCCACCCGTCTTCCTCCGACCGAGGCGAGTGGGACGCAGGTATGCTCTGCATCCGCGTACAGCGGGGTCTATATGACCAATCGCTCATAGGCGCGAAGATCTCATTCCGCGTCGTGTCGAACGGAATCGCTTAGTCCCACCGGCTCCTGTGTCCCGACGTCTTGTCGGCGATACGTCCGAGGACGTGCGATCTGATTCCGAGCGCAACATTGTTCTCAGACAGGAGCGTAGACTTCGATCTGTCGAAAGTGAGCCGATCTGCTTGGCAGTCGAGTGTGATAGACTATGCGTCCGTCGTGTCGCCCGGGTGTCGGAGCATGTTGTCGGAGCATGTTGTCGGAGCATGAGCGAAGTCGGAGACGCGCAGTGTTCTCTCTATCCCCAAATACATCGGGGCTTCAGGTAGCCCGATCAAGCTCGTTTCCCATACCTTTGGATGGGGCATTGTCGTACAGCAGCTCTCCGTCGAGCTCCCCCATTTCCACCCAAGGGCGCTCTCCTGCGTGTTCGCCTCATAGCCTTCCGGGGAGGCCACGACCTCACCGATTCAATCTTCTTCAGGAGTGAACTCAGCGCACCGAACACGCCGGGAATGGTGAGTGCAAACAGCTTTCCGGGAGCACTCAAGCGCCTTGGGATTCTCCCTGATTCGAAACTGCGTCCAGCAGATCCCTCTTAATCCTCCAGACTCACCGTATCCCTCGCCGGTCCGGGTGTCGCTCTGAAGACGGTTCACATCTCAACAAGTCCTCCTGCCTTCTCTCCAGCCAGTCTATCATCAGTTCCGTCCTCCATTTGGAGTGTAGCGGAACCCGCTTAGGGTCCCCGCGCCCCGCAGGACAGCATTAAGTGTGTGGAGGAGAGACCGAAGCTCGGTCCCCTTGAGTGACGGCTGAGGTTCAAGCAGCAGACCGCACTGGAGCATACTCTCCAAGTCACAGGACAAAAAGGGAGGTACACCCCGATAGCCAAGCTCGGCTCTCCCATTGTCTGGTACCGTGGGAGCCCGGGGTTGCCTAAGGGACATATCCCTATGCTCCAGTTGGGAAAGGCAAATTGGGAATCATTCACATTGTCGACGTCTCTGTACATAGGCTTTCTGGGCTGATAAATAAATTGTGAGTCTCAAAGCTGTCCCTATCCCCCGTCGGTCCGAAGTCCCTGGAACCGTTCGGGCCAGTCTCACCCTACAGACACCACCTCCTCTTGATTCTTTTCCGCTGCCAGAATCACATTACTGCTATCATACCCCACGCCAGCTCCTGGTGCTTCCGAACGTGCCTCTTCCGAGCTGGTGAGACCCTTCTTGATTTTCCGTCCTTGCCAGCATACGCGTTTGCTCCCTCCACCCTCTTTCCGTCTGGTCCCAGACCGCTCTGAGATGTGCGACGGAGGGGTCCTTGGGTAGACGGGTCCACTGCCCCGTGTTGTGGTCAAACTCGAGCTCTTCCCTGTAGCGAGTGGCGATTTCAGTTTCGGATAGAAAGGGGTCTTGGTGCGCTGTTCTCGGAACCGAAACCCACACTTCACTGAGTTCAGCGGGTGGTGCCGAGTGCTAATTGTTAGCTCCTCATTCCAAGAGGTATTTCATTAGGCGGGGAGTGCTCTTTCCGCTGTCCCTCTCTCTCGCAACACAGTTCTCCAGGAATTGCCGATCCTCTATCTGGATGCTCCCCCCAATCGGTTTAGACCGCTTGGGTACAGAGTCTATTCTGTGCCCAGACTGGGCGACCTCTCCTGGCCGCTCTACACTGATCTCCATCCCGCTCACCTCGTATCGAGCAAACGGACTTGTGATGACTCACCGATGGACTGTACGTCGAGTGGCCGTGTGTTGTTCCTTCTCGAACTTGTGGAGAGTAACAAGTGTCCGACTTGGGGTCAGCTCGCTCATCTTTAGATGCAAACCAATCAGGCAGGAAGCCCTCCCTAATACCGCCTTCTGCTGTCCCTTCCCTTCGCCTCACCACGTGTCTCCCTTTGCGTCTCCGGTCCTCCATCCTTGTAAGTCTCCCGGTCCGATGGAGTATGAGAGGACACGATGTGAAGACAGGGACATAACTCACTGGTTGGCTGTACACTGAAGGGCTATAAACAAGTCCGGACGGTATGGACGGTGCCCGGGGGCCCCCTCCATCCTGGTTGTCAGCTCACGTGATTGCGATATAGTTCCTCGTGCAGCACGCGGTCTCTCAAATACAGCCTTTTGTCGTCACTTTCCCTCCCTACTTGGCGATGTTTGAAGTTTTTTTTGTGAGAGTGGACACAATGTATCCTGTGCTCAAGAGTGCGCTACCACGCCCAGCAGTCTTCTGTGGTGTGCTGTTTGGGGCTGACCTTGTATAGAGTATGCAGAGATATGACTCATATGACTCACCGATTGACTGTACACTGAGTTGCTGTAAGGAGATAGCTGTGGTAGGGGAGGAAGAGGTTTAGAGTCTGTGTCTGCCTGCCCTCCCGAGGGGTAGTTTTCGTAGTGGCTGTTTGAACTGTTTGGTGTGAAAACTTGATTATATGGGTCATTGGGAGAGCGTGGGTCCCAAAAAAGATACTCCTGCCCTGTCTGAAGAGTCGGCTGGGGTCGAGTGCATTGTCCGGGCGGGTAGACAGGATAGGGACGGTGTTGGTTATCGTGAGGGTTTGACATTGTGAGAGGGGAATGTTGCTGTTTCTGAAGAAGGTGGGCTTGAAAAAGTGAATTGCGGTCCAAGATCAACTCTCTCCTGCACTCTTTATACCTGCCTCGCGTGCTGAGGCGCAGAGGTTGAGGTCTCAGAACGGAGATATCCCTCCAGCTTATTTGAAATACCCTATAAGTCCCGCTCTCTCAGTGACCGAAGGGTTTCAAGGGGATGTGAAGGCTTCGGAATCCACCAGAAACTTGTGTGGCCGGACCAGCGGGGAGCCCAGCCCCTAGCCCTTCACGCGAAGAAAGGACCGGACGAGGCAAGGACACGTATCGAAACATACCATTTGGCTAGTTAGCGCCGATTGTGTTTCATTTCATGATCTGAAACCGGAGTTATGTCAGACACAGGACCGCGTGGCCGAAAGGACTCTTTTTCGCCGAGGCATTTCGACAGGCGTTAAGTGCGCTTTGCCAATATCTCGGGGTCGGAACTCTACGAGTGGTGGATGCCCGAGAGAATGGGGTTGGTCCTTTGAGAACCTCCACTCCTAGTTTTAGCCGACGTCTCGGACGGTCCAAGGAGATCAGTGAGGGACGGTTCGGGGCGGTCAAACGACTAATTCTCGGCGATCCGTATCTCGGTTCTCCGTCGATCGAGTCCGTCCGGATTCTCATCCGAAACGGTTTCCTCATTTCGCTGCCCTGATTTCGCGATATGCCTTGGAAACGCCTGATTCAAACCTCATCAGCAGTTGGATAGTGTGACTCTCCAACCTTATGGGAGAACGAGGAAGAGATACGGGTGGCAAATCGGACTGGACCGCAATCCGATGTGCACCGTCCTGTGCGTGAATACCGATGCCATGTTCTCCGCGGAAGGGAGTGAAAGACGGTCTGGACGTCGCCCGGGTCAGTTCTGCAGGTCTCCTTGTGCTTGCGCAGGACGACGGGGATAAGCGCGCACCCAAATTTTGGCACTCCGCCCGATCCCCAGCACCTCCCGAAGACGATGAGTCATTGTGAGGAGAAGAGCCATGTATGTACATCTCTGCCCAGCTTTTCCCGGGTGCGATTTCGAAAACATTTCAGGTGATGGAAGGCCCCTCTCCTCCGTCCTCCTCCCCCTCCTCTTCTCTCGCAGGGGCCAAGGTCCCAAAACCATCGTTGTCGGGCTATGCCTGCGTGGGCGCAGATCGACCTGTGAACCTCGTGCAACGCTTGTTCTCCACCACTGACTTGATATCATTGTCGGACGAGCTACAGCTCAGTCAGCAGCAAGTTGTTATATGATTCATTCAATTAACTGCCGACTTTGTACTACGTGGTCAGTTTGAAAGGGCACTCGGTATGACTACGCCTATCGAGTGGTACTGAGCCACTTTCAGAGAGATGTTGCAGTCCCTGGTTAATCTGGTCAGACCCATCATCGTACTCAATCCAGCTTGAGACCCAACGGCTGGTTCATGATGTGAGTCACTTGCCCATCACACCCCGGGCGTGGCTCAAGGTCCAAATTTAGTGCTCAAAATTCTTAGCATGAGGATCTGGTCGTTGTTGTCCCACAATCTAAACCAGGGCATTGTCCCTGTTGTGCTTCCCCCATGTTCACATGCATGACACAGCGAATGCCATCTCGACGCTACCAGCTACCATGATCTCGTCCCAGTCCCTCCGCTGCGCCCTCAAACAGTGCGCCGCATGTCCCTTGGCTGCCTCGGCTTGACCCCGTTTGCGAAGTCTTCCGATGATGGGAGAAGCTGGACGTCAACTTAGGAGTACGATTTCATGTGTCCCTGCCTCCGGTTTCCGTGTCCTGGCTTTGGGGTTCCGCTTTCGGATTGAGCAGCTCATCCCAGGGGAGATACTTGTCCCGGCTAGAGCTTGGAGTGTGAGTGGAGGTGGTTTCTGTACCTAGAGCGGAATTTGGCAGCGTTTTCCCTGTGACTGATCGCGATGAGCTCGCCGCCCCTTGATATTCCTGATCCCAGACTTCTTGGCGCCCTTGCGAGGAGTGTGGAGCCGACCGCCCCTTTTGGCTCACGTTTTGGCGGAGGGTGGGGGGGGTAAGATGGATAGATTTGTGTGCTGCGGCGAAGATAGTCTGGATGGTGATAACGATTTGCCAGCTCAGGAGGTAATTCAGCAGATTGTTTTCCTTTCACCACAAAATAGGTCCCAGAATACTCTGTAGAAGAGGGTGCGTTGGAAGCTGGGTTGATGACTAAAAAGCTCTTGGTGTCTCCCGCAGAACGTGTCTGGGAGTCTGTGGAGAGAGGGACATGCTTCACAGTTGTATCCAGCTTCCAAGTGATTACGGAAGACTCGGGCACGGCGTTGGGTCGATCGCTGGGCATGTTGATCTTCTGTGTGCAAACGGATTTCGATATACGACTGGTGGAAGGGTAAATCATGGGCTCCCAGGACCAAGCTATTCATACCTTGCACGTAGTGTACTATCAGTGGCAAGATCCGCCAGGTGGAGCGTTGGGGGTGGAAGCTTCTGCCCGATGCGTCCGCCTTGTTTTGTGCAAGAGCTCCACCTGGATTGGCTTCTGCCCGAGAGAAGCCATCCACGATTGGTCATCACGTCGGCCGATGGATAGGGCTCCTGTGTGCGAATTTTGCACCTCGTGTTTCAGCAGTGGAGAAAGGAAGAGAAAGAAAGGCAGATAACAGATATCAGAAGGTAGACTCCTCGGAGAGGATGGGCTCGTCCGATTGGATCGGACGCGTCTCACCTTATGCTTCTCGCCGAGAGAAGTTGTTCTATGCATCGATTCCCGTGAGAACATCGCAGCTACTGCTTCCAGGCATGAGAAGTCTTTGCCAAGCTTCTGGACGCCCTGATACATACGAGGGACTCGCCAGGTTTGCCAGTCGAACGGGTCTTGGGATGCTCGTCACGTTTGCAGAGGCGAGACGCGGACCCCACCCCGGACGTTCAGTGTGACACACAGCGTGCGGTGAGCAGCAATCGAGGACTTCATATTGTAGGTCATTAGGGGGGAGGCTCAGGACGACAATGATTATTGTCGCGTAAACCTTTGGTTCAAATTGATGAACTCAGAGATTGGAGCTCTGTTTGCCAGTACATATCTCGATATGAGTCAAGCGCAACGTGCGAACTGCAGTGTCTAAGCTTGAGCAAGCTGAGCAACACGCAAAGCCAGCAGTGTTGGAGTACTAAGGGGGAGACCTCGAGGCCAGCCACGACATCTGGGAAGAGGAGCCGGAGACGAACAAGAGGAGGAGGTTGCGGAGCGGTCCGTCGGACTCGATCTTGGCTGCGGGAGCTGCGATCGCGCGCCCGGTGTTACCTGTGCGTCTTCCTGTGGCTTTGCATGTACTCCAACAGCTCTGTGCGTGAAGAATTCGGTCATCCCGCTATCTGGAAGTGTTCGTCCCGAGAAGCCAAGTGGAGATTCGATACGGGTTTCAGTTCCACCCAATGGAGACCTGTGCATTGCTATAAGGGCAGGGAGAGGGGGCTCAGCCGCGAATGCCCTCGTGTTTGCTGGAGCAAATTCCTGTCTTGCATGTGGAGCTTCTAAAAGGTTGTCCCAAACGTCTCGAGATGGTTCGCGAGCGTGAGGCATCCCTTCTACTCTCCTCTCATTCCCAGTATCCACTGGACGCCCAGGTAAAGTTACCCGCGGGCAAACGGTCGTTTATACGCGCGTCACCTATGCAAAATGAGGTTGTAGGAGCCAGGTGTTAAGATAGAAAAAAAAAGGACAAGCACTTCGGCGCGCGCAAGCGCGAACCTGATGAAGAAAAGGCGCGCTTGCGCGCGCCGGGTGTTACCTGTGTTCGAGCGGTGTGTCTCCTCTCATCTCGCTACTGGCCCAACATCCCCTGCAACCGACTTTTCGCCGCCGCCTCGGTCTCTGCTTTCTCCACCGCCACGTGTCTGCGTTTGACCGCTTCTTTGGGCGTCTTCCAACCGAGGTGTCGCCTGAACTTTACCTTCTTCAACAGTTCCCGCAACTCTTTCTTCTCTGGCACAAAATTGAGCTTGTCCATGATGTTCACCACCTTGTCCGCCTCGGCCCACAATTTCGCCCTCATCAAGGGCACGAGGACGATCGTGTACGTGTTGCTATTCGGTCGGACACCATCCTGGATCATCTTCTGGAACAGGCGGATCGTCGTGGGCGTGCCATCAGGGCTGAGCTCGATCCGCGAGCCTGCTTGCTTGAGGATGACATTGTACGCGACTCGGTTGAGTTCCAGCTGAGAGTCCTCTAACCGTCGAACGGCGTCCCAACCGTCCTCGACCCATCCGCCTCGAAAGTAACCGCTGATAAGCGCCGTCCAAGTGACGATACTGAGAGGAAGCTTGTTCCTTCCCATCTCCCGTAACAACTCTTCGGCGTGCTGTAAGCCGACTTTACGTCCGTCCTTGGCCAGATCGGCGATGAGCAGGGTACACATCCGCTCGTTGGGTTCAAGACCCGACTCGTGCATCGTTCGGAGGGTGTTCTTCGCCATGTCGATTTGGCCGGCACGCAAGAGACCCTGCACGAGCGTCGTGTAGGTGATGATATCCGGCTTCAGTCCAAGCTTTCCAGCCAGGCCGAATAGCGATTGCATGCCTGGGATATCGCCCGATCGAGCATAGTGTCGAAGAAAGGTGTTGATAGTGACAATGTCGCATGAGATGGTAGAGGTGGGTTGACATGCCTGGTCAAATAGCTGCTGAGCCACCGGCGGACCGTGGACGGGGATGAGAATCGCCGAGGAGATCATTTGGTTGAGAGCGCGCGTTGGAGGAAATGGGGCATTTGCTGGCTGGTCAGTCGAAGCAATGAACAGTAATGGATGAAGACAGTGGCATGTGTCGACTCACGAGTGTCCTTCTCGAAAACCGCCTTGCAGACTTTGTCGTTGATCAGGTCATTCCACACCTGCTGCAATCCCTTCAAGTCGCCCAACCTGCCCAACCCCTCCATGTAAAGCATGTACAGCTTGACGTCTCTCTCCGCTCCTGGCTCATTTGCTAAAGCCCATATATCGTGTAGATTCTTCAACGCCGTCTCCTTGCGAGACATTGGCATCTCGCCCTCCAAGTGGCGGTCCAGAGAATAAACGTCTGATCCCGTCTCCGCTTCTGGCGCACCGCCGACCACCCGAGCTCGGTTGGCAGCCAAAGCATGTAGAAACTCGCGCCGCAAGGGTCGCTTGACCATCGAGATGAGCTCGTCGGATGCTTGCTCTAGATCATAAACGTTTCTCGGGGGGTTGTCTCCGAACCGGGTCGCCTTGAGCGCTTGGAGCATTTCGACCATGACATCGTCGCGAACCTTTTCGTCGAACAAGCTTCCAGAGGGAGGGGTCTGTGGACGAGAGGTGCCGAGGTGATCTCGTATTTGTCGCCAGGTGTCGATCACATCGTCCTCGCGACCCTCTTTGACGTACCGCTGGAGTTTATTGCGCAGCTCCTCCAGCGTTGCCGGCAGAGCCGGCAGGGGGTTTGTCCTGTAAAGCAGGTCCAAGGGCTCGGCAAATTCCTCAGAAGTCAAGCCTCGTTCCGCCATATACATGTCAATGTACTCGAGCACCAGGGATGCCTGGGGCCAGATGAATCGGAATTTGCACGGGGTATTCACGCCAAGTTTCGTCCGCAGGACGATGTACGCAGCGACAATAGGGACCGATATTCTATACCCACTGCCGCTCTGTTGGTAAAAGCGGAAGGACTCTTCGAGCATCGAGATCATGGTGTGCAGTCGCCCAAGGTCGGCATCTCCGTTTGCGGCCGTGACAGACTGATTCAGGATGTACTGCGCATACGCCTCGGCGACCTTGTCGGTTCGGGCCAGGGTGTTACGGTGGTTGTAAGGGAGGTTTGACGAGATGCCTTGGCGTCTGGCGGCGCGGATGTAGCAGACGCCGAGGACTTCGCCGACAATCTTCTGGATCGCGGGCAATTCGACCTCGTCTCGTCGACGATTGACAAAGTGATCAGAGACGACGGCCGAGATGTCGAAGCAGAGGGGATCGAGGTTGTGTAGGAATTTACGAGCTAAGAGTGGTGCTACCGCGTCGAGGACTTGATAGGGATCGGCCTTGGGGGCCCCCTTGGAGGACGAAGGAGGATAGAGGATAGATTTGAGCCGTTGAACCATGAAAGATTCCGGAGGCAGCTCGTTGGCCGGATCATCGTACTGCAGTCAGCGTGTGTCCCGAGCCGAGGGGCTTACAAAGAGGCTTTTGAAATGGCCAGCAGGAAACTTTATTGGAGCTTCGTCTTCTTCCAGCGGGCCTGGGACGTTATGAGCGGGAAGTGCGTTCGTGCCCATCCCATACAGCTCCTGACGCTTCCTGGACGCGAAGCGGACCGAAGTGCGGTTCAAGGGCGAATGTACCGCGAGAGGCATAGTCGCTCCCATTCCACATTGCTGCAGACGGGGCACCAGATCACTGACCAAATGCCCCTGGCCTGACCCGGCGATTCTATACAGCCGCGAGGATCGCATGGTCGTCGACGCCGGAGGTTTCGAGGTGGTAAGAATAAGGAGGTTGTTGCGCTTTACCCGTCCAGAAGTGCTGAAACATTTTGATCCCGTCCGCCCATGGCGACACCGGCGATCACCGCCGAGGGATCACTGGTGGGTTCAGCTGTCCATCCCACACCAAGATCTCAGTCGATTGCACGGACTTGGAACCGTACCAGTACACCTCTGAGCATCATGGCGCCCGCACCGACAGCCACGGCCAATCGGCCCATGGCGCAGCCGTCCAAGACGCGTTACTTCAAGGGCAAAGCGCCCGAGGCTCTCGCCGACTCTGACTCGGATTCGGACGAGGAGGATGACCGAAAACCCGTCGTTGCGGAAGCCAGCAAGATTGACAAGAACATTGTCGCTGGAGGAGCGGGACGTGTCATCACGGATGTCAGTACTATCCGGCAGAAAATCGTCCCGGGAGCGGTCAAGATGGAATTGGGAAGCGCGAAGATTGGGACGGGCAAACCTCCGGTCAAAGCTGGTGTGTCCGGTATCCTTTATATCGCTTGACAGCTTGGCTGATCGCAGAAGTGGAGGAGAGCGAAAGTGAGGAGGAGAGCGAGGAGGAGGAGAAGCCTCCCGTCAAACCGAAATTTGGGCTACCACAACCGGGAGGCGGAGACGAGGTGCGCCTGAAGTCAAATACCAAGTGTCTCGACTGATAATCAGTCGAGCGAATACGAAACAGAATCCGAGGAGGAGTCGGAAGAGGAGAAGAAACCAGCATTCAGACCGGTCTTTGTGCGAAAGTAAGCCTGATCTCCCCCTGATCACTGTTCCTCGACTGACCGCAAGGGACCAAAGAGGGATGACGCAGGAAAAGGCGGCTGCCGAGGCGGAAGCGCGTTTAAGAGCCGAAGAAGAATTGCTCGCTCAGCGCAAAGCCGACAGCAAAGACCTCGCTGGAGAGACCATCCGACGAGAGCTGGCGGAGCGTAGGTCCATGTCCATCTGGTGATCGAGACACGGCTGATATATTCCAGGCGAGGTGACCGATCTGCAGCCCGATGTCGACGATACCGACGGAGTAGACCCGGCTGCCGAGTTTGACGCATGGAGAGCGAGAGAGCTGAAGCGTCTTGTACGAGACAAAGAGGCTCAAGCCGCACGAGATATGGAGAGAGAAGAGATCGAGAGGAGACGGGCTATGCCAGAGGAGCAGCGACTCAAGGAGGACCTGGAGTACGCCCAAAGAACGAGAGAGAAGGAGAAGGGCGAGATGGGGTTCCTGCAAAAGTACTACCACAAGGGTGCTTTCCACCAGGTGAGCGAGCTCTGCCCAGATATCCGACTGACAACGTACTCATGCTCAGGACGACGAACTGCTCAGCCGGGATTACACTGCTGCTACGGAGAGTGCTGTGGACATGAGCAGTCTGCCATCGGTGATGCAAGTTCGAGACTTCGGAAAGGTGTGTCTTTCGCTTCGGGCAAGAAGGCTTCGCTGACCTTTCCAGCGATCGAGAACAAAGTACACGCATTTGGTCGATCAAGATACTTCTCAAGGCGGTTGGGGAGCGGCCAAGCCAATCCCACCACCGGGAGCGGCTGGCCAGGCGGGACAAGGGGTCTTTGCTCAAGGCTGTTTCAACTGTGAGTACAGACCCAATGCCCGATAATTTTGCTGATCATCAGGTGGCGGACCGCACATGCGCAAAGATTGTCCTAACAACAACGTCAATGACCCTTTGGCGCAATTCGGCTTGACGGGACAAGGCAGCTCTGCCAATGCGAGCAGTCTGGGCGGCGGGTACGGCGGTCGAGGCGGGGCGGGCGGACCGCCTCAGGATTACGGGTTTGGTGGAGCCAAGAGCAACCGGTACAGGGACGAGGGCAAGGAGAGACGCTTCGAGGAGGCCAAGCGGGAAGACCGATATTTCGACGGCGATCGTGCGCGAGGTGAGGGTCGTCGGAGGGAGAGGAGTCGAAGCCAAAGTCCCCGGCGACGCGATGATGCCTACGGAAGAGATGGGCGCAGGGATGACCGCGACCGAGATAGGGATCGAGACAGGCGACGTGATGATCGGGATAGGAGAGATGATAGGGATCGGGACAGGCGGAGATGATGTGAAGTCCTGACATTGTACCAAATGTATTGTTCGTTGCGTACATTTCTCCGGGAGATATCTGGAACCGTGTTCGAAGCCAAGAAGGAAGCCACGGTCATGTCTCTGAGTACAACAGCGTGGGATGCATGCAAAACGAGTCCAGCTTGATTATCACAATCTATTTCCTCATGAAGACTCCTTGTTGGCTTGCTGAGATTGGTGGAATTTGTCATTCAGACCAGCCCTATTTCTGGCAATCTAACGGTAAGTACTGGGATATACAAGGGGAACAAGAGCTCACCTCGATACCGAAAAACTGAACTCGGGTGACCAAGATTGCGTTGTCGTGGTCATATGGTCTCTCGGCGTCCTTTCTGACCAAAGTTCCAAAGTTGTAGTCGGTAACTCGCTTCTCGTACTACCATGAGCGTGTGGTCTGGAAGCTGTCATTGACACTCACAGGCATGATGAACTTTCGCCACCTCTCCTTGCCGGATGCCGACTTCATAGCTTCCTCGTCGAGGTTTCGGAGGTTCTCCTCAAACTTGAACTCTGGGAAGAGCTCGAGCAAGGCGTCGTGGATCTCGTCGTCGATGCTGCGGGTGAGTGATGATCAGATACACAGCGACGCGCTGAGCTTACGGGGTGAACTTGATCTTGCTCGGCGGGAGCGAGGACAGGATCTTCTCGTACGCCTGGGATGAGGTTAGCTGGGAAGAGACCGGAATTTCAATGGACCACACCACCCACCTCGAGGTGCTCGACCGTCTTGACGGCGAATTGCATCTCAATCTCCTCTGCGTTCCCCGCGGTCTCTGGGTCGAATGGTTCAGCCATGGTGGTGGTGTTGGATGTAGGTGTAAAGTCTAAAAGAGTGTGAGTAATTCTAGAAGGTGAGAGATGAAGGGGGAAGGAAGCGGAGGTGATGATGCGGTAGTTGTAGGCGAGTGATAAGGAAATTTAAGATACACGTCATGTATCGTTACCCCGCACTTTTGTGAGTCGCCACCCGACCTGCCTCGACGTCGATTACCCCGCATTCTCGTTTCAGACTGACTTCGGAAACAGGGAAAGGACAGCGAGCTCAACCGACATCAAGGTCATCCACAACAACAACAACAACAACAACGGCAACGACAACGACTTCAACATCTTCAAAAACATACCTAGTATAATGTTATACATCTAAAACGGTTCTACCAGCCCCTCACATCTAGTCATATATATCATAATCACACGATCTCACCCCGATCGATCATGTCCGACTCTCCACCATTATTACCAGTCCCAAGGCATCCGTCCCCACTTTCCTTCTCCTCAGCACAAGGGCAAATATCCCCACTCGCCTCGACGTCCTCTCTCGCCATCAACCAAACACCTATCTCATCCTCTCCCCCCTCTTCTTCCGCTCTGCACCAACAACAAGAAGCGACAAGCGTTCCGAGGCCTCTTGGCCCAGCCGGCCACGTCTCCGTCCAGCCGACATCGACAGTTCGTCCAGCGGAACAACGCCTCCCCGTCGAGCCTCTCCCCGATTCCATCCTCCTCCGATCAACCTTCAATGCGCTAGATCATTCCGCATTGAATCTCAAGCGACTCAGCAAGTCAGTCTTAACCTCCACGAGAGCATACCTGTCCTTGCTGGAGCAAGTTGAACAGGCAGAGGAAGAGGTGTTTGCTCGACTTGGAGAGCTCGCGAGATGGTTGGAATCGGGCTACGGGCTCCACGGGCCTTCGGTCTGGGACGACGAAAAGGGGATACGCAAAGTCCGTCGCGAAGCTCGACAGAGAGAGCGGGAAGAGATGGAGGTCATGGTAGAGCATGGGGTCAAAGCGGTCAAAGGAGAGCTGAAGCGCAATGGGCTGGGGGGGACGGGAGCGCAGGGTAGATTCGAGGTTAGTCTTTCCTTCGAGAGCTATAATGCTGATACGATCGCAGAACAACGCGAAACAGTTTTATCAACAAACATCTGATTACCTGGCCCCAAACCCCTCAAACGGCCAAGCGGGAGTCTCCTCCTCGTCATCTCATGCGAATCTCGTCGGCTCTGGCTCTAGACCCTCGACTGTATCATCCAGTGATCTTGCTCAATCCTCGCGTGTAGCTCAATTCGACTTGACTCGATACTCGCACCATTCCACACTGCTCTACGCCGTCCCGCCCACGTCGATCGCATGTGTGGATCTTCTCGTAGGATTGTACAGCTGGGCGGGTAGTCTCCTCGGCGAGGTACCTGAACTACGACGGCAGAGCTTCACACGCCGCGGCACACAATCGGATGCCGATCTGACAGCGTCCCGCGAATCGGAAGGCGCCAGAGTGGCTGTCCCTCTCGTAGAGCCTGAGAGCAACAGTGAAACAGCACTAGTCCCGACATCTAAATCCCTCAAAATGACGATATCCACCTCCCTCGCTCAGCTGGCGTCAATCAGAGCCCAACTGCTCGACGCATGGGCGAGTCGCAATCAGCAAACCACAATTTTGGAAGACGCAGTCGCGGAAAAGCAAGCCGAGGTAGAGGGCGGAACAGTGACGGAATTGCCCATGTCACCGACCTCACCAAGAATGAGCGATGTTCACACGACCCCAATCTCGTCCTCGGGGGTCGAGCACAAACGCCCGCATCGAAGGATGCACAAGCTCCATCGGTCGGTGGGAGGAAAACTGAGAGAACTGCTCTCTTCTTCCGGCAGTTCTCGTGATCTTGCAGCGTCGGAGCGGTCAGATCGACCGTCGCGTGCAAGTATAGACGTAGCACCCTCGTCTCGACCCGTCTCCATGGCCTCGACACAGCGCCCGGCGAGCTGTGTCACCTCCCCGCCTATGCTTTCCGAGGCCACGCTACAGGCGCCGATAAACTTGCCGTCTGTGCCGGTACCCGAGCGACAGCCAGCGGGTGCCCTACCCCGACCCTCTTTCCAACCCCGACATTCGATGCACGCTACGAGAGAGCCGGAATATGTCTCCCCATTCATCGCCTCTCAAGGCGGCAACCTGCCCTCACCTTTCGAATGCTCTCCCGATCTTGGAGCAGGTACGACGCCTTCGACCCGGGATACAGGTGTAGCCCGCCTGGGCGGCGTAGGAGGTTTAGGTGCAGGCGGGGACGAGGACGAAAAGCGAGAAGAGGTTGGTAGGAAGAAGGAGGGAGTCTTATGGGGAGCGGGAGTATGGGAGGGCTTGACAAAGGCGTCTGGAAAGGCAAAGTGGGAGAGTAAGTCGCCTATTGGCTTGGAGAACAGTTCTGATATTCAGAATTCTGGGTCGTTCTCGACCATTCGAGTATCTACGAGGTGAGGAAGCGGGTACTGTGCCTCGTACTGACGCATAGTATCGGGACAATCATCTTGGTCGACCGGAATCTGCGTACGAGGTAATCGACCTAAAATTCGCAAGCGTCCGCGAAGGCCGTGGCACGGACCGACGTTTTGGTGAGCAGACCATTATGCGCAAAGCTGATAGGGTAGTATTTGAAGTCGTGACCCCGACAAAGGGGCGAAGGTTGTATCAAGCGACTTCTGAAACCGAAATGAAGGTGAGACTGCGCACTAAGCGTGTATTTCTGCCCACATTGGTCTGACTCTATCAGCAATGGCTGTACGCGATATGTAACGCCATCGAATCTTGCATCAACGGCACATCGTCCGTACGAACTTTCGACACATCGAAACTTCGTACCGCGTCGGGCTCGCTGGACGACCACGCTCTACCTACTCACCGTCTCTTCCCCGTGCCTCCACGAGGCTTAGGACTGGGTGTGCCTGGAGGACGTCGGTCCATGCCTCCGCCCCGTTCGCCCGTCGACGAGACCTCGGACAGGCGACAACGGAAGACGAGCTTCAAGAAGGTACTGCGCCAATCTGCGGAAATCGCGGGAGAGAGATGGAACAATGTCATGAACAACCGCAACTCGTCCGGGGCAGATCTGCCACGCGCGCCCTTCCTTGCTCAAACTGGTCGAGGGACTAGCAAGACTTCTACGACCCCTTCGATCGAGGAGGACGGACAGTCTGCGTCCACGACAGTCCCCACCTCTCTCAGCGGCACGAAGCGATCGGATACGAGCGAGGTCACACCTCCTTGGAACGACGAGGCGCATGATGATATTGAGAAACGAGTGATGGAAATGGCGGGGCTCGGGCTTGGCTTGCATCCAGGCATGAACACTACCACGACGCCATACGAGCGCCGGGTGGTGAGCGATGCGCCGACCAATACTGCGACGAGGACAGAGGGCAGACTTGCTCCTGCGGATATATCACGGACCCGATCTGCCGATGCTTCTGGACCTCCCACCCCTGCCAAGGATAGTGGACAGGTGGACATGGCGCTGTTACGGCGAATTGCCGATTTGCCCACCAACAGGCTCTGTGCAGACTGCGGGAGGAGCATGAAGTCATCCCGGTGGGCCACGCTGAGTGAGTCGGAATGAGTCAAGGTGAGAAGTATGTTGCTCATCCTCTACAGGTCTGCGAGAAGTCCCCATGGTCATGTTCTTGTGTATCCGATGTGTCGGCATCCACCGCAGTCTCGGGACCCATATCTCCAAGCCCCGCTCGGTCGATTTGGACATTTGGAACCCCGAGTCGATCGTCTCAGCTCGGGAATGGGGAAACGAGCGGGGTAACGCGTTTTGGGAAGAGCGAAAGCCGGACAACGCCCGGCCGACTGACCAGTGAGTTGCGTCTTGGTGGGAAATGTACAGAAAGGCAGTAGTAGCTGACGCGGGTTTCCGCAGGGATATCGCAGAGTATATTCGAGCAAAATACGTCGAGGGCCGGTGGCTGAGCGACGAGGGGAGACGGGTGGTGGGTTTGCGGCCTTTGAGCCCGGGGATCGGGAGGGCTACGTGATGGCCCATCTGAGCGACCGTCATGTCCATACTGTGGTTTGAGGTAGACAACGTGGTGTCGTTACCCCACTATACAGTCTTTCAATGCATCACTGTTCGTAGGATTTACGCATGCTTTAGAATGATTCACACAAGTACTGTACAACGCCACGACACATGTCTTCTTGGAACGCTTGGTCAACACTTGCGCAACACGACCCTTGCCCCCGTTCCAAACCCCACAACCGGGTCAATCCGCGATGGACCGCCTCCTCCCCCCTCTGACCGATTTGCCAGACACGCTTCTCACTCCCTTCCCACCGACTACTTTCCTCGGCACACCTTTCCCTCCCGTCGTCTTCCTCGTCGTCTTCCCTCCCACCGTCTTGCCGCCCCGCCTGGGCCTCTTGCCCACAGGCATCTCGAGCGGTTCAGGCTCGCTCTCACTCTCGCTCTCCGGCTCGTCGTCTTCGGAATCCTCAAACGTGATGGGATCGCGGTTCGACCCCGTCTGCGCCCGGACCGCCTGGGCCGATGGCGCCGTGAGTCGGGTCGACGCGCGTCGTGGTCGACCTGCAGCCGAGGCCGGGGCCGGAGCCGCAGCGGCAGTCGAGGTGGAAGAGACGGCCGGGGAGGACGGGAAGGCGAGCGTGGCTGAAGAGGGTTGGACCGGCGAGAGGGCCGACCGTACAGTCGCCGCGTCGTCTTCTGCCGTACTCTCCTCTGGATTGGCATACAACGACGTGGCGAGTTGTCGCACCACCAACGGCTCGCCCGCTTGCCCGTCCCCGAGATTCCTCTCCGACGCATAATCATCCCAAGTCGTCCCATCACGTTCGTCCGAGTCCGTCCCATCCACACCTTCCCTCCGGTCAGTCCCGGGATCCGGCATGCAAGGCACGACCTCCCGCTTCATCTGCGGTCCAAACAGGCTCATCGGTATGCTAGCCGTATCGCGCAACGGCTTGGTCGCTAGGAACATTTCGCCGTGTTTCACCTTGTTCGCAGGCGGGTCGAGCGCTTCAAACATCTCCCACGGTCGATCGTCAAGCGGCAGATGCGAGTCGGCACCCTCGCCCATATTGGGATTACTCAATACTACCGGTCGGCGCGGAGGCGAGGTGTACGGCAAGGCGGAAACGATAACGGCCCGGTGGTGCAAGGCGGAGAGAGCAGACGCGGATGACATCTCCGCCATCAACGCCGCGTGAACCGACGCTCGCGATGCTGAAGGGGCCGAGTCGACAATGTAAACCAGAACAGTTACAAGCGACTCGATCGTCTGCACATTGCACTTGTCCGACACGGCGACAATCACTCGGAAGAATGAGCTCGCCAGTCGTCCAAAGTCAGGCCGAGGTTGGGCAGGCATACTTGGCTCGGCCACCAAGAGTCCCAGAGTGAATTTGAGCAGCTTGAGCACGATCGCGAAGAGATCTTCCGGCTTGGGGGTGACGACTCCCTCCAATAGCGGCTCCTCATCGTCCGACGTCAGCTGCCTTTCGATCGCTTGGAGCGCGACCGAGATGAGATCGAGAAGACCATGCCGGGCCGCCAGGACGGAATGCTCCGCAGTGGCCGCTGTAGGAGCCATGCTGGCGCTGTCGAGAACTCGCAGCATCAAATCGGTAGTCTTGCCGAGCGAGTCGAGTCCCGCCTGGTTCTCCGCTCCGAGCATCTGCGACAGCAACACGGTCAATCGCTCCATGCCGACAGCCACAATCTCCTGTGCCGCCACTGGCTCGATACCGCGGAAAGTCTCGCACAGCAAATCCGTGTCGTCCGCAGAAGCGTCTCGATCGAGCGTGGCATGGACGAGCTCCTTTAGTGTCTGCCGAGCCTGATCCGGTTCTTCTCCGTTCTCTATACGCATGGCCAATCGCTTGAACTCGACTCGCATGCTGAGCACAACAGAGGTCCACCTCCAAGCACTGAATTTGGTCGAAGGGTCCAGCGAAGCGATCGTCTCGAGTTTGGCAGACGAAGCTGGGATCAGATTGGTTCACACGTTAGAACACAGAAACTTACTAGACGAGCTCTGGGACATGATCAGCTTCAGAGCGTCCACCATGCCGCTCTCGACGCCAGGATCCATCCCAGGTTTACCCCATTCGTTGGACAGGAAGGCGTCTTTGAGGATAGGCAGATGCCTGAAAGCCGCCGCCTTGAATTGCGGGGTCCTGGCCAGACCTCTGAGAAGGGTAGAGATCTGCTCGCGGACCTTATCCGGAGTCCCTCGGGCCTTGTCAAGAATGACCAAGAATGGGAGGTGACGGATCAGAGTCGGCACATTCGACCCGTTCAGAGCTGTTCCTCGTTCGGTCTGGAGTACTAGCGACTGCCGAAGATTGATGGGCGGCAGGTCTGGGTTCGGCGGGGTGGTCAGTAGA
Organism: Papiliotrema laurentii; assembly: GCA_031326905.1. Taxonomy (NCBI): domain Eukaryota; kingdom Fungi; phylum Basidiomycota; class Tremellomycetes; order Tremellales; family Rhynchogastremaceae; genus Papiliotrema; species Papiliotrema laurentii. The sequence goes on from JAODAN010000010.1 coordinate 452,784, forward strand.
AGCTGCTGCGCCAGCACCATGCAGGAGGTGACGGCCTGTATAGTATTCGCCGAGATCCGTCCTTTCGAGGCAATGACAGACGTCGCTGCGAGTTTCCAGATTGTGTATACGAGCTTCTCCAAGATTCTCGGCACAATGCGCAAGCGTCGGTGTGCGATGAGATTGAGCAGCACTTCGATCATAGGCGAAGCGACTCTAGACGAAAGCAGCTGAAGGACGCTAGCTTGCGACATGTCTTCGAGCCATTTCCCAATCACCGAGTCGAGAGTCGCATCGGTGTTGTCGTCCACTTCCTCGATATGAGCCAAAGAGGCCTCGACCACCTCGGAGCTCCGAGCGGGCTGAGATGCCTGAATCGCCTGGACAAGGGTCGTCCACCATAAGGTGGACCATGCTTTGTATGGCCCATGTCGCGAAAACAACTTCGGAGCGAGGATCTTCGCAGCGGCGATGTTGCCTGTGGAAATCGCTTGATGGAGAGGCCCCATACTCTCAGCCGCATCAACCCAGCCGATTGCAGGTCGTTTCGAGTCCTGGAAATCAGCCCCACTGCGTGGCCATCCCTGGCACCTGCGCACCTTTGGATGTTTCTCGATCGATGCTCGGACTTCTTCTTCATCATCGTCCGACAGCCTCCCACGTCGTGCCAGCTCCAGCAGTAAGGCAGCCAGGCCAGAATGGTGACGCCCTTTCTCGTCCTGAGCATGGTTACGGTCCATCAGAGCGTTCGTCAAGAGTGCCCATTTATCGTTGGCTGTCCACACGTCGGCATCCCGTCTGATGGTATCAATCACCAAGTCCAAGATCTCGTCATCGTCATTCCATTCCAGAGCTTTGATCAAAAACTAGATGTCAGTCATGTCCCCGTCGAAATTCCGTCAACTCACATCGGCCGTGGTGGAGTAGCCATTGCACAGGTGGAAGACGTGGATCACGCGCACGAATGTCGAAGCGTCGATGGGCGGTCGACTGCCTTGTCGTTTGAGACTGTTGGCTGCAGCGGGTGCGAGCCAGAATCTGACCTGCAAGAACAAGTGTCGATTCAGTGCTGGCGCGGACGGCATTTGGTGATACACGCTTTCTCTCAGACTGGCACTCCGACCGTATTCTTCTGCTCATTAGCCTGCGATTTCAGGGTTTGCAGAATGTCTACCCACTCAGTCCGAAGAGTTCCGGAATGTACTCTTTAACCTCCTGCCTGAACTCATCCATCAATCTCTCCTCCTCTTGGTCTAACCGTGCCTTTGCCTCTTCGTCGTCTCCGCACAGCGCCAGCCGTCTCTGCTGCAGAAGATCCTTCGCTTGGACAAAGATTGGCATGGCAGCTAGCAAGGGCAGATGATGAGATCGCGGCTTGCCGGGAGCCCTTGACCTCGCCGAGTGTCCTTCAGCAACGAGCACTTGCAGATACCGCCGATACGAGAAGAGGCCTTGTCGAGTGAGATCGCCGAACGTAATTCCTATGGCGAAAGCGTTCTCGGTTCGGTGAGCCGCGTCAGACGTGTCCAGCCATTTGTACAAAATCGTGAAGAAGTCGATAGCCTTGGGTTTAGGCAGCTTGGCTTGAGCCTTGTTGTACAAATTCGTCCAAGTCGTGAGAAGAGTGTCGACGGCATAGGCCCGATGAACGCCGAGCTGGAAAAGGCCCATCGCCCAGTTGAGTAGGACAAACGTCTTCTCCTCGAGACGTGCCATGTCCACGACGCTGGTGGTAGGTGAGGACGACCCGTCAAAGTACGATTTGCAGAGGTTGGTCATATTAGTGTCTGCGTCCATGGCATCGAGTTTCTGTCCGATCAGTTGAGTGACATCAGCCATAATGAAGTCCACTGACCTGGAGGTCCTCCATCTGCTGTCTACGCGGACTCGTAGTGCTCTCGGTCGCCGAAGGCTTGAATATCAAACCTTCGCTCTTCCTCTTCATTTCGTCGAGCACTCGCTTTCGGTCCAAAGGCGCACGAAGAGATCCTGTCGAAGTATCTGGTACGCCGGTAACAGCCGGTGGAGAAGAGAGCAAAACCTCAATCGTCGACCCGTGATAGCGCCAAGTCGAGGGGCTCAAGAGGACAAGTGGGTCTGCGTCAACGAGAACCTTGTGATGTCAGCTTTTGCCGATTCGCTCGACTCCGACCTACAATGATAACATGTTTCAACATGCTCTCAATTCTGCTGAGCGAGTCGGATGCCGGGCTGGTTTGGATCTGCATCGTCAGTCCCCGATCTACACGACACTACGCCGTCATACCTCGTCGATTTTGGCACAGGCCGCTCTCACGCAGACACGGGCGATCGTGGTATGTCGGCTCATTTCCGGGAGTAGATCGCCGATGAGCTGCGCAACAAAACCGACTTGAGCCAGGTTTGCTGTTGCCAGCGTATCGGCGAGCCAGGAGACGAATAGCCGTGTGGAAATGAGGTGTTTGATCCGAAACTGCACGAGGAGTTTCATGCTGACGATCAGCGATGGACGTAGAACAGGTCATCTCACCTGTAGTCCCATTTGGTCAACCACCTCGCCCTCGCCTTTTCGTCCCCCAGTACCCCCATCGGCCCCTTGGCAGCTGTAGCTCCCGTCTTGGTGGTCCTCGCTGGCAGGGCGAGCTGTCCAAGTTGTATTCTCAACCACGATGAGAACATGGTAGTGAATTCTTGAGTATACCAGTCATTGCTCGACAAAACTACAGTGTTGGCGGCTGGAGCGGTGTTCGTCGAACTGGGCGTAGCGGGGATAGGCGAAGGGGCAGCGACTGGCGCCATGATGGGTTGGGCTCTTCCTCTATGCGCGGATATTTCGTTTGCTCCGAGGACGCGGATGAACCATATGGCCCTGTCGAGGGGGATCGGCTGGGATGTTGGGACGGGTGTTGTGGTCGATCGATTGTGACCTGGGGCGTTGGAGAGTTGAGGGGAGAACATGGATTCGAACAGCTCGGTGCCTTTGAACCCGTGAGGCACTGGACTGCGCATGAGTCGATGGAGAGGGACGGATGGGTTGGCGAGGTCGGCGAGGAACTGGAGGCGTTTCGTGTCATTGTAGGTTACTCGGACGGGAATGCGAAAGGCTCGTTCACTATGGAAGGGGGGATTAGCACCAGGAAATAGATTGAGTGGGAAGAGGACTCACCCGATCTGAGGCATCGCTTCGTCGCGCTTCTGGGCGATCTCCTGGCCCAGACGGTTGAGCATCCCAAGACAGCCGTTCATGAGGTGCCCGAAAATCGGGCCATGCATGCTGAAGCTCTCGGCCTCGAGGTCAGCGTGGTTCCGGTAGCACTGGGTGCGTAAAAGGTAGCTCACCCCGACAGCGACAAAGGTCTTTGCCGAGAAGCCGTTCTTGACAAACTCCTCTGTAAGCACATCCTCAGTCTGGTTGAAGCCAGGCCGTGACGGGTAGAAGTCTGGGTAGCCTGCGCTGTCAGCGTGCTGTGGCAATCTCGATGCAGAGCCGCGGGGTATGACGGACCGAGATCAGCTCGATTGTTGAGCACCGTCCTCCATTCGGGTGGGGCGAAATCCTCGACGTCCGCCTGCTCTGGGTCGACTTGAGGGACGGCAGTGTGCACCGTCTTGGTCGCAGACGCCCGCCGGCCTTTCATGGGCATCTTGCCCGCTATTCCGGGATGATAGGTGGGTGGCATTATTGGGAGCCAGGGAGGGTAGCGCGAGACGCGACAGGGTGAGCGAGGATGGTACCTTGGGACATCTGTGTGTCACAGAGTGGATCCGGGTGATGGCTCTGGTGGGGGTTATGTACTGTGAGCTATCGTGTTGGGCCGGTAGGATGAGGTGTGCAAGGGGAGGTCTGAACTGGACTTGTGACTTGGTGTGGCCTGTTCGGTTCCAGTGTGGTTGGGTCGCCAGAGTCTAGAGTGGTTGGCGATTGCAAGCTCGGCACAAGTGCATCATTTCCGTCGGAAACAAATCCCATCCAGGCCCACCCCATCTCACCAGTCATCGTCACTCACCCACCGACCACCGACACATTCACCCTACTACACCATTGATACATTCGTCACGCCAGAGTAAACATAGAGAACGGTGAGCAACCACCCTACTGTACTCCCCTATACGGCAAGCTGACCACCCCAGCCCAAAAGTATACCCCAAAAACCCCAGCAACCATGCCCATCCCCTTCCCAAAGCACGACGCCGGTAGATCACGGAGCGATTCCTACCCTTCCATTCCCTCCACTTCCTCCGCCTCGTCAGATTACGACTCGGACGAAGAGGCAGCGATGATACAAGAGGAATGGGAGGAGAGTCTGAGACAGATCGAGGTGGTCCTGAGCATCATCATCATCCCGTTCTTCGGACGGTGGTACGGGCGAAGATTCTCTTATTGGGGTGAGTTGCCCCTCCCCCCCCGCGCTTGATTCGGCTCGATCGTGATGATGGGGCTGATGATAGCGTTTGCGAGATATCAACGGCTAGGGTGGACCAAGGCGTTCTTCGGGTTGACATAGAGGAAGATTTGTAAAGGCATGAGATCATGGTTGTCCGCTATATCCCTCGTCTGGGTTCGGTCCATCGGTTGACGCGTCCAGTGATGAGGGATCACGTCGTGCACGCTGGAACTGTCCAGTGATGACTTATCTCGCAAACGAGATCAAGATGGAGTCAAGCTCATTGAAACCGATTGATCCGGCGTGTACTGCACTGGCGATCCTGGCATTGCCCTCGTCTTCCGACCCTATCAATGTGACACCAACATTGGTGGTTGCTGACTCGATGCAAATGAGCACTGTCTGTGGTGCACCACAGGTCGATCACAAATCTCATACATAATTATCGTGTCAATCGTAATTGCGAGTACAGTCATCGCGTTTCCGACCAAGGCTTCTGGCAGTGCCCCAGCCGGCGAGCGTGGACTTGCTCATCTACCACACAGCCATCCTTGGTCCAGGCAGAAATGCCCAGCCTGAGCTCCCATACCACAGTCGTAACCTCTCTCCCCTCGCACACCCCCTTCGCCCTACTCCTCCTCCTGGTCCATCTCTTGCGGCTCCTCCGGTGTCTCGGCCCACCAGTGCACAATGCCCAAACCCGACTCGGCAATCGTCCCCATGATCCTGAACCCAGCCTCATCAATCGGGTCGACTTTTTCCATCTCGTCCTCCGCCTCGAGTTCGGCTTTCCATTCGGGGATCTCCGGTCTAGGTTTCTTGGGCTGCCAGTCTATATCGGACACTCTGAACCGGATCGGCTCGCCGTTATCTATGTACAGTCGGTCTGGACATGAGTCAACGTCCACCCAGGCATGTCTCGTTACGATCCGCGGGGAGAGGCGCGACATACCGCTTTTGACCGTGTTGAGGAGCTGTTGCTGCGTCATCAACTCGCCTTCGTCGGCGTCGGCCCAGTAGAAGAATTTTTCCTCGCTCGGATCGCTACGCGTCAGTTTGGCAACGGGGAGGGGGCATGTAGAAACCCACTAGGCAGAGTTTGGAGGGAGGAGGTTTGGGGTGATGTAGACGTCGTTGTAGAAATCCAACGAGACTAGAGGTGAGCAAGGCGCCCGTATTCGCGATCATAGGGAATAGCTCACCCCGGACATAATGTCTCGTCGTGCTATGTACTCTCCCGGCGATGACCTCGCCGACAAACGGGGCGAAAAGCATCAACCTGAATGAGACTGATTGTGAGCCTGGCAAAATCCGCGTAGAGGGTCGGCTTGCAACTGACCTTTATAGAACATCAGACCATTGCCCCAGGTGACTCGTCCATCCTCGGCCGTCAGAATGTCAAAGACACACAGCGCGAGACCTTTATCCATGATCAGCTTGTTGGCATATCTGAGGATCAGCGACGCTTCTCACGCTTCGGTTCCGATCATACCAGCTCACTTTTTGTTCAGAGCGTCCGTCACCGCGGTCTCCTGTCGGATGGTATGGCCATACGGGACATCTGGATTCGTGAAGGCTTTGGCCTCGACAGGGACGGTGTCCTACAAGTCAGCGGTGTCAAGACTAGCCAAAGTATTCACTCACCTTGACACCGACGAGTACGAACATCCTGTGCGCAGTGTTTCAATGCTATCTACGCATGAGCCGAGGCGATAGCAATCTGAACACTTTGTATTGTGACCTTTGCCAGAAATCCCCTCCTCCCCTCCGGGTTCTACAGTCAAAACGGACATCGCCGATCTCCGTCCGTAAAATGGGATTTGTTTTTGATAACGTGGGGGTCCACGTGACACGTCATGGTGGTGGCAAAAGTTAGAGTTTTACGCCTGGTCGCATGCTTGGATTGACGTCGACGTTACCGAAATCATGGATTTCACTGTACAGACCATCGACCATCGACCGTCCATCGACCCTCGTTTGCCATTCTTTTGCACCTCAAACCCGCAGGATCATTTGGAGACAGCGACCAAATCATAGATCCCTGCCCTCTCATCCGCCTCCCACACCGCCCATAGACGCCCATAGACCCGATCGCAACGTCACAACAAAATCTTCGGGCTCAACACTATGGTGTCCTTCGCGCCCCTCCCCGTCTCCTCCCCCTCGACCTCGTCATCCGCCATGCACACCGACTCGACTCCCTCGTCCTCATCTACCGTACCTATCCCCTCTCCGTCCCCTTCCTCCCCCTTGCCCCCCTCGACAGCCTCGCCCGACGCTCCTCGGAAATTGCAGGGCTGGAAGCACTCTGCCGCGGGAAGGTGTGTCTGGTTCCAGGTGCGACGAGGGATGAGCTAAAGCCTAGTTTGGGGGGTATGACCGGCGCCATCGTCACCTCGCCCTTTGATGTTGTTAAAGTGGGCTTTTTCCAGACATGCACAAGCGTGAACCGGCAACTCATCCTTAGACCCGGTTGCAATCGGACCTGTTCAAAAACACCCCGGCACACCCGACGAGCTCCTCTACCGTGGCTGCCGCAGCCAAGCTGGCGGACAAGTCCCGCGGTGGGTTGTGGCATTTCGTGGACACCGTCTACCTCATCCGGTTCGTCCTGCTCTTCTTCCCGAATATCCGTGCTGAACTGACGAAAGACGGATAGCAGTGGAGGAAGGATGGAGAGCGTTGTATAAAGGTCTCGGCCCTTCTCTCGTCGGCATCATCCCCGCCAGGTGTGTTGGAAGACTCGTTTGCAAGCAACACAGCCGCTGACCCCTCAGAGCTATCAACTTTTACTGCTACCCCACATCCAAAGCCTACCTCGCGGCTAGATTCCCAAACGCTCCGACCGAAAAACCCGGTCAAACAGCAGAGGACAGCCCGATCATCCATCTCGGAGCGGCCGTCATTGCTGGTGTGGCTACTGCCACAGGTACCAACCCGATCTGGGGTGAGCTCGACTCCTCTGACCCCATCGGTCATGAGCTGACCCGCCAGTCATCAAGACCCGATTGCAGCTCTCCGCTCAAAAGCGAACTGGACCTACCACCCCTGCCCCTTCGGCCTCCCCACTGCCCAAACCCATCGCCGCCTCTGCTGCTGCTTTGTCACAAGCCGCCGCGGCGAGCGCGACAGCGGCTGCGGCTCCGTCTGCTGTTCCGAAGTCCGCTTTCGGTCCTGCTGTCGCGATGACCTGGGATATCCTCCGGAAAGACGGCATAAGAGGTCTCTACCGTGGTCTCTCTGCCTCGTATCTTGGAGTCTCGGAGGGAGTGATCCAGTGGGTCTTGTACGAGGTGAGCTTCAAAGTCCCGGCAATCCCCGATCGATCGCTGACCATGCAGCGCTTCAAGCGACTGAGCAAACCCTCTGCGGATGACAAGCAGAGCATTCTGGCGTACATGGGATCTATCGTCGGCGCATCCGGAGGAGCCAAGGCCGTCGCCTCGTTGATAACATACCCGCATGAGGTTATCCGAACTCGTTTGCGACAGCCCGCCGTCAACGGCGTCGTCAAGTACACAGGCTTGGCCCAGACCTTGAAGCTGGTCTTGAAGGAAGAAGGCGTTGCGAGCTTGTACGGAGGTCTGACACCGCACATGCTGAGGGTTGTCCCGAACGCTGCGTGCATGTTCTTGATCTACGAGCTGGTGGCGGCGCAATTGTCCAAGTCGTGATGGACCTGTCGAGTTGGACATTCGGGTCGTGTGGTGGGCGGGGCCCGGGAGCTTGGGTGGAGAGAAAGGAGGCAAGGGTGAAGGATGAGGAGGGGTTTTGCCTGACAAGATGTAAACGGACAACTAGACGCTCATATCGCATCACTACACCATTCTCCATCCATTTCGTCGTACTGTTGATATCCTGCATGCACATTGTAGCTACGAGGTTTTTCTGTAGCGAGGTGTGAAAGCATAGTGCGAGAGGTTCAAAGTGAAAATGTGGCTTCTCCCTGGCTGAAACATCCGGAACGGTCATCGGGTAAACGACATGACAATGGGATGTCGCAGTTACGCGCAGCGCAGCCTTTCGTCATGGACCGAGAACGACCACTTTGAGCATCATTCGCGCTTGTTGGTCGACATTCTCCATCAATTCATCCACCCACACGACCATGTTATAGCATCACCCCATCCTCCTTACATCCCTCTACCGCAGCTCGACATGTCTGCGCTCCTCTCCCCCGTACCCATCTCCTCATTCGCTTCTCCCCCGGCCATCTCCCTCAACTCGCCCACACCCCGCGCGACCAGCCGGGTCTCGACGCCCTCGTCCCCGGCCACCGGATCGAGCGCCAAGGGCCTCCTCATCCCCACCGACAGGTCCCTCGAGGAGCTCGAGGAGAAATGGCTGCCAAGGCTAGGGAGGTTGAAAGTTGAAAGGGAGGTTGTGCTGCATGGATACGCGCTGTACGCCCTGAGGACATGGTGCGCTTCACCCCGTCGTCATGACACTTGCACACTCGCTCATGCTAGGTACCTCTCGCGGACGCACTGGGCGCAGAGTATCGTGACACAGACGGGCAAGCCGACCGAACATGTGCGTGTAACGCGATACAGCATGATGCTGGATCACGAACGAGCGAGCGAGCAACCGCTGACCCCCGATTGCAGGTTTCAGCGTACCTTCTCGTTCCGGATCCAGAGCTCAGTGAGAAAGCGGGCCAAGCAGAGCTTTCCGGCGCTATCAAGCTTCTCACCGCTGAGACCCATGCTCAGACGCGAAAGGTCAGTTCCAGTCTCGCCCTTGTTGATTGTCTATCTGTCGAGACTTGGCTGAGTTCAGACCGAACACGGGGTCCTGCTGGTCACCACCCCCTCGGCTTTCGGGCAGGACGTGTATGTATCCCCCCATGCCAATTGGTCGATTCCTCCTGATCATAGCTTTCCAATCCCAGGGGGAGATCTTCGCGAGATGAAGCCATATCTCGTCGTCAACACCGGTCTCCGCCGTCTCGGCTGCGGAGGTCGAGCAGCGATGGGGATGGAATCACCCATGTGAGTCGGCCGGTGACATCCCTCGCCAGCCCAATGGGTCATGAAAACTAATGTATAGCCCGGCTGTCCGTCGAAAGTTCTTCGAGCTGTACCGTTTGCCTGCCCCTCCAAATACCCCACTTTCACGCACCACCTCGCCCACAACCTCTCCTACCAAAAACGACCCAGTCTCGCCAAACCACCAGGCTTTGACCCTATCGCCTAGTGCGATCATCTCCGACCCATTCTCTCACATGCTTCTCGAGGTGGTCAAGCTCATCCAAGCTTGTCTCGTCCTATGGGGCATGGTCAGCGACAACGTCGAGATTGACGGGCTGTTCTGCGACGAAACCAAGCAGGGCGTCTTTGCTTGGAGAAGGAGTATGGGCATGGAGCACGAAGAGTCTATGCGACTTGAGGTGGGTCAGACTGTGGACGCTTGCTTGCTCCTGATCCGAGACCTGATGGACAGAAGGAAACGAGCGGCGGGTGTATCGACCCAAAGACCCTCGCAGCGCTTCTCAGTTCGATCACGAGTACTCGATACCACCTCGACGCGCTGGACGTGGAAAAGGTTCCCAAAGATCCGTTGTCCAACCCACGCCGCTTCCTGCAGGCCTGGCATGCGTATCAGGTACGTCATCCTCGACCTGTGCAAAGCTAACCTCGAGGCCGCGTATCGCCCATCGCACGAACGGGTCGAATACCTCACTGTCCCTTCCATCCGCGCGCTCAACGCGCATTACCTGAACGAACGGACTCGTTCTCCAGACGCCCTCAAGATGCCTCGGCTCCTGCTTTCCGGGGTCGCGTCCGCCACATCCACCCTCCACGCAAACCTCAAGGGCGGCGGGCAAGAGGACACGCCGTTGCGAAAACGTGAACACCATCACTTCCGCACTCGGCCGGAGGAACTGCCGAGCGACTCCGGGTTCAATCTAATCGTCCCAGCTGGGGAGGCTGGGGTGTACGCCCCGCCAGATATCATCACTTCAGACCTAGAGGCGTATACCCGCGGCATCCTCAAGAGCAGAGAGAAAGACTGGGACGTCATGGGGGCGAGGAGAATCGGGGCGCTGTGGTCTGGACAGACCGAGCTGGGAAAGTCAAAGAGCCATCGCAGATTGAATGGCGGGGTGCTGAGGAAAAAGACGCATGAGCCTGAGGCAGACGATGGAGATGAGGGAAGTACAAGAGGTGCGCTTGGAAAGATCTCTGAGAAGACCGGTCTGGCGATCAAAGGTGGCTTGGGCTTGGTCAGGTGAGTTCAGGCGGGAGACGGATACATGTTGACCACAGTCGACGAGGAGTCACCTATGAGTCTTCCGGATCTGACACGGGGGGACCTGGTCCCAACACTTTGAGAAACGTCTTGAATCGACGGAAACAGGGCGCGGTGCCTACCGTTATCGAGCCGTGAGTGAATCAGCCAGACTCAAGAGTGCTGATGCAAGGAATGGAGCAGAGCCCGATACCCAGGCGACGCTGGGGCTTACCTGTAAGCAAAGTCCTGCTCATGTCTGATCCTGAAGCTCATTGGATAGCTTCCCCCAGCCCCGCTTCACGTTTGCAAGTGGATCGACATACCGGTGCCAATGCCTCACGCAATTCATTCCGCTCTGCAACCTCGCACGGCCGCCCTTCCATCATCACGTCGTTGTCGCATGACTCGGACGGGCAGTCTCACCGATCGCAAACGATCAGTCCTCTTGAGGAACGATCGGAGAGTCTAGCCCGATCGAGTCTGGGCGAGAGGGCTGTGGCGTGGAGGAATCGAGGGCGGTCGGTTGCCATGTTGCGGACCAGTAGCGATGGTGCGGATGTGGTTCTAGAAGAAGGTGGTATGGAGTGGGAAGTGGTGAACCCGCACGGGACGTCCAAGGGCCGAGATGCCAACGAGAAGGTGCTCGTTAGGAGGTACGTCTGGACGGTCATAGACCGGAGGGTTGCTGATATCCAGGCACTCCTTACAGGACCGTTTGGCATATCGATCAATACGCTTGGCTTCGGCGTGAGTAGCCTCACGCGGGTGCATCAACAAGTCTGACAAGCAGGACGCATCTCGCGATCGACGTCGAGATGTGCTGGGCTCTCCGGGAGATGCGGGAGAGGGAGCGGCAGCTGGCCAAGACTGTGGCCGAGGCGAAACTGTTGGAAGAGAGCATCTTTAGGGCGTCGCAAGACATCATCGATGCGTTACGACAACGTCGATCTCAGCTGGCGCAGTTGAAGTCTGACTCGGAAGTGGTGGAACGTGACCTTCGACGGGTCGTGGATAACTTTGACGAGGATGAAGAGATCCAATGGGCGAGCAAGAAGATTCAGTTTTATCTGTCCGAGGACGCCAACACGAATGATATCATGTGGAACTTGCGGAATCTGGAGAAGGAATGGGAGGAGGTCCGGGCGAAAGTCGAGTTGAAGAGGACGGCGATCGAGGTGAGGGAGCGGAAAGGGTGGTGGTTTTGGTGACAGCAGGGGCTGGGGCTGTAGCTGGGGTTGAGCGTAAGGGTGGTTCAGCCAACGGCAGCTGGATTGAGTAGACATAGGTGTTGATATGCATGAGTGGTTGTATGGATGCGAGGGGCATAGAGTTGGACGTGGGTATAGGCAGGCGTGCTGGGTATATGGAGGTGTATCGAAGCGCAGCGCGTTAGATCCGCTCTTGACTCGCTGTAGCCCCTGGGGATCCTGTCGTCGCTGTTGTCGTCGCCGTCGCGGGCTGTTGTGGCTGAACCTCCTGAGGAGTCTGATACCGCACAGGCTTGTCCGTGCCGACGTCCCCAAGACCCAAATTGGCCATATCGTCTCGGACCATCAACCCTCTATGCCATCAGCCGATATTCCATGGCGCACCACCAGGCGATCATGGTCAGCTACCCACTTGTCCATCCTGCACTCGAGGTACCTCCGCGACTCGAGCCGACATTTCCCGGCATCGCCATAGTTCGCTTTGAGGCATTTGAGGTGGGCCATCATGGCGTCTTTGCATTCGCCTGGAGCGGGGTGAGCGGCCCTATCGCTGACTCCAGAGATCTGGGGAGTGGGTGGGTCGGGATCGGGGACTCACCATCGTGGTCGAGAGGGAAAGAGCCGCGTGCGGGAGGGGAGACCTTGAAGGCGTCGCCGAACCCTCCTGGTCTGCCGAACGACATGGTGTAGGTGGGGTATCACAAGGGTCGGTGGGGGAAAGATACTCGAGGTGAACGGTACTGCTTGAACGGTACTAGGTGGTAGTAGTAGTAGCAGTAGTAGTAGTAGTAGTAGTAAGAAGCAGTAACAATGGCACCATAGCAGTAGTCGTTGCAGTCTTGAGGGAAAAGTCGGACGGTAGAGTCCACATCGGCTCGGCGATTTCCGACGGAACAACGATCAACCCCGGACAACCACCGTACACCGACCGAGTGGACGAGGGTGACCTCGACTCAACACCCCACTGCACCTCTACACCACCCTCTCACACACCATGGCCAGTTTTGCACGCACAGCACGAAAGGTAATGCACCCATCTGAATGCAGTGCGCAATTGCTCACAATACCCCAGGTCGTCGCCATTGGGCGCAACTACGCCGACCACGCGAAAGAGCTCGGCAACGCCGTCCCGAAAGGTGCTTGTCCCATCTCATGAAAACAACCATCCTCCCCCTTTGCGCCTGCTCGCTCACCCCGTAGAACCATTCTTCTTCCTCAAACCCCCTTCGTCGTTCATCTCGCCCGGCGAGGGACCCGTCGAGATCCCCAAGGGCGTCGAGGTGCATCACGAAGGTACGTCCCGGTGACGCTTTTGCGCGTCAGACCTCAGCGCTTGCACAAAGCTAAAAACCCCAGTCGAGCTGGGCGTCGTGATTGGGCGAAACGGGCGGGATATCCCTAAATCCGAGGCGGAGGATTACATTGCCGGTTACACGCTGGCGATTGACATGACCGGCCGAAACGTCCAAGACGCCGTCAAGAAGAAGGGTCTCCCGTGGTCCACCGCCAAGGGCTTTGACACTTTCCTCCCCATCGGGTGCGTGCTTCCGAACTTTGACCCTCCTCCACCCTCCCCCCCCCCCCCCCCCTCTCTTCCATCCCCCTGCAACCCTGCTCACACGCCCCAGCCCGCTCATCCCGAAAGCGAAGATTGGGGATACGACCCGAGTCGGCTTGCACTTCTCCGTCAACGGGCAGGTCAAGCAACGAGGCGAGTCGAGCGCCATGATCTTCCCCGTTCCTGACCTCATCACCTTTGTCTCGAGCATCATGAAGCTCGAGGAGGGCGATGTCATCCTCACCGGCACCCCTCAGGGCGTAGGGAAGATTGTCGCCGGGGACAAGTTTGAGGCAAAGTTGACCTACCCGGGCGTCGACGGCGAGGTGCTGGACAAGTACGAGTTTGACGTCGTAGACAGACAAGGCAGCGCCTACGAGTTCAAGGGATAGAGCGGGGCATTGCACGGTCATTAAAAATGCATAGATAAGAAGAAACTCGTATACTGCGTCATGGTCGTCGATTCCGGGCCGTCTTGTCAAGTACAACCGAATCTACAACTATATCATCCGCCTATCATCCACCCAGCCCATCACCATGGACCGAACCCCCCTCCTCAGAGATGCCCCTCGACATGAGCCCTTCCAAACGTCTTCCAGGTCTCTGGCAGAGGCGTCCGCTTCGGCAATCTCTTCCTCGAACTCGAGCTCCTTGAACTAGACACACTACCCTCCGACGACACTCCCAAGCTCAACTGGCTGATCGGACTCAGCGGGCTCAGCGGGCCAGTCGAAGCTTCCGAAACAGGCGACATGGCCGTCGGGTCCTCGCCCCGGGACAACGCCTCGAGGAACGAGTGGTCGCCTGTCAATTGCGGCTTCCATGTTCTCTCGCGGCGTTTCTTGCGAGGGGGCGAAGCTGCTGATATGCGGCTGACACAAGGATCTGGCGTTCGGGGCGTCTCGGGTGGAGGCGAGGACTCGACTGGCGAGCCGAGGTCGTCGTGGATCACCAACTCGCCTTCGTCAAAGTCGGGCGAGTGGAACAATCCCAACCCCATGTCATCTTCGCGCGGCGGTCTAGGCGGCAGGGTGTCGAAGCGCGAAGGTCGAACGGGAGGTAAGGGGAAGGACCAGCCGGCATCGTTGCCTACATCTTCGTGTTTCGGACGGCGAGACAACCGGGACAAGGGTCGCATGAAGAACAGCTCCGTCTCGGACATGTCGTGCTCGCTATGCGAGGACGTCGGGGAAGACAATGTGCTATCTCCCAGCCAAAGAATATCCGCGGACCTCTCGCCGGCCGAAGCGAGGAGCTCTTCCATGGCTGACTCTAGGTCGACCATTGCGTTCGTGGAGAAAGCACAGTTTTGTGCCCACCGAAGTTCAGACTCGTATACGTGGGGCTCGGCGCGTTGTGCACGCCCTGAGGGGGAAGTAGCGCCAGGAGCAGACACTCGACGAGCCTCCCAGACCCCTGGGGATGGGATGGGCAGGGGCGATAGAAGAATAGGGTGGTCGGGGAGTTTCATGCGGGTCGCCGAAGACATGCTAGACGGTTCTTCTTGGTAGGCATAGGGGTGAGTGTGGTTGAGCGGGGTTGGCAACTCCTTGTATGACCGCAAGAGGTTCAGTGGCGGAGGACGATGAGTATTAGGAGATAGCGTCTCGCGAGGAGTGGCTCCCAGCGACCTGATCCACGCCGAATCGAGATCGAAGGGGTCTTCGAAACCTCCAGGAGGAGTGAATGTGCCCTGCTGGTCGGATTGAGACACCGGCAGTTCGTTCACCGTGGTCATCTCGGCCTTGGAGGCAAGTTCGGGCTCAGGGGTAGGGACGAGAAGTTGACTCGACGCTCGCGCGCTGAGAATGTGGTAGTCTGGCGAGCTGGACACCTCGTGTTTGGTGGCGATCGAGGTGGCCGGCGAGTCTACCGAAACGTTCCTTTCGAATCGGTTTGATCGGTCTAGGAACTCCTCGCGAGCTCTCACCCAAGCTTCATTAACCTCTTCAAGCGTGTACAAGCCCTTCCAGACGGGATCGTGCTTGGAGATAGGCTTGAGCTCCCAGTAGTGAGTCTTCTTAGACTTCTTGCGGTCGCGATGAACTCGAGAGTCTGGTCGGATCAACCGGCGTTTGCCTCGTGGACTGTGTGCGGAGGGAGGTTGCGGGTCGGACGGCGCCGATCGGGGTGGAGGGGTGGACAGGGGGATAGGAGCGGGGTCGTGCGCCGGAACAGGCGTCTTGGGTGGGGCTTCACTGACGAAACGGCGTCGTTGAGGTGTGACGGGGGTTGGTTTCGAAGCGACGGGCTTGGGAGCGCGGCGAGGGGATGAACGAGTGGAAGGGTCGAGAGAAGAAGAGTGGAGAGGCGAGAATGAGCCGGGGATATAGTCGGCGGCGAAGGGATGGGAGATCCGGTGCACCGCGGGCCGTTGCGACATGGCCTGGTGGGGTCGAGACATCGGCATGTGGGAGTCGCTGGCTATCAGCTCGGTTAGTCTCGTTATGGTTTACGGCTAGCGTACCTTTTTGGTCGCAAGCCGAATTGTGCAGGTGCAGCTCGTTCGAGCGTTGACGGCAGGACGGACGCGCCACGGGACGACTGAGCGGGTGGAGTGGTGGAGGATATACTATAAACTGAAGTGGATACGGGATAGTTGGAGGAGGTGAGCAATTGGAAGAGCGTCGGGTTGAGAGTCAAACGAGGAGACGAGTGGGTCGACAAGACGACGCGGTGGGGGGCATGCGTTGCATCATGTATGATCTGCGGGGACCCCCCCAGGACGGTCTGTCCGTTGTATCAATGACAAAAGGGCACGGGAGCAGCAAAAGGGTCGAGAGGAGATTCCGAGACAATCCAGGTGTGACGGGTGGTGGTGACCAAGGGGCAGACGTGCCGAGGCTTATTGTACGGACAATAGATAGTACGACCAGGAGCAACAGCGAAACCAAGCACACGAGTGGGGGGGGGGCGGGGGGGTGGGACCGGGTTGAGGCAAGAGGGAGGGAGAGCGGAGGCGTAGAACGTCGATCAACATGCCATCACACGCACACTATCTCTGTCCCCCTCTCCTCTCCTTGTTTCCCCATTGTGCCCTTTCCCACACCTTTCAACACGGAGAATTTCAGAGAAGATCTAAGGTTACCCTCATCGCTCCCGACCTACCCATCACATTCTCTTCGGCCAGCGGCAAACGTGTGAACTCCGAAAGGGACTGGATTTTATAGTTCATCGGTGCCTTGATTCCACACTGCACAAAGGCCAAAGGGTCCGTCGAGGCGTTCGAGCCAAGTACAAAGGCGTGAGAATGGGAATCAGGGGATGGGAAACAACGAGTGACAGATGGGCAGGTGCACGATGCCGACGCAGAAGAAGGAGAGGAACAATTGAAAAGCAGGCGTTTCTCAGGGTCGTGAGAAGCGGGTGATGTGATCACCACTCGGGTTTCGGTTTCAGATTTCCAGTCAAAACACGCTGTCGACGCTTTTTGTCGAACGCCTCCACGGATTTATCCAGGGAACAACATATCTCCTTCATGCTTCATGCGCTTAGTTGGACCGAGACGCGACGGTCGCTCGGCCGGGGCTCTAAGGGCTCTCGACGACTCCCCCGCCTTCCATTCGTCAGTTGATAATGACAGAAGAACACTTTTAGACCCCGCTGGGAAAAAAAACATGAGCTGGTCGCTCTGTTGTGCCTGAAACGGGGTCCTCCGTGTTCTCCAGAGGCGCCGTGGGGAACACCTGATGGGCATACTAGTACTACCACTACCTCTGCGACCCACCTGAAACGGGACACTGGGCGTACAGGATCTCAGCCACACCTGCTCATATGACCTCGTATCCCTGCTACCCCCTGTTTCTAGTTTCCATTTCCCAAGGTCACGCACGTACGTCGTGACTAGCCCAATATAAAGGACGACGAGTACGCGCGTCCATTGGGAGAGAAGGATGGAAGCGGGATCAAAATATCATTAAGGGGCTTCGGGCATCTGGTCCCATCCGAACGAACTGGATCTGACCTACACCTGACTCGTTCCTCCTGTTCACGCCTCTTTCATATCACCCGACCCGACACCATGTCCACAAAGTCCAGCCACGCCGGCCATCAGCAGCCACCGCAGCAGCAGCAGCTGCACACGAAATCCGAGCCATGCGTCTTGACTGCGCTAACCCAATTCGAATGTTCAGTTCCAGGGGGCAGACTGGTCTGTTGGCCGATCGAGCGGGTCTTTCGAAAGTGAGTCGGGGCTCGGGGATGTTCCCCTCTCGCTGCTTTGCGTAAACCGAGGCGCAAGAAGGCAATTAATAGCTCATCATATCTCCATTCCCGGTATGATGGCGTTCCCATCGAATATTCTCCTTTTCCCCTGGCCGGTCCGGCTAGGCCTTCGAATACGACGACTAACCTCCAGATGTGGTAATGGCCCCGCTATCGAAGTCACCAACGTCCTCGTCCCGTCCTCAAAGACAGAACCGGTCCCGCGCGTCGAGCAGTCATTCATGTGAGTACACTGCAGAACACAGTTCTCACGCCCCTCTGACCATTCAGCGACAACCCACCTAAAGGGCACAAATGGTCGGATCTTCGCTAAGAGGCGAGCGTTCCTGGCCGGATTGTCACGAACCCTCGCCATCGTGTCGGCATACCGGCCATTCACGACTCAGCTGGTTGCGTGCGAAATCGAGGCTGTATCGGTGACAGGGTCAGCCGACAGGACTCGCCAGGAGCAAGCCGGATATTGGGCGACTACCCCCCGTCGTGCCTCCACCGCGAGAACGAGCCCAGTGGCCCACGCCATGTAGCGATGCTCGGGGGATTCGTCGTTGTAAAGTACGATGCATTTCAGTCCCGCGTCTGTCTCGATTGGTCCCCGGGACAACTGGTACCAGACCTTCATTGGGTAACTGGAAGAGGTGGACCGTGCTTCCGCTTTATGCAGATTGATGGAGCTCTTTGACAGCTTTATTGACAGAGCTCCCCTAGCTGCCGAAACTGAGTCCATCAAGGCGGACAGTGAGTCTTCATGCAGCAATCCATATGCAGAAAGGTGCTGGTCTTGAAGTCTCGAATCCCCGGACCCAATTGTCGGTATGTTGCGATACATGCCTGAAGGTCTGATCCAGAATAGGAGGGTTCCGACACCGAGGACGCCTGGAAACACTTCATTCGGCGGAAGGGTTCGTCGCGAAAGCCTTGTTAGCTTTCGCTTGTGGGGCCCGCGATAAGATACCTGCGAACCAGCACCGTGACACGGATGTCAGCGCAGTCGCAAGCACGAATAGGGGGCGTAACTCGGATCACTCAATCTGAGAGTACAC
The DNA here is from genome assembly GCA_031326905.1 of Papiliotrema laurentii. NCBI lineage: Eukaryota > Fungi > Basidiomycota > Tremellomycetes > Tremellales > Rhynchogastremaceae > Papiliotrema > Papiliotrema laurentii. Next base: position 471,391 of record JAODAN010000010.1, read on the forward strand.
ACGTATTTGTGATATGAGCGGGACGAAGCTATGTCCGGACCTTCCTCGCCTGGCAATGGAGCGTTGCAATCAGAGCAGAGATTCTCGGACCGCTATTTCTCGGTACCCAACAATGCATGTACATCTCAGATCGCCAACACCGTTCAATCGCACTGACAACCCCATTCTCTCCTTTGCCCTTCTGCCCTCGCCGGTTCCCCTTCGAAGAACGCTGAACCCCCTTCCGCGTCCGCCAACTGCGAATCCGCCTCGGCATACTGTCCTGCAGTCAGGTGTGTGAGATCTGTTACTCAGAATTGAGAAGTTGAGTCGCCAGTGGGACAGTTATGGTTCGGCGCAGCCGTTAACGTCGATGCAGTATTCAGCTGTTGCGCCATCTCATTCGCAGGGCCTGTGAGAGTCAACAACAACGGTTTGGATGCCCCTGTCTGTTGCGTGTCTTCCCCCTTCGGGCCGGTTTTGCCGAACCAAGACACTCCCGTGATTAACCACATCCATTCGTTGTCCAGCGTCGTGCTGTTGTGCTCCAATCTTCCGGTGGAAGAATACCGACGAAACGTTTCGATCCCCTCCCGGTATTGTTTCGGATAGCCGTCCGGTTCAAGAACAACAGGCATGAGCTCGAATTCGCCGCGTTTCAATCCGTAATCTCGGAGGGAGGCCACGGCGTTCTTGTGGCACTCTTCCAGGAAATGGATGTTCTGATGAGGAGGACAATCCTGACTTGCGGTGGAGCCGAAGTACTTAGAAATCACAGGATCAATCGCAGATCTAACCCAAGACGCCATCGTGTCTCGTCTCTCTCCAAATCGTGCATCCGTAGTGATTCTCACTGTGGGGCCAAGATCTGATGCTCCTATCTGGGGTTTGTCGATTCCGAAGTAGATATATTTGCGATCAGGCTCAACAGTATGATTCCATGGGCCGGTTTCCTCCCATTCTGGGCGTAGGATCATCAGGGCTTGTCGGCTGCGCTGGGACTTTGACAACGGATGCCTCCTCGAGGATCCACCGGAGCTGAGGTGTTGAAAATATTTCTTGAATCCCATGACGATTGCGAGTGGTTATGTTTGGATGAGACAGATAAATGAGAGGGTTGAGGATGAGAGAGGAGAGTGTTCTGGTGGCGAACAAGAAAAGCGAGTCCCCCAACGGATCGCACACCGACAAAGGGTCACACCCCCGACCCCCAAAATCAGAGCAGACCCGGACCTCACACGAATTCCGAGGTGATACATGTAAGAGCCCCACTTATTCAAAGGACGACAAGGGATTTCGTGGTCCTCTTTTGATTTGCAGGGGCTGAGACTCGTCTCCAGGCGCTAGCGCTCGAGGCCGCTAGCTCTCGCCTCGAGCGACCAGGCGATGGAGACAGACACCTCAAAAGGTTCACTTGCTGGGTAAAAGAGGAGGTGTGGGAGGCGGGAGGCGCTGGCGGTTTGCGCGATGATGGTCGGTCAAGGGTACATCCTTCCACCAAGGCACTTCGAAGTGTGCCAAACAGTGTTAATGTACGCGCCGACGTCGGGCATGCATTCGTTGAGGTAAGAGTGGACACAAGACATCAAAATCACCGGGCCAAGAAGAGGGTCTCCAGCCTTGTGTGTCATCTGATTCAGGGCCGGTTGAAAGCCGCACGTTAGGTGGCTAGTCTAGCTCTTCGCGACCTACGTTTGCTCTTTTCCACTGGCTGACCCTACTTGGGGCGAGCTGATCATGGACCCAGGGAAAGCGAAGGATGCTGAAGCAGACAGAGCAGCAGATCTTCACAAAGGCAGGCCAGCGGTCGTGGTGTGACCTAGACCATCGGCAGTGCAAGCGGTGCAAGCGAAGCCGTTCAAGGGTGTGGACACTGTTTGACAAGCGCCATCATCCTCAGGATTCATCGAACCGCCGGTCTCCCCCTGAATCGGTCGCTAATCACAACGAGGAACTGCTCGGACGGTGAGTACGACGAGCGGAGGCAAGCAAGACATGCGAGGGGATAAAAGTCACATCCAGCGTGAACCAGTCACACATGGACGACCGACATGACCCTGATCTGGAAGCCTCATGTTCCAGGCGGAACATGCTGGCTCATCAAGCCTTTGGACTCCATCGACTGCTCGTCACAGATCGATGCATGTAATCTCGCTCCTGATTCAACACCCTCGCAATCTCATCTTCCGTCGAAAGGGCCCTAAGGGACGATTTGGATCCCTTCCTCGTCCCATTTGCGCCGTGTAGCCGCAATAGCCTTGAGTTCTTGGGTAAAAGAATCGTCCTTTGACGGAAAAGCACTCCGCAGGTCGTGGATGAGTGATCTGATGGAGCTGTTAGACTTGCCTCCGTGACTTTCCTGCCAGACACGCCAAGTGGAGTTGTCAAATAGCACGCACCCTTTGATGCCTTCGAGCCAAGAATTGTCAGCGTTGGACTTGTCGGCCTGACCTGATTTTGCGTGAGTGATTGCGTGGTCTTTGAAAAGGGAGAGACCCTTGCTCATTCTCTCGTTCAGGTCAGGATGCGTAGTGTCCGGAACAGAGGGAAACACGGGCCAAACCTCGCAACGGTCACGGCTGATGTTCAGTGTTTCGAGAGACTTGAGGATTCCTTCGCGGGCGATTCTCCCGAGGTACTGAAAGTCGCTCCAAGCTGAGCTGGAACCTTCGACCGTGGAACGGTGGTACAAAGTGTCCTCGAGGACACGCTTGACTGCTTTCTCGACCTTCTCTCGTATCTGCTCCCCAAAACCCTCGTCGACAAAAATGCTCTCCGTCTTCGGACGGGCTGGATACCCCGTCCAGCTTTCCTGGGGATCAAGGCTGAATAAAATCACCTTTGGAGGACCCTGGGCGTCATGGGTATGCCCAGAGCCCTCGTATGCTGTGCCCACCATGGGCAGCAAAGCGCCTTTGGTGGACCCGGCGATGTCAACTGTCGTGCCGCCAGCCCTCGTGCCCTCATCTGTCCCTGTCTTTTGTCCTCCAAGAACCTTCCGGAATGCGGATGATATAGTCGATAATCGTGGCATGGCGAGTGGAGCGGGTGTTTGTGTGAATCGATCAAGCAGAGTCAAGAATACAGTGTCTTAGTGGCGAGAGAAAAAGTCGAGACCCCCAAGGAAGTCGCCCCACACAAAGGGGATCTCCCCTTCAAAAGAGACGAGAATCTGATGCAAACTCCCAGCTGAGACGTGTAAGATCCACCTAAGCTGAAAGGACGCGGAGGCATTTTGCGGTCCTCTTTTGATTCTCCAGGAGATGAGGCTCGTTCTCAAGCTAGTGCTCTTTTGGGGCGACAACGCCTTGGAGACGAACTTCAAAGGATCCATTGGTTGGATCATCCCACTTGCGTTGGAGGTATGGACGATGGGGATGAGTCAAAGGTACATCCCGCCCCACTGCCTTTTGACAAGTGTCAAACAGGTCGCGATGCGTCACCTAGGCCCTGTCGTTCGCACGGCGATCGCCGAACGAAGCTGTGCAGCAATCTAAGCAATCAATCGAGCTCAGTCGAGGTGACGAGGAAAGGGACGAAAGCTCCGAGAGAGGGGGAAAAGGAAGATACATCATCTTTAGCAAAGAGAACGTCGGCCTCCACAGTTCAAATACCATCACGTAGGGATTCAACCGATAACCGCCTCCCAGACTCCAGCGCATCGATGCAATGGTTCACGGCGAGTGATGGGGATATACAGGTATCCCGCACCGGCCTCACGGTCTCTCCTCAGGTCCGTTCCGTCTGCACCTCTCCATCGTGCGATTCTGTCTGCTCCGAAACATTCACCTGTTTCGCCCGTCGCACACCCAATTGGTTCGATTTGACACACTCTTCCACAAAATGTTCCCAGTCCCAGCCTCCATCCACAAGCCTCCGATGCATCCTCGTGACAGTGAGCTCTTTGTCGAGACCTTTCGCCTCCAACCATCCAGTAAGCTGTTTCTCATAGTGCTCTCTTTGCGTGTGCTTGGTGGTCCACATTGTCTCGGCAGGGTTGTTCGCAAAACTGTCCCGCACATCCCCCAACATCTTCTCCACGGTGAAGCCTTTCCGTGTCAGGCAGTCGACGAAACCTTCACTTCCGAGCACGAGTACCTTGAGATCCGGCTGCCCAGTCTGGTCTGCAGTGACGGTCGTGGTCTCGTCTTTGCCCGAAGGAACGACAAGGTGCCACCACAGCTGGGGTTTGCCGTCCTTCTTGGGGATCTGGGAAGATTGGTAGGTTGCGTTGGAGGGGACGGGCGGACTGGAGGATGCAGTGCCTGTCTTGGGGAGGTAGTAATACGTGTCGCGATTCACTCCACCTCCAGTAGAGGGCGGTGCAGTGGTCTGAATGCGTGTCGAAGTGCCGGAACCCATGGTGTGGTATGTAGGATGAAGATGCACGATCGCAGCTTCAGGTGGGACTGTTTGTAGCCCAAACGAGCGGACTCGGGGGGTCAGCCTACATGAAGTCGACTGCTTCGCGAGGCTTCTGACATTGCCTCAAGGGGGGTCTGATTAAAGAGAAGAGACCGGTACAAAGCGTTACATCTCGATGATTTCTCCCTCGATCGCACCGATCACCTTTGAGATCCTTTCTCCAGACCTAAAATGTCTCATATCACATGCATCTATTTGTCTAAGCTGTGTTCTCATACAACATAAACATGCTTCGAGATGCTTCCTAAATGACATAGCCCCCTTTGATCCTTGACCCCTTGACTTCCAGCTGCTATATCCCCGATCAATCCAACCACGCTTCCCTCTCACTCTTCCCTCTCAGTCTTCACTCTCACTCTTCCCCTCCATCTTCCCCTCCCTCTTCTCCTCCCCCTTCCCCTCCCTCTTCTCTTCCCTCTATGCTTCTTTACCCCCTCATTGCGACTAGTCGAACAAGTATCCAAACTTCCCTTGCAACGTCTCGTACAGCGCAAAGATCATCGCCGAGCTCGGCCCGCTCCGCAAACAGGTGACGCCGCACCCGGCGTAAAGACCCTTGATCCCCCTCGTGGACCAAATTTTCTTGCCCATACCGGCAAAGCTCAACCTCGGGGCATGGGGGTCCAGCTCCGCTTGGGTCTGGATCGCCGATTTGATCGAGTCGGCAGGAAAGAGGATGACGTTGTACGACACACCCGCGGCCGCTCCGGACAACATGAGTTGCCAGGTCTTCAGATCGCTCTTGGTCAACGTCGTGTCGCCAGTTTGGGCCTGCGCTCGAGCGAGGAAAGACCGCGAAACGACCTCGTAAGCGGTGAACCAGGCCGAACCACCACCCGTCTCTCGGAAAAGTGTCCCTAGTTGGCCAAGCCATAAACCTCGGATACCCTGCGAGCGGAGCGTCGTCGTTATGATCTCAAAGGGACCTTGCAAGGGGGGAAGGGTCGGTGAGGGGGTATGCAGTTGGCGGAGAACGGGGGAAGTGTGTAAAGATCGTTTGGCGGTGGTCATGGCTCCAGTACCGAGATTGGCGATAGGTTCAGCGGTCGGTAGACCGGCGAATGCACCTTCCCGAGCTAGCATCTGCACTTGCATCCGACATTTGACCAGCTCGACGGGGGTTCTGTGATCGTCAATGACACATACATGTGGGCAGGCGACCCGTGAGGGGACGTACAGGACAAAACTGGTCACTGCTCCTGCTCCCGCTCCCGCCAGAGCCAGTTGCGGGGTAGAGAATTCTTGCTTCTTGCCCAACGAGTTGTCGAAGGGCGAAAAGTACAAGATTGCTCGTTGACACTTTTCGTAGACGAGGAAGAGGGTCGCGTTCTCCATGGCAGCGCCGACTATCGGGGCGGAGATACCCTGTCGGATCAGCGTCCAACTCTCGGATGATATATGAGCACGCCTCAAGGCCCCATGAAGACGATAGGAGCGGTACGAGGACGGATTGGCCGAAGAGGAAAAGACGAAGGCTACGCCGACTGACGACGTACCCGATACAATCCCCTCCAACCTTCTTTCCCATATGTCTGCTTGAAACAATCCAACGGGCCGGCAAACGTCGCCGGTCGATCGGTCGGTTGGCTCTGGAGTCGCACCTTGACTAGTGCGTCAGTATGGGTCTGACTTGGTGAAGCACCGGAATGGCCATCCCAGGGGTAAGATGATAAGGAACTGGGTACGAACCCAGATCGAAAGGATGCTCAAACAACTTTGCGACCATCCCAGCCATCTTCAAGTTCAGCTCTTGTTCATCCGCTGCGCCACGAGACGATTGCGCTGATGGATCGCCGACTCACACTCCCAAACGTGACCTCCCTCAACGCCGTCTGTCCTTGCTCCTCGGCCATTTTGAAAAAGCTATCGGGCGGTGTCTGGTACGTGACACCGCTGTTTGTACCGAGGTTGTATGAGCTTGTGCGGGCGGCACCGATATTAACAGGTTGTTGGGTATCCTCTGTGCGCCGGTTTATCCAGCTGTCCGCGATCAGATGTAAGACTAGAATGACACGACAAGAGCAAACCTTTGGCGGAGTCGGTCTGTCCCAATTGGTTTATAAACCGTGATTAACAGCCTAAACCTCGACTTCACGTGTCAAGCGCCGAGCCGCTATCAACAAGCGCCCAGGTGACACACCGAGCCCATCCGACTGCTTGCTACTCCTGCTACTGCCAAGGTCAGCACTACTGCTGCTCCCCCAACCACAAGATCATCGTAGACATGCATGCAATAATGGTGCAACAAGACAAGTGACGACAAAGTCACAATGATACAAAAACACATCTATCCCCTCCTTCATCTTCTCCCAGACACAGTCCCCTCTGGTGCCTTGACGCCAGCCCCGTGCTGTTCTTTGCCAACGACACCAGACGCGCTAGACTCGCTGGTCATCTCGGTCGCCACGCTTTCTTTCCCGCTCCCTCTCCTAGAGTCCGTCCCATTCTGACCCGCCCCTTCCTTGTCGTCTAACAAATCTAATTCCCGCAATATGGATCGTTCTCCAATCGCGCTAAATGTAACCCCAGGACGCGAGGCAGTGCTCATCTTGCCATCACGTCTCCCCAACGGATCATTGACCGAATCGCTGCCGTTCCCTGACTGTGACGCGGCAGTCGAGCTGTTCAGATGACCGCGTCGCACACGAAGGGCCTTTGGCCACGATGACGATCCACCCGATGGGGACGGTTGAGAGAACGTTCCCTTTTTCACCCGCTTGCGAACGACCCGTTTCGTACTGACGTGAGCGGGGATACGAAACGATACACGCGTTCAGACTCACTGCCACTCGACCAAGCCATAGATCAGCGCGTCGAGAATCCCCTGCGCGAAGATGAACCATCTCGAAATCGCACGCAAAGCCACGGGCGGTCTGCCGACGAAATCGTAGATGAGCCGAACGAGGGAGACAGAAAACAGCATAACGTACTGGTCGTCAGTCACGGGAGTCCCGGGTCACGGCGAATACTGGGAAAATCGATCCCACTTACACCCAGAGGGAACCACAGCATCAACAGAGCCGTCTTCCTGTTCAAATACGAAGCCATGCTCTCCTCGACCAACTCCACCGTTTCCCCCTCGGGCGGCGCGAACCTATCGAGTGCTTCTCTCGGAGGCGCCGACTGCTGAAGCATTTGCAGCAGATCCCAATCCTCATCCTCTCTATCTCCATCGTGATCAACCGTGGGATTTGCGCTCGGCCGTTTCTCAGAATCCCTCCTGGAGCCGGTCGTCCCCGTTTCTTCGTTGCCTTCAAGTCCGAAATCTTTTCTCGCAATCATCAACCCCGACGACCTTCGTGAGTCTTGTGTAGTGGCTGACGGCCGACGGTCCGTGTCTGTCGGACTGCTTGTTGTCAACGAGTTGCCCGGGGCCGGTACATCCGAAGTCAGAGAGAAGTTTCGGAAGCGTTCAGATGGCGAGATCGAGTTTGGCCACGAGCCTCGAGATTGATAAAAGCTGGGGTTCTGAGTGGGGTACGACTGTCCATCCTCCCGCGTCAGCGGATCCACCGAAGCCGGAATAGGTTCCAAGCGAGGCGGCACGATTGTCGGGGTGGAATTCCTCGGCGGGGCCTGAACAGGGTCTAGCGACGATCCCGATCCAAACCGCCTAGACGACTGCGGTGGTGGGCTAGACGACGAGGCGTTCGATGGTCGTTTCCGACCATGAGCATGCGATCCCCCTCCAAGGCCTTTCCAACTACTCCACAGCTGACTTGAGTTTGGGCTGTGAACGGTGTTGCTCGCTGCGCCTCCGAATCGTTGCCCATCCACTTGAAACACAGGCAACTCGACTCGTTCCCACGGGGCGACCTCTGTCGCAGCAGACGACCTTAGTGTGGGTAATTGTGCCGGAGCAGCAGGGGCGTTCTCGTTGATGGGCGCTGGCTCCGCTGCCAGACCCGGATCCGCGACGGAGAACTTGCGTTCAATGACGTGTTCTCGTTCAAAGTCCTTTGGAGGGGCTTTACGGAACATGGTCGAGATGACACCGATGGGCTTGAAGCCGCCCGAGGATAGAGCGCGTGATCTACGCTCTTGACTTGAGCCCGTGAAGCTGTTTGAATATGGCGATCGGATCCGGTCCGGTCGCCGGAGGAAAATGAACAGTCGGGCGTAAAGGACGGAGATGACCAGGAAGACGAATGCGCTATGCCGTTAGCGGTGTGGGAGGAAGAAAAGGATCTTCCCAGTAGCGAGTGTCTTACCGAGGGATGAATTGCATCAACGATCCGAATAACGCTGCGGTCGAGGACGGGTAGTAGCATATTCCGCCGGCTGCAAATGAGCGGAAGAGTCGTGCGAACCAAAGTACAGGACTTACACGGAACAACGCCAAAGCTCACATAACCGGCGATGGAAACAACAATAGCCACCACCCAGACTGCGATGAGCATACATCCGGAAAGTTGGAGGGGTATCCAAACCCACCTAGGATCCATAGCATCCACCAGTTCTTCTCGAGGTACAATGTGAAACGATGTAACGGCTGGTGGATTAATAAGGTTTGGGTCAGAGAGGCAGCGGAAAAGGATGACTCACATGAATCAATATCATGAACGTCGCAATCGCGAGTGACAGTGTCCATAGATGTTCTGTCGTGAGTTTCGCGCGGAAGCAGGTCAGTTGTCAGAGCAGGCACGTACCCGACCATAGAATCGTGACAATCACCACGCCAAGACCATCACAAGCTGAACCAGGATGTAGACCCCCTGGATGCAGGGATAATGAGACACCGATGAGGCCGGTGATGCTGTTTGTCAGGTCGAAGTCTCTCGCAGTGCATGACCTGTGACAACCCCGACCCACCCGAGGGATAAATCACTGAGCACCAAGCTCTGCACCAAGCGCATCCTCGTCGTTGAAGGTCTGCCCTTCCATTCGAGAAATGCCATGCTTCCAAGGATCAACAACGCGCCGGCAATGGTCGCAGACTGAGTGTGAGTCAAGGCCCTACTCGGCAAGGACGTCGGCGACGCATGGACGCACCAAGATGAACGCATCGACGATCAAGACCCATTCGTCGCTCTCTACCGAAGTCGAGACGTTTGCGACGCGCCATCTCTCCTCGCTGACCTTGCGAAAGCTAGTAGCGAGCGCGGTCGAGACCTCCATCGTCGCATTGGGCCAAGGGATCGAGTCCGACCCCGCACTCGATCCCAGTGGTATTGACATGTCAAAGTGTCGAATAAACCGTGCCAGAGCCGGAAAGACCAGTGCCGAAAACGACCAAGAACACCAGGAGGAAAGGGGGGGGGGGGGGGGGGAGCGTAAGCGTCGCGTGATTATCTCATCGGTATGGCGAGGATTCTTGTAGCTTCACAGGGAATATATACACTTGGGTTTTGGAGAGAAGGGGCTTGTCGAGAGCCGATCAAAAGAGCGTGGTGGTGGAGTATGGAATGCGTCGAGGTGGAATACAATCCAATCAATCGTACAAAGACGAAAGAAAGAGTGCAAACGTGATTCAATGAAAGGGCGCAACAGCCGAGGAGGAGGCGTTTTTTGCCTTTGCAACCATGTTAACGAGAAGAGGCGGTCAGGAGCGAGACACGGCCGAGGAGAGAGCCCGTCTCTTCCCTTGCAGCCCAGGAAGGACCACCCCGGCCCACGCCCCCCCCCTCCGGTCGACTAAAGTTCGAGTAAGTGCTCTAAGCATTCTAAACACAATAGATGACGTTGGCCCTATTCGACCCAGCTCTGAGACCTTGCCCCAGTGTAAATTGGGCCTCGGTGCACATGGTCGGTTTAGCGCACCTTTGCAGGGGCAGCCAACAGGACTTTCATGCTTGTACTTGGGTCATAAACAGTAATACCTCACGAAAACCCTCCCATTGCCCAGTGTTTGACTTCCTCAACCCCTTCTCGGCATTTGGCTTGGCTGTGCTGCTACATGGGGGCCGACGTATTGCGCATAAGGCAAGGACCGTGCATTGGAACCTGCTGCTCCGCGCGGCCCGCTGAGCATCGTCGAGTCGTTATAATTGAGACATTGCGACCAGCCCTCATTGCATTACACAACTGTTGGGCTTGTTCCCGTTGAAATCCTCCGCGAAAGACGGGGCAAAGTGTGTGTTGATGGAGCGATGGACCTGATCATCGTCAAAGGCACTCCCGACAACCCCTACCACGTCGGAATCAATCTCAACGCATGCATTCGTCACCTCGCACGGATCCGTCCCCAACCGGTTCATGTTACTGAAATACCACAAGTCGATCGCAAGCCCCGCCAGGCATGCGGCAGTGATAGTCGTGGCGGCCAGGCACCCCATGGCGTTCAGAGCATTAGCACCTGCGCATTGTAAACAAGCTTGCTTTGCGGCGTCTAGACCAGCGAGCAGCCACAGCTGGATCCATCTTGCGCATCATATACCGGTACATATATCATCAACCACGCCATCAGGGAAGGCAAAGATACACGTGAGGATCATCATCATTACAACTCGTCACACATCGTCCGTCTCATCACTACGTTGGCACCCAGCCCACACCATGAGCCCCAGCCCCCACCAACCCCGCCAAGCTCAAGGCCCCCGCGGGCAAGAAGCCTTCACCTGCACCGGTAGATGTAGCGAGATCATTGTAAGACGACCACAACTGAAGATCTCTCGGATGGACACCTGCGGTCCCGCTCCAGAAATGGGATCCGGCAACCAACCCGACTGACCATCAGCGTACACTCTGACATTGGCTAGGCAGTGACTCACTGGCGAAGGCGCCGACGATGTAGGCTGAGATTTTGCCAGCCAGAGCGTCGGATGTAACATGGACAATCGTACCAAGCACGCCAGCGTTGGTGCGTTCCGGTCGGGAAAAGAAGGAGGATCGCCTCACTGAGTCGCGTCAGACCTGTCTCTAAATCACAACAACGGTGACTCACGCAGACCATTCTTTGCCTTTTCCGCTTTCTTCTGGGCTATCGCATCTTCCAGGACGCTGCATCGCACCCCAGTAGCCCTGACCACCACATCATACTCATCGACCACGTCCACGTTGATGCTGGCCTTACGCGGGTGTGCTCGATCGAGCACTTCCTGCTCGTTGATAGGGTCAGGTTGGGCGGTGTAAGCAGGAGGCGTGTCTTGCGCTCCCTCTGGGGACGAAGGTGAGGATGGTCCAGCAGGGGGCAATACTTCCACCGGATCGGTAAGGGTCCCAACATCGGCATACTCGGCAGTAAATTCCTCGATGCGAAGATCAGGCACCCCGTTTTGTTCTCCATTCGAGGTCGCGATTTTGCGTCCACCGATCCTCTGATGAGGTCAGTCTGGGATTGCAAGATCCCAGGAGTCAAGCAGACCGACGTACTCTGATCCGTTGCTTTGTCACAATGGTCTCCACAATTCCATCCTCATCGTGCTCAGCTTCTTCCTGGATGTCCTGCTCCTCTATGACCTCGGCATCCACCAGACGCCTGTTGATTTCGTCGCCCAAATTCCTCGACAGCGTCCCTCCAGCGGACGAGGCGTTCGTACTCGAGCGTCCGTGATTCGCCTTTGCTGCAGCAGCAGCTCTAGCCTCGTCCAAGTCAAACCGCATCCGATCGATCGTCTCCTTGAGTTGCAGGTTCTCTTGCTTCTGCGTCTCCAGCACCGATTCCGCTCGTCGGGCTACGACCAGCTCAGATTCGAGTCGTTTGATCTCGGCTCCAAGTGACTCGATCTCACGCGTATACTGAAGTCAGCACAGAATTTGAGCATATCAAACCCACCTTTCCTTCATCAGCTTCGTGTTCCTGGATAGACTCCTCGAGATTGTGAATCTCTTCATCCCGATCTCTCAACAGATCTCGCAGCCTTTGCGCCTCATCTAAGGTTCAGCATAAACCCTTCGGACAGGATTGAGCACTCACCGCATTGCGAGTCGTACATCTTCTGCATGTTTGCACGGTGTTCTTTCGATTGCTCAAGGGTTCGCTGAACATTTGCAAGATCTGCTTCAAGCTGTAGAGTAAGTGTATGAAGAAGGTCGCGGACGTACGCCGCTGATCTGGATATTCTGCTTCAATTCATGCCCACGAAGCTCCTTGTCCTCCTTCCGCTTCTGTGCTAGTTCGTGTCTTGCTTCTTCAAGTTGGCGTTCCAGATCGGCAACCATCCGATCATTGTCGGCGCTAGGGTCAGAAAAGAATACTTGCACACTGTACTCACCCCAGGAGCGACAGCTGACGTTCCGATTCTTTGAGCTTGCGTGTGAGTTCAGCATTCTGCTTCTGCAGTGCCTGTAGCTTGTCGTGGCTTGTCCGCAGCGAAGTCGTGGACTCGGTCTGCGAGTCAGTTGTTGATTTCCCCCAGGTCTATCGAGTGACTTGCCGAGATCCTGCTTAACCTTGGATTCAAAGCCTCCGTTCCAAGCATGGCTTGCCCGACGACATCATCCAGCTCGTCCAGGTCCCGGTCCCCGCCATGCACACTTTCTTCGCCACGATCCTCGACAGCGTCCTCTGCTGCACGTGCTTCTTCCTCGCCCAGGTCTTCCGGGGACTTGGCTCGCGCATGGAAGGAGGTCTGATCGACTCTGGGAGAGATTGGCGATGGGGGCACGCTGTCCGAGCGATTTGACCACGTCGGGGACTTCATTCCAGAGGTTGCGCTGTGTTGACTAACGCTTCGACCGAAGCGCCCCGAGCTGTGCTCTCGATACGATTCGTCCTGATCTGAAGCATAGGCACCGGAGCTTTCCCGTCGCCTGCGGCTGGCCGGACTGGGTCGAGCGAAGCTTCCAAAAGCGCTGGGCGGGGCAGTACTATTACGTTGCACTCTCATGGCAAGCGGAGAGTCGTTCCGAGACGAATCTGACAACGTCTTCTTCCGTCGAGGTGGGAGGGGACGATTGCCAAAGCTAGAGTTTTCGTCGGGCATGGCGGGGAATGGCTTCCCATTGTCCGGTTCGGACGAATGTCTCTCTTGCCGCCTTCTTACGGCCTCGCCGATGTCGTCTTCGGATGATGAGCTCGAGGAATCTGAAGGTGATCGGATCCGGTCTGAATGCCGCTTTCTCCGGGGGACTTGGTGCGGGGTTGACTGGTCGTGGATCTGCGCATTGGCGTGGGTCACGGCGCTGACGCCGGTCGAAGAAGAGTTGGGAGGGGTAGGAGGTCGGCCATCTTGTGGTTCCTGGATCATCCTGTACATGAGCCCAGCTACCGTCGCGGAGACCAAGACGACATACGAGAGGAACTGGAACAGTTCGACAGGACCTAGCTCCATTTCTGCATGTGCTGTACACAGCGCGCGCAAGCCTTGATACTCCGATGGGTCCAGTATGATCAGATCGTTCTCGCTTTCATATGCTGAAAGCACTGACCATAAGCTTGCGAGCTATGACACTGGGAAGGAAGATCAAGAACTGACCATCGGGAAGAGCACCTGCGAGGACAAAGCCAGACTGTCCGATCATGCTGTCTAGGATGCGTTGCAAGTCTGCCGCCGATCGGCGTTCTGGGGATCGCGATTTGGGCATTGTCTGCGGTGGATCAGATGTTGCAGAGGTGGGAGAGCAGATGGAAGGAAGCGTTAGTTGATGGGTTGGTCAGAGGTATTCGTGCTCACCGTATTGTCTCCCCAGGTATGTTCTCGGTCTACCGAGTACTGGTGTTTGTTTGGGGATGAGCGAGTAAAGTGTACAGACAATACGGTTATGTTGGGCGTTGCATCAACGCATGATCGACAAGGTTTATTCAAAGTAAACCATCTGCTTCGTCTGAAACCCAAGCTACGGTCGTCGTCGTCACAAACAGTCCATCAACGCGTCAGGCCGGGAGATCAGCGCGGGGATCACCGGGTGGCGAAAATCAACTCTTCGAGATCACGGGATCGAAATCACGGGATCAAAAACACTGCTCTGTCATTTTGCCACCCTCGACGCAAGCATTTGCCACCCGCCCCCTCCCATAACGCCGACGGGGTTAGCGATGTCATCGGCGTTAAGAGCCCATCGGCGAAAGTGTCAGCTTTTACCACTCTGATTTTGCTTCCGCTTTCTTCCCTCACCCCTGCACTCCCACTCCTGTCCCCTACGCCCCCGTTGCTCGCTCGCTGCTTGCTCTTGACGGTTCGTACATAGGCCTTTGTTCTTCATCCTTCAAGGCACCCCTACACACAGTGAGTACACCTTCCCCTTCATCACGCCCTTCGCAACGTCTAGGTCTGCTACGAGAGGATATACCCAGGACGCGTGAGGATCGGAAAGGCGGATGGGAAGAGAAGGTGATATCGGGTGATGAGGAATTCGACAATTTGTTGCGAAGGCTTGGAAGCTGGATCGAAGGATGATGAGGATTGTCCTCGATCGATGATGGCGAGGAAGAAATATTGGGGCAATGTCTGCTTCCTGACGACAAACAACAATATGGACCATTCCATCCAATTAATGGATCCTCGGAGCCATCATCGATTGACAACCAAATCATCCTTCGATCCAAGAGTCCCGTTGCGGAGCGGAGGGTGGACGGAGCAGGGTGGACAGACCTAGACGGATGCTTCGTGCTCGTGATGGACTACCGAGACATCGCGCTGACTGGCAGAAATGGGCCGATTCACCGAGTACTCTGTCGTCGGACGAAAGCTCCCTACGGAGCAGGAGCAGACCCCCAAGCTCTACCGAATGCGAATCTTCGCGCCCAACGACGTTGTCGCCAAGTCCCGATTCTGGTACTACCTCCGACAATTGAAAAAGGTCAAGAAGGCCAACGGAGAGATTGTCGCCCTCCACGTCGTGAGTCGTCATCTTTCCGACACTACCGCCTGTCCTAATACTCCCAGATCCACGAGAAGAAGCCCTTGAAGGTCAAGAACTTCGCCATCTGGCTCCGATACGACTCCCGATCGGGTACCCACAACGTGAGCATCCAGAGTCCTCCCCCGTCAAACCCCATTCTGACAGTCAGATGGTCAAGGAGTTCCGAGCCCTTTCCCGAGCCGAGGCCGTCGAGGCCATGTACCAAGACATGGCTGCCCGACACCGAGCTCGATTCAGGAACGTTCAAATCCTCCGAGTTGCCGAGATTGAGAAGAAGGACGATGTCAGGAGGCCGTACATCAAACAGCTCATGGAGCCGGGACTCAAGTTCCCCTTGCCCCACCGACGAACCAAGTCCAAGGCTTGGTTCGCCGCCAACAGGCCTGTGAGTGGAAGAGTGTTGGCTTGGAAAGAAAGTGTGCTGATTTCAGTCTACCTGGGCTTAGGTTTCATCTGTATAGGGTTCAGGTGGACGAGCTTGGTCATAGGGAGATGCACCTGTTTTACGATGAATGTTGCAGCACCGACTCACTGGCTTGATCGGGACAAAGCAAGAGCTGCTGGTCGCTTAGCTGAGCGTTCGCTCTCAGAAGTGCTCAACTTTACAGACAAGCGCTTTGGCACTGGCTGCAATCCGTCTATCTCATTGCTCACGGGTACCCCAGCAATTGTAACAGCAGGCGCGCGCCGCTCGACAAGCAGTGCTTTCGCCAGTCGATGGCGACTGTGGGTCGCATTTCTATCGACTGAAACTTCAATGGAGCGGCATTTAGGGGCTGCGCCGCGCACGCAACATGCCAATGAACATGCCCGGGCTGCCGTCTATGTAATCGAAGGGTGCTTCAAACACCTTTTCAAAGCCCCATCGGGCATAGAAGTCGACCTATCGGTCAGCAGTCTCCTTCTCCTGTCTCCGTACATTCGGTTCGCTCTGAGTTGTCAAGCTCATGGCCATGTCTTCCGCATCAAGACGCTCGACTAACATGTCCATTAAAGCTGAAGCGAGACCTTGGCGTCGGTGATCTGGGTGAGTGACAAGCTTGGACAAGTGATAGGCTGGGCCTTTGTTCAACTCGAGGACTTTCTCCCCCCGGGCCTTTTTCAAGGGTCCCAGCTGCGCTCAGCATGTAAGCGGTCACCAGACCCTCTTACCACTTTCTCTTCCCATTCTTTGTGCTCTTTAGGTCGGACAGACTGGAACTCTGCAAGCAAGGCTTTCTTTCTGGATCTAGCGTAAGGGGACGATCTCTGATTGTCGGGCTACTTGACCGACTGACCCCTGAGTTGCAGATCCTCCGGGCGGGACCACAACGCACAACGAGCCAATCTCGCCGTCAACGGAAGCGGTCCAGACTTCGCGGTCCAGCAAATCCGCGCGAAGGACCGCATCATCTCGCATGTTGATCAATTCGGTGTCACCGCCGCAATCTTGGAGATAGATAGCAGCTTGTGGTAAGCGGCCGTAAGAGCGCGGCCCTCACTGTGCTTAAATCCTTGATTAATGACTTCGAGGCAACGCGCAAAATCCTCGGCTGCACTCAGCGATGCTTATCAGCCGGCACTCACGAGTAGGATCCACCAATCGACGGCATATGATCTCAGACGCAGGCATGTTTCTTGATCCCGGCAAATGGAAAGTACAGGTCGAAGAGACACCTTCTGCACAAGCAACCTCTTCTAACCTAGAGTCCTCAGCTCAGGGGGGGACACCTTTGTCCTTCCGGTTCCGTTATGGTAAGGGGATGTGGCCGCGAGCTGGTCGATTTCACGGGGCAAGATTATCGGTCCAACGGGACCCGAGCCGGCTACCACGCTTCCGGCCCTGGTCACGCGGTACCCGATCCTTATCTACACGTCTCACAGTCTCCTCCAATGCCTTGAGACAGCAGGCGGGGTGGTTGGCGCCTTGGTATGTTCCAATGTTGCTAGCTGCATATGGCTGACTGCAATACTGCTGAGCGTCCTACAGCTGACTGAACTACTGATACTGCTGGTACTATTCCTCTAACTTTCGTATTTACAACTCGCCTCCGTTGTTGGTGTTGACCAAGACGTGTCGGTACCTGCTCTCTCCCTTGTCCATGCTGACGACGGCCTCATTGGCCTTCTCGAAGGGGTACTTGGTGATCCAAGGCTTGACGTTGTGCTTAGCGGCAAACTCCAGCATCCGGGCAGCACCCTGGGGGTTGTGGGCGGGAGAGCTGGTGAAGTGGACGGCGTCTGGCGGTTAGCTGTGACCTGTCAAGGGACAAGCGGTGACTGACTCATGCAGAATTGCCAGGGGTTGAGGACGACGGGCTTGCCGGACAGACCGACGCAAGAGAAGGTACCTCCGGGCTTGAGGAGGGAGATGTAAGCGTCGATGGGCATCTTCTCGTCGACTGCAGAATCAGCACTGAACATCACGGCATATTTCCACACTCACAAGAGGTGCAGACGATCAAGTCCAAGCTTCGGACGTGAGGGGCGACAGCGGCGGCGGGGTCGTTGCCGGTGACAATGACGTGCTTAGCGCCCATCTTCTCGGCATCCGCGTTCTTCTTGTCGGAGTGGGAGATGACGGTGACCTCGGCGCCGAGAGCAGCAGCGAATTGGACAGCGATGTGTCCCAATCCACCGAGTCCGACGACACCGACCTTCTTGGCCTTGGTTCCAGCACCGTAGGTCTCGAGCGGGTACCAGACGGTGGCACCTGCACACAACAAGGGAGCGGCAGCGGCGAGGTCGAGGCCTTTAGGGACGGGAATGACAAAGGTGTCGGGGCCTCGCCAGTAGTTGGCGTAACCACCTTGAGAGTCCTGACCAGCCGAGGCGCCTCGTTGGAATTTGCCAGCGTAGGTTCCGGTACCCTTGGTGCAGAAGTTGTTCTCGCCTAAACGTCAGCCGGTGTGACCGCCGATCGATGGTGGTGCACGCACCCTTCTTGCAGTACTCGCACTCGAGACAGCTATCGCACATGGGTCCAACGCCGACAATGTCACCGACCTTGGGCTTCGCCTTGGGTCCAGCTCGGATGACCTCTCCAATGATCTCGTGGCCTACGACGAGCGGGTAGAACTTGGAAACGTCCATCCAGTTTCCGGACATGGTGTGCAGGTCGGAGGAGCAGATACCAGAGTAGAGGATCTTGACTGCATGTCAGTCATCCTCCCAACAGGTGGCTCGAAGGGCTGCAAAGGCGAAGGAGCGATACGCACGTTCAACATCGTCGTCCTGGAAGTCCTTGACCTTGTACTCCTCCCACTTAAGGTTGCCCTTGATAGAGTCGGTGCCGTGAGCGGTCCAGCCTTCGAATTTAGTTGCCATTGTTGATATGCAAGTGATATTCAGGTTAAGAAAGGGGGGAAACACAAGAGGCGTCGCTTTATATGCATGGCTGGCTCGATGTCCGCCGGCCGACAGCCCCAGAGTGCCATCAGGTCTCGATGACCGCCGGGCTGGAAAAAGTCGCAATTACCTACCGCACCTCCACATCTCACCTCCACTCTGCGCCCCTCCCCTCCACACCTTCTGCGCCAACGCAAGTCGTTTTCGGAAGCTCCCTCCACATGGGTGTGCGCTATGCGTTGGCGCAGTCACCGTTGGTCGACCCTGATGTCACTCGCACTCCAGCGCCGTCTTTTGTGCGATCGTCAGCCATCGTCGCGGTTTCGCACTATGTCCGATTTTAACGGAATAGGCAATGGGATGATGCCGCGTCGCATTGGGATCATCGTTGATGATGACGTAGGAGATCTAGCTTATCTGGCATTTCTGACCCGGCGCGGGGAGAGGGGGTGACACCTCTGCACTCTCAATCTGAAACGGTGGATGCGCCTCTGGCACATTCTCTCACCACCTGTGACTCGGATCACCTTTCATCTCGTCTCCTTTCATGTACGCCATTCAAGGTGACAAGGGCAGCCATCCTCGGACGACACACTC
Organism: Papiliotrema laurentii; assembly: GCA_031326905.1. Classification (NCBI taxonomy): domain Eukaryota; kingdom Fungi; phylum Basidiomycota; class Tremellomycetes; order Tremellales; family Rhynchogastremaceae; genus Papiliotrema; species Papiliotrema laurentii. The sequence goes on from JAODAN010000010.1 coordinate 490,462, forward strand.
TACCTTGTCTTTCATTCTGAAGGCTCACAGCAACTCACAATGATTTCTTTACCCAAAGCCTGGACTCACTCCACGCGACACAGCCCCAGCGAACCCACGTTGTTATGGAACATTTCGCCTAATGTGCAGCCCGGTACATCAGGGCCGAGTCACAAGTTTCGGGTCGCCTACACGGGGACGCCGCCAGAATCTCCAGCAGTGGATCTCGATCGATTGAGCTCTGCAATGAACTGGATCATCGAGGACATGAACTTCGCCTTCCCGGCAATGCCGCCTTTGACCAGAGCCGTGTCTAGGCAAGTGGAGTACGCTATTCCGGCCGCACTGAGCGAGCAGGGGGTGTCTGTACCTGCTCGTGAAGCGTTCAAGCCTGACGCGCACTCCACAGAACAAACCTGGAAAGACTGGACCCACTTCCAGAGCCGCTTACCTACTGAGCAAGCGTTCTCAAAGTCTGAACAGACCAATTTGCCGACCCAACAACCAAGTATGCCTGACAAGGGTGACGGCAAAGACACCGTCTACATCAATTGGTCGGAGCCAGAAGCGACAACCACTGGCGAGCAAGACAGATCGCCGACCTTGCGCGTCGTGGCTAATCCCAATGTCCTCACTGCCAAAGAACGGAAGTCTCTCATCGAAGATGTGGAAGACATTGTGTACAGGGCATGGGAGGCGAAGTCAGGTATCAGCAAATTGCTCATGAATGGCCCAGCCTGGAGAGAGCACAAGGCGAGGCAGATGACTTACCACTATCTCCGTGGTCGGGGTCTGACCGAAGCAACTGTTGAAACGATCCGGGAGCCGAGTTTCTTCCCGTGGTCCCATGCATCACAGCCGGATCCTACGTGGACGCAATTCGAATCGGCATGTCAGAATTCAGGCCAGCACTTCAGCGAGAAGAGCTTGCGAGCAGGCGCCGGTGTGAGTCAAGTTCTCTCCGCGGCGTTCTGGGATGTTGCGGACACGACCATTCCTGCAATTGTGAACAAGCACATTCCCCCTTTACTCGATCGTTTGAAATCCACGTTTGGGAGGAAGGAGTCAGCTGTATGCGAGAACGGCTCTTCGGTATGAGATGTGAATGACCGGCGTATCACTGTATATATGTGATGGCATTCGTAACAGTAATGTGGTCAAAGAGTGCATCTGTTGGCAGTCCACATCTGTGCGGATCCCATCGCTCCCAGTCCACAGCTTTGGATGCGTTCCGTTGACCGTTGACAGTGTGGAGCTGAACCTATCGAGCATGGCTTCTCGTCGAGGGTGATTCTTGCGGCTCCTTGCCAGTGCCATGGCTCCCCAGCACTTCCATGACCCTCTAGCACATTCGCTCACAAAACGTGACGTCCACTACCTTTGATCCCTGCCCTCTCCTTTCAGACTGAGCCACTCAAGTCGTCTAAGCCAGGCTGTCTTCGCCGCCCTGTTGTATCATCTTTCACATTTGGCAGACTCGCGGTCATCCGCGCTTCGGTATCTTCACAACGCACATTCTTCTCTACAATGTCTTCCGCCGGTTCGAAACAGTCCAAGCCGACACAGCGCAGCAATCCTCGAATCCTATGGCACCTCTCTCCCAATCCCGACTTCAAGCCAGATACCAAGTCCCTACCGTTCAAATTTCGAGCGATCGGCACTTGTGGCGTGCGCCCTGAGGCACTATTGAAAGCGAGGTCCGTGATGCACAGTACGCTCCTGGACTATCAGGGGTCGGAGGTCCCGCTCTGCAGCCTCATGGCTGAGCGCGCGGTAGATGCGATCAATTTTGGGCTCGAGCCTGGTGAACGGGATCGCGTATCTATTCATCAGGTGCTCAAGCCTGGCCCTTACTCCTCTGATGAGACAAGGACAACCTGGAACAAGTTTGTCCGTAGTTCTAAAGGAACCAAGCAAGCATTCTCCGACGCGGAGCTGGAAGGCATACCGACCGAGCAGCCGAGCATGCCTGAAAGGGAGGCAGGCGAGCAGACCGTGTACATCAATTGGTCAGAGCAGCAGACGGGAACAGAGGGTACGCGCTCGCAAACAGCAACGGGCGATACGCAGGATAGGGCGTTTACCTTGCGGGCTGTGACCACCTCAAATCTCCTCAACGAGGATGAACGTGTAACTATGACCAAGCATGTGACAGGGGAGGTGCAAAAGGCTTGGGACGATTTGACCGGGCTCTCGAAGCTCATCTTCAGTGGGCCGGCGTGGAGAGAGTACAAGGCAAGGGAACTGACGAGGGAATATCTTCATTCACGCGGTCTGAAGGCTGTGACTGTCGAAACGCTGCGGGATCCCAGCTGCTGCACCTCGGGGAAGCCTGGAACGGATTCAATGTGGACACAATTCGAATCGGCCTGTGAGAAGTCGGGGCAGGTTATCAGCGAGAAATACCCCTTGGCCCGGCGCACAGAGTGGCAGACGTTACAGAGTAAGCTGTTCGACTGCTACGATACTATCGTACCCAAGTTTGTCAAGGATTGGATAAGTCAGGCTCCTGAGGCGTGCACCGCGCATACACAATCAGGGAAACATATGTCCGAGGAGAAAGAGAGGTCTGTCAACGGAGAAGTCGGTGTATAGACAAGATGAATGACGATGAGAGATGTATGATTATTCGAAGGTGACTACAAGGATGCGTTGAGCAGTTACAGCAATCCACCCTGTTTCACGTGTCCTGACAATGGTCGGCGTGTCTGGACCTTGTCGCGAGATCTCACACCCTCTCGTTATCGCTCGACGTAATCGTTCGTGGTGGACGCAGAAGTCAGCAGACCCGATGACGTGGACCATCTGGGACGATCTTTCGGAGGTTTGCGAGGGTGCTTGACCTCGCACCTCGCCATGAACGTGCGAAATATGGACATATCGACCTATACAACACCTCTCTTTCTCTCGTTCTACGCCTCAGCCATCGACAATGGGCCTCGACTTTATCATCAACAAACGTCTTGAGGTAGGCCCACTCCCTCGTATGGTCCGAGTGATCTGGAAGCACATTGACAATCGCAGTACACGTACGACAATGGGTGGACGTACCGCTTCTGGCTGAAATCAGAGTCAAGGATCGTCTATGGTGAGTCGCAGGAGCTTTGCATGAGATGGAGCCCCCTTGACACACGTACAGAGATCAGCGGCGGACCCATGAACGGTCGGAACAACTACCAGACATGCTACGTTCAAGAGGTGGGACTGTATTCGTCCCAGAGGTGACGTGTCTGCTTACACCAGATCCGCCCGGAAGAGCTGTACAAGATCTCCTGGGTCGAAGAGACGGACACGGTGGTGTCTATGACGATCGACTTTCCGGCAAAACGGCTATTCACGATCATCGCGTTCTCTCAAGGGCACTGGGAACAAGCAGAGGCAGCCCATGTATGTCACCCTGCTCTCTGCGCAACGCAGCGAGATCGTAGCTGACTGTTCAGGGGGACAAGCGCAACCAAGGAGACTTGGAGCGATGGAGGGGACTGGCAAAGATCGGAGGACCAGCCAACAGACATATCGTTGTCGAAGCTGCGAATATACAAGTGATAGAGGAGGGCCGAGGGACGATCGAGGACATCGATCCCGCCGCACCTACACTGTGATCAGGTTTGCCTTCGATGCCATGCATTCGGAAGGTGTGACGAATGTGACTGTGCGGTGAAGAGCGAGCAGTAAACACGAGCAGTAAACATTTTGTCAAATCCATGGTGGGATCAAGCCATACTCCCGCCCGCCCATTCACCCTAGCCGTTTCATGCGATTGAATGGCTTTCTATGACCCCCGGGGCGTCCATTGAGCCAGCAACACAACGACCTTAGCTGTAGATTGCGCTTGAAACCACACTTCGTACCCTCCCAAAGCCTTCGACCCCTGTCCACGGACAGTCATGTTTGCTGAAGCACCTTCGGCGCACTGGAGCAGCGTGAGCCGACATCGAAAAACGATAACGATACTTGACACCCGCTCGGGCGTGATTGCTTATTGTGAAGGGGAATCCCAATCAGACCACTCCCAGATACTCCGAGCTGTTTCTCGCCACTAGTGCCGAGACACAGCGACACGTCCCCAGTTGGTCTCAGACTGTCTGCGTCCCGCTGCCTTCCCTCCTCCTGTGGACTCAGGACACTATATCAACCAGTCCTCATAGCCCGACGAGTCCCACTAGACATCGGCACTGACGGGAACTGGGAGGCCATTCAAGATAGTCCATGTGCTCCTCAAAGTAGGAGGAAGTTTCGTGTCGGACTTGGCACGTCTCCTTCGGCTACCGCTGACTAAGCCATATCTCGCACGAGAGGTGAGAGACTTGCACATATGCCGGTCTCACGTTGATCGATCAACCAGGAATACTCATTTCGGACTTCATTGGCGACGGACAAGAGGATCTCCGGAGAAGATTACCCAGTAATCTCACCACCGCCAAGGCTACTTTGTGAGGTCGAGTGCCTCCGGACTGAGCTATTGTCCTTATTGTCATGGTCCCCTGTCTAAGATCAAGAAGCATCGGGCACAGACTTTGCCCTCCGCTTCTACCTCCTTCCCAGCCCTTCCATCGAAAGCCAGCGTGCCGTCTTCACCCTCCTCGGCCGCAACCATCCAGCTGACCCGTACCGGACCATCGATGTGATCTGCGTTCCCTTGTATGACGCATCGATCACACCTTTCGCAACGGTAGGATTTTTCCAGCTTGTCAACCAGATGATTTGGGAGTCCATAAGCCGTCCATACTGTTCCGTCAAGGTTTGATGCTGATGATAAGCTGCGCCCTGATCAATGCCAATCGGCCGAGCTCGTCTGCTTCCACGTACACGAGCAGCGGGGGTGTGAGCTAGTGTCCGCTAGGTGCACGTCGAGTAGTGTGGCAGCCGCAATATCTGTAAGGCGCGCTGTGCCTCGGGACGGTGCGATAGTAAGTTGGGAACGTATGTCGGCGGCCATAGGTCGGGGACTATCCGAGTGGTGATTGGGACAAACGGCCAGTTGCGTCGTGACCGTACGAATACTTTTCATTTTTGGTAACGCCATGAGTCTGATAGGCAAGGTAGTCATCTGCGGGTTCCTTGACAAGTCCAACGAGACCAAGTTTGAAAAGGGGCACAACCGCCATGCAGGGAAGTCTGCCATCAGTCACGGGACAAGACAGACGGTCCTTCGAAGGCACCTGACAAATGATTTCCAGCCAAGGAGAGGCTACAGATCTTTCTCATGTCGATGCCGAAGAGTGAGGAGAGCGACTGGAGCTGAGTATCGCCAAGGGTACGCTGAGCATCGGGTCCCTGGAGTCGGGAGAGGTCCAGACTTCTTTCCGAATGATCCGTAGGAACGGATAGAGAGACCAGGGCCATTCGACATAAGATCTCGGGAGCAGTCGAATCGAGGACAACACCGTCATCCTGCGCTATCAGCTGATGATTGTGGAGGAGCGGAGCGCGTACCTCGCACACGGAGGTCTGCGGGTAATGCGGCGACCCTCGCAGCTTGTCGAGCTGTTTCAGGAATGGCGGGATACTCTTCGCTTCTGATCTGGACAGACGCTGCCGGATGTACGGTTTGTCGGTGGCACATGGGACGAGGTGTGTCTTGGCAAAATGCTCAAAGACGTCTTGAGATCAGCTGCTGCTCGTTTGTGCCCTGGAGCTTAGACTCTGAAACTCACTCAGTCCACCTGCGAGTTCAGGTACTTCATTCACTCTTTTATCCCTCAATGCCTTGGTGAGGTCATCCATACTCCGAGGCAGGCCCTCCCACGGGTCTTTGATCTGTGCATCGAGCTTTCTCCGCTGTGACTTGAGAGGCCGACTAGCGTCCTTGTCTCCCGCTACGTGGCATGATCTTGAACGCTTTACGATGGTGAACGTGGAGAGTAAAACCCCGAGTAAGGTCTTACGACTCTTTCCTACGCGTCGAGGTTCAACTTCACTGTCACTGTCGAGCGGCTGACGAGAGTCAGGATCACTCTCGTCGGAGCACGAATCGAGCGTCGTGTCAGACCCGCTGTCCGATTCCCACCACTCGTCGAAAAGAAGCTCCCTCATCGGTCGAGCTACGTGGTGTTCGGACGATCCTCCAGACTGTGGCCACTGTGAGTCATGTAGGGCGACGTTGGTGGAATGAGGTAAGAGAGGGTAAGTTACTCGTCGTAGCTACTCGTACAAGGTTGAATCGAGGCGACAGCATTCGGGTTCAGGCGAGAAAAAGTGATGACATCATGATCCACTTACTGTCTTGTTTCTCTGCAATGCCCGGCTTCTTCGAGGTGTTTGTTATCCGTACTGTCTGCGTTGAGAACGTTGTTGCACCATCGACCAGGAAGACTTTGCCAGTCATTCACGGGGTGACGTTCATCGCAGAGGTACCAAATTTCTCCTCCGAGATGAATCAATCGCCACATGGGCAAGTCACCCCTCCTCGGCTAGAACAGCTCTTGCCCCCTCTCAAGGCAGAGTCGCTACAGTGAGTATGACAAGTGTGCCGTTGCCTGCAGTATGGTTCTGGATGCTCCCACGCTCATCAAGCAGATGTCTGCACCGATTCATGCGGTACAAACCTGTGCCTTTCCCCTTGACCCTGCCGAAGAGACGTCGAGCCGCTGTTGCGATCATGTACGTGGAGGCGTGAGTGTTGTTTGGCGGACGATAACTCTCAGCCTCTTTGTCGGAAGACTCGGTGACCTCTATGTGCTTCTCTCGACGTAAGATGGTTGTATTCACCAGTCCAGGTGTGGTGGCTCACTGATAGCCGTGCCGGAAACATGCGATCATACGCGAGCGACACGGCACTGCCAGGGGGTAAGGCGGAGGACGGTGACCTCAATTCCGAAGGGACAGCCCGGCGAGAGGCCTACGAAGAGGTGGGTCGAAGCGAGTGTCCCGCACACACAACTCTTCCGCTCTGACGAAAGATCGGTCTGCCGATAGACAGCGAAAAGGTGTTATGCCTCTGTACGCTCGACATCTTCCTCGCGGGGAACGGACTGCTCGTGACACCGCAAGTTGATTGTCCCTTGACCATGCCTCGAGACTGACACACCAGGGTGGTGCTGCTGGTGACAGATCACACGCTCAATCCGATCCTCAACCCCGCCGAAGTCACCCATCTCTTCTCCATGCCCCTCGCATCATTCCTCCACGTACACCCTTCCAAGATCCCCGGATGGCACTTTGGCCTGAAAGACCGGTCCGCCCCATTCATACCCACCGAGGCGCGACCTGCGCTCACTGTCCCGGAACCCCCGCCTATCCGGTACGCGCTAGATGAAGGGGTAGTAGGGGGCAAAGAGGGGTATTACCAGTACAGGGATATCAAATGGGGCTCGGGGATCGTCCGGATGCACCGTTTCCTAACGGGCAAGGAGGGTCAAGGGATCAGACCCGTCTACGGCCTGACCGCGTGAGTCCCCTGCGAGAGCGATCTCACAAAGCCCTTCGCGGCTCACACACAGCGGTATCCTCGTACACGCCGCGGTGATCGGGTACAACTCGCCGACCGAGTTTCGGCGTTTCGCGCCCAACCAGCCAGACATGTTTGCCAGGATCCACTGGGAGATCACAAACGGAAATGGCCCGCTCACACGTGCCGTCCAAGTGGAGGGGTTATGGGACGAATGGAAAGGTTCTGATATCTCGCAAGCACCCAAAGCAAAGTTGTAACGTAGACACATCAAATGTCATCATTTATGTACGTTGTAAAGGCTTGTGCGCCAAGAAAGGGCACGAATATGGCACATCTCTCGCCCATGCCACAGTCACCTTTCGTCGTAAAGGTCGTAAACACATGCACCGGAAATATATCCGCAATACATCCTCCTCGCGAGAGCGGCCGGACTCGTAGACAGTCTATGTGCGCTTGCGCGCGCCTGCTGTTACGAGGTCAAGAGAACAAATCGACCAATTCGTCAGACTACCCGTTAGCATCGGTCACCAAACGGTATCACCGACATACCCTTTGCTCCATGAGCTCTTTCCGACTCATCGTCTTCAGCGACATGTCCGCCAAATTGGCCTTCTTCTTCTGAATCTTGTCCAACTTCTCCTCTATCGAATCCTTGATCATGAGTCGGATCGCATGAACCGGTCGTTTCTGGCCCATACGGTGCTGATTGTCAGGTCAAGGTTCACGCCTCAGTGGTGACGAAGGCACTCACAATTCGATCAATAGCCTGCGCTTCGACAGCCGGATTCCTGTGGGTCAGAGCGGATTGGATCACGCAAAATCATAAGACTTACCAGTACGGGTCAATCAGGTACGCCCGCGACGCGGCGACCAAGTTGAGTCCGACACCGCCAGCTCGCGTCGAGACAAGCATGACCTCGATCTTCTTGTTGTTCTGGAATTTGTGCATGGCCGCGGTACGCTCGTCCCGGCTCATGGTCCCGTCAAGCCGAACATACGTGATCTTGATCGTGTCGAGCATGTCCCCGATCCGGTCGAGCATCGTAGTCCATTGAGAGCTGCTCGTCAGTTTTGAGACAGATGCGCCTGCAGGAATGACCCACAAAACAACGCTCTTGATGAGGAACGGTCGACCGTCGGCGTCCGTCTCTTCGAGCTCTTCCCCAATCTCAAACGCATTGTAGTACTGCGAATGCGGGTTGCGCTTCGAGTTCCGAATAAGCTCGTCATGTAACCACCGCATCTTTGTCGACAAGACCAGCGGCTCTCCCGGTTTCCGAATAAACTTCTTCCGACGAGTCTTCGGGACCGCCTCCAGTTCCTTCTCCTTCTCTTTCTCATCAAGATCGGGCGGCAGCACTTCAGTCGCATCCAGGGGCAGGCGCAAACTCTTGCCGCATGTGCAGTCTCGCGCCACGGTCGTTTTCATCCTCTTCGACCAGTCAGAGTAGATCGCGGATTTGAAGCATTTCGGGCCTGGGGATCAGCAGGAGCACAGCAACGGGCAAACTGCTTACACCACAGATGCTGGCATTTGGTCAAGATCGGCTTGAATGGCAGCTTCTTCTTCTTCGCGACATCCTCACTCTTGACCGCCTCTTCTTCCTCTCCTCCCAACCCGATCGAGGGGTACGCATCTCCAACATCATAGCCACAACCTTGGCAGCAGGCACCCGGCCCCTCTTTCAGTCCGACGACCACAGATACCGCCCGAGCATTGTTAAAGCCAAACTTTTCAATGCCCTGCACGGCAAGCTCGTAGTCCATGACGGTCCCATCAAAGTCTTCCTCCAATACGCCGCTGTCGACGAGATCCACGTGGTTACACGTCTGTCGAAGGTGCAGAATCTCTGACAAGATGTTGGCGTAATTCTTGCCGAGGTTTCCTTCTTCCTTGTACTCTTCAACTTTTTGCTTGACGCGGAAGACTCTGGAGTCGTAGACCTGTCGCTCCTCTTCGTCGAGCTCGAGCCACATTTGCGATTCATGTCGCGGAGGCAGTTCCAGCATCTTTTTGCCGTCCTCTCCTCTCGTCTCCTTGGTCCGTCGGATGGTGCAGCAGTGCATGACGAGCTGCAGTCGGGCAAGACCGATTTGTTCTCCTTGCTTACAGGGGCCACCGATGTACTTGACCCACATGTCCTTGTCGACGAGCGGTTCGAGGCGAAGGAATTTGAAGAGCGCCCAGACATCCTCGATCTTGTTTTGAATCGGAGTACCGGTCACTGCCATCCTTCGGTCCGCTTCCAGATCACAAGCCGCTTGAGATGCGACAGTCGTGGCCGTCTTGATGTAACTGGGATCAGCATTGGGCTCGTACCGTCGTCGTCTCAAACTCACTGCGCCTCATCCAGAACCACCCTGAACCAATCGATCGCTTGCAGTGGACTAGCTTGATCCTTTGTAGCTCTGCCTTTCTTCTTCCCCTTCTTCAGCAGTGCGTCCGCCACTTCCATCGAGTTGATCTCCCTCTGCACCTCCGGCTTCACGTGACCATTCACCGTTCCGACCGGAGTATCGTCGTCGCTGTTGCCAGCCGTATCCCCCGGTGTGACGGGCGTCTCGTCGCCGCAAGACCCTTGCTGCTTGCTGTATTCGAGCGCGAGGGTGTTGTAGCTGGTGATGACAATATCAAAGTCCGCCATGTACGCCGCGTCCATACGCCGCATGTTGCCGTGATGGATGTACACCTTTAGCTTGTCAAAGTCGTCATCAGACGATTCGTCCCGAGCTTTGGGCTTAGACGGCCTGATCAGGTCTTTGGGAGGAGGATGACCCGGTCCGCCGACCACTTCCACTTCTTCCGCCCAGTGAGCTCTGATCTGGTCCTCCCAGTTGGAAATTGTCGACATGGGGCAAACCAGAAGCGTAGCGCGAGATCGATGGGTGACACGAGCACGGCGTGCGGGACTGCTCTCCGAGATGATTTCCCGCTTTCGCTTCTTGGCTTTCGATGGAGCAGGAGACGAATTTTCAGAATCGCCATCGGGCATACCAAAGACTCGAGTCTTCATCTCGTCGACGCTCGGTCCACCGCTGTCCTCTTCCGGTGTTGCTGGCGCCTCGACTTTGGGCAATTTTGATCGGCCCCATTTCATTGCCTGGCTTCGAGTGGCAACGATGAGGGAGATGATGGACAGGGTTTTACCTAGACCCATCTGCAAGTCAGTATGCTGCTACACCGTCTCGCCTCAATGCTTTCGAAACTCACATCGTCAGCAAGGATAGCGCCTTTGCACTCTGGGGGTTTCTTCTCCCCTCGGATTTCCTCCGAGGTGATTCGATGCTTCCATCCCTTGATCTTCCCGTCCACCTTTCGAGGCTCCCAGATGGATCGTCCGTAATCCTTCGTCTTGATCTTCTCCTCTTCCTGACCATCTGCCGTCGCGGATCCTTCCCGCGATTTCTCCGCAGGATCGCCTGCTTGATCACCATCCTCGGTCTCGTCGCCCTTCTTGGCAGACTTGTTCAGCTTTCTCTTCAATTTCTCCTCCTTTTTGATTTGCGCTTTCCTGGCGGCTTTAAGCGAAGTCGAATCTTGCTCTCGCTGGAGCAAAAAGGTGAGAGCCTTCCGTTGATGGTTGAAAAGCGGGGTCCTGATCCAAGGCCCTGACCGTTAGCTAGATGTTGCGATGAATGGTTACTCACCTGGATCGCTGAGCTCCATCGTGCCATCCCCCTCCATACTCTTGAACACTTCGTCAACTTGCTGCCGTTGGACCTCGACCTGACTGGTCTTGTCTTGCGAGTGCAGCATTTGCCATGAGGGCTGCGATTCTCTATACGCCCGATTGTGCGCCGCCATCATCATCGACAGAGCGTTGTGATGACCGCCGTGAGCATTGTAGTATGGGGGTCGATCGGAATGGCGGTTCGGCTCGTAGGGGGGTACAGGATCGAGGAGGTAGATGCCCTTGTTGAGTAAGTCGTCGGCGATGAACCTGACATTTGATGGGAGGGTGAAAAAGAGGACGTTGACACGAATCTCAAACTGGCTCTGCGTGTGAGCGCGCGACGTGAAGAAAGCACTTACTTGTGATTCATGGAGCCGTTGGACGAAACCTTCGAGCCGTAAGATACCCCTAGCCATATGCGGGGTCAAGATGGCAGTGAGCTGGGGTTCCAAGTCGCCAATGTAGTTGGTCTGCCCGGCTGTCTGATTAGTTCCACTCGGGAAGAAAGGGGATGGACTAACGCGTGACAACCTGAATGACCGGTCGGGTGACCGCAGCCCAGGGCTCGTCCGCTCTCGGTTTCTGGTCCGGCGTTCTCAACTGCCTCGTCAGCGTGGTCGCATCATCGACTCGTCACCTCGACGCACCTTGAGTTTGACCCGTAACAGCTCGGCGCCGTGGTACATCAGAGTCATGAACTTTTCCCTGCTTCCTGGGAGAGGTTGCGCGCCCGCCATGGCCGCGTGGGACGGGTAGAGCATGATGGCACGAGATTGGACAGCGCCGATACAGATCGGCTTCTTCGTCTCCAATGGGGGAGGGCTGGGCAATCGGATTTGGGTGAGGTCGATCGCTTGATCCAATGATCTCCCATTCAAGCCATTCGACACAAAGCTGGATGGCCCAGCTCCGTTGCTGACTGCATGGCCGTTGGACGCGACGCCTTGCATTGCCCGGCTCCCGCTCGCAGGGTAGCCCGAGGACGGGAGGTACGCCGATGAAGTGTGCCGGGACTGCTGTGATTGATACGGCGAGGTGATATTGGAACCTGTGATTTGTATATCGTCGTCGTTTGCCGCGGGTCTTGGAAGGGTAGAAGAGGTAGGTGGGTTGATGAAAGTCGAAGAAGGATGAAGAGGGACTCTAGGATGTTGGGAAGGTGAGCTGTGATGAGGTCCGAGCGGAGATGGTGTTGGATACGGTAACGATGTCGACAGGGAAGCAGCACGATCCAGAGTGGTCCGTCCGTTCGGGGATATATTGGGATTGGGCGTATGGTTCATCATCTCGGGTCGATGACTCGCACCGATCCCGTTGGCAGAGCCGGGCTCGTCGTCAGGAACGCCGGTCAAGTCGATCGAAGGGTGAGACGAGGTGGACTGCATCTTGAGCAAGGTGGGCGCGGGGGGGTTTTGTTTTTGCGTTTCGAAACCGATGGGCCCTGTGAAAATCACCCTCCCCCTTCTCTACTCCCCTCGGCACTTTTCGATGGTGATGCCAGTCACACGAATCCGTGCCAGTCCTTGATCGTCGCTCTGCGACTGCGGACCGTATCTATGCGATCTTGCTGATGGTGTGTGGGGGTCGCAGACGGCGTCAGGGGTGCAAGATGAGAAGGGGATCGAACAGTGAGGGCGAGGGGATGGGGATAGCAACCTCCGCCGATAAACCACAGAACGGGAGACGTTGATGATGACTAAGCAAACCCGGCCTTGACTCTCCCCCGCTCCTTTCTCATATTGCCCCATCGCGACCAGCTTATGTCCTTACATCGCGCCCGGCTTTGCCCCGGCAGAGGATCGACACCCTCGTGTAGTTCGGTTATATGCACCGGGCGTACCCATGCTTCCTCTCGTCTCGTGGCATGCATGCGCAGACCAGCCTAGTGCGACGAGGATATGAGCGACGAGCTAGCTTATCCTCACGTGATGGGATTCGGATGTCGCCGCCACCACTGATGTCGACGCTGTGCACAAGGACACAAGGGATCTATCTGTCCTCTCGGAAGCGCTGATATACTATACCGCCATCAAAGATTTGCGACGACGATGGCTCCTCTGTTCACGACGGGCCAGTCGAGATGGGCGTTGGAGCTGCTGCTGGCCTGTCTGTCAGGGATCGCGATAGTCACCTCTGCCCCGTCCTCCGTCGGGGGTGGGTTTCTCCATATTGAATCCCCGAACCGGGCCACACGCTGATAGAGTAGGAGTCAAGATGCTCACGGGACAACCGGGAGACGTGAGAGGGGTCCAGGTACTGATCGGGGGTATTGCCCTTGGCAGCATACTCGTGCTGTAAGTGGCATGGACCGGTGATGGGCAGTCAGACTCACATCAGTCGGACTGGTTACATGCTGTTGCCTAAACCATGGAGGGTATACCTCGATCGTATCGAGTTTGCAATCGTCTCGATGCTTTGGATCGGGTGGACATGTACGCCGCACTCTGTGGCTCGTAGGCGCTATGACTGACCCTCCAGCTGCAACCATGGCTTTCTCCGCTTTCACGCTATCCGAGGGCGTTTGCTCGACCTCCCTTTCGGACACTTACCTCCCGAACTGCCCTTTATTGACACTCGACATGGTCCTCTTGCACCTCTTGTCAATCACCGCCCTTGCCCTTCTCTTGGTCATCCTCTCAACGGCGCTATCCCCTCATTACTTCCTCGCTCACTCACCCCTCGCCTCGGTCGAAGGCGGTGGAACCAGCGCAAAGGGCGACCCAGAGTCCACAGACGCTTTCGTCATGTGGGAACTCGCGCTTGCCTCGCCCCCTGCCTCTCCTCGAATTAGCGGTCAGCCCACCGCGACTACGTCCACGACGTACGGCACAGTGGACACTGTGCTTCCCAACGATCCTCCTGTCGACCGATATCCCCAACCTGGCGCTCCATCAACATCCACCAGCCCAGCCACATCCTCCAAACGCAAAGACAAGTTTGCAGAGGGAAGGGTATGGTCCTATATCCCTCTCCTCTTGTGCTCGATTCTCGCCTCCACCGCGTGTATCATGTCATTTGCGACAAGCCCAAGCAAATACAGTGAGCTTGAAGGCGTGGGCCGTAAGAAGCTGTCTGCTGACGCTACAGCTCGTGTCCTCATCTTTCCTATCATTGCCGCGTCTATCAGCTCGGGCTTTACAACTGCATTGTAAGCTCTCATCACGGGGGCGGACGGAACAGCTCGTTGACCACAGCCTCGTACGACATTGGAAGGAAAGGCGTCAGAATCGGGCAAAAGGCACCCAATCGTTCATGACCCGGCACGACAGAGCTTTGGAGACGGGTATGGGCGGAGTTCTCTTCCTTCTCTGGCCGCGTGAGTCCTGCGTGTCGTCTTGGGATCATGCTCACTCGCAGTCGCGGCGATCGTCGTCACGCTTTTCCCGCCCACGATCAACCGACCATGCACAAACCCGGCAGAGTCGTTCGAGTCGCCCGACGAGCAGGATCTGCCTGATATAGCGATTAACCTGCTGTGCATGACCACGACGACCATGGTTGCGCTGGCTTGGCTGGCGAGCTGGATCATCCTTTTCCGAGTCATGGGGCTGGTTGTCCCCCTGCCAGAGGTAGGCGGACCGGTCATGAAAGCGACGAGCCTGGGCCATGGAGAGGAGGCTCAGAGTTTACTGCGTAGCCAGCCTGTACATCCCGAGTCGGCCGAACGGCCCCAAATGCAATGGGGCCGGATGGTCGCTGGCGAGGCGTTTGAACTGGGCGACGCGGAAGAAGACGAGTGACGCAGGGGTGCGCGTTGACTGTATTTTTACTCAGAGTTGTCTGACCAAGCGGTATTGTAGTCGGTTGTGCCTTTTCCTCTATCTCCCGCATGTTTTAATTTTACATGACCCGTGATATACATGGAATGTTTACTGCACTAATATGCTCTACGGCGAGACTTCTACTTTGCTCCAAGACCCGTCTGATTGCTTGGTCCACTGTGTCCGCCTGTTCGGCTGAGGCTTGAGCTCGAGGACTTCGACTCCTGTGGGCTGAACGGCGATGATCGCGAAGTTTCCCTTGGCAAACTCGATGTCCTTCTTCTGCTTCGGGTCGTCCTGGTTATCAGCTGGATGACAGAAGAAGAAGACAATTGAGATATGGAGGCTTACCGATTCTGGGTCTAATCGCTGGATCCAGTCTTCCGGTTTCTCCTTGACTTGATCCAACGGGGTGCCTGGGGTGGGTCTACCGAAGCTACCCCGCAGGTGTCCACTGAGGTCTTTCCAAAGCTGCTCCCTCTTATCCTGCCACCACTCGTTCTTCCCCTCTTCCCCCTCTTGCACGCCCATCGCTTGTATCGCCTTCCGAGTTGTCGCGGCATCGGCCGAGACGATGTACGCCTTGCCGGTGATACGGAGCTGTATGGCCGAATCGAGTATCCACCAGGCAATCTCGACTGAAGGGTCATGGGCGAGGTGGTTGGGCTTTTGCATCCGAACGTCCGTGGTCGTGAGGAGCAGACCGCTGGGCGTGACTACTCTATAAGCGCCTAGCTCGAGCAGGGTCGGGAACGGTACGACGGCACTCACTCGCTCGGTGGATAACACTCCGGACTTTGGGCTTGTTCTCAGGGGAGAGAGTAGCGAAGGAGTAAGCTGGTGGGGTCAGTCAAGAGGGACGTTGGGCGAGGACGAAGGACTTGCTCGTAGCTTGAGGATACTCCTTCAACTGGCCCTCGAGGATACCCAGCCATTCTGGTTTGCCGGACGACATGGTTCTATAGTTACGTGGGAGGGATCGGAGTACGTTCAGTTTGGCGAAGCAAGTCGGGGGGATGTGAGTGAACCAAGAGCGAAGAGCGATGTTTATAAAACACGATGAGATCGGGGTGGACCGATGGACTTCCTCCACTTTGGGTGCGTCATCGATAGTCACTCTCGCTCGATAGACATGTGTCGATCGGCATCACCCATGTGCCCAGATCTCAATAATGCATGGGTTGGGAGGGAGAGGCGATGTGGACATAGTATCGACACCGATGCATAGACCAGAGACGAGGCCCAGCCCCTTAGCAGGACTCGAACCTCGCTGCGGGTATCACCCACGCGACCCCAGACACCCGTATTCTACACCACCTTCGCAACGTCTGTCCGCACAAATGTCTCAATGTCCCGCTCGCCCTCGACCGGCTGGACGACACCGGCTTTTTCCAGCACACTATGATCAGCATAATGGACCGACTGGAGTAACGACCTCGTCTCTCACCTCAGCGTGTCCCGGACAACCTTCTCCTCGACCTTTGCCAGTCGGTGCTCCCATTTGACAGTCTTCAACCACTCGATCACGTCCTCGCGCTTGTGTCCGAAATAGCCCGTCACGAAATCCACATCCTCCTTCTCCCTCGCCGAGGCCGAGTCAAAGTTGACGACGTAAGGCTGAAGAGAGGAGAGGAAGGTGGAAAGAGTGGAGGCCGGGGTGGACGGCGCGGCGGCAATGGACCAGCATGGCCAGGGGGCTAGGTGTTAGTCCTCAAAACCCAGTGATTCCCTCGTTGGGTCTGTTTACAGCAAAACCATCCAACGCACTGTACACGGATCCTATGAATCGCACTTCCCCAGAATCAACATATGGCTTCGTAGTAAACCATTCCCAGAGGAAGACCGAGGCTGGATGTTGTCAGCCCAGGAGCACAAGAAGCTCGATCGTCCGGCTCACTTTCACCCGCATTGACGGAATCTCTTAGCGGCTTGAACTGCCCGTTGACTAGAGTCAGCTATTGTCCCTATGTCTCTGTCCTCACCTTTGAACTGAGGCTGCTCCAACTCTGACCAACCCTCTTGCAAAGACAAGACCGAGGCCATCACTTGAGACCCGCTTCATGTCAGCGCCAGACCGACGACGACACATGCTCACCTGCCCAATCTCGAGATACCAAAAGTCGTTCCCTTGAGTTCGTCGACGCTCTGGTACTTGCTGTCCTTGCCGGTAATGATAGCCCTAACTGTCAGCACGCGACCCCGGTGCACCGTGGAAAGCACTCACCATCGGAGCGGGCTCGAGATGTATCGGCCGACGAGCTTGTACGAAGTCTGTCCATTTGCTAGCCCGGCGATCAAGGCATCAGTCAACGCTGGTGTCGGCTCGTCCCACCTAGAACTATCCCATCGCAGAGCAAGCCAGACCGACAGAAGAAAACGCAAGGGACATACCGATACAGACGTCAATCTCCCCGTTCTTCAGCTTGACCTGCATCTCGCCCGTCCCTCCAGGACACTCCACCAGCTCAAACGTCTCGCCATTGTCCTTCGCAGCGAGCTGCAATAAGGGAGAGAGAAAGTGTTCCCTGTGCCAGCCTACTCGCAATCTGCTCATCGCGCGGGTCGTGACGGTTGTATACGAGTCGTTTGAGGTTTGACAGCAACTTGGGGTCATCGGTTCGGCTGAACCCGAAAGGTCATTATTGACAGAGACCCTCGCTCCCCATCGAGCTCGAGTCTGACCCAAATCTCATCGTCGAACCCTCAGTCCTACGATTGCTCTGGCTAGCCTCACGCTCAGGTCAGTCTGAAAGCTCTGGAACCCGCCCACAATTTGGCCATATCGCACCGTGCGCTCGCTACATACCACTCTCCTTTGTATCAGCCACACAGGCCCCCCACAACATCCTCTCCGTGCCCATCCCCTTCAACAAGAGTCATCCTTTATAGGCCTGACAAGACGTCCACCCGTCCGTCTTACCATTTCATATCACCCGACTGATATCTCGACCCCGTCTTCTCCCCCGACTCACCCCAATACTGTGCTCGCCAACCCCCACTTCTCGCTCTTCTCCGCTTGCTTTTCCTTCGTCGTCCTACCCTCCCTACGGCCCGATATCCCCGAGTCAGTCGAATGGCGGTGCAGCACATCGCCAAGCCCGCAGTGAACGAGGAGACAGAGGGTCTGATCCCTGATTGGGCTCGCGAAGGACTCTCAGAAGAGTCCCAACGATGTCTCGACAACCTGGCGCGTTACAAGGCTCCAGAGATACCCGAGTGAGTCAAGGTCTCTGTCTCATCACCGAAGCTGATCCAAGTTTCGGGCTCGTGAAACAAGCGGCTGTCCTTGTAGTACTCTTCCAGGAACCTGGGGACGATCAGCTCAGCGTACTTTTGACGACCCGATCCAAGACGTTGCGGTGAGTGAACTGGAGGTGGAGGGTTAACCCGTTGATAGACTGACGACAGACGCCATCCTAACCAGACGGTAAGCTGTCCGAGACCCATCCTCTTCATCCAACTAATACGAGGCACTCCCCGGTGGAAAGGTTGACCCCGAAGACCCCTCGCCGCGGTTCACAGCGGTAAGCCTATACGCGGCTCCGCGTCCCAGCTTGTGAGACTCACGTGCAGCGACGAGAAGCGTTTGAGGAGACTGGTTTCCCTCTGGAACCTCACAAACATATACACCACCTCACAACTCTCGATCCAGTCGTGACCATCCTCCCACTGAACGCGCATATTCGAAATCACATCATTGTCATCCGTGAGCAGGCTCGGCTCTGATCTCTCACACCCTCACCTCTGACCTCCCAGCCGTGGTCTGCTTCGTCTCGGATTATTCCATCATACAGGGTCTCGTTCCGAGCCCAGACGAGGTGGATCGGATCTTTACCCACCCTCTCAAGGGATGCCATGAGGGCCGCGTCTGGGGCAAGGATCAGGACGAGCTGGTGGAGATTGGCGGGGAGTGGTGGCCTCATACCGAGGAGTTCTACGTGAGTCATCCCCGTCCATTGCCCTCTGTCCGCGATGTTCTGACGGCCAGTGCGCAGAGAATCGTACTGGGGTGGGTTTCATATCTCCTGTCCCTTTGTGTGGGGTATACAGCTCACAAATAGGCGACGGGTGGATACCGAATGCATGTGGGTGAAATGTCCCCTGTCATCTGTGCCACACTGACCCCATAGCGCTTCCGAACAAAGCATTCCCCGATCAAAGGCCTCACTGCGGATATGTGAATCGAGTCGATGTGTGGTCTGTCGGGTCTGGCTGATTGTCAGTCTGATAAACACGGCTACAGTCGCTTATGACTCTCCTCCCGCCTTCACTCGGTTCGCCCCGCACCAACCGGCTTTCAGCACCGTCATTGCGAACGTCGTGCTAGAGCTGCCAAACGTGCTGGAGCTCGAGTCGAGTCGGGCAGAGGTGCTCGCGCAGGGCAAGGAACATCGGCCGCTCGAATGGGGCGGGACGGAACTTGGGGTGCGAATCCCATCTGGGGAGACGTGGCATGAGAGGGCGTAGAGGCGGGCCTACGCGACCTGCGTCGTCGAGGCGTAGGTGGGGTTTGAGTCTGGGTTGTTATCACCATGGTCTGATGCAATGCATATCACATGTCTTCGTATACTGGGGTATTGTCAAGGTTCTGAGGCTGATCTCGTCGAAGAACGAAAAGCGTAGAGCAGTGAACCTACGGGACCTCGGCGAGCGGCGCAGCTCTGAATAGCCATTGCCTCCGTACACGTCCCAGGCGGGAATACCTGTCCCGTCTTACCACCTGCCGATACAAGGGCAACTCCCTCAATATCACACTCTCTGACAATTGACGGTGCATAAACTCTACTCTAATAAAACCTCCAGGGTTTCCTTATCAATCAGCCATTCTCCGCCTCATCAATCCATGTGACCCGCCCCATCACGGGACGACCGAGCCCTTAATGCCCACTGCCGCCGGCACGGTCTGCCATGATCCCGCGTCCGAACCTTGACAGACAGGTGATACACCAGGTGACATTTGGGTAAGAATGGAGTGCGGGAAGTGCGGAGGTTGTAAGTCAACACACCTCTGCTGATCGTCATTGCGACTCATTCGGGTGGTCGCGTGCTGGCAGGTGGCTCGAGGGGGACTCCTCATCTAAATCGCATCGCCTCTTACAGGGTTGACCTTCCGTCCTCGAGACCCTCTTTGCCCTGACGCATCGCGTCTTGCTCACACTTATCCTGTTCGATGCTAGCTAAAGTCGCGATCCCGCGCAAATCGTCATGGTGTCAACAGTGCATACAAATGGATCATCCACGTCGCTAAATGTCCTAGGATATACTCTTCAGGCAAAAAAAAAGTCCAATCGGCTTTTGCCCCAGTCCACCGAAAACCCTTCATCTACATGCTACCCCTGCGTCCGCCTTCGTGGCCCGGCACCGCCTTCTTCTCCAGGCCAAGCACTTTGGTCAACCGCTTGAACAGCCCGCCCTTCTTCTTGCCCTTGGCTGCGCCTAGCCCGGACTTCATGGACGACGACTCGACCGAACCCTCCGCGTCCGCGTCGCTTTTGGTACACGAGATTGGCAATTCAGGGTCGGCCTCACGGGCCGGCGTGACTTGGGTCGGGCTGAACTCGGCCTCCTCTGAGATGGTATCGCAAGCGTCGGTCAGGGATGTCGGGGTGGAGGACGCTGCGCTGGTGAGCGAGGACAAGGACGATATGCTCGAGTTGGATGTCCGATGCATGAACGCCGGTCGAGGGGGTGACAGTGAGTCGAGGGCGAGCAGACCTTCTTCGTTGAGCTGCAATTCGCGCTTGGACGTCTCGGCAAGCGAGGCCAGCCTGTCTTGCGAGCCAAACACGGACGTCTGTCGACGTATGCTCTTTGGCTTTGGGGCAGTCAACGAGGAGATCGACTTGAGCGAGCTGGCCGAAGGGGAGGAACGCAGGGATGGGGTGCCAGAGGTATTCAGCAAAGAGTTGAGGGAGGATGTCGAGTGAGAGCGTGGCGCAGCGACAGGCATGATCACTGCGCTCTTCTTCAAGCTGGATCGGGAAAACTTCGGGGCCGACGCATTGGCCGCAAAGTCGACTGGGACGGCGTCGGTCGCACCGGCAGGCTGGGAGAGGGAAGATGGTGTGGCGGGTTTTGAATCTGCCCAGAGACCCGACGCGGTGCGTTTAGGCGGGGCTTTCTTGACGGGTGACGCTGGTGCGATCGGAGGCGAGTTGGGCGGGGTGGGCAGGGATGAGAGAGGGTGACCCGGAAGGGGTAGGTGCTTGTTCGTGATGGATGACCAGGATCCCTTGTCGGACATTGAACGGCGGTTGATGTGTCGATTGCGCTCTGCCGCCGAAGCGGCCGTCTGAGGTGGAGGCGGCTTGGGCCCGTCTTCAGGCGACGAAGGCGGGCTCAGTAGTCCACCGATGCCCATCAGACTCGTCGTCTTGCGCAGTTTGGGCTGGGCAGGCTCGTCCACCTGCTGTCGCAAAGGACTGGAGACTTTGACAAGACTGTGTCGGTACAAGGCCGAGTGACGTGGTGCAAGCCCCGAGCGGACAGAGTGAGAGGTGATGGCTGGCCCAAAGTCCGAGGTGATCATGATCGTATCGGCGGATTGACCCGGGTAAGGGGAAGAGAGCAAACGGGTGTGGTAGGATGGTCGAGCGGCCGAGGTTGAGGGTGAAGCAGCTGTGGAGGACGAGCAGTTCAAAGGAACGGCACTGGGGAAAGTCATCGCCAAGTGCTCGCGCAGTGGTCGTGGCGAGGAGGCCTAGGGTGGGTGAGTAACCATGATTGGATGGTATGAAAGGCAGAGATGGCAAAGCTTACAGGTAAAGCATGTCGTCCGCCCGCACCGTCCCAACCAGCGACAAAGGCCTCTGCCGCGAATCGGGTTGAGAATGTTTTGTAGGCGGGGCAAGGGTGATCCTACGGCGGTTAGCAGCGATTCTCGACAGGCCAAAGGCATCAATCATCTCGTTTCGAAATACCCAAAAGGCCCCCCTTTGAGGCGGGTACCGAACTGGATTCAAACCCAACCGTACATGGCTCTTTGTTTTTTGCAAATCTTTCGACTCCTTGGGGGGGTTCTCGGATCGCGAGGCCAGTGTCCCAGATCACAAAGAAAGGATTCACCAAGTTCGACTTACGATGATCTGTTTCTCCGCCTCGGCCCAGATCGAGTATACCCCTGGGGCATGACCTCGTCTGACGGCGACGAAAAAGTAGCGCTGTTTGCTCGGCCCGGCCTCGTTGTCGCGGGACCATCTGTGGCACGGTACCGTTGGCATCGGGGGCAAAGGCGAGACTCTTCTAGGTGAAGGGGTAAGGTTGAGCGCTGGGACGTCGATATCCCTCGTGGCATGGTCATGTCCCATCGATTCGTCCTGGGGGAAAGAGGGTGAATGGGCGAACGACGAGGGCTTGTCGATCGTTTCGAGCTTGGTAAGAACGGCCGTGGCCATACTGTCAGAGTGATGGTGATTGGGTGGCTTTGATGTGGGGGTGATGGCTTGTGATCGCGTGAGGGGGACAAGCGAGTATCACGTTGAGTTTCCGAGGCTATGGGGGTGATTGATGCGAGTGGGGGGCGGCAAGGGGTTGGGCGATCGCCTTGACCCCAGTGATGAGCGATGGGGACGGGGTCGCCGAGTGATCGTGTCTTGGTGTTTCAGAGATATATACCGGTCGTTGCGATTGGGGAGGGGGGGAGCCTTGAGCGCAGCTGAGAGGGGCTGTGGAGGGGGGCAAGGAGGGTTGATACCGAGGGGATTTGAGTTATGGGTAGCGACAATGGGGGGGGAGGGGGTTGTCGGCAGTTAGAACCGTCGTCCTACGTGGGTCCTATACCCCACAGTCGAGGCTGTGTGGGTTCTGTGAAATCGACCAAGCCGTGAGTTCCGTGAGAGCGAAGAGGGTCGGGGTATGTATGTATGTAGGTATGTGGGTATAGTATGTATGTATGTCGTCTGAACCGTCTTGGAAGTGATACCCAGCCAGCCAGGGTTGGTGTGTGGTCCCCTCGCAATAAACCTATCTATCGCACCAGCCGACGCGATCGATTCACGCTCTCCCTGTCGTTTCTCGTCCTGTCTAATCTTTTGCTTTTGATGGGGACAGAGTTGGTTGCAAGGCCGGAGGGACGAGGGGGAGTACGTGTACCCACCCGAGCGGGTACGAGGATACGAATCACGGCTGAATGTGCCTGGAGCGAACGACGTTATCTGGCGAGAAGCGTTTCCGGGACCTGCCAGGTGGAAAAACTCTAGCGATAGAGAGGGAGAGAGAGGGGGTAAGGTGTAGAGTGTGGATGGGCTATGGAAAGTGCATAGGACGCTGCATACTGGCACGCTCCGACCCCCCCGTGTCTCTATACGGGCTCGAGGGTCGTGGTGTTGCACCGCAACGCTCACTTAACCGACCAAAAGGGCAAAGAGGGGGTCTGCCAAAGTGGGTCCGAGACAATCATTCACATTGAGCCCACCCACCCTCACTCCTCACCCACCCTTTCCTGCTCCTCCGGGCATCCCACCGCACGCTAACTTTTCCGCCCCGCGACATGGACCCCTGTCCCATGCATGACACCCCGCAGAGCAACGCCGAGCCTTTGCACCTCTTGAGCCTTGTTTCGCGCCAAACATGCATTCTACTCGGATCCCCCGCCCCGTGCAATTCCTCCACCCCCCCCCCCCCCCATCCCCCCCTGCCCCTCAATAACGGGCTAACCCACTTTGAGCGTGCCGGTTCCGTTGGCGCCCGACCCGGCCGTGACTGCTGCCGCCCCAACGATTTCAATGTCCTCTCTCCATCCCAACGGTTTTTTCTTCGTGGCCGTCCCGCTCGTGTGAGAGCACATTGGGATATTATTACATCAGAGCACATCAAGAATATACACGCGCGCCATGCACCCCTTGCGAGGGACCCGTGAGGAACCTGCGACCATGCATACCGAGATACCCAGGGGCGCGACCCCGTCCCATGGACCATGGATGACCCTCGAAAAAATTAAGCAATGCCGACATAAGATCCGAAGGCTCCCGGCGCCCCCTCTCCCCGATCCTTTTCCCGTCCCGAACAAGCAAGATTGAGCTGTCACAAAGGGGACCCTCGAAATTAGGATCAGGCACATATAACAAGAGACATTGAGATGACAGCGAGGACCATCTCCGTGGTCGGACGCGCGAGGTTTCACAGGGTCACATAACTGCTGTCACCCCCTTGCCCCTCATCATCGGCTCGGCTTTCCACGGGATCCCATGGTCGAATCATCTTTTCCCGCACACGTCCCCGTCTTACGACCTATTATCCCACTCCACGCGCGACACCACACCACCACCGCCGCCCTCCCGGTCTGGGCTCGGAACACACGTAGTCATCCGTACTTGCATACGCACGAGTTCCATTTTGGATCACCAGCGGCCCCTCCGGTAAAAACAAAACCTTAGGTCTCCAGTCATTGCTTGCTCATTTTGTGCCTCCATTCAATCCAACCTGGTGCCTCACCGGCAGGTCACAGGCACTCTCACGTCAGCTGATGTCCCCACTCATCCGAGTCACCGGCTCGACGATGTCGCTCTAGGTACAATCACATCCCGCAAAAATGAGTATTTCCCCCCCCCCCTGATCTGATATCAACAAACTGGCCAAGCAAAACGATCAACGTGTATAAATATTCTATCCTGCGAAACGAGACTTCGACATAGCTGCGCGTTTGTCACTACTCACCCATGGTCACAGACACGTCCTCCTCAGTCACACTGCATGACGCACCAAGCCCCGCATTTGAGTCACCGTCGTTCGCAAGCGTCATTCCAATAGACTCGCACGCAGCTTCTTTTCCCACACCCCCATTCACATCCTTGGGAACGACCACGACCTCTTCGACCAGCTTCGTATCAAGGTTAGGGATCCTTTTCTTGCTCTTCGGTCCAGGAGTGTCCTGCTCGAGGTGACGCTGCGGGGTTGTAGCCTCCGACGACGTCCTCGCCCTTATCGCGACAGCCTTGGCAGCCGGAGTATCCTCGGGCATTGCCTCCGCCTTTGCAAACTCGTGCTCTTCTTCCATGTCGGTAGCCTCTTCTACCGCCGAATGATAATCAGGCGTCAGAGGTGTCTTGAGCACTTCGACCTCGAGTGTGTCGGTCGAGTGGACGCGAGCAGGCACGAGAGGAGCGTCCTGGAAAGTCGCGTTGGAGGATTGACGCGTCGCAACGGGCGAAGCTTCAGTGTCCTCTGTTTTGGTTTCTGCGTCGGTCGAGCCTGGATTCAATCCCAGTCCATCCGGTCGCTCTTCGTTCCGAGGCGTCGCGTCCAACTCGTTCGCCTCGGGAGGTACAGACGCAGATCTTTGATGCTCGCCCGCAACGTTGCTCAGAGCCAATTCGAGCTGGCATGAGAATCGCACTTGAAAAATCGACTCACCTTGGCAGTGATCGACGCGATACGCTGCGAGATTCCATCGACCCTTTCGTCCGCCTCGGTCTTCGTAAAGGTGCTCCCAGCTCGAGCCTTGGGGTATTTGTGCTTGAACGCACCGGGCGGTGCACCTTTTGCTGCGCCGAGGACGCTCAAAGACGACTCGACGGTAAACTTGGACAAATTGGACCTCTCGCTGTCCCTAGTACTAGGCCGGCCGGTCCTCAGTGGCATCGAGCGGGAAGTCGGGGAGGACAGGATCGATTCGGTGGGCGTGGCTGGGCGGGACAAATCGTCGCTCCCGGGCACCCCGGCCAGAACCGTGTTCAATTGCGCCTCGAAATGACACATAATGTCCTCTCTTTCCTTCTCCAATTCTTGGATACTGACGATCAGCTAATGCACTTCGCGATCAATATCCGACTGACGACTGGTGCATGTCCGAGAGCTGACGCATCGCTTCGGCACGTGCAGTCTCGGTGTTCTTCAGTTTCTCCTCCAATTCGGCATTCATCTGACTCGTCTCGGATGCGACTGCCATGAGCGAGATATGCAACAAGAATCAGGCATGACATACCCGCCGAAAGCCTCTTTGCTTCCTTGCGCTCCCTTTCGATCTTCACTTTCAGCTCATTGGCCTCCTGGGTGAGTCTTTCGGCATATTTCTCAAACCGCTCGAATTGCTGCCTCCACTGGATGCGTCAGCTGCCATGCGTTCGTCGCACGGTTCACATACATGTTCACCCTCGACGATCAGCCGCTGTAGGCGGCGGTTCACCGTGGAGACTTTCACCTCGAGCATGTCTCGCGTCTCGACGTAGTGTACTATCATCAGATATCGACCTTCAGCATCGATGACCACGTACGGGCTCGGTGCCTCATGGCCATCTTTGCCATAAACTCCCCAGGGGTGGGCGGGGCACGTTGTTTCGCAGAGCCAGACTTGGTGAGTCGCTGGAACCAGGTCGGTTTCTTGTGCTGCCAGTCAATGCCTGGTCTCGAGCGCACGACTCGGCTCACCTTGTTCGCCATGATCCAGTCGAAAGCGCTGATCACCTCGGCATGCCTCCACCAGTTGGGCGGCTTGATTTGACCCCCTAAGAAGCTAGGGCGCGGTCCGGGAGGGTACCAGAATCGATTAAAGTGGCGGAATGCGCCAGTCGGGTAGGACACCTTGAATTCGAGGGGGACGGTCTTGTCGTGCGCTGCGGGTCAGCCTTCCTTCGCAATGCCTCGAGTGCGTACGGAGTGCTGATCCGAAAGCGGCGTGAAGCTTCTGTTTCATCTTGTCCCGTTTCTGCTTGTTGCTCAGGGCGTCGGGGGGAGGGGATTCGCATGTCAGAACACTCCCGTTAGCTCGACACTCAAGCTCGGCCTACTTGTTGTCAATGTCCACGATCACTGCTTCGGGAGGGATACGGATCATGTTGGAGCACTCGGATGGTATTCCGACAATGTACGGCCCGGGATCCTCGACAATGAAACCCATGTCACGCTGCGGTTAGCCTGATATCCCGCTGAGCGCCGCCAACTCACGGCATGGACCAATGGCAGGGCAATCCCATTCCATCCTCGAAGATCCACGATAAACTTGAGACTGCTGACACAAATGTTCAGCATTGCCGGGTGCGCCGACACGAAGATAACCCTGCCGGACGAGGTCAATCCAATCTGCAACGATCAATTACTTCTCGAGATGTGATGCTGCACTCACCTCAATGCACGTAATGATATGATCCAAGTCGAGTGCTTGAAACATTGGCCAGATCTGAAAGTCGACATGGCTGACAATCCCGCGATCAAAGTCTAGTGCCCCCGGCATCTTGCCTTCGATGGTGATCTCCTCGTCTTGGCCAGAAGAGACCGTGAGCCTGAAGACCTCTCCGGGTCTTGGCGTCTCCGAGTTGAGCAAGCGACAGACTTGGCTGAATCATAAGCTGCGTGTCCGGTTTCAAAGGCGTACTTCATGTGATTTTTGGCATTTTTGGAGTACCTCGTCCACTGATCGTGAGTACTGTGACCGATATCTCACTCACGCTGAGGCGCAAAAAGTCTTGCATAAAGTCGTAGATTGGGTGCCGGGAAACTGGTCTCAGCGCGATCATCGACAAGCAAACAATCTGCTCACTCAACGTGATGGCGTAAGGCATCCAAAAGACGTCACCCCCATCTTCTATCACCGGTCCGGACTCATCAGGCAGACTCTCAACGACCGACCTCGATTCGCTCAGAGCATTTCTCAACGACCTCGCTCCGGGTGGACCGAGCCCATCCAAGTCCGAGTCACTCATTCCAGTCTCCGTCTCGCTAGCACTGGCATTGTCGACGCTACCCTTTCTCGACAACCCCCAAGGCAGGCTCGTCCGTTTCTTCCCTTGACCCACTCGTTCCGTTGCCGCCCGAGGAAGCGAGTCCATACGCAGCGTCTCGGGTAAACCTCCCCGTGCGACACGTTCCCGCTGCGCCTTCAAATGCTTTAGCGCGCGGCCTCGGTGTTTGTCGGCGTGCGTCCAGACGGTCAGCGTGATGCCGTAGAAGGTGAGTTCGGTGGCGGCCGACATGTTCCGCGCACCGGTCATGAGCCCGTGTTCGGGTCCACTGGTCATTTGCGAGATCTCGTCCGGAGCAAGATAGGCGGCGTAATCGACAGGGTGGCCAAAAGTCGTGACGGAAGGGTTGAGTGTCCCGTCCAGTCGCGTCCGTGCGACAGTGGCGAGAGTGTCGTGTTTGGGCAACGTGAAGGAGAAGGCATGCGAGGTGGTGGGAGGGCAGAGGGTCGAGTTGATCACCTCGACTGCGGTGAGTTTGGTGAACGGCAGGGGCAGTTATACTCACGGTCTCTCGGATGGGCGTACTTGATCGTCTTGAGAAGCAGCTTGGACGCGCCGTCCGGGCCTGCGTCTGGGACGTGCACCGACTTGACAGCTCTCGCATGGGAGAGGTGGCTGGTGCTGGTGCCAGATGCTTTGGAGTCCTTGAGAGCCCTGTGGACTTCCCGGAGCCAATCATCGGACTGTTGACCTGAGAAGGCAGAGCCAAGGATATCAGGCCGCCACCAGTGTCCTAGGGAGTTTTGGGAAGGACGAAGACCACGAGTCGCTTCGGTGTCTGCAAACGACCACTCGCAGTATTCCTGGCGTAAGTTGATGCACAAAGGCAGCTGACGGGAATGTGAACACCAAAGTGCGACTCACCCTGGGGAGACCCGAGACGAGGTAGAAGCTTGCCAACTTGGCATTTGGGTCGAGGCCCAGGACCTTGTCCGCTTTGACCTTGCTCCCAACGCTGGTGTTGGACCGGTTGGCACCGTTCGTCAAGCCAAGGCCTAGAGCAAGTATACCCGGGAGAGTATCGTTGGGCAGGTCACCGACCATATCGTTCATCTCCCCAGCCATCTCTGGCATCTCCTCGAGGATATCATGCGCTTCCCTGGGTCTTCGAAGATGTCTTCTACCGCTGTAGGACTCTGTCCCGGCGTCAGAGGAAGAATAGCGGCTGGTATCCGCTGCGGGGTTGTTCGGGTTGAGGGGTGAAGGTCGGGATGGGCGCATCGTGGAGGGGCGGCGTGGAGGGACGAGGGAGGGCAGATCGACGGTCGATTTCTCGGGGGAAGAGCCGGGACCGTGACGGAGGTCGCCGAGCGAGGAAGCAGGCGAGGCGAGCTGTCCTCGACCTGAATAAGCGTAAGGATGGTGAGTGGGTCGTTTCTTCCTGCCAGCGGTGGAGGAGGGGTAGATTGACGGACGGTTCTCGCTGGATGCTTCCCACGCGGCTTTGGCGCTCGGAGGTAGGATCAACTCGTCGAGGTCTGTCGAGTCAATGATGTGTTGATCATATGCCGTGACAGTGTATTCGTGGCGACGATCCTGTGGTTTCCGAGAAGGACTAGGGGGTTGGAGGTGTGAGGCTGAGTCTAACGAAAAGACAGTAGGTTGAGGAGGTATCTGTGGGGTGTAACCTGGTTGGAGAGGGATAGAAGGGAAATAAGTCGGACGGTTCTTTGATTTCTCTTGAATGCGAGGGGCGTTGGTGGTCGTGGTGGTGTTTTGATGGAGGGAAGAATCGCGCCTAGAAGCACCCACTGCCGGTCCCGTCATGGCGATAGTCTGATGGGGGGAAGGAAACGGGCGTCTAGAACGGAATGACTCGCGGAGAAGCGTCGCTCTGAAACAGATGCGCGGGCAAGACGCTGATCCAAAGAGGGCGGAGAATAGGCAAGTCAGAGATGGGATGGGCGAGGTATCGAGCTGACCATTGCAATGATGCTTTATATCCCCTCCCGATCCTAGCGATTGAGAGGTGAATTGTACTTTGCTGATGAAATGTCCCTCTGCAGCCCTTAGCATCCGACACACACTGCATGTTCCTGAGATCTTTGGGAGAGTACTATCCAAGGTCGCATTGGTCCACCGTGTCAATGTCAAGATCCAAGCCCAGTTGAGTGATCGCGATCGAAAATCGATGAAACGGCGTACCTGAAAGCGGATCAGGTTGAACAAAACCTCGTCTCTACGCCCCCAAGCTTGAACCGATCTTTACTGCTCACATCGCCTGTTCGCTCTTGGCTCCTCAGTTCGACATATTGATACATGCATCATGGGCGCACTGCGCACCCAGGAAGCTCCCTTGACCTTGAGATCGCTCCAACCCGCCAAACCACCCCTCACGACATTGGCTCGTCCTCCTCTTCCTTCGCCTTGATCGCGTCCAGCTTTTCCCTACTCGTTAGCCTGCGACCCTGAGACACGACCGAGGCCACCCCAAAGCACAGGGCACGGCACGACTCACCGCTCCATTTCCCGACTGCGATCCGCGTACTTGTTCGGGTGGCTGACAGACTCGCCGTCCTTACCCAATCCCTCTCCCTTTTTCAATTTGTGCGTCACCTCAAACACCCGAGTACAGGCCACGTGATAATGCGATGCTTTGACGCTGTCCATGATTTCCCGCATCTCCGGCGACGACCGATCGAGTTCGGGGTAAGTCGAAGTGAGGAACGTGGTGAGGTTCTCTGGCGAGAAATGGCGGAACGGACAGCCATGCGAGTCTTGCGTGCCGGGCTGGTTTTGCGTAAGAATCTGCTGACAGCTGGGGATGAGCAGTGCCAATCGAAGGAGATTTTGTAAAGAGTCCTCAGTGACACCTGGAACGCACCTCTTGGGCGGATAGTTGGCCCTTCGACCCTCTTGTCCGTACGAGTGTCGAATATTGTACTTGTACTCCTTGTTAAACTTGTCATCCGACATGCTCGCCCCATACATCTTCCGCCAGAACACGATCGCCTCGTCTAGAGGCAGCCCGATCCCCTGGGATCAGTACGCAAAGCACCGCCTAGAACCAGACGGCGCACCTTCAAGAACAGGGTCAGCTGCAACCGCCCAAAGTGTTTCAAGTGGTGATCCCGCTTCAGTCGGCCGTACAGGTTTCGCATGCAAGGAGGGAAATGTCTGTTCGCCACATCGTCCACCATCTCGGCCGTGACCACCGATCCAGAGCCCGCTTCACCTGATGCTTGGTAGTCGGACGCTCCGAGCCCAGAGAGGAAGGAAGACGCGAGATGGTCAATGACAGGGCCTAGTCGCTCGTCTTCGTCTAATCGAGGAAGGTTTTTGGCTGTGAGCTAGGTTGGTCAGCTCGACTTCACCTGACATCAGGAGATACACTCACCTCCAAAGCCTTCTCCAACCTCGAGCCAAAGGCTTGTAGGACCAGACTGATTTGGAGAGTCTGAGGCACATACGCCATTCCTCCATTGATAAACACCTTTCTGCTCCCAACAAGGTCGGGCACCGAGTACCAGGGGACCTGGAGGTTAGTTGAGCTGACCACTTAAGGCCAGTGCCACTAGCGGCACAGCGCGTCAAGCGATGTCAACGCACCTTGAACCAACTCTCCGACTTGAACGCCTCCTCCTTGTCCCCCCATAGACATTTCTTCAGCTTATCAGCATACAACGCCTTTTCCCCATCGTCCACCAGCTGCCAGTCAAACTCTAATGACCGGAGGAAAGCCGCTCGTTCCGTGACGTCGTCGGTCTCGAAGCGATGCTTGAACAATGCAAGTTCAGTGCGGACAAACCGGGCTCGCAAGTCAGGGCTGTTTATCAGTGGTACGTCACAAAAGGCATAGCGTGCCTTGTTGCAGACGACGCGCAACGTACCTTCTGCAGAAGGCCAGACGCAAGACCCAATGCCCAATCTCATCTCTCCGCCGTTCTTCCTCCAGATTCGCGCTCCTGGCCGTGTTACTCCCCAATGGGCTGTGCTGTTTCAGGTACGTCGCGACGGCCGCGGAGAATTGAGGGTATGGGAGCGATCGATGCGAGAGCGCTTCAATGTGGGAGAGTACGCGCAGTCGGGCTATCGCGCAAGTCTCAAACTCTTCGAGCGTAATGTCGAGGACGGGCGGCCGCTCGTAGCTGCAAGTAAGCCGCTGGGCGAGCGTGGACGGGTGGACGGGCGACGGGGGGATTTTCAGTGCTGCGATAGGACTCACAAGTTGAGACGGAAGGGATATCTGCCGGACAAATCCTTGCCTGAGCCATTGCGCTTGTTGATCTTGACGTCGAGATTGGAAGATGACGCGCTGGGGATGTTGTGCCGCGTCGTCGGCTTGAACATGTCGGGCGAGGAGACGAGGAGGGGGTGGTATGAGTTGGATCGTGCTGGCCAGCGATTGGTGCGAGTCCCGTATGTGCGTATGAGACGATGGTGCAGACTCGAGCAAGCAGGAGAACGAGGAATAGATGGAGGGTCGTCGCGTCGACTTCTTCGAACATTGACTCTTCGTAACGCGTCGATGGTCTAGGTATTGCGGGATCAAAATTCGCCACCCCCTCCTTGACTTTCCGTCGGATCTAACGCCCTGCGTCTCGCTGGCAACGAACCGACCGATGACATCTCGTATCCTTTGCGTATCCAGTTCAAAGCAACTCGACCTCGAGCGCCATGCGCAACCTCGGTATATACCTCTCAGCTCTGGCGACGCTCTCCCCAGCTCTTGGGGTCAAACACGGAGCAGCGCAGTTTCGCGATCTACTGGCCTACCCGAAATACGACGTCCAGTTCCTCAACGACCTGCCGATCTCGTCGGGTGATGCGGGGCGAGCTGAGACTTTGGGGGTGAAGACGGAGGATGAATGGACGCGACTGCATTTGGATCTGCACGAGCGCAAGAGACTCAGTGACGGCTCCGACGTGGTCCCCGATGCTGTGGGTGGTCCTCGGCTTCCAGGTAGCAGCCTTGCTAACGACAGGATCGATTGAGGATCTTGCCTATGAGCCTGATACCACCTGGTGCGCTCGATGCAGCAGACTATCTCTGCCTGATGCCGCATCCCAGATCCATCGAGAACCAGACGGCGCGTGCGGACCTCCATGAGCAGGTGGACCTGGACCCCGTGCAGTCCTGGGCGGCGTTGGCGCATCTGGACGGGAAATGCCTGTACACGGACCAAGGGTGGTTTACATATTCGTGCGTTTTGCCTAATATTCTAGTCCCTCTATAACACCTAACCTCGTGTAGATACTGTCACAATTCGCACGTGAGGCAATTTCGCCGGTTGAGACACCGCTCCCACGGTCCCGGGGGTTACGAGCCAGAGGAGGATACGAGCTACGACGCGTACACGCTCGGTCAAGCGTATCACCAGCCGGCGTCTAAACGACAGAGCGGCAAGACGAAATCGAAAGCGTTGAAAACCAACAACGAACATCCCAACTCCATCTCCGACCCAAGCTTCCATTCCCACTCCGTCTCGTTCGCCCAGAGCGCTGCCTCGCGGTACCTCGTCCAGCGCTGGTCGGACGGCACGACGTGCGACAAGACAGGTCGGCCGCGGGAGGTCGAGGTTCAGATTCACTGCTCGATGACCACGACGGATATCATCTACCTGGTCAAAGAAATGGCGATATGCCAATACGTGGTCATCATCCACTCGCCGCATCTCTGCGGGCTCCCGGGTTTCAGAGCGCCGCACGCCGACGTGCAACCTGCGGGGATACGGTGCCGCCAGGTGATTTCTGATGAGGACTTTGATCATTGGACGAGCGGACAGACGGGCCAAGAAGAGATTGCCGACTTCCGATCGCCATGGAAGATGCTTCGCCCCACGGGCGGCGGGGACGAAATGACATTTGCGTGGGACGGAATTGAACAAGCGGGAGAGGAGAAGGTCAACGAGGAGCGCGAGGAGCAGTCCCAGCACCACGATGTTGTTGTGGAAGAAACGATAGACCTTGGCGAACTGGTCATTGACGATGCGGCGTTTCAGGCGATGCTGCTCGATGCTTTGACATCGCATCGCATGGAGGGGGACGATGTGGACCGGGATGGCTTTGTGATGCTTGCGTTGGACGAGGATGAAGAGGGGAACATTATCCTCGACTCGACGGGGTCTGAAGGAGGCAAGGGGAAAGATAGAGAGATGCTGTTACGAGCGGTCAGACGATTTTTAGAGACCAAAGGGGTGGACCTTGGCAGCAGAGACGAGGAAGGGGAACGGGAGGAGACTGGGGAGGATGAAGCGCAAGCAACAGAGGTAGAGCACGGTGGTCATGACGAGTTGTAAATGTAACATGAAAGCATCTAGCATATGTGTCGACGTTGAATCGTTGCCAGCTGTTTATCATGCATGGCTTTAATGGGCTTTATAGGGCGAGAGAAGGGACGAGTGGGAGGGGTAGAGGATACGCCGAAAGAGCCGAATGGGATTGGGTGGTGCCCCGTGTGTCAGAGTCCACTGGCGGTGGATGCCGGTCGGCCCGGGCAGGTCGATGAGCCGATGAGATGTGGGGGTCTGGGTGCGGTTGGAAACTGTCCGGAGCACACGCGCGCATCCCATCCCACCACATCAGCCCATTAATCCCAATATTCGGCTATTCACCTCGAATTCAACCTCCGTCCACCCATCCCATCCCATCCCAACCCACCCGCCCCCATCATCTCACCTCGCCTTTTTTTTTTTCTTGCCCTCCTTCAACCCTCTTCACACGAGACCATCTTGTCCTTGCTCTCTCACTCCTCTCCATGTCGTTCCGTTCCTCTCTGACCACCCTGGCGCCCCTGCGGCAGAGTCTCGTCGCCCCGATCCACCCCCTCAGGCAGCATGGGTGGAGCAAAGCAGGCCGATCATGGAGAACCTACTCGACCTCCCCGCCTCGATCTGCCTTCCGCAAATGGTCCACGCGCTTCTGTGAGTCAAACCCTCCCCCTTTCATCGGTCTCTTATGCCTGTACTCAACCCACAGTCCTCCTCTTGGCCTTCCCCGCCGTCTACCTCACCGGGTCGGCCTTCCCCCCTAAAATCATTATGCTCCTCTACCCGCGTTACGCCCCGCCCCCACCCGAGGCGGACAGCAGGATGGGCAAGGCACTGACAAACGACGTGGAGGACGAGCTTCAGAAGCTCCTGGTCGTCGACAAACTGAGGCGCAAGGAGGGGTGGTACGAGACGCGTGAGTCACGCTTCGGTTCTTACGCCGTTTTCCTCCTTCAACCCCACATCTATCTCGTCTGGCAAGCGCCACGAGGCCAAGATGTGTGCACGGCTGTGATCACACTGCTGCGTGTTGGCTCGACGAGACCCTCCTCTCCAGCTAGGGCATGCGGGGGACCCGCGATCCGCCCGCGATCCGGTCCCCCGCACCTCTCGGACCCACGGCCGAACATCGATCGAGCGACATCATGACTGACTTTTCCAGGTCCTTATGCCCGATTCGACCCCCAAAAGGTCCACAACTCGCTCACAGCCGGTTCGCTGCGTGGACCGGGCAAATTGGCCGTCCCACCCATCTTGTTCGCCAAGAGCGACGAATCGGAGGCTATCGGTAGGTGTCTTTCCGCCTCTCCTCGTGGGACGCGTTGGACCTTGCCCAAGCGCATGATACCACCCCCCGACGGGTCATAGCCTCGCAGGGGGCTACATCTGGCGAGGCTCGCTGCAATCAGCCGTCCCAACATACGTGCTCCAGCTGACCCCCAGCCGTCATCCACCTTGGTAGAGCTCTCTGCGGTCATGACGGTATCATTCACGGTGGTCTGATCGCGACTGTTTTCGACGAGTCTTTGGCCCGTAATGTACGTGTACCTTCGGTTTCATCGGCGCACGACGAACGACCTACTCCCCCCGGCTAGAGGCTGACCACAGGCCATGCTCAACCTCCCTTCCCACATTGGTGTCACCGCTTCTCTCACTGTCAACTTCAAGTCCCCCTGTCAAGCCGACCAAGTACGTCATTGACCCGGTACCCACCTCCACCCCCCCAGCCTCTCCATCTGGTCTACTTCCCCTCCGCGAGCGGCATAAGCTGATATGAGCTCTCCAATCAGTTTGTGATCGTTCGAACCAAGCTAGACAATGTTAAAGGACGCAAGGCCGTCGTGAGCGGTACCATGGAGACTCTTGATGGAGAGAAGGTTGCCGAGGCCAAGTGAGTCGTGGCTGCACAGGTCGCTTTGATTCTGAAGACAACGCTACGGCCATTTTCTCGAGACAGGAGCTAACGGGCAGTGGACTGTTCATCGAACCTAAATGGGCTCAGTTCTTGCAATCTAGCGGGGTTGTGGAAGCCCTCGGACGACCCATGCCTAACCCGATGGCCTCGCCTGGTATCATGGACGGTCAGGGGGAGCGGATCATCTAGAGGCGATATGCGATCCACCCCGGAGACGCATTCGCGCACGCAGAGTCTGCTCAATGTGGCAGACGGTATTGGACGAGCAGAGGACACATGGAAGTCGTAACGTAGGAGTGAGGTTGTCATTTGGCACTCTCATATGTGCTCTAGATAGAGCTAGAGTTGTAGATTATAGCTTCATGCAGCGATTTTAGCATTGACTTCTGCGACGTGTACGTTTGTTAGTGCTGTCCATTGTTGTTGTTGCTAGGCGCCTCGCCGAGGTGCCACAAATATTCCCAAAAAATCACCGACCTCGTGGCATATTCGGAATTTTGGCGACGTGGGCATGACGATTCGTAATTGGACCAATGGCAGCGTAAGACGGGTGGAAAGGTTGCCTGATCGGGTAATTTGTCATCTAGCCGGCCGAAGGGCGGTGGATTATCCATTGATTCAGTTTGCTAAGCAACAAATGGGATGATGGCTCCCATCGAGCGCATCGCTTGCGGGTTCAGGCTCGATACACCGTTACACCCCATCCCATCTCACCACCCGCATCCCATCTCTCTTCGTCTTTACCTTTTGAAAGAACGGATCGTATCTCCCATCGATCGTATAGACTGTCTCTACTTTATCGACCCGCCTTTCCGACACAACGGCCGGATCAACACGCAAAAGGAAGCTTTGGACAAAAGCCAGCGCGACCTGCCAGAACAACGCTGAAAAATCGCAAACCGCATTTGATTGATTGACACACACGTTGAAACCCTCTTGCTCCCCGGTTACAACGCATCACATTCGGTCTCATCAAGCCAGCCTCATCGCCTCGTGTTCAGCACTCTCTAGCCTGCGCCACAGACTGAGACCCCCCCTCCGACCACGACGCGCATCGTGTTTAAAAAGCGAAACGACACCTTGATCTTCTCCTTTCATCAACCGCTTTTGGACGTCTTTTCACTCGACCCCCCCGTGCTCGACCGTCTGGGACTGTTCCAGCTTTGCCCTTGTTAGAACACCGACACCGCTTGGCCGCCACCACCACCCTCCACTGAACCGACTCGACCGCCCTTGTACTCGGTTTCACCATGTACGATCTCCCCGAACACCTCTCATCGCTCAACGCGCTGGCCCCTTCGCCTTCGTCGATACCTGTGATGGATACTTCGGCTGAAGACGCTGTCTGGCACTACCTCAACACGGACGAGCTTTTCAGAAACTTTGGCGTACAACCCTCCGAAATGATCAACAAGGATGTCATCTCCCCTGCCCAACTCAAGGAATCCCCCAAGACCTCCCCGCCTGCCGACCTCAAGTCGTTCATCGAGCAATTCGCTGCCGACAACGCGGGTCCTTCTTCCAACAACCACTATGCCGACTTTGCGCTCAACATCCCTTCATTCGCTTCGTCTAGCGCGCCGACCCCGGCCGCCAACGGCGTCAGCACCGCCGACATTATGCCCCAAGTGCCCACGACCCCCTGGGAGAATTCTCCCGAGGAGGACCGGCCATCCGGCGCGAAGAAACTCAAGCAGATGGGCGCAGGCCAGGCCGAGATTGAGGAGGAGTGAGCCCATCCTAAAACCCCACCCCCTTGAACTTTACTGACCAGACGTAGCAAGCGAAGACGGAACACAGAGGCCAGCGCCCGGTTCAGGGCCAAGAAGAAGGAGAGAGAGCAGAACCTCGAACGACGAGCCAGTACGTCCTGAACCCCTTCTGGTCTTCCCGTAAACCCGCCGATGCTGATCCCTACAGAGGAACTTGAGAGTCAAGTCGCCCAGTTGACCGCGGAGAAGGCGTCCCTGGAAAACGAAAACAGATTACTCAAGGCCATCGTCCTCGGCGGCAACGGCAGCCAACCGGGATCGTCCTCTGGCGATGCCCTTGCCCAGCTCTTGAGCAAGCGCAAGCGAGAGTAAAAGGGACCGCTTCATTGGAGCGCACTTTGGCTTTCGGTTTTGGTGTTTTAGAGACGGATCCTTGATTTGGCATTAGAGTTGGCAGTACGTTCAGTCAGGTGGGGAGAGGATGGGGTCTTTGGCGGGAAAGGGGCGAAAGTGTGCCTAGAGGGTTTGGCAATAGGAGGGGCGAAGCGCGAGGGCGCAAGGGCGCAAGGGGAGGTCGCTGGTCAGAGGGGAAAATACATTGTATCGGAGTCTTCAACGCTCCCGTCTCCTCTTTGTTTTACTTTTTGTCAACCGAAATTATGTACGTTATTATGCAAGAACCCTTGGGAACGTGAAGGAGCGTCGCAGGGCGGGGCGTAGTCATAGTGACGAGGAGGAGGGGGGAAAGGGGGAGTAAGGGGTGGGAAGCAAGTGAGTGGTGATCGTTTGCTCGAAGGGGAAAGGATGGGCCGATGGCGTGATCTGACATCAAAATGACACGATCTGACGATGGCGGCTCTGCTCCCACTTCCACCATACATCCCACCGGTCCCACAACTCTATCCTCCCAGGGTCAGCGGGCCGATCATCCTCGCTTGAGCTCGTGGCTGAGTACAGTGTTCCTGGTGGGAACGTCCAAAAGGGCAGAGTGGGGAGTGGGTAGGATATTGGCAGAATGTCGTTGCCGACCAGCGGTAGTTTGTAGGTCCACTTGGTCGTCTTTCCGCGGCCGAGAAGATTGGATCCGGCGTGTGACTTGTTTGATCCGCCTTTGACCTATCGGCTATCGAAGAGGAGCACACTGTCAATGTCAAGTCGACTTTCTCACACGCCCAGGGCAAGGGACTCATCACATCACGCCCATCGTCTCATCATCCGCGACCATCCTTTACCTCCGGTCTCTCGATTGATCCGGGCTCACGACATCCCCTGCACCAACTTGCCTGTATACGACGGCCATGGAGTAAAGATGACTCCCGGTCGTTCATGCAGAGACAGCAGAGCAGAGAAACAATCTCATTTCGCCACTCCTGAACGGCCTGTCAACGCGCGAGTCGAGGTCACCGCAATGTCTTTCTGCTCTGCAGGTACACGACAGACTGTGATCGAGTCTATGGGAGATGCACGGTGCTTACGATTGCTTGAAATACAGATTTTGGACGGGTTACAAGGATTCGCCCTCACTGCATCGCGATTTCAGCGCAAAATGGCTCAAGATTTCGGTGGCTACGCGTCCGTCCGTGGGATCATACATGACAGTCTGCCGTGCGACACAAGTCTGATGCCTTGCGCCATGAGACTTCACTGTCCACAGCGTTTCGAACCGGCATCGCCTCAACCTCGTGTGGAAAACCTTCGACTGCGAAGGTCCCATACATACAAACGAAGTGCGGCACGCTCCTCAGACGAGATGAGAATACGTGTCCGTCTCTCCTGCCGATGACAGCTACTCTGACCGATCACACTCATGCTGCTCCGGATGAGAGATTGTGTCACGCTCAGGGCTCGAACAGAGTCCGATCGGGGTCTTAAAGGGGGTCTGGCCTGCCCCACGCTTTCGTGACAGGAAAGAGTGAGCAGAGGTCTCGACCGAGGAACCCATTCAACCCATTCAGTCAGACCCTAGATCAAACCTCGCATTCTGACTTCTTGCCTAGCACTTTGCAAAGTGGATAGCGTATCCTCGGAAGATCAAGTCGCGGATGCATGGGTTGCATCAATGAGAGGAGTATCGTAACGGACGGAGATCAACCGTTGAAGTCATCTCCTTCCGGTTTGGCATGCGCTCGGGGGATGCCTGGGACGCGATCACTTCATGTCCCTCTGGAAATTCGGTGACGGCTCTCCTGGGATCATTGGATCGCCAGAAGCATCACCTGATCTCACTTTCTATCCCGCGGACATGGCCCCATGCATGATACTAGCTCGACTCGAGTCGCCCTCAAGCCACACGGCCGCACTCACGCAAAGGTGTAACAGACGACTGGTGCGAGCTCAGAATGGCTATGCACGAATTTATCTGGAATGTGCCTTGATAAGGGAGGCCTACTTGAATGACCCATGCATCTGTGTTATATGATGCGTACCGGTGGATGAGCTGCTCTTCGCATATCCCTGCGACCCGTTCGAAACGAGGCGATGGATGGGCGAGGGAGCGAGGTGAACGAGATGGACATTGTTGAGGCCGTCGACGGAGATATCAGGGGCAAGTGGAGGCCTTACTCACGCGTTCCATCAGATCAAGATAGTCAGAACGGATGCACAACCAGGCATCCGGGCCTTGTGCATAAACAGAGTTAAGCATGGCCGACAGGCATTATCCACCCGAGGGTATTGGTAGACAATGGGTCGATCGCGGTTGGTAAATTCCTGACTTGCAGACACAAGCGGGCACTCGTATGAGAGGAGATCCAGACGGTTTCAACTCCCGATTGGGTGTCAATGCCGACCTTGATGACGGCAATGTGTGTGCGAATCGTTGCGAATGCGATACCTGTGCTGGCTGACTAGTCTGAGGTCGAACGAAGGTAGTCGTAAAGGAACCCGATATGCCTGCGGTGATGTCGGTCTGATGTACGGGCGTGATAAGCATTCCGCGCTGATTCACTTTCTCCTGGGATCGTCGACGAGCTGGGTTGGTGTACCCCCTAGACAATGAGCATCAACCACGATCCTCGATCCTCCAAATGTCAGCTCAGCAACGATCGTCAGTCAAACAAAGCAAGGCGGGTCCAAACAAGACGGGTCAGTACGTCTCCAGCAGCATCTCGACAGAAGGTGATGAGTGTCATGACGCCCCAAATCAAAACGACCACTTGCGACCTCTACAAATGTCGTCGATCCAATCTATCCCCCCCGTCATCATCCAGCCATGCGTCGTCGAACAAAGAAAAATCTCCGTTGTTTCACCCGCGCGCACACACTGCTTTAAGCCGAAGCCTTCTTCTCCTTGACGTAAGCCTTTCGGACGGTATCCCGTCGCGATCGCTTGGCGAGTTGGAGTTGGAATCGCTCGAAGTCGTTCGAGTCCTGGTACAGTCAGTCTTGTGCGTCGCGGGGAGACCAGAGTTTTTTTATCACGCACCTTTCGGACTTGCCTGGCGGCGAGCTTCTTGGCCCATCCGCTAGACTCCCACTTCTCCAAAACACCAGCCTTCTCGACGGCCTTCTTGATGGCTCCGGATCCGGCTCCTCGGGGGAGCTTGGCGATGGTGTAAGGGGTGAGGATGAGGTTTCGGTAAGCGAATGCTTGTCGGGGGACAGAGGTGGTGGGTCCGTCGATCAAAGCCTGATGGGTCAGCTTGGAGGGCCCGTACGACATGGTAGGTGGAAAACACGACGAACTCGGTTGTGGTCAATGATCTCGGCGATGACGGCGAGCTTTCCAGCGGAAGGTCCGTCGTTGACGAGGACGACTCGGCCGACCTCGACGAATCGCTTGAAGGTAGATGGTTGTTGAGCCTGTACATGTCAGTGGTTACTCCCCCGACGTGTCATGCAAGCCGTGTCTTGGGATGCGGATTCGATCGACTCCGCTCCAGGCTCCTCATCGATCACTCCAACGTCCGCGCGTGCACTCCCCTCCCATTCTGTTCTCCCTCGATCTTCCCAAGGTCTTCCCTTCACCAGCTGTCCAAACCACATCGCTTCCCGCCTTTTCCTCTCTCCCTCGCGCACGTTCTCCAAGTGATCCCACTGCACGTCGATCGAACCGCACCGAAAACACAAGCCCTACACTCACAGGCATGTTTTCCACTCCTTCCGCGAACCGAAATGAAATGAAATAAAAGGGGTAAAGTGTTTGAAGGATGAAGAGGTCGGTCGTGGACGGTTGGACAAACCTCGAAACGGTACCAGCGGCAGCCACACGGTGAGGGGGGCAAGCAGGCCGGGGGAGCCAGGCGGGTGGGGGAGGGATCAAAAGTGGCACTGGGCAAATCTGACTCGTCGGAAAATATCGGCGTTTCGCCTTAACACCGATGGAGACGATAACGCCGAAGAGAGACGTACCTATCGATCACTATTTCGGTCGTCGCCGAGGGTAGCTTCCCATCCCCTCCCGATGACTCCGGATCCGACCAGAGCAGAATGACGTAAGTAAACACACGATTATACATGACCGGTTCATCACTGACCACTACGGACAGCAGTCTATCTACAACACCATCAGCATGGTCAGTTATCATCGTGCATGAGAGTCAGATGAGACCTCTACTGACCACATAGCCGCCCAGACCACGCCGAGCAGCTACCAAAGCCTTCGCTTCGGGACGACCAGATCATGGCGATCCGGATGCCGATCCAGAATTCCTAGCTCTGTCCACGAGACAACGACAACGTATCGATAGAGCATTCGAACGCGGTCTAAGAGCTGCCGGTGGGAGGACGAGGAAGAGGAAGAGAGCGAATGACGAGAATCACCAGTCGAAGGCGCAGAACCTTGCTGAGACGGATCAGGCGGGGGGGTTCGTGGACGACGGAGGGGGGTTCATGGTGGACGATGCGTCTGACGCAGGGGGATTCATTGTGGACGACGACGATACAGCCGGAGGGGGTTTCATCGAGGACGCCGACGAAGATATGGGTGGATTTGTCCCCGACACTGGACCTTCCACCTCGACCTCCAATTCGGCCACCAG
Source organism: Papiliotrema laurentii (assembly GCA_031326905.1). NCBI lineage: Eukaryota > Fungi > Basidiomycota > Tremellomycetes > Tremellales > Rhynchogastremaceae > Papiliotrema > Papiliotrema laurentii. Next base: position 532,758 of record JAODAN010000010.1, read on the forward strand.
ACCAGCCTCTCCCTCCCCGACCGCTCGCATACCACTCAACGTCCTGCCTGGCCTGCTCGTATCGCTAGGGCTACCCGCAGACGAAGACGTTTTGCAGGTGTTCAAAGCCTCAGCTTCAGGATGGGATGAGGAGGAAGGATCGGGTCGACGGCGCAAGGGGCCAGAAGAGCCGTCGAGCGGAGGTGGAGTAGGGAGGAAAGACTTCCGAGCAGTCTGCGCGGCGTTAATGGGACCGGAGGAGGAGGGAAGGGAAGGGGAGGAGGACGAGGAGGAGGATGCGTTTGAACTAAGCGATGGAGCCGACTCGGAATCCTCGCTCTCCGCCGTGTCGTCCACTTCGTCATTTGAGACCAAGGGCAAGGGAAAGGGCAATACAAGATCGACGAGCAGGAAGAAGCGTAACAAGGATTTGGAGGAAGCTGGCTCCATCAAGCTATCGTCACGGCAGAAGGAGATGGTCGCGGATATATGGAAGATGGTCAAGCCCGAAGCGAGCGATAAGCCTGGCGGAAGGGTATTAGGTCGAGACGAGGTGAAGAGCTTGGTGAGAGCTCTCGGGGAGATGTGGAACGAAGAAGAGGTGAGTGTCTAGTCTGACCTAGTGGCCGTACGCTGATGAGAGATCACCGAGATGGTCACCCTGTTCTCGACTCAACATGAGGGAAGAGGGCTGTCGTACGACGACTTTGGTGCCGTCATGTACCGCGCCGGGCTCGTTTAACCCCTTGCTTATCGCTATGACCGTTGTATGCAGGGTATATATTACTTTTGGTAACTGATCGACACTAGGTCAAAGCGGAGCATTCCGCAGCCACCGCGAAGCACCCAACGCTCACCTAGGCAATATTCGCCCTCGTCTACCGAAGCCGCCTTCCCGATGATGGACACGTGTGATCTGAGGGGGGGGGGGGCGAAGTGTTCCAACGCTTGAGGATCTTAGGGAGGGCGCCCCGACGTCGCCCCTTCCCCGGCACAGAGCGCTATGCGGGGAGTCCTGTCCTTTCGCGAGTATCCTTTCTGAGTGGTGTGAAGCGTTCCACCGATGTCTCGTGATCCTCCCCTTGCGCGCCTCCCCATCACGAGCAGGGGGTTAAACACGATCTAGCATGTTCTACGTCGTCCACTCATAGTGTCAAGGAGAATCGGTAACAAAGGAGCTTACGTGACCTTTGTGTCGACTCGTTCGCCCACGGCGTTCCATGGCATGAAAGAGTGGGTACAGCTGCTCTCTTGAACAGTACCCACCGGCTACAGCGTCTATCCATGTAAATTGTGTGACGACGCCACAGATGCGTTTACGTTTCCCTATCCACCGTGCGACCCACACCATCATCCTCAAGCACCTCCGGTTGTATATCTTCTTTGCCTGATGTCACAAGAGCTTATCCTCGCCTAGAGTCCTGTCATCTCGCTGCGTATGCAATACATGACTCAACCCCTTCTTTGAGCAGCCACAGCCGGCCCCGGATGGGCGCGCCACATACATGGGGAGAGCAGGTGTGTCCTGATCCACCCCATCGACCCCTCAAACTGGGACATTCAGGTATTCGACCGTGGGACACCCATCTACTTCGTTGAAGGAGGTCACAGCAAGTGTGGAGTCGAGCACAGAGATATCGGTTCTGGATTGCAGAGTATCTTGGATTCTTGTGGGAGCTCTGTTCCCCCTCGGGATCCCTGGCGGGGGATGACGTTGTTGGGACAGCCTCATCCGAAGTGAGAGATTGCGGCGGCTTGGGAATGCCGCCGGGAGTGCAGAAGAGGCAGTCCTGTGCTGGTCGAGGCGGGGGATACACGGTCAAGGGTTCATGCCGTACCACCTGCGTCTATGCGACATGTTCTGATACTGGCTTGCGCGTTGAAACATCTTGACTGACCACGACTCTTATTGCCCCTACCTCACCTGTGCGACAGATCCCATTTGCTCAAGCAACCTAGTCCAAGAGCACGTTCACCGTTGATCGTCGAAGCGACTCGTTTGCCACCTGGTCATGGAAAGACCCTTCGGCGGCGGCTGAAGGATCGCCTGGGTAGACCTTGCTGCTGGAAACCCCTTCCATCGTAGTGGTATAGGAGGCCTCGTATCTGGTCAGTCTTCTGAACGCGCATCGCCAGCTTGTTATCTGCGCTGCACCGGCAAGGCCCGATCCACTGCTCGGAAGATGCGGCGATTCTCGTCATTCTGTGACGGGACTCGGCGATTCAGACACCAATAGTCACGGAGCGCCGTCACGGAGCTGTCTAGTGTCTTCTACGCGATCTGTTCTGTGGGGATATGAGCCACAAAGGGTCCCACTCCTTTGCCTATGGCACACATTTCTGTATCTATGGCATTCGATGAGCTCAAAGGACTCGCCCCAAAAGACGTTCGATTCGCCACCAGGGGTCTCCCTATAAATATGTACGACTCAGCGAGGCCATTCGTTTCCACACCATACGTTTCAACATGTCTTCAAGCCTTTCAGTCATCTGCTCGGATGACACCGGGAGGACACAAAAAGCATCTTTTTCGGCTATCGGGGACACAAGCCGACAGACAACAGACCGCACTGCAGTCTCCAGCAATGCGTTGAGCTGGCTCAAAGGCAATGCGCAGACCAACACCACCGCAAGGCAATTGCGATCGATGGCGAAGAGAACACCAGCGCTTCGCAAAGCGATCAGGAAGTTACTGCATGGTGTTCCTAATGCTGCCACCGTGACCAAAACATCCGACAAGGGAGCTACGAGCTTCCTTGAGTTCCACTCCTCCAAGCCCTTACATGCTCAGACAACTTACTCCAAGAAATCCTCAGCGGCGGCAAGTCGAGTCGACAAGACGCTTCCCATGAAATCAGGTAGAAGGTCCAGAAGACGACATTCAAGAGGAGGGGGACGGAGCACAAGAAGCAACGCAAAAACAGGGAGCCGAGTTTCGGCCCACTCTCACAACGATACTTCGCGCTGGACCGGCAAAAAGTCGGGCAAGTCCGACACGAGCCGCCCGTTGACTCGCAGGGAGCTAGGAAGGTCCAAGGGGACAGCCACCGATTCACAGAGCAAGTATCATTCCCAAAGCACCCAACAAAGCTCGCCCCAATCTGGAAGGGACACATCAAATGCCACATGTGGACGGACCGACCGCAAGGGAGAAAAGGGGGGGAGGAGGAGGAGGAGGAGGAGGCCGACGACGACGAGGGCAACGAGCCGGGGGAGCCCGGAGTCGGTTCACAGTTCTCCAGGCGGTACGTCATCATGGGGCGGAAGAACCACGTCCAAAGCGAGCCAGGCAGCAACTTCGAATACATCGGGGAACGACAAGTGGAATACATCGACCGCGCAAGATCCGTCAAACGGAAACACAACTCGAGACACCCGCAGAGTCGCTTTCGCCAAATCACCAACATCCCGTGTTACAAGCGAGACAGGGGCGTCGGTCGGGGGCGGGGACAGGGGAAGCAGTCAGCCAGACTCTCAGACCACGGCGATTAAACGACAGCAGATGGCAGACGCTCTGTCTCAATGGGCAGAGCTGGAGAGTCTTGTTGATTCCCAACAGAGCACGGGGTGAACGAGCAAGACCAGACGGAGTGTGTAGAGGTTTCTTCCGATCTTGATCCGACTGTATATATCATGTTGTCTCCCCCATTTACGTTCCTACCACTATAATGCGACAAACATATTCATCACGCGCAACAGGCTGACTTCCCTTTACCGCTGAGCCAGCCCTCGTGCCGGCTACATGGAAATACCACGGGTGGGTCCTGCACTGGCCGTACCAGCAGTGAGCGGAGGACATGTGCCAGCGAGATTATGCGAGGCTTCACGTCGTATCAGGTCGCATACCACGCGGCCTTTAGAAGGAGAACCCGATACGCACAGGGGTAGACGTCACGATGACTGAAGGGCAACTCAAGAATCGTTCTGCGTCTACTTGACGGTACGAGAAAACACGCCCCACATATGGCAGGACGAGGTTGGTCTGGCACCGCACCAGACGATTGAATCATATCACATCTAACAATGAGGCATGCATGAGTAGGCCCTAGAATCCTGGGGCACTCTGGTACAACAGCGTACAATCATATACTGTTAGAAGACCGCGGGTGTCGATGAGGGAACTCCTCTTCCCCATTAGGGGACTTTGCTGGTTCCATCATCGCATGCTTCTTCAGCTCTGTCAAAGCCAAAGATTGACTTCGTCTGCTAGGTCAGCTTGAGGTTGGAACACGCATATAACGACTCACGCGAGCTGCATGAACGCCGCGACGCGTTGCATAGCCTCGATATACAAGTCGATGTCCTCGGAAACGTCTTTGATCGCTGCGTGTGAGCTGCATGATCTCAGGTCGCGACAGCCAGCTCACCTGGGGCATCTTTCAACAGGTACAATCGGCGCAATTCCTTGATCAGAGTCTTGGCGATCATGCTCCAGACCGTCACACAGAAAGAATCGGTATCAGCGTAGTCCTGCAAGTCAGCCCAATGCAGCAGGTCGCTACAGCAACATACCAAGGGAGGTAAATGCCGCATGAGGGAAACGGATCGACGCGCGCCGGCCAGAGCTTCCTTATTTTCCACTCCAGGCGCGTTGATGTCATGCAAGAAGATGTGTGTAGCCGCGAATTGATGGTGCTGTAATCAGTGACCCGCTTCTTTGTTCGCGATGCTTGTCGGGAGACGATCAATGACTTCAGGCATACAATACACGTACCAGCTTGATAGTATGCGGTGTGATAGCCGGTTCATCCGCGCCGTCGATCTGGGCGTTTCGTCTTCTGTCCACCGGAAAGATTCCGTCCACACCCATATGACTTTGCAACTGATCCAAAGCGAGTTTGGTCTCGGAGTAATCCTTCGGACATCGATACTTTGGTTGATCTAACCAGGCGGGTGGATTTGACAGTCGGGGGTTATGCGGGGATTGCATGAAGTAGGTCGACCATGCGCGAGCGTATTCGGAATCCTCTTCAGGATCGATAAATGCGAGCTTGGAAGCTCGTTCAAGGATAACGACCTGATATCAGGATCATATCAAATCCAACCTGATCATTGTCTCAAATAAGACCTACCGCTTTCATCCATCGACCGCTTCTCGTTAGCTCAAGGACCTAAGCAAATGAAGGCCAGCTTACAATGGGTGTTCGTCATCTTGCTCGAAGTACGTATGTCGGTATAGATCTCGGATCGTCAAGTCGTCGTGTTGAGTGACCGATCGCTGGTGATAAGCACGTCACCATCTTAGGACCAGAGTCAAGCACTAACAGAAGCTATATCGCCGAATGCCCGAGGGAACGGCGTGATGATGTCCGCATCTGCTATCCCGCAAGGGAAACCAGTGGCCAAAGCACCAGTTCGCTCAACAGCCAGGATACTCCAGCTACGATCAGCGTCCACGCTCCCCTACACGCTTCCGCAGACTCACAATGTCGCGATCCTTTCAGCGAGCTCTGTCGCATCTTCGGGGGGTCCAAGGAGAAACGTTTTACCCCTCAGAAACGGATCCCGTGGCGGCTCCGGCGCGTAAACGCAAGATCGAATCTGGTGCAGCCCCGTCGACAGGATCATCCGGACTGCCATCCCGCACAAGATCCAGCCCTGAGATGAGCGATCGTCTTTAGTAGTTTGGTGATACCCACCTCGTGATACCGTCCTGAACTATAGGAGTAACAACTCAACAGCATGGCGGCTCGCATGCAGTCAATCAGCCGATCAGCGTTTGAGCTCGAAACGTCAAGTGCTCGGCATGATGCCTCGAAGAAGTGTTGCTCCATTGGGGAAACTTTTGGGCTGTTCGTCATCCTTGTCGCCCACAAGTACTGTCATTAGCAATGGCCGGAGAGCTGCGGATGGGATCATACCATGGCATAGAGAAGAGCCGGTGCCGGGCGACGTTTATCTGTGAACGTCATGCGGTACCTGAAACGGGGGATCGACATTTCCAGGAACAGTCTCGAATGAGCCAGGAAACAATCCAGCCTAAAATCAGTGATGCTCCATCAGGACTGTCAAACTCACAATGATTCCCGGACCGCATCAGTCAAGCCGTCCGATTCCATTGGGATCAATGTTTTGTTCAAAGGGATGTCGCTTCCTCCGGTGTCCGTCCGTGTTCTCTGTTTTTTGGAAGCCATGCTTTGGGCTGTAGGCGACGGAGGAATCCCCTCAATGACCGTCTTTGGCGTGAACAAGAACTCTCCAAGTGTTTGAGATATGCTGTCGACGGGGTCGACAGTGACGTTGGACGCTGCATCGGGTCCATTGACGCCCTGATCCCCGTTCAGATTGGTCGACCCGTTCAAAAGACCGTGATGGGGTAGCGGCCTGCCGTATGGGTTGGGGGACTTGCTGTCCACCGTAGCGTTCAACGGCAAGCCTATCATGGCGTCCGGAGTACTCGAGCTCGAGGATGGCGAGGAACGGGATATGGACGCTTGTCGGGGCTTGTCGAAGAATTTGGCTGCAGCTGCTTTCTGTTGCGCATTGGTTTGCTCCAGAGCAGGATCATCCGGAGTACCGGCGGGTGTGTTGGGTGTGATCTGATAGTTTATGGATGTTCGATGAATGGAGGGTTGAGGGGTAGGGTAAGGATGCACAGGGATAGTCGTGGCCACAGCGCTCGGTACATGCGAGTCGAATGCGCCATGGTTGGGTTGATAATTGTTCGTTGCTGCTGGGTCGGCACGATCTGCTGTTACTTGGATTGTCGATGGAGCAGAGGTATCAAATATAGACAATGTCGATTGGGCGTGCTGTTCTCGAAAGCGGGCCAGGTAGTCCATTTGACCAGAGAATGGCGAGAATCCTTCTTGGAGAGTCATGGTGAAACTGCTCCCGGCTGTCTGAGCCGACGAATCATACGCCGAAAGGTTCTGCGTGGCGTTGACAGGCGACCCTGTGAAGTACGGAAACGGCTCGGTTTGGAAGGAGGTGGCGACGTTCGGGCCGTTCGATAGTGAGCCCGTGTTGTTGCTGCTGATTGACGACCGCGTGTCGGGTACTGGGGGAGCATACCGCAACATTGAAACGGGTATCGAGTCGCCATCTGGGACAAAGGCAACAGACTCGGTGGCTGATGACAGTTGGGGGAAGATGCCGGGCGCCATGGGAGCCGAGGGCGGCGCAGGTCCTGCTTGAGGACGAGTGAAGGGTGTGGCCGACGTGGTGTATGGTGCAGTCGTGTCTGCAGAGTTCTGCCGTATATAGTCGGAGAGTTCTGCTGCAGGGGTGTCAGCCAGAGTGTCGCGCGCCTGGTTGTTCGGGGCCAACACTCACATATTCTACTCTCCAAGGCTTTGTATTTGGCAGCTTTGGGCGGGGGGGCGTATTCGCATTCTTTCGAGTATTTGATACAGCTGGAACATTTCGGTCTCTCCCCCGTGCATTTCTGGGTATAAGCGCAGGGAGTAGCCCACACGAGGTGCGTACCAGTTTCCGACGACGACAGAAACCGCATGCCCTAGTCGTTAGTGGGGATGGTCAAGGCGAGACTGTAGGGGACACTCACATTCCTCGCTTCAAGTTGGGCGCAGATCCGTCATGGTCGCCTACACCTAATCAGTATGTTCCCATTGCAGATGGCATATCACTCACCGTGCCCCGCAGACAAGCTGGAAGGGCCAGTGCCAGCAGCAGCTCCATGTGCTCTGCAAGTCAGTATCGATATTGCTGTGTAGAGAAAGCCCGAGCCTCGGGGAAACTCACACTCGTGGTTGACCAGACAGGTCGGCACCTGACGTGTCAGCTCCAACATCTCGAAGCGTAAAGGGCCACCGCGATGAGGACATGCCAGCGAGGCTGACTCATGATTTCAAAACGTGGAAACCGCTGACGCACCGTTTGGCACAGTGCCATCCGCATGAGGTTGGAACGCCGTCGCGCCTGGTACGGATGCTTGTCTGGGTTGACCGTTTGGTGCGAAGAACATCTCGTTGCCCGCGCTGTTCTCGCCTATGCCATTCTGCGCGAGATTTTGATCCTGCAAGGTCCAGGTGGGCTGTGCGGTGGCCGAGGTGTCTAGGAAAGCTGCAGGATCGACTTGCCAGGTTGGTTGGGACATGCTGGGCCGAGTGGGGCCTCGCGGGTCCTCGCGGGTCCACTGGACTGGCTGGCTGGGGTGGAGGGGTGATAAGGAGGGATGAACGACGTGAAGCGGTGAGGGATGGGCTGAATTCGGCGGTGAGTTTATGCCGGTTTGCCGCGGCTGGTATGAATAATGCGAGATGCGGTGCGGGTCACGACGGGAACAAGGTTGATCACCAGTGTTGATGGTTGATGACAATAGATGATCAAGAGGTCTGATTGGTGTTGTATCTATCCCGGCCCGCCGTGAAATATATGTATCATGGGTCTCCTCATGGAAAGATGGAGGGAGGGAGGGGGGAGCGGGAGAGCAAAAGTGGAGAGAGTGAGGATGAGATTGTCGGATTACATTCATCCTTTTCCACTCTACCACCCAGCTCGGCACTCGGTGTACCACCCACTCGGACTCGTACTACAAAAACAAAAACTGGTGCCTGAACCCCCCCCCCCCCCCCCCTCCCCCCCCTCGAGTCTTGCATGGGCGGATCCGGGATCCATACCTCGCTCGCTCGCTCCATATCACGAACACGGACCACGTCCCCCTCATGCATGCATGCATCATCACCTAAAGTTCCCCTGAACCCCCATGAACTCACTAGACCCTCGGGCAGATCGGCAAAGATCTGATCTGATATCCCCTCGCTGCCCCATTCGTTCCAGAACGAATTCGTCACGATGACCGAGGTGAAGACGTGTGTGTCTCGTGGTCGGGATGCCGAGGCAAAGTCAGAGTCGGGCATGGCGGCGGCGGGATCACCGCGGCCAGTATTATCTTGGCTGGGCCCATTTCCCACTCTCAGCTAAACTTCGAGATCGCATCCCCCACCAACCCACCTCCCCCCCCTTCATGCGCCCACGCCCTCTGCCACAGACATATGACGCCAAAGGCGTTCGCTCATAAGATAACATAACATGCCACTCTACATACCACTGCACATGACCATGATCGCATCGTTGGTCCGCACTTGCCGCGCGAGTCGATCCGACTGGGATAACAGGTAATCCATACGTTTGGCCCCTCCCCGTCGATCGATTGAAACGCGGTTCCTGATAAACTTTTTCCACTGGGCCTGAGCAGGTGCACTCGTCACTTACGACATCTCTTTCACGTCCCCCTCACCTGGCCAGCTGCCTGCTGCTTATCTCACCCCTCAACCTACACCCCTCGCCGATCATGGGCGTTAGAGGGCTGCAAGCATTCCTGAAAGAGAACAGGCAGTCGCTCTGTGACTCGGTCCATTTCCCTTCGACGCGAGAAGGCTCGTCAGCAGCGCCGGATCGAACGCCCATTGTCGTTGATGCTTGGGGGTGGGTTTGCGTCGACAAGCGCTCTGCTTGGACCACAGGGCTGATGTCCTCAGAATCATATACCAGCTGTACCTCGACAGCCTGCCGTGGTGCTCGGGAGGAGAATACCTACGCTTCTATCGATTAGTCAGAAGGCTCATCGAGGCGTGGAGAAAAGTCGGTCTCGAACCGACCTTTGTGTTTGATGGTAAAGCCTGGTCTCCACCTCTGCCTTCGTATCCACTCACAGTCAGGCTCAGCGCCCTCTGAGAAACACGACACCCTGCTGGGGCGGATTCGACAGCAGTACAAAACGTCGCTGCTCTTCCACACAACCTCCATATCGTCTCGCTCTTCCCCGTCCTTCTCCCGTTCCTCAACCATCCTCCCGCCGTTCACCTCCCAAACGTTCATCCACGCCCTCCATTCCCTAAAGGTCTCGACGTATTTCGCGCCCATCGGCGAGGCCGACGGTATATGCGTGACCCTTGCCAACCAGCTGGGCGGGTATGTCCTCGGTCTCGACTCTGACTTTCTCATCCTCGTGTCCTCGCCCAATGCCTCGCAAGTCAAAGGTTACTGCCCGTTGGACATGTTCATGTGGATCCAGGGGGCTACGAGCCAAACTGCGATAGATACGGCTGCGTCAGAAGCTCCTGACGGGTGGAGCGAATGGTCTCAGGCCAAACCGAGACGGTCTCCGGCGCCTACCCGGCAATCGTCATTCCTCCCTCCTGCTCACTACACCTCGCCCACCCTCGTCCTCACGTCCATCTCTCCCTCAGCTCTGCGATCTCGGTTCAGGCTCCCAGCGTCGGTCTTGCCCCTCCTGGCAAGCCTGGTCGGGAACGATTACACTCCCTCGCATTTCACCGAGACAATCTTTGAAAACAGCCTCTCGGTGGTCCAGCGGATTGAAAAGGTTGCCAGAGTCTTGCGAGAAACGGTGTTTGGACCAGCTGCTCGCGCTGGGACGACCGCAGGCGATCAAGCTGTTGACATGGTGCAAAAAGTGATACGCAAACTCGCCGTGCGGGGCACTGTAAGCGACTCTCACCTCCAAGAGATGGTCGACGCAATCATCGAGTCGACATTCCAGTACATCCTACCGAGTGTTCCCGACCATCCGTCTACCTACCCGTTTACGCAGACTCCGCGCATGGCAGACTGGAACGACCAGATGGACGAGGACCATCTCGCAGCTATCGAGAGGGCCAAGGAGGGGTATGCGATCCTACAGCGAAAAGGGATGGCACCGTCTTTGACACATTCCTATCTCTATCCCGGACGCGTGTACATCTGGCCCATCCTGGAAGACCCTTCGGGACCTTCGCTGCGGGCGTCGGACCGCTTGAGAGGAGTGCGGCGAGAGGCATGGACGGTACTGGAACAGGGCTGTGGCGGGTTGTGCTGGCCCGAGCCGACCGAGGAGGAAGTGCGAGCATTGCGAGAGGACAAGGAGCTGCAAGAGCTCCTTGGGGTCGTAGAGGAGATCGAGGCGACGACCAACGAGGACGAAGACGCGGAGGATGATACTGACGCTAGTGAGGACGACGCGTCGCCAGCCTCGAGCCAGACAGCCAGCCCAAGCGCAGAAGTCACCCTCGTAGACGGCATCAGCGAGGATGGAGCCGAAACAGAAAACCCGGTAGATCAGCTGAGAGCGGTTCGTCCACGAGTAATTGTCGAGCACGTTCGGCAAGGCTCTTCTCAGCGCATCGTGGAGACCACCGTCCCTCTGCCTCCAGTGCCAGCGGTACCGCCCATGCCTCCTTGTTTGGGCCCTCTCGAGACCCGTCTCGAGCGATATCTCGAGACTCTGTCGTCTGACACCCCCAAGTCGTCAACCTTGCCCGCCAGACTCCACCCCTTGATCGCCATCACCCGGTGCACGATCCTCGAGATCTCGGATCGGAGCGGATCTCGCCCAGACCCGAAATTACGAGGCCACGAGGTGTCTGCGATTCTCAAGATGGGCCTCGGTATGCTCGCCGGCTGGGAGAAGGAGGAACGGACCGGCAAGTTCCGAAAAGATGTGGACGAAGGCGCGTGGCCGCAATTGGGCGTCCGGCAGTCTTCCATCGTTGCTCAAGTCGGCGCAGTGATGATCGAGGGACTGTTGCTCGCTCAGTCGCTGCTACTCACTCCCGAGGCGGGCCATGACGATCCGGCCAGCGGTCCAAGCGAGGAAAAGAGGGAAGAGGACCTTGATACGAGGCTCACGCACCTCACGCCTTTCATGTTCTTCTCTGGGGTCGCGCTGCACCACCTTTTGTCCCATTCTGACCCCCCCTCCAGCACCGGCTGGCGCTGGGGCGAACCCCAGGACGAGCTACTGGCACAGTGTATTGAAGCTGCGATGGAAGGGCTCGAAGAGGCAGTCGTTGGCTGGACCAATGGAGTCGAGCAGCCCGCTCCTGCCCCGCCTGCCCTGGCGCAAACAAAACGAGAGAAGAAGGACAAGAAGAAGAAGAAGAGCAATGCGGGGTCGGCGAGTCAAATGGCCGGGTCTCGGTTCGATCTGCTAAACAGTCTGGAGGATTGAACATGTCCGTGATGATGACGACGACGACACTCGCACGGAAACCCCGTGGAGCAAGTCCCCGCCCTCATGTAGCGCTATACCACCATTATTTTCTACGTCTTCTTTCCCGACATTATTTTATGTATCAGCCCCGCGAGGCATCTCATCATAATGCATACACAGAGCTCAGCTCGGCTTGCTCAGTCCCGCCTCCTCGGTTTGCGCGTACAAATGTCCGTCGTCGTGAACTTCTCACCCAAAGATGCTTTTCCGCTCATTCGTCACTCTTTGCGACACACTCTACCCTGTCCTCCCAGCGTGATACTGCGGCGCGGGGAATGCCGTGTGCTCTTGTCCCTGCGCATGCGCATGTGCTTGCGCCTGGTCGTACTCGTACTGGTGTGGTCCGCCATATTGTGGCTGGCCGGGGTACTCTTGTCCGTATCTCTGCTCGTAGGCCCCGGCCCGGTCGTAGCCCTCGTGAGTGTTCGGGTAGGCATGGGAGCCCTCGGCGTACGCATCGTCATACCGCCCTCCATCGTGCTGGCCGCCGTGCTCGCTGTAGTACTGCGGTGCATCGCCATACACCCCCTGCCCGCTGGGACCTTGCTGTCGAGCATCGTAATGCTCGTCCTTCAACGACTCCATACTGGGTCGAGCGTCCCATGCGTCATCGCGCAGACCACTGGGACCGGGGGCAGAGTACACAGAGTTCGGGTTGTATCGCGAAGAACGAAGAACAGACATGGTGAACGCCTCGGGGTTTTCAGAGTAAACAGAGTGGTAGAGCTTGTGGTCGGACACCTGGGAGACTGAGTATGTTCGCGTCAAGCTGGTAGCGTAAGCTATGTCTCGAACCGTGAGAGCGCGGTGAAGACCGTCCAGGAGGTATCAGCTCACAAGATAAAGTATACTTGGACAATGAGCAGAATGAGCCATAAACCCCCCATGATGCCGACTTGGGCCCAAACGAGCGGAGGGCAGATCTTCTCCGCCTGCGTCGTCAACGTCTCGTTGGACGCCGACGCAAACTGGCTCGCGGCGGTCGAGTTGGCCGAGGGAGAGTAAAAGTCAGTCTGGGGTTAGTGGTCTCCCTTTGGCACATAGATCATCTCGGCAAGAGGAAACCCACAGCGCAGTCGGACACCGCTGTATTGTGTTTCGTAGCGGACACGATGATCAAAGCAGCCGCGACGCTGAACGCGGCTGTGATGGCCAAGGCATTCGCCCACGCGTACGCTTTGAATGTCGACGTTTTCTCCTGTCCCATTAGGCTCGATGCTCGACGAAGAGTCCAATGGCACGAAGGGGTTTGCTAAAGGGCGCTGGCAAGGGACGACCACGTACGCGTAACACCCCGATCCAGCCTACAGGTTGGCAGATGGCTACGGCGAAGCATGTCACAGCGAAGATGTAGCTCGCGAAACTGGGGAAACTTGCCCCGACAACTGCGAGTTTAGTACGATGCCATGTGGGCGATGTATCACATACCGCTTGGCGCCGCTATGGCCGTGATTCCAATGCCAAGCGAGACGAGCTGGGGATCAGCATTCCCGAACGCCTTACCAGAGTGCTCTGGCATGGCAGCCACAGCCCCTCGATGACTACCACTCTGTTCGGTCTCGAAACTCACGCCTTGCTCGAATATGATCGAGTAAATCCCAAAATTGACCAGCGGGACGGCTGATCATCAGCTCGATCATCCTTTACACCCGGGCCGACCCGCCATGATGGGTTGAGCAGCCAATCAGACGTACCACAACAACAATAACGAGGGTCAATGAGACCTGTCGGCGCTACTTTCACCATGTTTGGAGGGAATTGTGCAAGTGAGAGAGTTGTGGGTGACAGGGCGAATGGAGGGTGAAAAGGCGAGCAGGCTGGGGGAGTGGTGGACTTGGCAAAACACTCGTGAAAACGGATTCGATGCGCGCGATGACGACCTCTACACTGGATGACGGCTCTAGAGTTGTTGGACAATGAGACGACGCGGGGATGATATGTGAGCGAGGAGGAATGAAACGATTCCAGCGTTCTTTGTCAATACGCGATGGTTCTTTGGACGCGCGGTCGAGCGGTGAGTTTTGAAGCGGTGCACTTGCTCTGTCACCAGCAGTACCACGTGGCACAATAGGTGTACTCGTAAAGACTCGTCGGATGACTGAAGCAGTGTCTAGAGCTGCGGAAGGATTATCGAGGTCCACTAGAACAGTACATAGCCAAGCGAGATGCATACACAAATCAAAAACCGAAGACATAAGTGACCTAGCAATCCTTTCCCGTTAGACGATATCCCACAACTCTTCCTGACAGTCAGTTGCGCTCATCGTACGGGTGCCGCGGCATGACTTGGATGACAAGTCGGAGTAATGGCACAAGCCGCAGGGTTAAAGAGACACGCACCATAGCACAGCAGAACTTTCCACAAGCGACCGACGCGGATAGCGAGTAGTCACTGATGGAGATTTTCTGGTCGACAAATTGGTCCGCAAAGGTGTCCTCTCTGCCAGTCAGCTAATCTCTCTACCACTATACCTCCGACGCACCCTCGGGCCATGGCACCGACGAAGACGGCGATGGAGTGGGTCTCGGGGAGAGTGGGGAGGAACTGGGATAATCGGATAGTCGGCGCGTCAGCGGAGAGGGCTGTAGAGTGAGCTGATGTACCGAGACAACGCCGAATAGTGCTCACTGAGCTTGATCGTGTTGGTCGGGAAGTGGTCGGTGATGGGGTTCTGCTCGTTAGAGATGATGGCGAATGAAGGCGTCACCCCAAGCGAACAGAAACGACGCACCTTGATCACCCGGAGAAGCTTTTCAGATCCCTGGACACCTCTTATACTCAACTTGTGCAAGAGTTGGACTACAGTCAGCGACCACTCCATACGTGCAGTGACAGAAGGAAGGGGATGCAACGTACCCATGAGACCCGAGAATCGCTTGAAAGTTCGCGGGATTCGGACGCTCGGGTTGACCTCGATCAAGGTGCCTCGGGCAGTGTGGATGTAGACTTGCAACAAACCCGCCTTGTTCAAGGGCGAGTCGAGCAACGTGAGCAGGCACTGGGAGTCAGTAACGAGCGCATAGTAGGCACAGCATGCTCGACGATGGAGCTGTGAGATCTGGCCTCTCCGACTCACTTGGTGGGTGATATCCGGTCGAGCGTCCGCGATATCCCTTCCGGTCTTTGCCAGGATACCCTGGTGGTCGTCACAGTTGAGCAGGGCGTACTTCGCCTCTTTGCCCTGCGAGTTCTTGCCTCCAGATCCAGAAGACACACGGTAAGCCTCCAGACATGCCTGGATAATCAGCGCTGCACCTCAGGTACCACCGAACCACAACCCTGATGCTTCCATCTTGCCTCTTCCCTCGAGCTGCCCAGTGCTTCGGGCGGCATGCAGCATGATCTAGAAGATGAACCCACCTGGGATAAAACGACAATCAACCGTCTAGTGTTCTCCTTCTCCTCTGCAGATTTTGGGACGCTAGCCTGGACAGGAGCCATGTTGCCGGTCACACCCGGTCTCCTCGAGTTGGGCAACGGTCTGGTGACTCGCGAATTCGCAATAGCAGCAGCCATCACTGACGAGGTAGACGATTCCCCATTGGCCTCGCCATCCATTTCCACATCTTTGTTGTCCTGAGCGGCGGTAGATGAGCCGGGAAGAGGGCGGGAAGGGTTGAAGACGGGCGCGGCGGCGGACATCTTTGATGCCTTGGCCGAAGGCGCCGGAGCGGTCGAAGACGAAGCACGTCGTTTGGGCGGGGTCGATGCGCGTGTGGTCATGGTTTCAGAGCTGGTGACAAGTGAGTCGAGTGGAGAAGTAAAGGATAGATTGGTTGGATGATAATGAAAAGGGTGTGTCTGGCGGAAATTTCAGAATTCACCCATGCGAGGCGAGGCGGTCACGATTTCAATCCTAAGACCCTGAGTGACAAATGCTACACACCCACACGCACACCACACCGTACACCACTCTCATTTCAGGTCGTATCACCATCTTGTCAGGGCATGCTGCATAGATGGACAGTCGAAGAGGAAGCAGATGCGACGAGCAGACTCAAGCAGTGATCCAGACATGTTTTACAAAGCATAAGAAACCATCCATGCTCATCATCAAACTACCAGACCAAACACCACCGCTTAAGCAGAGTGGAGGATCTCCAAGAACTCCTTGCCAGCGGCGGCAGGGGCAGACTTCTTGACGGATCCCTTGGCCTTTCGCTCCTGTCGGAGGAGCTCTTGTCGGCGGAGGGTCTTGGCGTAAGGGTTGAGTCGGAAGAGAACAGCCTTGTTTCGGAGGGGGTTCTTCTTCTGGGTGAAGGGTCCTGCAAAAGTCAGCTCGTGTAGGTGAAGGAAGTCCGTTAAAACGCACGCTTCTGGGTGGCGGGGCCAGCGGCTCGGACAACAGACTGGATCTCGTCAGAGTTGATGAGTCGGGTGACGTCGGAGGTGGAGATCTTGGCGGTGGGGAGGTTGAAGCCAGACTTCTTCTCGTAGACACCGTCGAGGGCGGCGATGGCGGACTCGGTCCAGATGATGAATCGACCGACGTGTCCTCCGGGGGCGAGCTGGAGGAGGTTGAGCTTGTCAACGGGGCAGGTCTCGACACCGGGAACGTTCTTGAAGGCTCGGACGATACCCTCGTCCTTCTCGTAGACAACGAGGGGACCTCGTCGTTGTCTGTATCGCCTGTTCCTCATCTTTCCCTTTCCAGCTCGGACCTTTCGGGAGTCGGCAACCTTGGCGACGTCGGCGTAAGCGCTCAAAGTCTTGAGCAACTCGACGGCAGCCTTGGTCTTGGTGGTGGACTCGACACCGGAGGCGATGACGAGGGGGACCTCCTGGATCTGCTCGATTCGGTGTCCTCGGGCGAGAACGAGGGAAGGGAGGGCAGAGGCAGCGATGGCGGAAGCGACGGCGTATCGCTTTTGGTTCTGGTTGACCTTGACGTGCCACTTTCGCCAAGTCTTGGTGGGGGCGAACATTCGACCACCTCGGCACATGTTACCGAAGGCGGCTTGACCGGATCGCTGGGTTCCTCCACCACCGACACGGGGGATACGGGCGACGGCTCGACCAGTACCCCAGGACTCGGCAGAGGTCTGGTGACCGGCGTTCTCGGCGACGGCGTAGGCCTGTCGTCGGTTCTTGGCGACCGACTCTGGGGAATGTCAGTTGCTGTTTCTGGGCACGGTGAGGTGGTTCGTCGGCGGAGTTTCGAGCGTCCACACCTCCTCCTATCCGCAATTCCTCAAAACATCGATAATTTCCTCCAAAAGTTTCCTCCTCTCCAGACTCCACCTCTGCCTCATTTGCCCAATCGCGCCTCCTTCCCAGTCCGATCCTGACCTCGCATCCTCCATAGTAGCACCTCAACGAAAGAACTCGACTCACTGTGGACCTGTTGGACAACGTCCAATCGGATGGGGGCCGTGAAGACGGCAGGGAGGGGCAAAGAGCCGGAAGACTCTCCCTGGGCGGACCAGACGGTAACGGTGGGTCGAGCGGCCATTTTCTGTCTTGTCAATGGGAGTGTATCGGAGAGAGGGATATGAGGTGGACCTACAAAGACGGGGTACTTGAAGGATGGAGACGTTCAAGGCTGCCCAAAAGTGTGAGGACGGTAGCGAGCGGTCGCGAGGGGAAGGGAGGGGACAGAGAGCGTACAGGAGTGGGATCCCAAATTTCGGCGTTTGGTAATCATTTCATCGGGGTTATACAAAGTTGAATGTGGCACTCTACGCCTGCTGCGGAATCAAATCAGTCCCAGCCTGTCCTTCCACTCGGTGATCGCCGCATTCTGGGGTCTCCCCACGCTCCTCGGCGTCCCCCTTTCGCGTCTCTCGCTCGCCACGACGTGGCATAGCATCCCACTCGCCTTGGCTCGCTGCGGTGACCGTCCAAGGACTCTGTCTCTCGCAGCTCGACTCTTGCATCCTCTCTCAACCAAACCAAAAGGAGAGACTGTCAGAGGTATCATCCGCTCATCCCTTCTGCTCTCCAACGGCTGAACGGTGAACGGTTATCGCACCAGTCACATCCCCCATCGCGTCTCCAAATGCAAAGGTCAACCCACACCACCTCGTCATCCTCCGTCGCTTCGTCCGCTCAGACCGCTTTACGTCGACACCTCCGTCAAAGCACCCAAACAAACAACGAGTCCCTGTACACAAACGACGATACAGACGATATCGCAGACCCTCGTCCTTGGGAGTCGCGACCTCCACCGAATACCTACGGGTCACGACGGGATCCGACCCACGTTCTGCATCCGAGCTTGAGTACTCCGGGCTTCGAAGACAAAGACCTGCCAATCTACGGGGAGAAGATGGAAACAAGAAGGAGGTATGGCGACAAGGAAGAGGTGCTGGCTAGGGAGGAGGATGAGAAGAGGGGATTGATCCATGATGATCAAGGCAAGTGGAGTGGGAAAGGATATGGAGCGGGTCCTGGGTTGGGCGGGAAGAGGGGACTGCCACCAAAGCAAAGACTAGAGGGATGGGTAGGTGATTAACCGTATCACTCGGAGCATCCAAGCTGACACACGAAGCGAGGCGTGTATGCAGAGTTCGAGGACCCAATATGGGCGCTAATCTACACCATCCTGGCCATGATCACCCGTTTCTGGAGAATAGGCGCAGCTAACTATGTCGTCTGGGACGAAGTGAGCCTTGCTTCAGGCTTGTCTCTCTGTGCTGACAACCAGGCGCACTTTGGCAAATTCGGCTCCCACTACATCAACCGCGATTTCTACTTTGACGTCCACCCGCCTTTGGGCAAAATGCTCGTCGGTCTTACCGGTCTTCTCTCAGGTTACAATGGGGGCTTTGAGTTCAAGTCGGGTAACGAATACCCCTCGGACGTGCCTTACACCGCCATGAGGATCATGCTGGCGAGCTTCGGAGTCGCCCTGGTGCCGCTTGCTTGGTGGACTGCAGGAGAGCTCGGCTGGTCAAAGTTCACCCGTCATTGGGTCACCCTCTGCGTCCTTTGCGGTGAGTTAACCCTCGAAGCGGACCCGAGACGAGCTGAGTGTAGATATCGGATGGCTCTGTATCTCCCGGTTCATCCTTCTCGACTCTATGCTGTTGTTCTTCACCTTCACCACCACGCTCGGACTCGTCAAGTTCCATAACCAGCGACACGAGTGAGTTCGAGCGGAGAGCTGTGCCGAAGTGGATTTTGCTGATGTCAGTCCGTTCGGAGACGACTGGTGGATTTGGCTGGTCTTCACGGGCTGGTCGATTGGCTGTGTCTGCAGCGTGAAGTGGGTCGGGCAATTCGTCACCGCTCTCGTGGGCCTTTACACCATTGAAGATCTCTGGGAGAAATTCGGGGACTTGCGAATGCCAGTGGTGAGTCGGCTGCTTTTCACCCCGATCCAAACTCATTGCCAGCGGACATACATCAAACATTGGATCGCCCGAATAGCGTGTCTGATCGTCTTGCCTTTTGTCATCTACGCTGCTTGCTTCAAGATCCACTTCCTCATCCTCAACCGATCCGGCCCGGGAGATGCGCAAATGTCTTCGCTATTCCAAGCCCATCTCAAAGGGAACGATTTCGCCGATTCACCGCTTGAAGTCGCCTTCGGCTCGAAACTCACGCTGAAAAACTACGGCTATGGAGGTGGCCTGCTCCATTCGCATGTCCAGACCTACCCCGTTGGGTCCTTGCAGCAACAGGTCACCTGTTACCACTACAAAGACGACAACAACCACTGGGTCGTCACTCCGAAATGGGAGGAAAACCCGGTCGACCCTGACGGACCGATCCGGTACTTGCAGAACGGTGACGTGATCAGGCTGGTCCACGCGGCCACGGGGCGCAACTTGCACTCCCACCCCATCGCCGCGCCCGTGACGAAGGAGAACTGGGAGGTGGCCGGCTACGGCAACCTCACCATTGGCGACGAGAACGATTACTGGCAGGTCGAGGTGGTTGACGACACACACCGATCGAAGCGAGATGCGCAGGACGGACGGATCCATTCCTTGACGACGCGTATGAGATTGCGACACATCGAGTTGAACTGTTACCTCAAAGCTGCGAATGTCCCTCTCCCGCAATGGGGTTTCAAGCAGGTCGAAGTGACTTGCACGAAAGAGAACAACCCGAAGGACGTCCATACGTACTGGAACGTCGAATCGCACTGGAATGAGCGATGTGAGTTGTCATTCGTGTCTGTCGCATTGAGCTCACTAGTAGTGCCCTCTGGCAACGTCAAGTACTACAAATCACCATTTTGGCGAGACTTTATCCATCTCAACGTCGCTATGTGGACCTCGAACAACGCTCTGGTCCCTGACCCCGACAAGGAGGACATCTTGGCATCAAAACCCCTCGACTGGCCATTCCTGCGACTGGGTCTGAGAATGTGCGGTTGGGGAGACAACCAGATCAAGTTCTACCTTCTCGGTACACCAATCATCTGGTGGGGTTCGACCATCGCGCTAGGCGTAGGAGCGGTGATCGTCTTCTGGTACATTGCCAGGATGCAGCGACAGTACCGTGACTGGAAGGAAGGGGAGTGGGAGCAGTGGTTGTGGGTTGCTAAGTTGGCGTTTGGTGGGTGGGCGTTGCATTTTTGTAAGTGATCTGTGGCGTATCGGGAGCATTGAGCTGATGGACAGTGCCGTTCTTGATCATGGGCCGTGTCACCTACCTGCACCACTATGTGAGCACATTGCATCCATGGCTGTGTATCAAGAACTAACCTCAGCTTCCCACCCTGTGGTTCGCCGTCTTGATGTTTGGTCACGTCCTCGACCACATCTTCTTCTCGTCAAAGCGATCCCACACAAGCCAGCTGGCTTGGTTTGTGTTCTGGACGGGCGCGGTAGTCTTGTCGTTCTGGTGGTTCAAAGATCTGGCTCTGGGAGTGCATGGGCCCATCAACGATCACAAGGGCTGGCAATGGCGCAGTACCTGGAATGTGCGTGAAATATGACGCCTCGGATGGTGATGAAAGCTAACCTGTGCAGATGTACACCTAGAGACGAAGAGGAGAATGAAGAGTACGAACATCATGACTCATTACATTTGCATAAAAGTCGACCCAAACAGACCCTGAGACCGATGCAATCTGTCTTCACAAAAGCTTATCATCTTCTGACCCACATCTCGTAGCGGTATCTCACTCCCTTCTCCTCGATGTCCCCTTGAGCTACCGGCCACCCGACCCATTCCGAGAGCTCCTCGTGGCTGGCGAGTCGCCAGAGATCTGTTTGGGTGGAAAAGTCGTGTAGAAACGTATCGCACTCAAAGTCGGTCGTGACGCGGGTGAGGAGGACTCTGTCGACGAGCGGCGGGGAAGCTTGCAGGGCGAGATTGTACAGCTGTGCCCCGCCGATCAAGAACGCTCGGTGGACCTTGTCACGTTCTAGCGCTGCGAGCGCGTCGTCGAGCGATGAATGTGACGAGGTCAAAGGCTCGTCATGCCTTGTGATGAGCTTGGGTTTCTCGGACATTCCGTTCGACTCACAGCTGTACGCCCTGTCGCGAGATGACGAGGTTGCGACGATCTTTGAGTGGTCTGAATTTAGGCGGAATGGACTCCCACGTCTTGCGACCCATGATCACTGCGTTGCGCTTGTCATCTGAAGATGATTCGCCGGTGGTGACTATCTGGAGTTGGTCTCAGCCTTCCCAATATACCGCCTCGCACGTAGGGAGGGTGGGGGAGTGGTTGGGTGGTTGGCTTACCCCGTGCAAAGTACTTCATCTCGTTTGGGAGTCGCCATGGTAGAGTTCCATTGAGGCCGATACCATTGGACAATGTCGCGGCGACGATGGCTGTTACGCTGGTGTTGGCGGGCATGATTGGTGTGGTACAGTCTCCATATACATGACCGCTATGAAATGTCTAACCCTCAGGCGCGTCGAGCGCGTCGGGGTGAGCGACGAGTGGAAGATGGGGAAGGTGGATTTAAAAGGGGGGGATGAGTTAAAGAACCGTCTTGTGCGTCATCACCACCCACCACTACCAGCAGCGGGCGACGGTCGAGCTAATCTCCATCTACGACATTGCTTCAACAACCTCCACGCTCCGTTCGTCTATCATGCCGGTACGTGAGGAGGCGCAGCGCAGCCGACGTGTCGTACAACTGACCTCAACCCAGGCATATCACTCTTCCTTCAACGACGACACGTCCGTGAGACAGGTCGGCAACATGGCCTTGTTGCCTATCAACACAAAGATCCGTGGACCAGCTCCTATCGCTGGTATGTCTGTTCATCTTTCCCGACAGGCGATGACAACCACAAAGGACTAACACACAGCCGATCCGTCTCAACCTGACATTATCGAGGAGAGCTTGGATCTGTACGTGCCAAACGACATGACTACGTTGCACCGCACTCACACGTAGGTTCCGTGCCAACTGCCTCTTCCGCAACTTTGAGATCAAAGGTGAGTCGATGAGAGACAAGAACAATTTCTACGAGGACATACCTCGATGGTCTACGGGAGACGCTCACACCCAGGTCCCGCCGATCGACTCATGATCTACCTCATCCTCTTCATCTCCGAATGCCTCACCAAGCTTGCTCCTACCCCCGGGCGTCCGTCTCCCGGCTACCAAGACGCCGTGAAACAACTGTCCACCCTCGCCGTTGACAACTTTGCTCTGCCTGGAGACGCGGGCTTCCCCTTGAACAGCCTGTACCACCCCCCGGCCTCGAAGGCTGACGCGGGTGAGTCTCGTCCCGTGGACCCATATGATCGTGTGGGTTGGAAACTGACAAACAGACGCGCTGCGATCGTATCTGACTCAAACGAGACAGGAGGTCGCGCTGAGACTGGCTGATCGGCTGTATGCGCCGGAACATATCCTTGGGCCGGATGGACAACCCACGGGACAGATGGGCCCGCGAGCGGCAAAGCCGAGTAAATGGTGGATGAGCTTCCAGAAGAGAAGGTAAGTTAGGATCTGATCTCCCCTTTTGTTGTGGCTTGGGCCGAAGCGCTGTGTCTCGACCCCCATTCGTCACCACCTCTGCCTGTTCATGGGGATTGCGCCTAACGCCAGGTTCATGGGACGTACCCTCGGCCCGGCATAAGTCGTGCTCGAGCCATAATCCAGCCGGCACGTTTTGCATGTCGGACGAATGCGGCCGAACGAGACATCCGATCAAAGTGGAGGGTGGAGAGGAAAAGGGAGATCGTGTACAAAGGACCGCGCTGTTAAGACGCTAGAACATGCGATGGGGAAATGCCACCCGTTGTCTTCAACACTCCTTATCCCCTCCATACAGCTATGGGGGTGGTGCAAGTGTCGCGGTCGATCTCTATCGTGAAAGGGGAGAGGAGGCGAGGGGGGGTATATAGTGGCGGCTCACCCCTCCTGCCCTCGCCCCCCTCTTTGACCATCTACTCACCTTACCACAACTGACCTTTACCTTGCTCACCTCAACCCCATACCCACCTCTCGTAAACCCCAACCATTAAGCCCCAAATGTCAATCTTTCCCTCCTCATCCGTTCGCACTCCCGCAGAGCCGCCCATCATCACCATCGAACCCGCGACCCTCGTCTTCCCTTTGAGTCCACCCTTGACCCCCGCCGAGCCGACCACACCGAGTTCCCCGAAGGCAATCTCGTCCACGCTTCCGCCTCCGCCTACGCCTCCTGCTCCACTGCCGACCTTTGACGACTCGCATCACTCGCTTCACTATCCGCTCACCCGGCACTTGGGGCTCATGCACCCCAATACCCCTAAAGACGTGATCAACTTCGTCGCCACCCGTCTGTTGTCCCGCGACAAGCCGCACGGCTACGAAGGTGACTGGGCACCCATCTGGGAAGGATGCGGTGACCTGTCCACTGCTGGGGTGGACATGGAGGCAGGGAAGGGGTGCAAGAGGAAGGAAGGGGCGGGGAAGGAGAGGGATCGGAAGTTGGAAGAGATGTATCAAGTCGCAAGGGACAGCTTCAAGCTGTTGGAGCTCAAGAGTCCCGGCGTGAGCAAGCTGTAGCTGTAGATGATGATGCATACTTGTGGGAGAAGGCAGTGGGCAGGAGAGTAGGTTCAATGAGGATTTTGAGATCGCACAACCTGCGTCAGATCTCAGAGGTGCGCGATATTAAACGGAAATGACTTGACGATTCAGCTCTACATGTGAGGTATGCTTAGTGTATACAATGCGCCGAGACCTTTGACATCACCCTTCACACGACACCACATGGACACTAGACATCCACTGGTAACCGTGGAAACAGTCACTCGGACCCAGGTTGTCTTGCTCTCACCGCCCTCACCTTTCTGTGTGTCATCCGCAGCGCTACCCTAGAGCCGGCGACAGGGATGTGACTCGACATGAAGCTGAAGATGAACGGCTACCTTAGCCGCCTCGAGCGAGAGCTCGACCAGTAGCTCGCCGGCCGTTCTGATACGTACCTGCCCGAGAGGGCTCACGTTGTGCTCGCCACCAACAATGGACGGTCCAAGTGGTCAAGCATCGTCTTCTTTACCCCATCATGTACGAACAGTGAGCTACTTTGTGCCTTGTCGATAGCTGCCTTATAAGGGGCTCCTCGTGACCTTCACCGCCACTCCACGCCATGCATGATGGGATCTCGCTACGTGTATATGCGATTCAGCCGTCCACGCCACATCAAACTCTCAAGCTACCTCGTACATTCAGAAACGTGCAGCGTTCATGGGGCCGTGGAACTCTCGCTGCCGGGGGTCTCTCGCCTCTTCTCGGCTAGACGCAAGCCTGATTTCGTGCGTCGCCCGTGACCTCCCCTCTTTTGGAGAGACTTTTGAGCAACGCTCCGTCTTTGAGGTCGTGTGAGCCTCCAATGGTCAAGTCCCGGAGGACCAGATATGAGGATCGTCCGGTCCCCAATTCTCGAAAGATAATGCGTGAGGTTTGAACCCAGTTCGCTCTCTTGGCGTCCGGAATGCTCGTTGAATTTCTCTGGTTCCATTCTCCTGATGCGGCCGACGGGTATGGATGTGCCCCTTGAAGTGCGCGATGTCTGAGCCGAGCTCGTCTTCCCGCTGGAGCTGAGCACGGGGAGGGTTTTGGAGGGGCCCATGGACCCGGTGCTGCTTGTGGTACTCATTCCAAAAAGAGATCAAATTGGTGATTGAAGCCAAAGGGGTGAGATACGTGGTGATTGCCGTGGCAAGGGCTGCTCATCGTCCTTTAAATACCCTGGCAGTCAGCCAGCAGGCTGACTCAGTGGATTCCCCAGGAGAGACCTCCTTTGACCGTGTAGACCACTGCGATGAAAGGATGATAGATGAGCTGATATGGCGTGCTTGTAGAGAGATCCCCAGAATGTTCCACTCCTACTTTGGGGGGATTGCGTGATCAAATTTGAGCGGAGTGTGAGAAGCGAATGAGGAGGAATGGATGGAGCTCTCAGTGATGAGGCAGTCCGCTCGGGGGAACCGGCGAGGACGATCAAAGTGATCGAACAGTGATGTGCGCCGCTGAGAGTCCGTCGGCCGGCATGTCATTTATCCGTACAGACTGGAAGGGTTGATGACCGAGTGACCCAGCAGCGCGTACGGTCTCTCAGGGGCTTCATTGTGCAGTCACTTCGATGCATCGCTTCCATAAGGTCTCGACAACCACGGCAATGGACAGGTAGCGGGACTTCTATGTCTCCGGAACAGACTGACAGGCAGCCTTAACCTAGAAATAGCCTGCTCACACTATCCTCGCCTCCCTATCGAGAGATATCTCGCGCATGCTGTACGATGGAGAAGAAAGAGTCCATCTGCTCGCAAGGTGAAGGTGCTAAACCCGCGCGAATCACCTCACCGTCCAAAGATATGCACACATCACTCACGGGAGAGAACATGGGAAGCATCCCCATCGTGTATATCGACTGGGAGCGTTTGGTATTGATAATGGGCTCAAGCGCAAAGAACATAGAGCAGCCTTCCAGCGAACCCGGCTGGTGGCAAAATCGTCAAAAGTCCATTGGCCTGTCTTTGCGAATGGGTCAGTGCTTCGCCTGTCACATCAAAAGACACCCGGTGAGAGAGGTAGTGGGACAGCAGAGCTTTTCTGAGGAGGTACAGATTTGAGTCGGGGATTTACACAATACATCAGCTCGTCTTTGCCTGCCGCGCACGTTAAAACACAATACTGTAGTTACAGTTCACCATGGCTCAATTGTAGTATTCATTCTCACTGTCTGACCCATACCCATCGTCTGGAACCCAGACCCATCGGCCAGTCCCACCACAGTGCCGCGCAAAGCCTAGGGGCGGAGGAAGATGCTCCTGTGCGCTCGGCTCTTCCCATCCAAATCCTCCCGGTGCCGGCGGAAATGGGAAATGGCGTCCGTGCTGAGGCGTCCCTTGGAATTCGAGCGTTTGGAGAGAGACAGGATAAGGTACCTGCGGCTGCCAATATTGGCGGGGAGAGATGTCTGGGGAGGGCGAGTTAGTTGTGGCTGGCTGCGTGGTGACGGATATGGTTTTGTCCATCTCAGAATCGTCTCGGTCGACGGGTGACGGTGGACCAGGAGGATAATCAAGCTTTGTACCCTGTTTGAAGCGTTCCCCGTCCATCACGAAAGTGAATATCACGCTCCCGTCCGGACCCCCGTCCGGTATCTTAGTCGTGACGACCCTGATACTTCCCGGCTCGCCGATGGCTTCCAGGTAGCGGATAACACTGCTGACCACAGACTCAGCTTGCTTTGGATCGGTCTGGTAGGCAGAACAGACCCCTCTCAGGTCGCTGCCCCACACATCAGACTTGATGCGGCCAAGCTCTGCACGCACTTCAGAGACGACCCCATTGGAGCCGCTGTTTTCAGACGACATGATCGAAGAGTGTGACGATTTGTATGAGGGTGGTGGCGGGTAGACGTTCGGATAAGGACTTTGCAGTGGCAAAGGGCTTAGGTGATCCCCTTTTATACATGCCTCTTCACCACACAGCTCCTCAATCGGCGAAGGGGGCCCTCTCGGTCCTTCCCTTCATGCACCTCATATATCGCGATAGATTAAAATCTCAACTTGAAAGGAGCGTTCAGCCATCGAGGAGCCATAGAGTGCTAGAACATTTCCACCTCGGAGCGTCGTCCGCCATTTGTCCGCGGAAGATTTTGTACCGGACGCCCTCTACCCCAATAGGGCTCCTCCTTTCCCCGATTGCGTTGAGTTGCCGGGTTTTTGCCGATCCCAAGACATCAGCGCCTATCGTGTCTTACTGAAGTGTAAGGCGCCAAGCTTTCGGGTATGGGCTCTTTGTCCTAGACATTAAGATACGATCGATGAGCCGCTCGCGATGGTCTATGCCCCCCCAGCGTGTGGTAAGACGTAGAGTGACACCCGAGCAAAAAGAAAAGGAGGCGAT
Source organism: Papiliotrema laurentii (assembly GCA_031326905.1). Classification (NCBI taxonomy): domain Eukaryota; kingdom Fungi; phylum Basidiomycota; class Tremellomycetes; order Tremellales; family Rhynchogastremaceae; genus Papiliotrema; species Papiliotrema laurentii. Next base: position 559,963 of record JAODAN010000010.1, read on the forward strand.
ATCGCGAATCCCTGATGTGGAGCTCATCTATGATGAGAACCCATCTGACACCCCTCTCTCTCGTTTGTGAGCGCCGCTTTGCCCTATCAGCCCCACTTCGATCGATTTCTAGAAGCTGCTCCTTTGTACCGGACCCTTCTCAAAGGATAGTCGTGGCTGTAAATAGCTAGCGAGGAGACAAAGGGGGGAGGAGGGAAAGGGCGTTCGCGAGGTGGGTCCTGACGCAGATCCCTGGCGTGGAGGAGGACCGCAGAACGTACGTGGAACAGGTAAGGGCCTGAAATGCAGCACAAACCAGCCTTGGGAAAGGGATTTCACCCATCCATTCCTTAGTGAAGATTGTCTTGGGTGAGAGATTGTGGCACCGTCGAGGCGATGTCTCCTCGGCAGACGATCATCGAAGGAAGTGCGCCGTTTGCGACAGCTCGGCTGCCACCCCTGATGTAGGACGGCGATGTGAACCTGTAGGCTGCCAAACCTGCCGAATCAGTTTAGTATTCTGCGTCGTCTTTGGCATTGACAGCGCTCACGTCTCCTCTTTCCCACTCAGCTGCATCGGCTCACGGCACTGTCGCTGCCTTCCCGCCAAACGTGGGCTCGAGGGGACCACAGACGAGGAACTGGAAGACCTGGTGAGACCTGCCCCCCCGCTACTGGTGCATGGCAGGTGAAACGCAGAGATCCGCGAGATCTTATCCCCTATGCAAAGCGATAATCTTGCTCTAGTGTGCAGTACAATGCCCCTACCAACCCTCGGAAACTCACTCACCGCACACCTCTACGTACCCCTGGCTCCAGCCTACTCCTCCGACGATGGCCAACACGCACACTTGACCCAATACAACGCTGATCCCAACATATATCCACTTCCACCTCCGCTGCTTTATACTCCGGCTCTCAACCACAAACGTCGAGACTGTGCTGAGGCACCCGCAGAACCCTTGCTGTATGGCGTAAAGGGCGTTACACCGGGTGCCTGACCCACCTGCGGACGGCAGGCGTTGTGCCGCGAACACCCCAGAGATAACAAGCGTCGCGATGATGTTGGCGAGGAAGGTGCCGAGGGGGAACTTGTTGATGAATGGTTTCAATGGGTTGAGCTTTGCCAAGGCGAAACGGAGTATGGCGCCTGGAGGAGCGAAGAGAATGGGGAACGTCGCTCGATGGCGCCAAACGGTGGGACCGAAAAAGTAGAGCAATAACGCGACGAGGTAGGAGAGAGCGGAGGAGAGTATGACGAGGTAGTCCAGTATAGGAGTGGGCTGGGTGACTCGATCTTTCCTACGGATGGGTTCCGACATGTGCTTTGTCTCGGATGACGAGACGTCTTGGGACCGTTTGATGAGATTGGACCGCTTGGCGCTTGCAGATATGGAATGGAGAGGGGGGAGGATGGTTGCAAAGTGATCGCCAACGTGCAGAGCCCCAAGCGCTATCAGCCATGTCGCGAAGGAGTACCCAACTCCATCGACGGTCTGATCGATGAGTCTGGCTTCTGGGGAGAACTGAGAAGGCTCATGGACAAGGACAGAGATAACCTCCTCGTACTCACATCATGCAGGCCTCCGCGGTTATAGCCGTAAAAGTTGGAGAACGACAAGTACCCTTCTAGCATCCACGACGAGAATGTGGTGACTGAACCCGCGACACCTGCACGTGAGATTGAGGGCGCAGTGTTGAGATAGGGAGATGTAGGCGCCTACCCGTCGTGATAAAGGTGTATAGTGGAGGATATCTAGACGTCAATCGGGCTACCCTTCTTGCCTTGCTCACGCACATTAAGATGATCTCATTCTTCTTGCCTACGGCTAAACCCATGATTGCGCACCCGACCCCTTGCGACCATGCCAAGGGGAATATGATGGCCCCGTTGTCTGAGATGTCAGCCTTGCTCGCGTCTGGTCAAGTCGGCTGTATGCGGGAGGTTCTTGGGACGAGCTCCGGGGAGATAGAGAGGTTGTCCACTTACAATCTGCCAGGCCGTCCAGCCCTAAACGAATGAGACACCCGATCATGCTAGCCAGCACCAGCCCCGTATAATGCGCCAAGACCCTCGACGGCGAGAGAAGCTCCGAGGACGGCGATATGTCCTTCGGCGATGAGGGGGACGGTGGTTCGGAAGGGACATCCGTCTCTCCGGGATCTTGACGCAAGGGCGGGGACAGCTGACTCTTGGACGTCCTTCGAGCCACCAAAGTGGGTGATGTTGCAGCGTCAGGGCGGGCAAAGTCCATTGAAGATCCCGCTGTCATTGTTACATTGACGATGGTGATAGTGGACGTGTAGGATAACAAGAATTCTTCCCGACACGATGGTTTCCATTTATTTTGGTTCAAATGTCCATTCGGGTTTTTTATTTACATGACGTCGCGACGGATTGACTCCGAGGCCACATGGTCGTTCATAGGCACCATAGGCACTTCAAGACGGTAGACTGCGAATCGTTCTTGTTCATAAACATCCCTCGTTGACAGATCACTCGTGCTTGGAATATCTTTGCATATACAGCTTGTAATGGGATTGGCATTATCCGATCTCTCAACATAGCTTACCTAGCTCCCATCATGCTCACTTCTTCTGGCCGTCAGCTTCCCCACTCACCTCACCAAGATACGGCACATACCAGCATCGCCAGAAGCGAAGAGACGTCAGTCGCAGGAGCAGGAGGAGGGGGAGGAGGAGGCGCGCCATACTGCCCGCTCGGCGCATATCCCAGGCGCGGATCTTGCGCCGGTGGTGCATTCGAGTACCCGCCATAACCACCGGGAGGCCCGGGTGGGGCAGGAGGTCCGGGTGGACCCGGGAGAGGGACCGGTGCTCCTGGGGGACCGTTGTAATTGTAGCTCGGTCTCGGAGGTGGAGGGCCCTGGTTGTAAGAATGATTACCATTGCTGCCATAAGCTGAGACCGGAGGAGGGGTCGGCGCTGTAGGCGCTGGCGGTGGTCTGGCATTGTACTGTTGAGGGGGAGGCGGGGCGCTATAATTCGGCGGCGCTGAGTTCGGTGGAAAAGGCGGTCGGGCGGGAGGATATGATGCTGGCACCGGAGCGGGCGCGGGAGTAGGAGCCACAGCTCCACCCAGGGTTGCGAGCAACTACCGTCAGAGCTGGAAGCGATTGGCAGGACACTCACATCTTGCACACGACGAGCTTGCTCTAACCGATCGTCACCCACAGGTGGTCCTGATGGGGGCGCCTCCCGATATCGATCCTGAGGGGCGTACGGGTCTGTTGATGAGCATTATTCTTCTACATGCTACGATCCCACCTACCCCTTGGATCGCCTCTGTCGTTTCGGTCCTCGCCGTAAGAGCCACGTCGATCGCCACCATATCCTCCTGAGCGTCTCCGCTGATGTCCGGGACCCGATTGATCCCTGCCTGGCGGAGGACCGTGTCGATTGCGATTAACGGGTGAAGGAGGCCCTCGGTCCCGGCCATGATTCCTGCCATGACCGGCTCTACCAGGCGGAGCTTGGCCTTGGGGTGGAACGTAGGCGGCTGGTGCCCCTCTGTCGAGGTCAATTCCGCTCTGTCGACCAAAGTCGCTTGCTTACGGTTTCTCATTAGGATCAGGTTCGTCCCACACGAACCGCAAAGTCAATGGACCTCCTTGATGGTGCTGGTTATTCATTTGCTCGAAAAACAAGACGGCCCCTCGACTGTCCCAAAATTCGACGATCTTCGTCCTTGACGTCAGCACAAACTCACACAATGCAGATTTGACTGACCCAGCGCCGCGACCCGATCGGACCGATCTGACTTCTCCGAATTGCTCGCACATCTTGCCGAGTTCCATCTCGTTCAATTGCCTGTTGCCTCGGACGGTGACAAGTATCGAGCCCTTTTTGTTAGTTGATATCTGACGACTTGAGTTTGAGCACATACCTGATTCTTATCCTTGGTGCAGGCTTTGCTCACGTCTTCGTCCCGCGGTAAGGAGAAATGAACGTCAATCTGACTTCAGCGAGGTTTGCTCAAATGCCACGACGCGACTCACAGCTCTGCCTTGGACTTGGGTGCCATGCATAGCTTGCCGAGCTCTCTCCGCAGCGCGCAAGTCAAACTGTCATCAGTGTTGCTGATCACTGCTAAGACTCACGTAGGTGACGAATATCAATCCCCGCTTCGAAATCAAGTCAAAGAACTCCTTCACGTCACCGTAGCTCGAAAATGAAGTTCGCAACCACTCGATATCCGCATCGTACTGTCCATGAGTTCTTAAAAGCCATGCTGGGAGGACTAAAACGCACAGAAACATTACGGACGAAGAGCGTCCGACACCATTTTTCGTTGTTGCTTCGCTGTTCACGCTCTTCAGGTCCTAGTCGTCGAGGTTCACGTCGGCCTACAGGGGAGTGAGAAACGCTCAAAGAGAGGAAGTGGATTCGAAGGAAAGATTTTCGGGCGCAAGAGGAAGTTCAAACCTCTCTTCGAGACGGAGAGAATGGCATCGCCGAGCCTCGCTGCTCCGGGTCGCCCAGTCGTCAAAGGAGCACCTTCAGAAGAAGCCTTGACGCGATGGCAAGACCTTCACCCGCCTTCTGGCGCCTGCAATCCGGAATGGAGACCCCGAACCTCAAGCCTCAGATGGTGCGTCCTTTTCAGCTCAAGGTTCACCTCACTCAGCCGAGACCGTGATAGCCCTTCATCCACACCGCATTCAAGTGACCCGTCTGCTGAGAGCGAAGATGTGAGAAATCCAAAGAAGCAGGAGGGGAAGCCAAAAAACAAGAGGACGAAAGCTCACCATCGGGACTTCTTCCACGACCTGCGTTCCTTCTCGGTCCGTCTCGCCGTCCTCCGGGAGGCCCACCAGGACGATCATGAGGGGGATAGCCGTTCGGACCACTCATATTGGAAGAAGGCGGAGGTCCATGAGGCCCATGATCATATCGCTGACTTGGACCCCCTTGAAAGTCCGAGGCAGGTCCGACCGAGTTTGCATTTGAAACGCCCGGAGGTGGACCATGAGAAGGAGGACCAGGAGGGTACCGTTGTGGGGGATAATGTGATTGCGGCGGCACGCCTTGATCGTAAGGCGCGTAAGGAGCAGCGTAAGGGACATTGTTGTATCTCTGAGGCGGAGGCATCGTCGGCGGAGGAGCAGATAATCCGGGCTGGGGTGGGTAAGGTGGGTGCGAAGGCTGAGGGGCCGGAGGGTATGGCAGGTAACTCATGGCGGCGTTTCCACGTCGGAGAGACTAGTAGAGCTGAGGTCCCACCTTTGTAGCCTTTGTCCTAATCTCCGAAGGCGGTTCAAGAAATGACAACGGAGCAGGGTGCCGTTGAGAAAGGCAGTCTGAGGGTGATCCTTTTCGTAGCACGAATCGAGGTTGACACGCGTGTTGACGTTGATTTTCACGGTCGCGATCGCGAAGAATGATTCTTTGGGAAGCAGTGCTTGAAGCTTTGGGTCGGAATGAGAATGCGATCTGGGGGTCAGAAAGAGGAGCAGCTGAAGGTTTGGTGAAAGGCTGCAAGGTTGTGGATGTTGAACACGAGATGAGGAGAGGTTGATGGGTTGTGTTGTCTTGGGCAGGTTTGTAGTGGATTACAAGCTCGATTACAAATGGTTTCTTAACGTTTTGTAACTCTCCTCGCCGATTTGGTTCCGTGGTCTCTCCCGCTGGTGGCAACAGGCTGCGACATGCGTAGATCACCTGCATCATCGACGTCCAATCAAGAGGTTACTGTGGATTTCAGCTCTTTTCTGACTGTCCAACTTCTATCACTGTGGTCCTCAAGAGTCAATACGATCATATCTACCCAAATCAATCGCTCGCAAGATCACCGACCATGTCACGAACAACGTCTTTCAAGCTCGTCCTGCTCGGTATGCGCTCCACCTCGGGCGACTGTGTTCACGAGCGCTGGGGCTAATTGACAGGCGAGTCAGCTGTAGGGAAGAGTAGTTTGGTATTGAGATTCGTGAGTAGGAGCTTCCTCCAACGCCGGAATGATCAACATCGATTGCAATCTTTGGGCCGTCGCTCATGAGTCAGGTGCGGAATGAATTCTCAGACTTCAGGTGGGCCTTCGTGTCGAGATCTTCGGGGACGCATGACTGATGAACAGGGAGTCTACGATCGGTATGACTCCAGCGTCCACGGCGTGAGATAAGCTGACCTCCCTTCCTTTCCTTCTCCCTTGTAGGCGGTGAGGTTTCACCTTGACAGCTGCTGTTCCACCTTCTCATGTCTAGCTGCGTTCCTCACTCAAACTCTCCAGCTAGACGAGGCAAACGCCATCAAGTTTGAGATCTGGGATACAGTGAGCGTTAACACCCATTACAGTGGCACGCTAACAGGCAGGCGGGACAAGAGCGTGAGCTGCGGACCCAGCATAGCCCCTCGAAGACTCATCTTTAGGATACAAATCTCTCGCTCCGATCTATTTCAGAAACTCCAATGCCGCTGTCATAGTCTACGACATTACTCAGGTGAGCCAGTTTGACCATGTCAGGGATGACGAGGCTGACATGCAGCCGCCAGAGGTAGGTCATGGTCGCGTGCCAACGTCCTGTCCGTACTGAATCCCAGACCTCGTTTGAAAAGGCAAAGTCCTGGGTCAGGGAGTTGCAACGACAAGCGGACCCTTCGATCGTTATCATGCTCGTCGGCAACAAGTCCGACTTGGCCGCGCAGCGAAAGACACCCCGGGAGCTAGGGGAACAGTACGCTCAGGAAGAGGGTTTGCTGTTCGCGGAAGCGAGTGCCAAGACGGGAGAAGGCGTCGAGGAACTGTTTGTTGAGATTGGTAGGTCTTCTCAGTCGATTGGTGAGACGTTAAAGCTGAGGCAATAATAGCCAAGAAGTTGCCCTTGAACGCTCCCCCGAAGAGAGATGCGGCCGGCGGCAAAGTTGTAGCCGTCGCTGGAGAATCGGCCGAAACCCCTTCAGCTTGTAGCTGCTAGTCTAGTCCCCCCGCCACGATGTCTTTACACCAGATGTTCTCAGATATAGACTTGTAATGGAGGAAGATTGTGTGACAGTCCTGTACGATGTATGCCATGTCCTGCCCGACTGATTGGGATTGTTGCATTGCCACGAGGGGATCTTCAACTACCCCAGATGTACGGGGGCCGATGGGAACGTGACTGGGCATTTCCGAGCCCCGGGTGGTGTTAACCGGGTGTTAAGTCTGGGGTAAATCACCTAAAAAGGGAATTTTCAGGGTGATACGGGTAACACCGTGGTGTCAGACCCCCCCCCCCCCTTTCCGGCATAATCCTATCATCACCCCATATCACCCAACGCACACGACTCGTTCTTATCATCATCCCTACCTCACCTTGTAGACCCCCCCTCAGAGGCTCAAGGTAGACATCCCCAATACTACTCTCCCCCTCATCCTAACCATCACTACCCATACAGCCAGCCCCTTCTCCTTTCTCCTGTACAGTAGTAGCGATCTCACACCATCATGCGCTCTGCTGCGCTCATCGCACTCCTCCCTTTCCTCGCCACCTTTGCCGCCGCCGCCCCTTCACCCCATACTCGAGATGTCCAGCACACTCGCAAATCTCTGTCCTTCGGGCCCAAGCACCACCACGCCGTCTTTGAGACGCTCGAGGTGGACGCTGTCCCCGAGATCGGATTGAACCAGTTCGTGGATCCTAAAGATGTCGCTCGCCGATTCATCGCCCAGAAGCTCGGTTCCGAGGATGCGTTCTACATCCGACCAGACGTAAGTGGCCTTGACCTATTTGACAGTCAGGAAGCACTGGCTGATCTGATAGACCTACACGGACCGATCGACTGGTGTGACCCACGTGTACGCTAAGCAACTCTTGCACGGCCTCGAGGTGTCCGATGGTGACATGAACCTGAACATCGACGCTCATGGCCGCGTACTCTCGTGGGGTAACTCGTTCCACAAGGGGCCCGCTACATTCCCTGTGCCCGATGCGCTCACTCGATCGACCGAGACTTCGCACATCTGCACTACCCTCACCAACACGATCGACGCTCAACAAGCCGAGCTTGCCACCAAGCAAGGCGCCACTGGCGCTTGGGGATTGGTCAAGGCCGCTGCTCACGTGTTCCTCCCGGGCCTCGCCGACGACAAGCCCAAGGCTGATGACCACGAGGTTGCTAAGATCAAGAAGCACATCCACAAGGCCCAGCAACACTACGATGCGATCTGCTCCAAGCCGGTCGCCGAGCCTGCCGTGCTGTACCCGGTCGACGCCTTGCTTCACCTGTTGCCTAGACTCCAACCCGAGTCGGGCCTCGACTCGTCGATCTCTGCCGACGAACTGTCGTCCACGCCTGAGCACATGTTCACCCCCAAGCCCGCCCCCAACGAACCGCCCACCGAGACCATCTCGGGTCCCGGTCTCGCCAAGGCCGGAGTCGTCAGCAACGTCCCGGCTAGGATGATGTACACTCAAACCAGCGATGGCGACGCGAGACTCGTTTGGAAGTTTGAGGTCGAGATGAAAGACAACTGGTACGAGGCTTATGTCGACGCCTCTACCGGCGATCTCTTGAGGATCGTCGACTGGGCCAATGATTACACCTGGAACACGGCAGCGCCTAAGGACGGCGGTAAGGTCGAGGCATTCAAGGGCGGCAAGCAGAAGCCCTTGCCGAGCCCACCTAAGAAGTCCAAGCCCTATTCCTACCAGGTCTTCCCCTGGGGTGAGTGGAAGCCGACCATACTGCGGGTGACCGTTTCTGACGTTCAGGTATCAACGACCCCACCACCGGTAACTTGACCACGCTCACCGAGCCATGGGATAAGACCGCCTCGCCTCACGGTTGGCACCAAGTCCCCAGCAAGGACAACATCTGGGCTGGACAACACCTTCCAGGTATGAACGTCACACAGAACACAACCACGTTCTACACCACTGTAGGCAACAATGTCATTGCGCACGAAGACTGGGAAGGACAGAACAACTATCTGCTCAATTACCGACCTGTCAGCGGTAACCTCTCGTTTGTGTACGACTACGGAGAGCCCGACGGTCTGGCTCCCAAGGAGTACATTGACTTTGTCGTCACTCAGCTCTTCTACACGAGCAACATGTACCACGACTTGACTTACCGACTTGGATTCGACGAGCTTGCTGGAAACTTCCAGTTGAGCAACGGCGACAAGGGTGGACGAGGTGGCGACCCCGTCATTGCCAACGCCCAGGACGGCAGCGGCTACAACAATGCCAACTTTAGTATGTCACCGCAGCGTAGATACCCTGTGCTTCAACTGACATGCAGTGACCCCGCCCGACGGCACGAGCGGACGAATGAGAATGTATGTTTGGGACACTGCCACCCCTTACCGTGATGGCGATATCGAGGCTGGTATCGTGGTAGGTCGTTAGCATGTCAGATGATAGGCTTTTGCTGATTCCAGATCCACGAGCTCAGTCACGGTCTGTCAACCCGTATCACTGGTGGACCTGCCAACAGTGGGTGTCTCGGCTACGGTGAAGCCGGAGGAATGGGTGAAGGATGGGGAGACGCCCTTGCTACGCTCATTCGACAAATCGAGGAGCACAAGCTGTTCAGGTGTGTAGAAGATCCTCTTGGACGTTACGAAGAGGGACTGACCGTAGCAACGGCACCGACCTGTTCAGCATGGGTGCTTGGGCTGCCAACCGTGAACAAGGTATCCGAAACTATGTTTACAGCACCAACTCGACGATCAACCCGTCGACATACAAGACCCTTGACAAGGTGAGCTGGGCCTGTGTGACACTGTGGGAAGACGCTGACATGATAGCCTGGCTACTGGGGTGTTCACGCCATCGGAGAGGTCTGGGCTGAGATTCTCTTCTCTGTCTCTCAGCGATTGGTCGAGAAGTATGGATTCTCCACCACCCTCTTCCCGCCCGAGGACACTTCCAAGCCCAACGACTACTACACGAAGACTGTTGACGAGTCGTTCGACGAGTTTGGCAAGCCGACCCCGCTTATCCCCAAGCACGGCAACACGCTGGCTATGCAGCTCATCATCGATGGACTCAAGCTCCAGCCGTGCCGACCGTCGTTCTTTGACGCACGAGACGCCATCATTCAAGCCGACCAGATTAGGACTGGCGGCGCGAATGCTTGCCTGATCTGGAAGGCGTTCGCTGAGCGAGGACTGGGCAGCGATGCCAGTGTCATCGGCCAGACCCCCTGGGGAGGTGGGATTAGGAACGACGGGTACAAGATCCCTTCCAAGGTTTGCAAGAAGTAGAGGGAGAGAGATTGGTAGAGCTTGTGGTAGATCTACAAGAGGGGCTAGCAGCGCAACGTTGCATTGTCGGCATGAGCCAGAGCGTCAAGTAGTCAGTTGTACGATAAGGTCTGGTTGTGCGATACTCGTAGCATTTGTGATAGCGTTTGAATGTACCTTTTGCCTGGATTGTCGGACTGACGGGCTCTCCGGGTCAGCGGGTCATGGGTCATTGGGTCATGAGTAAGGGGGTCGGCCAAGTAGTGTGAGTCTGAGCAATTGTCGCGGCATTGTGGTGCTTTGGTTTAGGTGTGAAAGGCTATTTTGCTCCCTGGGCTTGGCACGGCCAGTGTGACGATGAACACTTTATACCAAGAGGAGCTATGATGCCGGGTCAAAGCGATTGAGAGATAAGGATTTTCATGGCAAGCCACTCGAAGCGCTTCCACTCGTGTGGTTCTTCTGCACGAACCGGGATGATGGAGCTTGTCACGGGTAGAGGGGCATCAAGGCACTGTACATGCATAGACTCGCGGAAGGGTAGACGGAGGCACGGAGAGCGGGGTGTACCGTACGGTACGAAGTGCTTGAGGCCGCAGCATGAAGAGGGGGGGCAATATCGTTGGACCCGTGTCGTACGTTCGGATGCGCAGTCCGATGCGTCCCGATGATCGCGGGGAGAGCAAGTCGTTTACGAAGGGGGTGTGGGTGGTCTGACATGAGACATGGATTATCTCGGACCAAGGGGAAGGAGAAGGGATGTCTAGGTCGGAGTGTAGAGATAAGGAGGTGGAAAGGATTGACCAATGACATTGGACCATGGCAACGTGATAGAGATAAGCGGGTGGCTTGGCTCGTCGCATGGTGGCACGGTGCTTATCTATTCAGTAGGATTTCCTGAACCCAATTCCATGACTTCTTCCCCGCCCCCCCCCTTGGCTCTCTAGCCCACCACCACTTGCGTTGCTCATCTCCCGCGCCCGCCCTTATCTCTTCTCGGGTGTGTTTCGATTCGTAGAGTCGTATATTCATTCGGCTTCAGCCACTCCGCCTTCCAGATACGTTATACGTTATTCGCAGTGTGTGGAGGAAACCCACACATCCCACGACCCAAGACATTCCCCCCGGCAATATTACCCTTTCCCACTTGCTCCTCCTTCCCCCCCTCCCCCTCCTTTCCTTGCCGCGTCTCGGCCAATCACATCTAGCAGACGTACGCATCGACATATCATCCGCTCTTTCGGACTGTTCCGTGCGACCCCCCTGTCCCCTTTTTATTCAGTTCCCCGCGACTCGGTTGTGAGTATTTAAAACCCGGGCAACCATCACCCACCCGCTCCCTTTCATCCCCTCCTTCCTTTCTACTTTCGACGTGACCGAGTGACCGAGAGGCGTGTCCCACACCGAAACCACCCCTCCCTTTGCCCTCCCCCTCGTGGTCTGATCAATTGACCGTTTCGACACTTTTCTCCACGACTACCACCTCATCACTCAATCCCCCTCTCCCTCACGCGCAAACGCGGTTTCCACCACACCATGGCAATCTCCAACTTGACATACACAGAGAGCAGCGGCGACCTCGTGTACACCTCGCCCGATGGATCAGAGACGTTTATCTACAACAATGGTGACATTGCGTTCAGTAAGTGTCGAGGTCTACTCCCCGCCCCGTCGACTTGGCGCTGACGCCTGCAGTCATCGCGGCCATGGCGCTCGTTTGGATCATGATTCCCGGTGTCGGCTTGCTGTATTCCGGTCTCTTGAGACGGAAGAACGCCTTGTCGATGCTCTTCCTCTCGATGGGCGGTATCGCCGTCGGATCGTTCCAGTGGTTCTTTTGGGGCTACTCGCTCGCCTTCTCCGACACCGCCTCGGCGTTTATCGGCAACTTGAAACACTTTGGTCTCATCGGCGTCGAGGGACAACCATCCATCGGATCGTCTCGAATCCCCGCCCTCCTTTTCTGCGCCTACCAATGCATGTTCGCGGTGAGTGGGGGAATCCACACGGATCATGCATAAGAGATTGGTGCTGATACCACTGCCAGCTCATCACCGGTGTCCTTGCTATTGGTGGCTTTGCCGAGCGATCGCGAATCGGTCCCGTCCTCGTCTTCCTCTTCTGCTGGCTCACCATCGTCTACTGCCCCATCGCATGCTGGACTTGGAACTCGAACGGATGGTCCTTCATCATGGGAGGTCTTGACTTTGCCGGTGGAACCCCTGTCCACATCTCCTCGGGAACCGCCTCCCTCGCTATCGCCATCTACCTCGGCAAGCGACGAGGTTACGGAACCGAGCGACTCGCCTACAAGCCCCACAACACTGCTATGATCATCCTCGGTACCGTGAGTGACTAGACCTTTCGTCCACAACCAACCGTCACACTTCCATCACCTGCGCCGGGCACCAACTCACCCCCAGGTCTTCCTCTGGTTCGGCTGGTTCGGTTTCAACGGAGGTTCCGCGCTCTCCGCCAATGTCCGAGCTGTCCAGGCTTGCATCGTCACCAACTTGGCCGCCTCGGTCGGCGGTATCACCTGGATGCTGCTTGATTGGCGACTCGAGCGCAAGTTCTCCGCCGTCGGCTTCTGCTCCGGTGCCATCTCAGGTCTCGTCGGTATCACTCCTGCCGCCGGATACGTCGGATCTCCCGCCGCCTTGGCCATTGGCTTTGTCGCCGGTGTCGGCTGCAACTTTGCCACCAAGCTCAAGTTTTTGATCCGCGTCGACGAGACTCTGGATGTTTTCGCCACCCACGGGATCGGCGGAATGATCGGCTGTGTCATGACAGGATTCTTCGCGCAGTCCTCCGTCACCTACTGGGACGGTGCTACTGAGATCCCTGGCGGATGGCTTGACCAAAACTACGTGCAGTTGGGCTACCAGATCGCCGACATGCTTGCTGGTTTCGGATACTCGCTCGTCATGACCACCATCCTCTGCTGGCTCTTCCACTTTGTCCCTGGAGGATTCCTTCGTCTTCGTGCTTCCGAGGAGGCCGAGATTGTCGGTATCGACGACTCGTACCTTGGCGAGTTCGCCTACGACTATGGTGAGTGGCACGGAGACGGTTGCTTGCGATGCATAAGCTGACTTTGTCAGTCGGCCTTGACCCTGAGCTTCGTTTGCACCGAATCGAGTCCAAGCCTGGACTCACTACGCTTTCTGGAGATGTCGTCGAGGGGGACAGGTCGAGCCACTCTGGATCGCACGCTGAAAAGGCCAGCCGTTCGGCTGAGGGGAATGAGCTGGCGGGAGGTGGACGGGTCGACCCGTGAGTTTGGAGATGTTTAGTGGTAGGCTAGTTGTGTCGTACATAGTTTCAACCTCATCTGGTTACTCTACGTAGTCTGTTTATTATTTCTTCTAGAGAATGGATGGGTATAATATCATGAAGAAACGCTGCGAGCGAGTTGAACTGCTTCGGGTGGAAGTTTGTCCGGCTAAACTACCTATTTTGCCGGGCGCTTGGGGTTCTTGGCAAGCGGTGCGTCTGCTCACTTGACCGATGGGGAGGGTTTGTTATTCATACCATACATATCACATTCACCATGGCTACGACTCACGCATTGACAGCAACACGAACAGCGAGTACGGAGAGAATGGGAGGGGGACTGGCCACTACACCATCACGGACGGAGACGACGGGGGGATCATCGACATTTGGCTCATCTCTCCGGAGTGCGTTCTCTCGGGCCTTGTCACCGAATCGGGACGCAGGATACGGTCGCCCTGGTTACGCCAATGAGCGCAAGCCATCATTCGGCAGTGAGTCTACATTTCCTGTTTCTACGGATCGGGTGGGGGCGGATATGGGAGACAGAGCGGGAGTACGCGAGGGAGGGATGAGATGGTTGACAAGATGATTGAGCGTTTTTCATTCGTCAAAACGCGATCTGCCGTCGACGCCGCTTGCGGCGTGGAATGGTAAAACGCCTCGACGATTCCGCCTTTTGGCCTTTTTGTTTTGCTCCCTTCCGACGCTTCAAGAGGGGGGAGGGTGGATGCTTATCTCCCACGCGGAGATGCGAGGGGGGGAGGGCTTATCTGGGGAGGATGGATTGATAGCGGGGGTGGGATGGGGGAAGGGGGGCGCGCTGTCAGCTTGTGGGATTGGCCAATCACATTTCAACAGGTGATAAGGTCGTATAGGTTGCGATCATGCCGCCCTCCCCCCCGTTTCGGTATCTCCCCCTTCTCGAGGCGGCACCTTCCCCTCCTCCCCTCCGGCCTGCGACACGCTCTCCGCCCGCTTGGGTGGTGCGAGAGACGCACGCATGCTTAGGGGGGGAGGACGTCGATGGACCTTGGATGGTCTTGGCTGTCTCTGGCGTTTCGTCATTCATTGATTAAATACCATCCGACTATTCACATATTCCTCTGTCCTTAGGTGTTGATTGGTCGATCGACCCGACCGACTCTTACCCCCTATCCACATCTTGTCAACAAATTCCTCTCCCTTCTTCCCTCCCTCCCTTCCTATCCTTTGGCTCGTACCCCCCACGACGTGGCCACTTGTGTGATCAGGACACTGCAATCGTTATCCCCGATAGCCCGATTCGTCCCGCTCGCCAATTCCACCTCCCCCCCTCCTTCGCCCCCCTCCCCTAAGCCCCACCCCCATCCGAACCTCGTCGTTGCCACGTTACCATCATTTGTCGCTGTCGACGCTTTGTGCATTGTTGCAACCGAATCGCCCGACTAAATCTCAGGCAGGATGAGCCATCTCGACGACGGAAGAGGTCGTCAACCCATCGTGCGTGCTCATCTCCCTCGAGCTGGTGATGTAAGGGCAAGCACTCATCCCAGGTCTCGACTGGACGAGGGGGCGTTGGAAACCTAGTCAGATCGCCGAGTCGCGGTGTCGACCCTGATGCGGAGCTGGGCGTGGAGCGAGGTCGAGAGATCCGAGACGTCTCGATTGATCGTGTAGGTGCACCACCCCGACCGCTCCCTCTTGCACGTACAACTTCTCATCCCCCCTTAGATGATCCATTCCGGTCGAGGAGGCGCAGGCAACATCCGATCCCCATCTCGCGGACCCCAGGTGGCTATTGAGGAGGCGCGAGAGGACGCCCTCCAAGCTCGACTCGTGGCGGAAGAACGGGGCAGACAGGTCAATGCGCACTTTTCGACTGGCCGAGGTGGAGTCGGCAACATTTCGCGGAGCAAATCTCGTTCCCGATCGGCTGTCCGAGAGCGCGAGCCTTCCGTCAAGGGCAGTCCTGCCCCGCCACACGAGTACAGGAGCGGAGGACGAGGCGGATGGGGCAATATCCAGGAGGAGCATCACGATGCGGACAGGGACTCTATCGAGGAGCAAAAGGTGTGTGGATGAAGCGTCGCGGCGTACTTCTTGCTCCGAATGCTCATGATCAGCTCGCCGCGGCGCAGCAGTTTGAGGCGGACGTCCGGGCCAAGCACCTCGCGGAAGAAGCCAACAAGCCGTGAGTGTCTGCTCACACTCGCCCTCTGTCTGCCCCACCTCGACTCTTCACCCACTCGCCTCCTCACCCCATCGACCCCCCACTGACATCCAGCCATTCGAGCGGTAAAGGCGGAGTGGGCAATATCGTCGCCACAGGACCCCCCGGCGTAGACATGTCCCAGTTGACACTCGAAGAACGTGAGGCGTACGCCAAGGTTCACGCAAGGGACAACGTCCACGGAGTCAGCACCGGTCGCGGCGGACCGGGCAATATCCATCGACACGTCGAAGACGGCGAGCGAGGCCGGAACGGGGAGAAGGGGGTGATTGGCAGTGTCCTGCGAAGTCTGAGTCGCGCCACCGGCCGCGACAGGAGCGGCGACAGGGTCAAGGGGGATTAGAGATGGATGCGGGATGTGGGCGGTGTATATGTGCGAGAGTGGAGGGTTCGCCCTGGGGCCGCTGTGTTTCTGATTAGTATTGGTTGGTATAGCTATTATAGGTGTATGCAAATTGTGCTTGCTCGACGGACGGAGGGAGATAGGTTCTTTGAGTTGATGCTGCCGGCTCGGAGAGTGCAGCTCCTGGGACTTGTCTTCGAGGACGAGGATAGTCTGAAGGGCTTTGCCTGGCGATGATGGGTTGGGATCGATCCGGTGGAGACAGAGTCGAGCCTGCAGTGTCTGTGTAGGCTGTATAGTCGCACTATTGCACAGGAGAGCTCACGATAGGGTTAGCTCATGACGTGGTTGGTCATAACGGCCTCGAGCGAACATGACAACATAGATTCGCTAGGCCGTCACTCGCGTTGCCTCGTACGTGATGCCACCACGTCGGTGTCCGTCACTCCTCCGCGATCACTGTGCAAGGATCTACATCCTTGACTCAGCGCTATGGTCATGCGATGCCATGGGTCCCCAAAATACTATGAGACGATACAAGTGAATGCTCTTTTGTGCTGTTCTCCCGCCCCACGCCCTGCCCCCTTTCCGTATTTCGACAAAGCCATCCTCTATCACCCTCCCTGTCCATGTTCGTACCGTGATACCGAGGTAACCGCGGGCTCGCCGGGTGACGAGCCGCCTTGCAGCACACAGCAGCGGATCACAACACGACGCATCCTTTCTTATTCTTCTTCCTACCATTCGTTCCCCCTCCCGAGGCGCTCACGCTGCCGCCCGACTTGGCGACTTTGATACCCCGCACGACGCTTTTGAACGCGTTCTCCACATTGGCATTCTGTTTCGCCGAGGTTTCGTAAAACTCGCACCCAAGTCGTTGTGCCAGCATCCTCCCCTCGTCGGTCGACACTTCGCGGGCATTGTACATGTCGCGCTTGTTCCCCACGATGACGATGGGTATCCGATGTCTAGCCGGGGAAGGGTAGCCGGGCTGCATGCCGTCATAAGGGGAGTTGTGGGATGGGTAAGGGGAGTAAGGCGAGGAAGGGGATGTTGGGGACGAAGGTGCTGATTCTTCCTTGACGCGATAGACTCGCTCGATGATGCGTTCTACGCGGTCAAACGTCGAGCGATTGGAGATAGAGTAGACAACGAGGAAGCCTTCGCCGTCACTGGGACTTCGTTAGTTGTCTTGTCCCCTCAGGCGTCCGTCTCGAGACTCACCGGATCCATTGGTCTCGCAACGCAGTGTACTCCTCTGCCCGTTAGCCGCGAACACTCCAGCCTTGGCGATATAGACTCACCCTGGCCAGCAGTGTCCAGCACCTCGAGAAGACAAGGTTGGTCGTCTACAACCCATTGCTTTCGGTAGCAATCCTCAATCGTCGGATCGTACGTCTCGACAAACGACGACATGGTGAACTGTTTCACGAGTGAGTGGAGAGTTCGGCGCGGATGAACGGGGTAGCCAAAACTCACCTGGACTGTCAGAGCCGTCTTGCCCACTCCTCCATCGCCCAGCACTGTTATCTTGTACAGCATTCGCGGAGCCGGCTGCAGGGTTAGAGAGAAATCTGGCGGAAGGTGAAAGCAACCAACCATGATGCGCGAGATCGGACGGGGAGAGAGATGATATATGCGAAGAGTCGATTGACCAATGCTATCTTGACATCCAGATGTCGCGAACGAGCCGGTCGAGCGAGATTGGTGGGGAGTGAGGGACGCGGGCGTGGTTCGAGCGACTCGCGCGTTGGAACGACGAGATCGTCACGAGGCTTAGCGGTTTGCGCGTGGTTATGCGTAGACGGGTGTGGGTTGCGCCGATGTATCCCACTTGTGATCTTGGCTTTGGATGTTGGTCTCAGTACGGGTATCTCCAAATACACAAGAGGCAGTGGGGCTCGTGTGACGACGGACCGGCAAGTCGTCAAGGGAACGCGAGGGGCACGAGAGTCGGGGCTGGTGTGGAGGTGAAGGGTGGAGCGGGTCGGTTGACGCTACTTGGATAGACAGGAAGAGGGGTAGAGTGCGAACTGGAGTATTCCGCTTCTCTGTGAGAGAGTGAAGGTATGTGAGAGAGGTAGACCGAGGAGGAGGGATGAGATGGAGGTGAGATGAAAGGGTGAGCTAGCGAGTGAAATCGAGGTTACCGTGGGGTCTATGCTCTTTCATTAGCCGTGACGCGGGGGGAGGGGGGGGGGAGGGGGGAATAGGAGGGTGGAGAGCGTTTTTGCATAAAAGAGGCAATTAATCGTGTATCACCCACCACACCCTCCTACCACGCCCTACCCATGCCACGGATCATGGATGTGGACAGAGCAGCAATGCGCTGTAATCAGGTAGATCGGTAGATGACCGCACTGGGTCCCGCAGCGGGGGCAGAAAGAGGAAAGAGACCTATCGACTTGTCGCACGACCTCGCCTCGAGGTCTCTCTCAGGTTGACCAGCGTTCATCGGCGCGCATCGACCGTCCATCATCGAGCATCACTCACACTGCTCACATCGCTCTCCCCAACCGCGTACTAATCTCCTCTCTCACTCTCACACACACCGATCACTGATCATGCGGCCAGCTTTCCGCAAGCGCAAACGCCCACCATCATCAGATCCCGAGGATAGCAACGATGATCTCGCTTCCCGCATCCACCGTACCCGCCGTGAGTAGTGTCGTCGTGTCATGGGATCCTCTTGCCGGCTTGTCGCCCTCGCGCCGCCTCCTCCAAAGGGCTCGTAGCTCCTCACCATGGCTTGAGGGTGCCCCCGCCGGATAGTACACGTTGCTCGGACCTGACCGCCAGAACAGGTCTTTGAGCATCACAAGCGCCGAGCGGACAATGCGCTGGACAAGGCCGTTCGAGGGAAAGACGACATTGTGCGTGACTCCTCCGCTCCTACCTGCTCTGTCCCGCATCACGGTGATCGAGCGATGTAGGGAACGGGAATCTCAGCTACCGCGCGCACCGATCGGTGCTGATCACAGATGATGCGAATGCGCAGGATGGTGGAACAGACTCACCCTGACGAGATGTACGGCTGCACTTCGAACTCCCTGCCACTCACCCTTAATATTTGATGACACCCCGACTAATCCCACGACTCACACTACTCACCTCACCTTGTCCACCCTAGTGTTCCTAGTCGCTCACCCGCGTTGCTACTCTGACGGTAGCGCCAAAATCCACGGCAAACTTTTCAAAGACCTCGACGCGCAAAACACCCTGCTCGCCGACTTGTGGGGCAGGGTCGCTCAACTCGACGAGCAGGCGAAGACCTGCTTCGACAAGCTCCACACCGATATTCGCAACGCAGCGGCCGAAGCGGGACAAGCTCGGGCTGCGAGCCTTGCCGCGCTTCAATCGCACTTGTCGAGTGAGTCTTCTTCTCCTGCCTTCCTGAGCCGTCAGCTGAAGTCTCAGACGAGAGGAAAGGGGTCGAGGTGTTCCGGATGAGCGTGGAGGGGTCCAACCCTCTCGGCCCCGCCGCTGTTCGTCACCAAAAGAAGCCGCGCAAAACGGACACGACGTTGGTTGACTCGGAGTGATTAGGCCGAGTCGCACGGGCGGACAACGACGAAAGCTACTTATGCATCATGACCCTATGCTACAGCAAATTTGCTCCTCTGCCATGGCGCATCAACAGGCGCTAGAGACGAACCGAACCCTCACTGCTTCCCAACCTCGTTGCCAGACTTCTCATCCCCATCGTAGAACGCCATCCACACTTCGCCCTTGCCTTGCACCTCCAACCGGGTCCCAGCTCCGAGGAACCACACACTCCCACGGGGAGCCTTGACCGGCGAGTCGGACGACTGCGAGTCCGCCAGGGTCGTCCCTTCGCTCTCGGTGACGATGGCGATGCCGGGTCCGTTGAGCGGCTCGAGAGTCTCTGAGCCTGAGATGCGGAGGATGGAGAACTCCTCAAAGGGGGTAGCGTAGACGGTCGTGTTGCCCTGTTTGCCTTTGTGGTAGGTTTGACGCTTGAGGAGGATATCGGAGACAGGGGAAGGCTGAGCGGTGATCGCTTTGGCGACGAGCGAGGTCGAGTTTTTGTCTGGTGTGAAGCCGACGTTCAGGACGTTGTCGCTGGCGGCCATGAGCTCGACGATTTCTGTAGGTCAGCAACGTGTATCCCTTGGCTTCAAGGGGGTCACTTACCGCCACAAAGCCATGCGTGCGGACCGTCGGCCCCGACGTACATCCCTTCGCCCTTTCTGAGCTCGACGAGGTTCATGAGGAATCTATGGTGAGCGTGTGGAACGGGAAGATTCAGGCTGTCTTACAAGCTCGCAAAGATCGCCCCATCCCCTCGGTTGTACTTGTCAAGCACGTCGGTCGCTTCAACCAGACGCTTCTTGTCCTCGGCGGGAATCTCCTCGCCAGCCTGATCAAATGCTGCCGGCCCGTCCTTCTTCACTCGAGCGACAAACTTGTTGACCACGTCAGACACCCCATCGCCTTCCATCGAGATGAATTGTTCGAACACATCCCGGACGCGCTCTGATTCCGGCTTGACCCCGGCGCTCGGGGAGGTGCCCAGCAACGCGTTGACGTAACCTTGGATTTTTTCCGGCAGCTGCTGGATCTCCGGGGTAGAACGGAGCAGCGCGCGAGATTGGGCGATTGGTCGAATCCCGGCGAAACCAAGGAACCGGTCGCTGAGGCATACTGCGATTTCCGGTTTGTGGTTGGTGCTGACATCAGCCAGGGCCGGGGCGGGTCGACTTACTCCGGAAACTGCTCTGGGTCCTCTGCGTGGAGCTTTTTGGCGAGCTCGACGTTGGGGTGGATCTGCAAGGGCAAAGCCTGCTTGCACGTCAAGATCTTGAAGAGGAAAGGGACGTGGCCTTGGCCTCCCAACTCTTCGCCCTTTTTGTCGGGGTATCGAGCGGGAAACTTGCTGGCTGCGCCGAGGAGTTCAAGGTGCTGTGCGATGTGGTTCGAGAGGAGGGTCTTGGGGGACGCGAAGAGGTGAGCGGGGTTGTTGGGATGCGTCCCCATCCAAAGCTGGGGTGAGTTGGGACTTATAGGTACCGAGATGTAGAGCTGCTCACCTCGGCGTACGGCTCTTTAGGGTCGATGGACAGGTCTCCACTGCCTTCCTGACCTAAGACAGCGGCGAGAGAATCATGCCCGACTTCTCCCCCTGCCAGTCAGTCTTGTGTCATTCAGACCCGAGGGCGCGCCTGGGCTTACAAGGGTAGTTGTTGGGCTCGCATTTGAGTCGGAAGAGTTTCTGGCTGCTCATGGTGGTGATTTGGGGTGAGTCGCAGGTGAGTTATGACGAGAGACAAGAGGTGAGTGCAACTGAGAAAGGTGGCTTATGCGTGCATTGAGTTTTCTGTTGGAGCCGAGGTGTCCGGGGGTCCTTGTACCAGTGTCTCGGAATGGGATGACATAGGTGACTACAAAGTCACAGGGTAATTTATTATGCTTGTCATCATCTCCCGTCGTCATCTTCCAACAAGGGTAGGTAAAACGGCTAATCACGGTCAGGATCACCAGGATGGAGGTGACCGACCGAGATCCCCTTCTCTTCTCCTGCGGCTGTGATTTGGATCCGTCAAAGGCATGATGGCAGGGATGTTCACCTTCGGGCATCGCTTCTCGGATGACTGATACTTCCTTGATCCTCAAAGTGCATCACGCCGATCCCCCGGGCATAGGACCAGGGGGAAAAGATGTGTGGGCTGACAGTCCTGCCTTTGAGGGGATCCCATCGATCTTTGACTAGCGCGACGTTCAAACCCACCCCTACTCCACCGTCCCTCCCTCCCTCCTCTTACCGCAAAACCGAGCTAGCTTGTCCAGAAGGACGAGAGCGGTCACGCCGACGCCGCCCGAGTCACGTTGGTCCGGAACGATCGACTTGATCCCGGCCGAGCGGGTGGACAGCTTGCACACAAAAATGTACACAACCCCTCAGGAGATCGACCATCGTGCCTGATACCAAAAGCCGTTGTCTGCTATCAACATGATCGTCCACAACGCATGTGGCTCACACAAGTCTACTGACCTGTCACATCGAGGGATGAGGCAGAAGGTGACAAGCAAGATCTGACCCCTTTGAAGGCGTCTCGGGGGAAGTGATCGCCGACTCACCCACATCAACTGCCCTGCTGAACACTCACACCTCCTTCTTCTCCCCCCTTTCCTCCCTCCTCACATTGCACCCCGTTGCAACCTATCCTTCTCACCACAGGACCTGCCACACCACCGTCCTCAATCAATCATCCCCCTTCGGCCTAAACCCATTATTTTTAGGCCAAAGGCCCGAGGAGAACCCCTCGATAAGCGCAAGTGACCATGTGGAGCATTCGCCGTCTTGCGAGGTGAGTAGTCAGCGAAAGCGCTTCGGGGGACTTATAAATCGGACAGAAGGATGTCGAGGGGGACTGAATCAGGTCATTCGCTCTACACCTCCCACTTTTCATCAACTCACCTCGTCCCCCTCTCCTGGCCTCATCTGGAATCGAGATTCGCGACCTGGAAGACTGATTGACCCGACGTGTGCCGCCCGGACCAGTCTCAACGACATGTGTCATATGTCCCCCACGGCCCAGGTCCTCGGCCTGTTGGTCAGCATCATCACCTCTCTCTTCACCGCATGGCATATATGGTGTTTCGACCGAGGCAGGTGTCTGTTGTACACCAGGCGGGACGTTTTCCGGTGGACGATCCTCATGATGCTCGTTGCCGCCCTTGGCTGCGTGAGTCTGGCCACGGTGGGACTTCTCATCTTCCGGCAACAGTCGAGGCCGAATCGCCGGAGTCCACTGGCCAAAGGGCGACGCTTACTTTCCGGTCGCTAATTGCAGTTCTTGATATGGAGCGGGATGCTCTCATGGGTGAAATATCACGAGTACTACGGCGTCATCCCTCTCCCCGATGGGGCGTCTATCATCCGTCCTGTCCCATGGCAACTGGTGGGTATCTTCCTTGTGTCACCTTCGACCTCGCACAGCTTGGCTTCAACGACTCCATATCTCCGCTGACTTTCAGTGGTCCGCCAAACGCCAAAAGCTCATTCGAGCAGGCTACCACGTCGCTTCGGTGGGCTGGGGCCTGCTCGTGTCTGTGCACGCAGAAGAAACTCTCTACTGGGCATACCTCATCGGATCCATCAGGAACCGAGACTCTCGATCCTGGTTCCGGAGCAAGTACTTCAAGCTATGGCTCTTTTGCGTCGTTTCCGTGCGTCATGCGCTGCTTGGTGTCACCGGCAGTCGGATCTAACTCCCAGGCATTGTGTATTGAGCCCGGCGTGGGGTGTATCGAGACGACCGACCTCAACAAGATGGAACATCTCATCTTCTTCGCCGGGTGAGCCTTGCTCCACGCTACGTGCCTGCTCCCAGTGTCGCCATTCTTCTGCACGCTCAAACAACGCAGCTCGATCCTCGCTGTGATCCTCTTCCTCGGCTCCCTTTGGCTCGTCATCGTCTTCCCGGGCTTCATCAGGGACTCTGTGCGTTGCGCCAAACTCTGGATGAGAAGGGGCGAATGGCTGAATAAACAGAGACGACAGGGAGCGAACCCAGAGGTGCTGGGTCGGCTACAATACTTCAAAGAGCTCAACTCTGCACGGACAGTCTTCCGCTTCTTCTACGCTCTGTGCCTCTCGACCTTGTCGATTGACGCTTGGACAGAACACAAGGCGGTCAACATGTCTCCGTATGTCTGCGCTGTCATGCTGATCGGCCCGTGGCGGCGGTAGTTGGTTATGGTGTTCCCACCTCTGACGGCAGGTTCTGGACCGACGTGACGTTCACGCTGGCCTATGTCTGCGCGCTCACGTCAACAGCGATTGGCGTTATGGTAAGTGCGCGGTGCTCATGGCCTACGGCGGTTCCTTCCCTCCCTCTCGCCGGTTTCGCTTCATTCCACCTACCCGGGTATAGTCCGTAAACTCACCTCAAGATCCTCTTACCTCGCTCCATGGCAGGCGAGGCGGGAGCTAGCCACACGGCCCAGGTGTTTGTCCAACAACACCGAACCCCACACCAAGCGGCTCAGCGTAAATCATCCCTCCACGCCCCCTCCTCAGGCTCAGACACCACCGCCTACCCACCCTCTTCCTCCTCGGACGCCGAACTCCAACCGCTCCCTATGCCGCATAAAGTCGAACGCACCTCGTCCCGCCGTAGCTTCCTCGGCCCTCTCGGCGCTTGGAGCGCATTGGGCGAACGCCTCAATATCGACAGCTCGCACTTGGACGAGATCGATCTGACTGGTCACGTGGAGATGCAGCGGAAATTGGGGGGCAGCGTGCATTCAGAGTTCAACGTCCCGTTCGCGGCTCACCCCGATTCACGACGGCTCGCAGAGGGAGAGATCGTCCCGACTGTGCCGCGCGCGGTAGGTGATTTTCCAAAGTTGACCCCCCGATGCGAAGGTGACTCGCGCTCATGGTGATAGCTCAATGAGTTTAGGGGACCACTCGCGGTCAACTCGCCCCGCCGACCTGTCGACCTGAACATTGTCGTCGTCAGCGAGACGATTGTCGAGAAGGATTGAGGGGGGGGGGCCCGGATCGGTAAAGCAGCAAGCCCACTCGACTCCCGTATAATCTCCTTGTGTTATCCCTCCCTGCCTTTCGAAGTACCTTCTCAGCTAGCGCTTGCTATGTATCCACCATGTGTATAATACTCTAATACTCTCACCACTCGACGATGATACATCCCACATCCATTGCCCTCCAATCCCTTCGAGAACTGCATTCATCGCTGTGTGAGCCACGAGAGGCACAACCATCGCAACACTTCTTCCCTCCCAATCGCATCTGGATTGTTCTATGGACACACGTGGACTGCCATTCTCCAGACGTACATCTCGCCACGTCTTGCCGATGCAATAGGGCAGAACACACCTTTACACACAGGTGTATGGCACAATGATACAATCGACTCTCTCAAGCGCTATCCTCCCCCTTCGCCGCACTTCTCCCGCCTCGCACAACTCTATTCCCACAACTCTACTCCCACGGCCCGAGTCCAGCCCACTCACGAAGTCGAGGTTGGCCCGCGGATCGTCTTTGGCGCGCGTTTCGCAACCGCCTTGCCAATCTTGCTCTTCTCGAACGTCCAATTCCGATCCACGTCCAAGATCCACGGATGCTGCAGCAGATCCCTCGCGAACGGCCGATTCGAAGGGTCTTTCGCCAGACACTTCTCGTTCATAAAGTCCAGGGCCGCCGGGGAGAGCTTGAGATCGGGCGGTAAAGGCGGTCGCGCGCGTTTGTTGAACAGCTGTACCGTCAATATCACGACCTCATAAGCCAAAGGATCAAACTGACCTCGAACATTGCGGCGACCTGCTCCATATCGCCCCAGGGTCGCTTCGCGGTCCACATCTCGAGGACCACACATCCCAGGGACCAGATATCCACCTTGCCCGAGTAGGTCCTCTCGTTGGTCGAGTGAATCACCTCTGGCGCCATCCAGAACACCGAACCTTTCATGGTCGTCGCTTGACCAAACGAGTCGTACGCGTCGTCTACACGTCAGCGCCTCTTAAACCCCACGACATTCAGCCAGCAACTCACTGGTCTGCTTCGAGATTCCGAAATCGGAGATCTTACACACGCCCGCGGCGTCCACAAGAATATTATCCCCTTTGAGATCTCTGTGCCAGATGTGTCTCCCGTGAAGATAGGCCAGTCCTTCCAGAATCTGCCGCGTGAAAAACTTGACAAGCTGGTCATCGAAACGGGGCTGGTTCGGGGTCCTATAGATCGATGCGATCGTTCCACCAGGGACATACTCGAGGAAAATCGACAAATATTCAGGCGAAGTCTCGCACCCGAGGTACGCCACAATGTTCTGATGGTACATGTCCTTCAGCAATGCAATCTCCGACCTAAGGGCTTCGATCATGCCCAGCTGGCGTCGGTCGTGTCGATCGCGTTCGGTATTGGGCAGCTCGACCTGTTTCACCGCCATCATATCCCCCGTAGTGACGTTCAGCGCAATGTACACTCGACCATAAGACCCTTTGCCGATAAGTTCACCTTTGACCCAGTTGAGCGTGGCCGGCTTGCCATCGGCCAGCGGCGACTCTGGGATAGAAGAAGGTAGTTGTCCATTGATGAGCTTTGATGGCGTGACCTCTTGAATGCGGTGGCCCCACATGCTGAATCGTCTCTTCGGCTTCTCGTCGTCCTTTGGCTTGTCCTCTTTGTCGTAAACATGACGAAGTAGGGTTCTCCGCTTGTGGTCCGCCATGACTCGAATCGACTTGCGGTTCTCGGCCTTGTTGAAACCACTGGAGGAAGTAGCCCCGCGTGCAGGATGTTGCGGTGGAGGAAGCGGTTTGGGCATCTCCTCTTTGGGCGAAACAAGGGGCTGTCGAGTAGGGTGCAAGGGAGGAGGCGGAGGCGTCGCTTCACCGCTCTTGGGCGATTCCGACGCGGGGGTAGTCGGCGTGGACAATTGGCCGTCCACGATGGGTTCATCGAGGTTGATCTTTGGGAAATAGTTGTCCAGATTCTCGTACAGCGCGACTGGCTCAGGACGGACATCCCAGACGTCCGGCTTGTCTTTGGGCGGTCTGAACGACTTTGCCCTACGGATGCGGCCTTCGCCTTCTGACTCGGTCGCACTGTCAGACGTCGCGGCAGAGTCGACGAGACCATGCGGGCCTCGACCGCCAGAGACACCAGCCGTGTTGACATACAAGTTAGGCCGCGATGGCGAAGGGCGAAGTGCGGGTGTGCGATGCAAGGTCATGGTGGATTGTGAGCTCGACGGTCCAGTAATGAATAAAGTCGCCTCGTCTCCATCGTCCTCGTCCATGATGGTGTGAGCTGGTGGTCGCAATGTCCCGTCCCCGCCCCTCTCGATCATTCGGTTCAACTGGCCGACCCAATCGTTCGCGCGCGCTGTATGACCCGAGTCGTCCTCATCTGAATTGCGCCTTGGCCTGATAGTCCTGGTTGAGCTGACGGTCCCAGCGATAGAGCGGGCGTCAGAGTCAAGGTCCCGACCAGAGGGCACAGACAGCCATTCATGTTCGTTCGACACGGCATATGCCAGCTGTGTCGGCTCGTTATCGCTTCCTTCGCTCGCGCGACGGAGACTGTCAGCCACAGGAGACTGACTGCGGTAAGCGGCAGATGCAGATCCACTCCGAGGCCTCCAGTTGCTGTAAGAGCCTGGATATGTCTCGGTATCGACCGTAACAGGCGGGCTCGCCCCATCGTAGAATGTCGAAGGCCGCGGGGGCAACGTCGCAGTGTGTGGTGTATTCGGCGAGTGGTCAAAGGATGATTGCGGGCGAGGTGAGGGCATTCGCTCGTACGACGGTCTTCTCGCCACAGGCGATGATGGATACCCGGACCACGTCGATTCTGAAGAGCGAGAAAATGGTGCCGGGAACTGTAAGAATCCAGCGGGAGGATTTGGTGTAGGATAGCGACCGTCCTGCTGCATTTCCAAGGGATTGCCATACAGATGTCCGGCCGATCCTGGAGCGGGGGTGACTGCCGTTCGAGGGGGTACACCTTGGTAAGGAGGTCGAGATACGGGAGCTTGAGAGTTGACGGGTCGGAGATTGTCCATCGAACGCGTATTTTGCAGCAAGGGGCTCTGAGGGTCCACCGAAGGTGGCCGGCTTTCCTGTCGCCGAGGCAAGGTATGGGCATTCCCGGCGGCCAGCCTTTGTCCTGGGTGTGTCAAAGCGCCACGCAATCTTGGATCCGACAATCGTTCCGTACTGTGCGCCGCCTCATCATAAGCCGATGCCGCGAACCCAGACGGGCGTCGTCCGCCGGGAACCTGAGGTTCGTACCCAAGGGGCGGAGAGGTGTATCCTTGTTGATCGAACACAGGATTGTTGGACGGGTACTGATGCTGTCGCGATGCTTCATAATGGGTCTCTGAAGGCCGTCGGGCGGCAAATGAGCGATCCGAACCTAGCGCGGGAAGCGTGTGACTATCGAAAGAAGATTCGCGTATCGTGGCAGGAGCGACCTGGCCTTGGGTGAGGTAATGGTTCGCGCGCTGCCTTCTGTCATGGGCGAACGCGGCCGTTCGGGAAGATCGATCGTCAACCAACGTAGCAGACCGAGCACGCTCCAGCTCCTCTTGCCGTTCCTGGTCCCACGCGGTACGTGCAGCCAGCCTTGCAGCCTCTTCATCTGATTGTCTCCGCAGTTGGGCTTCCATCTCGCGCTATACGTTAGCATAGCCATCAAATCTCTGCCAAGGACTTACCGCTCTTAGCTCGTCTTGCTCAATCTGCTCGCGTCTTGTGCGCTGATTTTGCGCATCGATCTCCTGCATCATCTCCCACACATTCCTCTCCTGCTGCTGCTCCCTCCTTGCGAGCTCTTCATCAGCTTCTAGCTGCCTCCTCCTCGCCGCGTTTTCTTCCTCCTCTTGTGCTTGCAGTTGAGCGATAAGAGCCCTTGTCCCTTCGTCCATCTCCTCATCAAGGCTAAGGCCAAGACCGGCACCAGAAGACGGCCCGGCCCTGCTAGGTCCAGCTTGACTGGGCCCTGCAAATGAGTCCGACATGTTGAATTGCCGATCGGGAGTGGGGGTGAGGCTGCCCTTTCGCGGCGACTGATGTGGTTGCAACGTTGGTTGAGATGGGAGAGTACGGGTGGGCGATGGCAGGGGAGAAGTTGGGCCGGTGGTCGGTTCTATCAGAGGTGAGCGCGACGCAGACGTCGGCAAGCCTCTGCTTGGTACCGGACCCTCTCGGCTTTGCCTCGCGCTTCGAGTCGTGGCTCGTCGGACCAGACTGACACTACCCGAGTACCCTTCGGCCTCCTCTGCGGCGATCTCGCTCCAGTCAGAATTGCTCGTTCCTCGATCGAACATTTCGCTTGCGCTAGACATGCTCCCGTCTTTCGAATGTCTACTCGGCGTCCGCGCAGGGGGGTTTAGGCTGAGGTTGTCGGTAGACATGCGAGCTGTTGCGGCATCGGGGATGGGTGGGACAATATTCGCACCTGCCGAGGTGGGGACCGTGTGCATGACGAAGAATTTCAAGGTCGCTTTCGCGTCGCCCATCGTTTGGCACATCTGTAAGAGCGCTTCGGCGTTTACGGGGGTTGAATCGGGAAGTTCGTCGACATCAGTCCTGAACAGGGAGAGATTGGTGTACTCGTCATCTCTGAAGCGAAGCTGGGCATTAACGACACGTCCGATACCCTTTAGGAGCCCAATTGAGAGCGTTGAAGCTGTCGGAAACACAAAACGCACCTTGGAGAATACCCGTTCCTTGATACCCTCTGCTGTTTGCATCCCAGTAATATCCACCGTCGTGAAACTCTCATTGTCCGTCGTGACCTGAACCCTCACTTTTGAGCTGAGAACCGATCCACTCCTCGTTCTGTTCCCCATGTCTACACTGCCAAAGCTCCTCCCGCTGTCTACTGTCCCCGCAGGACTGAGCGCAGACTCGGGGCTGGACATTCGCGGCTGAGCGGGGAGCACATGGGGGACTTCGCCCGAGTTTTGCGAGTGGACAGAGGGAGGCGGCGGAGAGGCTTGATTCTGCGATGTTGAGGGGATCTGAGGGGACAAGGATGGGCGGGGAGATGAGGGGAGGTTCGGATTGTGGACTGGTGGGGACGGCAAGGGAGGTAGAGCTCTCGAGGGGGAAGGCGGGGGCATCGAGAAGCCAGCCGAGCCTAGCGAAGGGCGATGCTCGTGATTTTTTGGAGCTGCTTGCGACGGATCGACTGGCATGGGCGTTGTCTGCGCTCTTCTCAGGTGTCTCTCTGGTTGTGGTGGTGGTAGGGGTGGTTGTCCCAAACCGCTTAGACTGGTGGTTCCAGGGGTCGAATTCGAGCCCATCATGAGTGGAGCAGAAGGAGTAGGTGTCGGGGGCAAGGGTGGTGTGCCCGAGACAGCCGAGATGAAGGGCAAAGGTGAGGGTTGAGGTGCCGGTATGGAAGGAATCGGGGGGAGGGGGTTCGCCCGTGGAGAGCCACCCGGTCCGGGTGGAGCTGGGGGTATAGCGATGGATCCTCCTGACGGTATTCTGCGCATGGATCCTCCGCTGGAAGCGGTCACAGGCGAGGTGCGTACAGGTGATCTCTGCGTGTTGGCGGTACCCATGGCATGTTTGGTAGATGACGAGGGTGAGCCATTGGAATCTTCGTCTGAATTGTCGGGATTGGCGATGAACAAGCCCGGCGCGACGCCTCGTCTCCGAGCGCCTTGAGGCCGACGAGGGGCCATTGGGGTCGAAGGTCCCGCTCCCGTCTGGACTGACAGTCTCGGCTGTTGACTGGACATCTCGGCGGTGACGTTGACAAACGCTGGACGAGGGCTTGGATGTCGTGACTACAGCCGTCGACGGCTGGTTCGGGGGCGTCGACCACCACTGAGGATACTACCGACCGCGAGGGTGTGATGTGGCTTGAGTGGGGGGTTTTGGGATCAAGAAAGGGTCAGATGTTCGACGAAGCTAGTGAGGATGGATGGCCGATGTCCGAGGGATCGCTAGGCCGTCACCGTAGAGCCGAGGGGAATAAGAAGAAGAGAAGGCGAGTCCACGGTCAGTCCTGATCCGATGGGTCGTCTGACCCAAAGGCGACAAGTTTCGAGGTGGGGAGAACAAAGGATGGTCGGGCGCGCAACACGGCGACGAAGCGGACAGATAGAGCGAAAGGGGCCGCGGCGCACTCGGGGGTTGGGTTGTGTCGGTGGTCCCGTCCGGGTTTCTTAGGTGCGCAGGTGGAACGACTGTGTTGACGAGCTGAATCGCATGTTCATTGAGCGACCAGAAGTCGGAGTTGCGGGAACACAGTTCCAGGCGGACAGGAGAAGGTGGACCGGGGAGAAGCCGAAGATGATGTGGTGTCGCCTGTACTGCGAGGGATTTTGTGGGTTTGCTCTGCGAGTGTGTATACTGACTCGATATGTTTTACACCTCCTGGGTGGGTCTATCCAGTACGATGGAGGTCGCAAGTGAGGATGGGAAGGGAGTGGTCGAGGGATGATATTGGTAGTAGTGGTATGAATGAGGTTGAACGGGAAGTACTAGTCGGACCCAGTGGTCCTCCCTGTCTAGTTAGATGTTACGACGGGTTCAGAGGCGAATTCGGAACCGAACCCGAGATTCATCCGCTCTCCTCTCTCTCTCTCTCTCACTCTCCCTCTCTCCTCGTCATCCACCACCACTCGTCACAAGCTCACTCATCCATCTCATCGACGTACGTAGCTCGTTACCACAATCTTGTCCATCCGCTCGAGCCGGCACCCACACTTTAGGCTCACACTCTGCGGAACATTGAATCCCCATCAATGGGTAAACGGCGGCGGACAAACGCCCTATGCATACATACATACATGGGAACCCGGGTTATTCCCACACCCATGATAAAACACACCCACTCGTCGCCGTCTCCCGCCTTCCCACTCTCACACTCTTGGCTCATGACTATAGCTCGCACAAGGCTGACATGCCATCATCTCGTCTCGCTCTACGCCCCCCACCCCTAGCCCATCGGGCTCCATCCAGATCGAAACAGACTCTCCCCATCCCGGCAGCCTCGACGTCTCGCTCCACACTCAGTTCCACTCTCGCGCAGCAGGATGACTCAGTCTGTCGACTTGCTCCAACATCATTCTGAGTTGGTTTCTCGCCGATTCAGAGTCTCCCTTGATCTTCCCCTGATCCACCCCTTCCTCCTTGATCGCCTGGAAGATTTTCATCACCTGGCCGCGACCATACACCCGGATCATTTCCGCTCCGGTAATTTCGATCCACGTGGTGATCAGCGTGGCGGTGGGCGCCAGCGTGGGAAGGGGGTCGCGCAACGCGTGAGCGATCCATGACCAAGACGCTGTAAATCGCATAGGAGGCGTGATGACATTGACGAGCTGCTCGGGGGTCGGCGTGACATTCATAGCGCTGAACAACGAGTCGAGAGGCGTCTGGACAATGGCGAGATAGAGCGTGAGGATCCCATTCATCCGTCCGATATAATCTGCAGCCGACTCGTCAGAGCCTCGACCTGTGGACTTCTCGTACTCGTCTCGAGGTTGACCTGGGGCTCGCGAAGGGTAGAACGGTACGACCCATGGGCATTTCTTGACGAATCGGGCGAAAAGAATCTCGCCAAATGCAGTATGGCCTTGCAGTAAGAGCAAGACGACGACTCGGGCAAGCGGATAAGCGGCGTCGGGCTTGGCGGAGACTTCGGATTCAGCCTGCTTGAGGATCGCTTTGGACATGTGCGAGAGAAGGTAGAGATAAGGTCGAGAGGCCGATTCGAGCGGAAGGGGGTTGGACAATAAAGGGGCAGCGGGTAGATGCTGGCAGAGCGCCGTGTGCATGTCGGATGCCTGTTATCAGTATCGCGCCTTGTACTTGAATCATCAACTCACCACACGGAGGATGCCCTCTTTTGTGTTCACGACCTGTCCCACGCTCCGTCCTATCAACCGCATGATCTTCTTCATCGGCATCAACGTCGCCCTGTCCTGCTTCATAGGCTCGATGACCTCCCTCTTCATCCATCTCTGCTTCTCGACCCAATCTCCCCATTCGTTCGCCATCTTGTTCTTCTCATCCGCCTTTCGGGCTTCCTCAACCTTCCGCTGTTCCGCCGAGGCCTTCTCCTGATCGTCTCGGACCCGTTGTGCGCGTTGCCGCTCATCTTCCTCTTTTCTCCGTTCATCTTCATCAGCCTTTGCCTTGGCCCGCTTGTCCTCATCCGCCTTTCGTTGCCTAGCTTCTTGTTCCGCTTTGGCCGCACGTTCAGCCTCCTCGGCTTGCAATCGACGAGTCGTTTCTTGAGCTGCCTGTCGTAGTTGAGCTTCCTGCCGCTCGACCTCTTTGATCGCCGCATCGATGTCGGCCCAGAGCTTCTTTTCTCTCTCGGCGAATTGACGGGCGACTTCCTCGTCTTCCCGCGATTGCTTAATCGCCATGGCTTGAAGCAGGCGTCGCATGTCCTCTTCCTCTCTGTCTAACCTCAGCTGCTCGCGCTGCCGGATTGAGTTGCGGGCATGCTGGGACAACGCGTTGATCTCATTGACACGTTGATGAGCGATCCGATGACCCTCGCGCTGTTGTCAGTAGAGAGTCAACCTGATTGGCAAAAGCGCACCATGGCCTGTTGTTCCGAAGATTTCAACCAGCCCTCGTAAGCGCCCGACTCTTCTCGAGGGAGGAGCGATTGAGCGAGAGAGTTTGCCATCGTAGCTTGGATCCTCTTCCAAGGCGCGCTGGACGATTCTGCCCTGTTCAACACCTTCTTCCAGCTCTTCTTCTTCTTCCTGCGCCGTCAGCCTTCGAAAGGAAGCATTGGAGTGATGTTAACGTACTGCGGCTCTCGGTATCGCGTATGGCTGTTTTGTTTCTTGTCAGACGACAGACCACCTACGAGCTCAAGCTCATGCTCAGAGTCGAGATGCTTGTCCTCGTCGGAAGAGTATTCGTCGAGTTGCGGTCTGAGCGCGTGTGGCTGTCCTCGAGATTTTGATGTCCTTCCCCGTCAGTCGTGTCCTCTCCTTGCGTGACTCGATGGGAACAAGAAAAGAAAAGTGGAAGATCCGACTCACGAGATGATTGACACATCTGAATCATCGTCGGATGTGTAGACATAGGAAGCCTCTGACGAGTAATCCTCCTCGTCCGAGGAGTCTTGTGGTAGCCCAAACCTCATCCCGATATCCAACACCGAGGGGTATCAAGAAGCTTCCACACCTTTTCCGCGTGTCTTTTCGTCTAGGCTCGGGGAAACGAGCTCTAAGGTCTGTCGTGATTGCCGTCTAAGCTCTATTTGGGCTGAAGTGAGGAGCTGTATAGCGACTGTATGCTTCTATTGGTATGCCTTGAACCAACCTACTACTGATCTGAAGTGTGTTGCTCCCTCGATTGTAATTTAAGCGTCCCCCCTCTTTAGTGCTTCAGGTTGACGTTTTGGAATTTGATCCCGTTCTCCCTCTGATCTCTTGCTCGCTCGCTGGTAATGACGTCGGTACAGTGAGTAGTTACCGGATAAACGACCAACGACCTACCAAGGTGACATCTACTAGTATTTTGTTCCCCTACATCCATTCACCATGTCGTACCTATTCTCCTCCCCTCCTCCCACCTTTGCAGAGGAGCAGCTGGGATCCCATCTCTCCTCAATCTCCACTGCCCCTGTCAACATCGCAACCTCGGCTTCTTTGTCCGCACAGAAAGATCGACCTAGCCCTGCCCTCGAGTCTGCCCTTTCCGAATTATCCTCCGCCAAGCCGCCGACACGACAGGAGGTCAAGAGGATCCTGCAATCACTCGTCAAAGCCCATGAGGAGCTGTCCGCCAGCGCCGGCGGCAGCAGCTATGTCGTGCAGAGCGAGATGGACAAGGTCGTAGAGGCAGAAGTCATGGCGAGAGCGGTGACCATTGTCTGGAAGGAGATTCTAAACGATCTCCTCTCTGCTGCCTTGGATCTGGGGAGAGAGAAAGCGTGGTGGGACTCGCTCCTGAATTCTCGTCAAGGTGTCGCGGTCTATCTCATTCAGAGTACGTCGACCCCTGCCCGTCCAGACTCAATATTGACCCATAGCTTTGCCCCATCGGTTCATCAGCGCCCTCCCACCCCGGTCGTCCTTGACTTTGCACTCTTTCACGCAGGTCCCGACCACCGCTCTCTTCCCTCGCTCGCCATCTTCCGCGCTCTCTGCTCTCGCCTCTCCGTACACGCTTACTCGGCGAGAAGTCCTCGCTTCCAGACGGGAGCTTGTTCGAGCACGCGACGCTGCAGCGAGCCGCATCGGCGTCTTGGCCTCTGAAGGACCCAAGTGGAACGCAGATTCGCTCAATGGTGATATTGTATCAGAGACAAACAGACTCTATGCTCTATTGTCGGCCGTCCTGGAAGTCCCCCCTCCCGCCTCTCCGTCTCGTCGTTCAAAGTCAAGTTCGCTAGGTCAAGTCTCCTTCTCCCCGTCGCCCGCCGCCCTCCTCACCTTGCTCGATACGCATCTTCCTCGATCTCGGGAACAAGTGGACAAAGTGCTCGAATTGCACCACCGACCTAGCGCACTCACCCGACTTTGGTTCCCCTTGTTGTTCCTCCCCCCAGCAGCGTTCTACTTGACTTCCACCGTGGTACGGAACAAGGAGTGGATGAAGGAGCAAGTGAGAAATGCCAAGGAGACGGTGCGGGGATTTTTCATCTCATGGGTCTGGGAGCCGATTGAGGATATCGGAAAAACCCTGCGAGGTGGAGGAGAGGGATTGGGTGTCGCCCCCACGACGGTAAAGTCGGATCAAGAGGTGCGCAGGTCCCCACTTATTGCACACAACGCACTGACTGGGCAGTCTCTCGAGCGGATGGTGATGGATCTCGGAAGGGATTACTACCACATGTCGCCATCGGAGCTCAATGCACTTGGAGATAAGATCAAGGCCGGAGACATGGAAGACGTGTTGAGGGTGTACGAGAAGGAGCTGCAGGCGAGTCATCCTTGCGGCTTGGGCGACGCAGCTGATCATGTAGAGCCCGGTGAAAAACGCTCTGCTCGGGAGCTTGATCAGAACTCTGTTGATCCAGGTCCAAAAGACAAAGGTGAGCGAATCGTCAGGCATCGCTGCGATGGGCTAAACGGCAGACCGACCTCTCATTGTCGCTGCTCTCGCTTGACCACCTCTTGCGGTCTCAGCAGCTCACCTTTGCGTTTGTCGGAGTGGCACCGTCCGTTTTGATCCTGTACGGACTGGGAGGATGGCTCCGCAGCGCTTGGAGAGGGGAGAAGCGGGGCAAGGGCCGCAAGAGGACGTACTTCAACGGTGTCAGGTATGTGCTGTCTGAGGGCTTCCCAAGCGTCCCGCGCTTCACCTGGCTCATCGGGCGTGTGTGATTGACAATCAGGGACATCGAGCGATTGCTCCTGACAGTACCGAAGAAAGAGGAGCAAATGTCAAACAAGGACCGCGGACTGTTGATCGTCGGGGTTAGCTCGATGCGATCTTGGGCCGCGGGATTGAGCGGAGGGAGCAGGGAAGGATTCATGGATGATTTGAGGTTGATCGAAGACCCGGAGTTGAGCCGGGGTGACAAGCTGAGAGTGGTAGAGCGTATCTGGAGATGCTGGGGCATAGATGGGAAGAGGAAGGTGTGAGGTGTGATTGCATAATAGCATAGTAGAACGAACGAACAACCGCAATGGACGGCTTGAATCCTCTCCTTTCCGAGTGATTTCCCGATCGGGTAACGATCTCGGTGGGAGTTCTGCGCAAGCCGATCACTCCAAGGAGCCATTCGACAGTCACTCTTGATAATCTCTGTATCTCTCATCAACCCTTTTTTGTATCGTTATCGCAAACACTCCCCCACGCCTTCTGCAGATCTTACAATCCGAGTGTAGGAAGGACGCACAGTGGTGTAGAGGGAGGACGATAAAGAGGATCAAGCAAGGTGAGTGAGAGTGAACGATGACCGAGTGGCCATTATGTACTCCCCCTCCCCGCCTTACCACTACCACCTCTGGACCCCATCACCTGACTTTGTCATCTCATTCCGCCTCGGATCCCTTCACACCCATCTCTTGGCCATCGACTGGTCGTGTGGAATAGTATCCTGATCGTATCAGCTCTCCGACCACCATACACACCGCCCCCGACATCCTTTCATCACGACCAACCTTTGCAACGACCCCCTCCCCCCTTATCCCCCTCTTCGTGTGACCGGACGACGAACAATTCACAGCCCACCCCCCTGCTCGAGAGGGAGTAATGGACATTCTGGCATCAACCTCCAACGAAGATCTGTCGCATTTGCAGACTCTGATACAAGCTATCCAGACATCAGGAGTCGTCTCGGAGAGCTTGAAGCCCGGTAACAACGACTGGTTCACACGCTTCATATCCCCACTTACCCGTTCCTCCGGCTCGTCCTCTTCGTCATCCTCTTTCTCGGGCTCGACAGTGTCTCTGGCCCAATCCGCTCATCATCCCGGGACGACGTCCTCGACGATCGACGTAGAGGTGCTTGTCCGTCTCGAATCGGTCGCAGCAGACGCCCTGTTGATCGAGACGTCCGACCCGATCCTCTTGGATCACGATACCGCGGGCCGAGGGGTGATTGGCAACATGCAACAAGGGTACTCGACGCTGCCGGCGCAGCGCATCGCGTTGGACGACGGGCGGCAAGGTGTCTCCACCTTGCTTCTAGTGTTCCTTCCGATCCTCGTCGTCGTCTTGACTGTCCTGATTGGGCTGATCTGCTTTCTGGTCGCAGT
This sequence comes from Papiliotrema laurentii, assembly GCA_031326905.1. Lineage (NCBI taxonomy): Eukaryota > Fungi > Basidiomycota > Tremellomycetes > Tremellales > Rhynchogastremaceae > Papiliotrema > Papiliotrema laurentii. The sequence goes on from JAODAN010000010.1 coordinate 597,156, forward strand.
TTTGTTGATGAAGCGGAGGAAAGGCGTGCATCTGACTGAAGACGGCGGACCCTTGGATCTGTCCAAAGGCGATGGAGTGATTGGCGAGGGAGGAGTTGAAGGTGTCGAGTCGAGGTGGTTGGAGACGGTCGAGCCGGACGTCAAGGAGGCCTATCGCCGTGCAAAGGGTTAGTCGGCGACGACATGTTTCAACAAAGGTGTAATGCTGATCCGCAGAATGGCAAGAGCATTACCCTCCCTCATCGGTCCCAACCGATATCACGCTCTCCCAATTCCTCTCGATTCAAGAAAAAGGCGTGTCGGCATGGTGCTTCGAGCCGGACTACGAGGACAACCTCTCTTTATACGTTCAATCGCGTACAGAGATCACTTTTCTGTCAGATGGACCTGGCATGCCAGCGAGAGAAGGGGGTGGGAACAGCGTGATGGCCAACCTTCCGTTACCCAAGCTCAACGAGGTGTATTACTGGGAAGTCAAAATGTACGAAAAGTCACCGACGACTGAAGTGGCTGTCGGACTGGCGACCAAGCCATACCCATCGTTCCGACTTCCCGGATGGAACCGACATTCCGTCGCGTACTTTGCGAGTGATGGGTTCAAGTCGCACAACTACCCGTTCACCGCCTCATCATACGGCCCACCGCTCAACGAGGGTGATGTTTTAGGTGTGGGATACCGACCGCGAACGGGGACTGTGTTCTTCACGAGGAACGGACGGAAAATGGACGACGCGTATACCGGTCTGCAGCGATTGAATCTGTTCCCGACTGTCGGAGCCAACGGCCCTTGCACCCTTCATGTCAACCTCGGTCAAGCTGGATTCGTCTTCATCGAAGCAAACGTCAAAAAGTGGGGACTGGCGCCGATGGTTGGCACGCTCGCTCCCCCACCGGCATATGGGTCGGAACGCGGCAGCATTCTGCTCGATGCGGGGTACGGTACACCCGGAGCGGCGGCCGGAACGGGCTCGTTACTCGAGGCTGCTCGAGCGAGATATGCAACTCAAGCCTCGGGAATGGCCTCGCCAGGCCGGTCGTCGAACTCGTCTAGGAGGCATCGACGCGCAGGAAGATCTGCCAATTTGGGGAACCTGTCTACCTCTGTCCCTGGCGTACCTAGCCCACTGCGAGCGAGCGAAGCTGGACCCGGACCCACCACCGCTGGTAGCCGAAGGCGCGTGTTGGGAAGAATAGCGACTGGATCCCCACCCTATGTCTCGCCTACCGACACACCCGAGCCAGGACCGCGCCCGCCTTCCGTCGACGTTCTGGAGAATCTCGTCTCGGATGGGGAGGCAGAAAGCACATACGACTCGGCCGAAGGAGATAGCGCGTCGGACGCCCCCTCGTCTGCGACCGACTCGAACTTGCTTACGCCTGGTCCCTCTGACTATCGGATGCAGTATCTTGTACACCCGAATAGTCCTTACTTTGACGAGAGGGTGCATCAGGACGATGACGATAACGCGACTGGAAGCGGGAGCGGAGGGTCGAGTGAGACTGCTCGACCACCTCAACATGGGGTTGCGATCCCACCGCCAGCCGGAGGTGAAAGCCCGCCCCCGCCAGGCTATGCCCCGGTGGACCCGAACGTGTATGCTGGTGTGTTGATCTCATTGTGATGTGTGAACCAATACTAATGGCAGGTGGATTGCCCGCTGACATCCCTGAAGAAATGGTGAATCAGGCGATAGCCGCGACCATGCCTGCTGCCGATGCGGAACCTCGACCTACCGCCGATGGGTCTGGTACAGGCCGGATCGGGCGGCTGCTTGGGTTCCTTGGATGACGGGGGTTGGATCTCGGCCGGGATAGTAGCCCGTGCTGAGTGTAGATTATTCAAGTGTGGAGGCGGGGCTGTGACGCGAGCTGGCTTGGCTATGCTCTGTGGGTGGACAGGAATGATATCAGCATAGTATAAGCGATTGTAAGACTGTTGTGGATTGGATGAATTGTGTTATCAGTCGATGCATGCTTGGAATGCTGTACCAGGGTGTGGTTGTGTGGTTTGTATGAGGTACAACGCGGCTTGAACGGGCCATGTCGTCATTTTATCCGACCATCCCGGGTCGGATGCAGCCTGACAGGGTTTTGGACTGCGCGATGCGCGATGGGATCGGGGTAAGTTGCAATAGCGGTGTGGGTCTTTGACTGCTCTGCTCAGGAACGCTAGTATAAGTACGGGAGAGGGACAAGGTGCAGGGAATGGAACACGCGGGCTACAGCGGGTTCGGGCACGGGTAAACCGCTACGACGGGTAGGGTAGTGTGGTACGGCGGCCATTGAGTGGGCAAGGGCGGGGTAAGCCAGAGCGAGAGCAGGCAACGTCGCGGTTACTATTTGAACAGCCGGGTTGCTGCATGCATCGATCCAACCTCGTTATAGCTTCGACTGACCACCTAACCTCGACCGCTTTCTTGTCCTTTAATTCCACTGCCAACTCTTGTCGCCAAGACGACCCAGTTGATCAAGGGAGGAGGACACACTACCGACATCATCACTCTCTTACCCCAGGTCGATGCCGCCTGGATCGTGCCTTTCAACTCGACCTCGTTTCACCTGCCTTTAAACTCCCCTTTCCCGCTTCTCAACACCTCACCCCCAACTCCACCCCCTATGTCGGGCGCAGAGCACGACGAGGCTGCGACGTTACAGTCCAACGACCTGCTGCAAGTGCAGCAGCCGAGCGCGAACAACGCGTCCAATGGCTCTGCACCCAAGCTCAAGCGGTTGGCTTCCAAGCCGCTAAAATTAGCCGCATCGACACTCAACACGCTCGTCTCTTCGCGCACAACCACCCCTGCTCCAGGCGCGCATCCCACCAACCCCCTCGACACTGCTTCTC